>CM053616.1:10891488-10916344 GCA_028646535.1 Procyon lotor | reverse complement strand
TTTCTTAACAGTCTATTTTTTCCATGTTGTAAAATATTCTCTGAGGACACGAACACATAGATATCTGTAATTTATTTTCTCCACCATTGGTCATTTAAGGTTGCGTATAGTTTTTTTAGTTTTCATAATGAATTTACTGGTCTGTATCACTTGACTAGATCCCTGATTATTTCCTTAGGAAAGATTCCTTGGAATGGAATTATTAAGTCAAAGGGGAGAGTTTCAACACCTTCTAGATCCTCTATAGGATCTCGATTTCCTTTTCAGCCATGCCCCCGTCTTAGGCTTTCCTCACCTTTATTCTGCTGCAGCTCCTTCGTCGTTTCCAGTTTCCGGTGACTCTGGGTTGCTCTGCCCGCTGGGAACCATAGTGGCCTTGAAAAGCACAGCATATCCATGGCCCAGTTGCCTTCATCCAGCCAGCTTCCGTCCCTTCTTCTGGATCCTCCCACATGCCCGGGGGGAGCCTGCAGAGGCCGCTCCGGGTGTGTGGGACTGTCTTCCATCCGACTTCAGAGCTGCTCCATGTGCTTGACTCAGCCCCGCTCGGATCCCGTTTGCGCTCTAGCTGTTCCAGACTTCAGTATTCTTGACTCTCTTGAATCTGTAATTCCTTCACACTCAGCCCCTGACCTGGTCTTCCACCTTATTGGAAAAAACAAAGCAATGAATGACAAAGAAGGAACCCTCCGAGGGAGAAATACCATACACTGCCCTTCCCTGGCCCTCATTCCTGCCCTGTCTGCAGGTGCACTTGTCCTTTCTTCTTCTGAACCACCTCAGAAGTGGCTTCCCCTTCCCCAGGGCCACCAACTTCTCCTCGGAAGTCCTGTTCTTTTACAGGAATGGTTCTCAACTTTGCCTCCCAGGGGACACTAGCAGTGTCTGGAGGGCTTTTTGGTTGGGGAGAGCTCTGTCTAGTGGGCGGAGACCAGGGCTGCTGGTGAACGTCTTAAAACACGCAGAGCAGCCCCCCAGGAGGAGCTAGTATCTGACCCCAGATGTGGCCCAAGCTGAAGAAGCAGGGGTTTCTTTGGCTTCCTGTCCAACCTTGGCCACACTCCATTAGTTACTCAGCATCTGTATCCTTGTCTCCGTGCACTGTAGCTGCTCTATAGGGCACTGGGTGTAGTGCTGGGGACACTGGAGAGAAGTGATCATTTCAGGCTCTCCTCCATTCCTAGCACAGTAGGGCAGGGAGACTAACATGAGATGAGTGCTTGATGGACTCAAACCTACACCAGTACTGACTCCCAGGGTGTGGTGCTGCTCTGCTTGGGTCCCAGCTGCCTCTTCTAGATGGAGGGGCTCGAACTAAGAATCCTAACATTTCCTCCATTGTTAACATTTCTTAATTCGGTGCCGGGATGGTTGTCGACAGGTTTAGTTGCATTTTCATGGGGGTTGAGCCGAAGTGGATTTCTGTGGTTGAGGAGAACGATGCGGTTGGAGGTTGACTGTAAATGGAAGTGGCCGAATTGGAGTTGGAGAGGCCATTTGTAGACCTTTTTTTGTCCTTCGGCCAGAATAAGGTTTTCTATGCATTATTCAAGGCGGAGCCTTAGTAGACAGGGAGCGACTAGAAATACTAAAATGAAGTGCTCAGCCGTGGGAGAAATTGCTGTTCATCAGAAATGTGGAATCTGTCTTCATTTTTTATATTCATAGTTAGAATTAAGTGATTTTTGTCATTCGTGCACTAGCTTGCTAAGGCCACCGTAACAAAGGTTGGGTGGCTTCAACGACACAGTTATTCTCCCACAGTTCCAGGAGCTAAAATGCCGAGTGCAAGGTGTCAGCGGGGTTGGGTTGGTTTCTCCGGAAGTCCCTCCCCTTGGCTTGTGGATGGCCTGTCCTGTCCCCATCTCTTCACACAGTCTTCCCGCTGCTCCTGTCTGTGTCCCTGTTTTCTCCTGTGGACTAGACGCTCACCCTGAAGATGTCACAGCGGCTCAGTTACTGCTTCGAAGACCCCATCTCCAAACACAATCACATTCTGAGGAACTCAGGGTTAGAACTTCAACATAAGCGTTTGGGGGTGGAGATGGGGACACGATTCTCAGCCTCTAACAGTTGAGTAACATTTGATGGGAAGGCTTAAGTGCCTCCCCCCGCCACCCCCTGCTACATTTATTTGCATCTAGTAATCTCCACACCCAACATGGGGCTCGAACCCACAACCCCAAGAACAAGAGTCACACGTTCCTCCAGCCGAGCCAGCCAGACACCCCAGGGCCTTGTGTCTTGAAACGGGCAAATTGCTAAATAACTTATTCAGTTTGTCTAGGTATATTTTCTCATAGTATATTGTGGCCCTTAATTGTTTTTTTTTAACTGTCCAGCCAGTGTGTACGTGTGAACCAGCTTAATTTTGTAATTTTAGAGAGTCCGAGACAGAGTTGTTGCTCTCCAAGGTGGTGTTTGGCACTTTTGGTGTTTGTGTTTGTCCTCACCTGCTGAAGCTGTTTATACTAAAAGGGTATTTCTCTTGTTGTTTCAAGATTTCTGCTAAAAATGGTTGCAGCGGTCAGCCTGTTTGTGCAGGTGTACTTGGGGGCAGGGTTTCTGGAGGTACCCCGGGGGCCGACGTCCTGCAGCGAGCCCTCAGTGACCCTCCCCACCACGAGCGGTTACTGACTGTCCGGGGATCTGCCTTGGCCCAGCACCTCAGGGAATCCCTGCCTTTGAGCCCCCGTGGGCACTTAAAAGTCTAGTTTAGAGGTTCTCGGCTGACATGCCTGGAGTAGTTCACGCGTGAGCGTGCCACCAAATTTGAGTTCGTGTAGAAAGTGAGCTTTTTTCTACAAGTGGGGACACTTCCTGTCTCAGCCATGCCCACTGGGCTTGTAGACGTGGGTTTCGACTTGGCTTTGAGCATGAGCACAGAGGTGGAGCTTAGTGCCAGTCACCAGGCAAAGACAGCACATGTTTTGGCCCGGGAGTCGAGGAAAAGGGTGGTCAGGTGCGTAAACTGTACCCCTCCGGTGGGACACAGTGCTTAAGGAAATACCAAGGGGAGCTCTGCCGGCCCTCACTTGGTGCCCTCGGTCTAGACCTAAGGACATCCAGCTGCTTAATCCGAACATGGGTTTGCACTCCAGAGATGGTAGACTGGTTTATAGGGCGGTATGCGCTCTCTGGTCACACCAAATCCCTTCCCCCCTTTCCCTGCCCCATCAGTTCTGTAAGGTATTGTAATTTGCATCATAGTTACCTTTGCTCTGGCCTTTTGCCCCTTCAAGACCCTCAGCTTTGGGGGGCACCTGGCTGGCTCAGTTGGTGGAACTTGCGAGTCTCAACCCCAGGGTCGTGAGTTCAAGCTCCATGCTGGGTATAGAGATTAGTTAAAAAATATTTTAAAAATTAAAAAAAAAAAAAAAAGGACGACTTTCAGCTTTTTGAGGTCCAGCAGGTGTTTGCCAGCCTGTCCGGTGTGCAGGCCCTCACTCACGGGAACTGGGGAGAGGCAGAGTTCCTTGTGAAGGAAAGGGGAAGACCTCTACTGCCTGTCTTCGCAGAAAACTGGGATGCAGCTTTAAATAAACCAAACTGCGCAGCCCCAGTTACAGCTCTTGCCGGCACGAAATGCTCTCTGGTTATGGCCCTGGGTCCTGTTCTGTAAACCGGGTGCTGCTCCTCCTCCTCCCCTTGGAGATGCCATGCTGCAGGTGACCTAACGTTAGCGCACCGGGCAGGAAGCTAATTGCAGAGCTGGGTGGAGTTCCTAATCCTTGCGTTAGGGGTGGAGCTCCACTCAACTCCTTCTCCACTAACAAGCCCTTCTCTCTCTCCGGCTGTCATTGAAGTGAGTCATCAGTCTAAGTAGCAAGCTCCCCGCGTTCCTCCTCACTTGTGCGGGGACTTCCTGGTGGTCCCCTTGCGCCAGCAAGGTGTGCGCGGGCAGCATTTCCACACCGGGAAGGAAGACGGCAAAGCCAGGAGCCTGGGGGTTGCCCAGGTAGATTGCCCGCCGAGTGACGGCTGCGCCAGGCCCCACCGGACGCTTCCCGGCAGGACAGATGGCTTGTTTTTCATGAGCCTTGAGGACAATTATAGGTAAGAACAAAGACGCCACTGTGTGTTTGTTATATGAACGCATAACATCTGTTGGCACAGAGTTTGATTCTGGTGTGAGGCTGTCTGGGTATCAGCGGCATTTTTTCTAGCACATACCAGGATTTGCCATGATAAAGTACTTTCCAGCATTCAGGGTTAGCTCTGGTTGATCACTTTGACCCTTGCTTTGTATAGATGGGATGGTAGGCAAAGAATGAAGCATGGAAAGAGCTGTGATCTGAATTCTCCTGATTGCTACCCTTCTGCCTTCTTACCTCTGTCTCAGCTAGAACAAATGTACACGTTGTAGTCTCAATATGAAGGCACGACGGATACCTTTGTTTTCTTGGTGAAAATAATGGAAAATGTAGATCGCTTCAGTTCTGGGGATGTTGTTCTCTCTTAGAAGTCAGTGGTTTAGGAAGAAACACTTATTTTTCTTCCAGTTCTGTCGTGGGTCTTTTCCTGACTACTTCTGCCGTAGAAACCTCACTGGAGGAGAGGGAGACACCCGCTCTACTTCGCTTCAAGTGAAAATAACATCTTAGGTTGGAAATGATTGGCTTGGAGAATGATTTATGGTTTATATCTGGACTGTTAGTTGGTAGTGGGAAATCTTTCTTCCCCTTCTTTGGGCTATCATAACTCGTTCTGAATGTGTTTACTGTTGTCGTGGTTATTACGACTGGTTTGAGAGAACAAAAATTAAAGCCCATATTCAACTGAGTTTTTCCTTGAGGTTTTGCTGTCATTTTCCCACCCTTACTACTCATATGTACGAATAGACTTTATGATGAACACGTGATTTTCCTGTTTCTTTACGTCTCACTTGATGGTGATTCATAAACTGTTAGTTAACTAGTTTGTGTGTGTCGGTGAGTGTTGCCAAAGCTTGAAATAAATCAGATTGCAGGCCACACCTTTATGTTAATGAGCCAGGTTACTTTCAAACAAGTTTTCCTAATGTTAAATGTTAAGATGGATGGCATTTTAAGACAATAAATAAAAAATGTATCAACCATGGGAGATGGCAAAGCCTATAGTCCGATCTGAGTCATTCTTTTTAAAACACTTTTATTTCGGGGCGCCTGGGTGGCTCAGTCGTTAGGCGTCTGCCTTTGGCCCAGGTCAGATCCCAGGGGTCTGGGATCAAGCCCCGCATCGGGCTCCCTGCTCCGCGGGAAGCTTGCTTCTCCTGCTGCCGTTCCCTCTGCTTGTGCTCCCTCTCTCGCTGTGTTTCTCTCTGTCAAATAAATAAAATCTTTAAAAAAAAAAACACTTTTATTTCACCTGGAGAACTAAGTTGTCCACAGGTGTTTGAGTTAGATGGTGCCAGTCAGAGAAGAGAAAGCAAGCAGCCAAACTATAAGAGAAAGGGGAATTTAAAGAACCCATGTGATACTGCACCCCCTCTTTGAAATGTTCTTGGTGAGGACGAGGCGAACTTTAATTCCCGTAGGAATTTGAGTAAGCTGGTGAAATCTAGAGGTGAGGAGGGGGAAAAATCCTTTCTATTTAATTAGGAGAAAAGAAAGGGGAATGAGTTTTACAGATGTTACAGATTTTTTTAAATTAAGGTTTTTTGGAGTCCTATTGCAACTGAGTGTTGATTTAAAACAACAAGTTTAGGATAATCTTTTGTCATCGTGGAATAGAATAAGATACACGATGAAGGCCGGAGTGGAATGATAGGAATTTGCTATCGGAGGACTATAAACGTCTCATCCTGAAGTGGTTTGTTTGGGTGGGTGTGGCGATGGTGGGGGCCCCTGTATCCGGACAGCCTCCTGGAGGTAGTTGATAACACAGACGCTTTTGTGATCATGAAGGTTGGGTTGGGTTGTGTTGTGTTGGGATCACAGGGCTGTTTGGACTTCTTTTGAGTTGCATTCCAGGCAGTGTTTATTCTGTCATCTGTCCCGAAAAGGGCTTTTTCAAATCCGTTTTCAGGTGAAGGCAATTACTGGTCATTTCTTTCACCTTGGCAGAAATCTTTTTCCTCCTTGTGATTTTCCTGCTTGTACGTTTCGGGTTAGCTAGCAGTGATTTAACGCGCTGGCCATGGAAAGGATGTCCCAGTCTACAGGTCAGCCCAAAGCAGGCCAGCTCATCTCTCACCTTGGACCAGAGGTTCCTGAGGTCATTTACCTGCAGGGTGAAGGCCGCAGCACGTGTTCTCAGGTATTTTCAGAATCGCCCTCAACTGTGTTCTCAGTGGCTCAGAATTCCAAAGAGTCACTTGGCACAGCTTCACCTACTGTAAATATTTGTGCTCCTTGGGCGCTTGGCCTGCTTTTCTTGGGAGGCCAGGTAAACAGCCCCCCGTGTGATCTTGCCCACTGGCTGGGACTTGTGGGTCAGCCTCCAGTTGAGACAGCCCTCTTGAAATCAAAGAGGACTTTGTTTCTGACTCCTTTAAAGGCCCGACGTTCTAGATTTTTTTTTTTTTTTTTTTTAGAAAATTCCCCCTGCCCTGCTGTTGCCAAAACTAGACCAGCCCAAATAATCATGAGATCTTTTCAGGTAACCGTGAGCCGTGCTCTTTGAGCTGAGACGGGTGAGCTGTTTATTAATCTTAGAGGCAGTTACGAGAAGAAAAGTCAAAATTCCATCTCCTAAGAGGAGCTTACTGTGATGAGCATTGAGTAATGTATAGAATTGTTGAATCATTATGATACACTTGAAACTAATATAAAACACT
This sequence comes from Procyon lotor, assembly GCA_028646535.1. Taxonomy (NCBI): domain Eukaryota; kingdom Metazoa; phylum Chordata; class Mammalia; order Carnivora; family Procyonidae; genus Procyon; species Procyon lotor. Next base: position 10,909,587 of record CM053616.1, on the reverse strand, counting down.
TAATTATATTCGAATTTAAAAAGTTGCAAAAATTCCAGCCCCTGATTGACATCATCCCTGAAAACAAAGGATTAATTTTTCTTCTTAAGCATGGAAGACTCAATGGAATTTTTGGAACGGCCCCTGAGACATGTGACATAGCGTCACACCGCAGAGGCAGTTAACAGTGTCACTTCACACTAAGTGGAAACACAGATGACAGATGCAAGTTGGGCAGACGGATCTTTGTAGAAGAACATGGGAAAGCACCACCGGCAAGGACTTGGGCCGTCCTGCTCATCTCACTGTTACTCATTGGGCTTGCTGCAGGCAAGGGGTCACATGCAGTTGTAAACCAGCTCTGACTCAGCTCAGTGCCTGGAAACCCTGTCACATGAGGGCATTTGGTCAGAGATTCTGGAGCAGAGGCCGAGCGGCATCCTGGGGCCGTGATCTTCAGGAGCATTCGCCAGGTATAGGAATTTGAACCTTCAACACAGTTAACAAGGTCGAGGGGCTTATTTAGGCCAAGATCTGCAGGGCTAGGGGCGCCTGGGTGGCTAAGTGGATTAAAGCTTCTGCCCTCGGCTCAGGTCATGATCTCAGGGTCCTGGGATCGAGCCCCGAATCAGACTCTCTGCTCAGCGGGGAGCCTCTCTGCCTGCCTCTCTGCCTACTTGTGATCTCTCTCTCTGTCAAAAATAAAATAAAATAAAAATCTTAAAAAAAAAAAAAAAGATCTGCAGGGCTAAGTAGATAAGCTTGAGACTCAGTGAGGTCTCTGGCTTCATTAAAGGGAATGGTGCGGTGGCTCCAGGGTACTTGAATAGATTTCTCCTTCGCCCGTGTTGTGCTCTGCTGTTGAGGTTTGTACCTGTGTTCATCAGTGAGCAACGTTATCTGGAAGGGGGGGGTGCTCTCTTTGAACACCGTCCATCTGGTGTTCTATTTGTGTGACTGTTTTAACCCCTTGATCAGGCTATTTAAGACAGGTGTCATGTCTTGTTCATTACTTTACAATGATTCCTCTTATTTTGCAGCCTGTCACTTACTAAGTATTAAGTATCTTTGTGCCAGGCACTGAGGGGTACCTCTTTTTTCCTACAGGGGGCAGTTTTTATTGAACTAAAATTCTTTCAAGGTGGATTATTTTCCCCCCTTGTTTTCACCTGATTTAAAAAAAGAAAACAAAAACTTTCACAGCTGCAAAGAATTGGGCTGAGTGAAGATGACAATCAAAGACAATTAAGACTTAATTGATTTATAAGATTAATGAGACCAGGAAAATATGTCCCCTGATTATGTTAATTAGCTGGTTTAAAAATTTTTTTCTTTTCAGTTCTTTGTTCACGGATGGGAAGCCACATACCAATGGTAGAGAGTAGTTTCCTTCCCGTTTGTGCCAGTGGAACTCTGTTTCTACGGGGGGAAAAAACCAAAAACTTGATGGCTAGAAAGTTTACCTAAAGCAGGGAGGTGTGTGTGGGGGAGGGGGCGGAAGAGGCTCTGTCACCCTTACGGAACCGCAGCTCCCTGAGATGATGCATCACCCCGCCACTGGAGGGATCCTGCTGTTTATATTCAGGTTTTAGCCTGATGGACGGGAGGCTTGGAGGCAGAGCCGGCATCTTGGTTTAGCAATGACCCATTGAGGGGTAAGAGCCACAGACTCAGCGGGAGGCTTCCTCCGTGCACTTGGGAGCACTGCAGCTCCTTACCCCCCTCTCTGGGCAGGAGCCACCAGCCTCCTCCTCTGCCCCGAGCAGCAGGTCCTGGCCTAATCCTAGGTGTTACCTGCGTCATAATTAACTCACCCTTTTGTTGTGCTTGGGCACATCCTATATTTGGCTCTGCTGGTTTTTTTTTTTTTTTTTTTTTTTTTAAGGGAGGGGAGATGTGTGGGCAGAGAACAAAATGAAAAGCAGTTTGCGAGCTCCCACACCGAGCATGCGCCGGTTTGAGCCTGCCTGGCCTCCCAGACTTGAGGTGAAACTTGCCGTTACTCCACCATGTAGCCTGAGTGCCTCAGGGGCCACCCAGGTTCAAGGTGCTGGGCAGGCTGCCCAGTCTCATGCGGCCACCTGCCCCTCCCACCCCCTTCAGGGAGCTGCAGGCTGGTAGGGGGAGACCAGTAAGCAAGTGATCAGATACCGCAGTGGAAAGCGGTGTGAGGGTCTCCAGGGAAAGGAAATCAGGAGCGGGGTCTAACAGGTGTACCGCTAGGTGGGCTTGTTTCCTTCTGCAGGGGAGCCCCTGACACTTTCCAGTAGGGTTGGTTTTGGTTAGTATGGAAACTGCGGCCCGCACCAGGGTAACGGTTGCTTTTACAAATCCTGTGAAACAGCCTTTGCGTAGAAAGCACTTCATGCTTGTGCCTAAAAGGGTGAAGTGGTCATTGGATCTCAGGGCAAAATGAGATACTTCCTGGAAAAAAAAAATTTGCACCCATCAGACATTTTTAAGTGTTATTTTGTCTGATTGGAAATGAGGGGCATCCATCCACATCAGTGGAGTAGCATAAAATCGAAAGATTTCTCTAATAGGCATGGCGGCCCAGATACACAAGCAGAGGGTTGAACTTGGAGCTGCACCATCGACAGGACACAAAGTTTGTCCTTTGTCAGATGGAGGTGTTAGGTTATGTGACCTCCAATAATTGTCTTTTTTTCTCAAGTCAAGACATATAATAGCAGCCTATGGAACCAAACCTCATAAACTGTTTTAAATCTTGAGGCTGACTGTTGAGAGGGAAAGGGAAGGGGGAGGGGAGACTGCAGAGCAGTACGTGTAGGTGGTGTGAGCTTCCTAACCCAGCATCGCTGAGAATGAGACGTTCCGAGGGGTTCAGGTTCCCAGGCTGTGAGTTCTGTGCGGTGCTTGCAAGCAGGGTCCCTTGGGACCGACTGTGGTCTCCTCGCTGCTAGGGACAAGAGCAGCTCGCGAACGGAATAGGGTATGGAAGCCTGGCCACCGTTGGATGAGATTCGCTGATCGAGATCAAGACATCTCATGATTTCCAGTAGCAAGTAGCAGAACTGGAAAGCAGCCTCGGGTGTGTCTTACTCCCGACTGGGCTCACGCCCTTAATTGCGGGGCTGTGTTACTCTAAGCCACGTAAACCAAGGCAGCCGGGAGAGAACGTCATCCTGTCTTAGTCCAATGCACAACCGTTCCATTGGAGCTTCTCCCTCCCACCTCCGGTGAATGAGTTCTCATTTCCTTCAAGTTGCTGTTCCGGAATCACCGGTTCACAGGGGCCCCCAGCATCAGCCTTTCGTCTCTGGTGTGAGCCTCTCTAACACGCGGTTGTGTTTCCCCCCAATCTCCACTTGCTGGAGGGTGAATTCCACGGAGTGAGGGAGCTTTAAGCCTTTCTTTCCCTGGCATATTTCAGTGCCTAGACCAGTGTCGGAGACATAGTGGGTGCTCAGTGAGGATTTCCTGAAGGAAGGAATGGGGAGGGTGTGTGAAAGGAGCCGCCTCTGGGCTTTCCTGGTCCTGACTTTGGTCTCCTGGAGGCTCTGGTTTCTTCTGAGTTGTGGATAGGTCACCTCACCCCGCCTTTATGCATTAGGATAATGGGGTTGGCTGGATGGCTGTCATCCTTTGAGACGCAAGTCCGATGGAGACTTTCTTACATGCACTTACTAAGGGTGAGAGTCCAGCCGCCTGGCACCGGTTCCACAGCAAGGTCTCTGCGCAGGGGAGTAGCTCTCCAAAGCTCCATGAAGCTCTCCCTTGACGTAGCAAATGTTGTACCCGTTGTGGGTTTTTCTTATCTAATTGCCACTCTGGTCTTCAGCATTCAGCTCACTGCAGTTACTCGCTCCGCTGTGGTTTTACTTCGCCTTAATCCTTTATTAATTGCCTCTTGTTCAAACTCCCTAAGAGCAGATTATCCTTCACTTTGGGCTTCTGCTCCTTTACTGTTGGATTTCTTTGTTTTCAGTGTTGACTTGAGAAAAATAGCCAAGAAATCGCAAATGAGGCTGTTTTGTTTCCATCCAGTTTACTTCTTTGCTAGCGTTATTTTATCTTAAAATAAACCTCACACGTTCCACGATACGGTCATGATATTCCAGGATCTGCCTACCGGAGAGGCTTGAGAGTGAGCCCACCCACCTTATCCCCAGGGCTCCTTGTGCCTAACGTGCTCGGGGGCCATCCTGATGCCCTGTAAAGCAATGACTTTGGCTGCAGGCCTACTGTGGAACTGGAATGTCGTATACACGGGTGACTAAGACTTGGATGGCTTGTTCGAAGCAATTTTCCAGACCAGAAGCAGAAACGGACGCCTAAGTACATGATTGCTGTCCTGATGGGCTTCGACCAACAGGAGTGGGGTTTGAGGCTAGGCAGTGTTCTCAGAGACTGCTTAAAGAGCTGGTCTTTAAGGTCGAGTGAGGGTCATGTGCAGACGGGGTGGGCGCAGGGCATTTGCAGCAGAGGGAGAACCTTGGTGTGTTTGAAGAATGACAAATCCTCCCCCTTGGCTACATGTGTAAGGCTTGTGGGTGATGGCATTGCAGGCACAGACCGCGGTCAGAGCCGGAAAGACCCTGTGTATTCTCTAGACTTTGTCTTGTAGGTTACAAAGTAATTCATGGTGCGTGATTCCTGTGTGTTGGGCTCGGGCAGTTGGGTTAATGTTTGGCTGTGCATCAGCAGAATTTGTGCAGTACAGGAGGTTGGAGCCTACAGTGAATTTCATCCTTGAGCTGTTGAATCACTGAGATTGAATGGCCAGAAATGTCCTTCATTTGTTTGCCTAGTTAGTGCTCAAGCCTCAGGTCCTCAAAATTATAGACTACAGAACATAGTATAAATCTAATTAGGTAATAATTGGTATTTGGCTAGAATGCATGGTTATCCCCACGCATACCATTTCTCAAATTTAGCTTGCACGGTTCTGGGCAAGGTTTTGTGCTAGCTTATAAGGAGTCATGCCGTTACCTGAATGGGTAATTGCCGAGATCTCAAACTGCTTGTTCAGTATGGTTACTGAATATTATGCCTGCAGACGGGGAAGTGCATATGCATGTTGACCTTGCTAAGAGTAAGGTCCCCTAGTGACCCAAGGAAGGGAGAGATTATGTCTCCTTTTGGGGTGACACCTGGTGCACCCACAAGTGTGGTGTATAGTATATTGTGTTTACTCGTGATCTCTGTTTAAGGACATCTCAATCCACACCGGCTACCTAAGAATTTGAGGTCAATAAACTTGAGAAATGCAGGTTTCAACAACTTAGGCAAGACTGTGTTTCTTTTCTTTTCTTTTTAATTTTATTTATTTATTTGACAGAGAGAGAGAGATCACAAGTAGGCAGAGAGGCAGGCAGAGAGAGGGGGAAGCAGGCTCCCTCCTGAGCAGAGAGCCTGATGCGGGGCTCGATCCCAGGACCCTGAGATCATGACCTGAGCTGAAGGCAGAGGCTTTAACCCACTGAGCCACCCAGGCGCCCAAGACTGTTTCCAAGTATGTGGCCCTAGGAAGAAGTTACCCTGTCATAATGATGGGTAGGAAGTCAGGCAGCCAAGAAAATATTTACTGTGCGAGGTTCAGTGGAAAATGCAGACTAGCCTCAAATGTAGATAGTGGCCTAAGTGTCTTGCAAATAGTTTGAGAATTCAGATTTACACACTTGAGAAAGGACAAATAATATGGAAAGGCCATGTGATATGGTGGCAAAGAAGCAGTCTCAAGTCATAGCTGCAGGAGGGTGGAGCATGGGGAGGCTGGTTAGTGTAGGGGGCTGTGTTCTGGGAAGAAGAGGGGGGCAGTGCTGCCTACCTGGATTTCCCCTGGAATGAGGGGTGGAGAAAACCTAGTCACCTGTGAGCAAGCACGCACCCAGGGCAAGCGGGCTGAAGACTTGGAAGACAGGCGATTGGCATATTTGGGGAATCAAACAGATGTGGATGTTGGTGATAAGTACTTTGATTAGACTCTGCACTGACAGCCTAATAGGAATTCTTAAGCATCAGGTACAAGGAAAACAAGGATCCCATGTCCTGTTTCCGCGGAATAGAGGTCTGACCACCACAGTTATTATGGGAAAGCAGCATTTTATTCTGGGTAGATTCTCTTAATCTGTGCTGTGTGCTCTCGCCCTATGATGATCTAACAGTTCTTCAGGGTCACAGGGACAAGGAGAAACACCTCTATCTATACGCAGTCACCTAGTGACTAAACCTTCACGCTCAGACACCCTCTACAACCTGGGGATGGTGTGGGTAGGACCAATACCCACTAACAATTTTAGAACCTACCGCAGGCTCTCGTTCGAAGTCCTTCAATATCCAGTCTGACCAGCCCAGTAACTTAAGGGAGAATTTTACAATATCTGAACAAAAAGGGGAAGGAACTCTCCCATATGGGTCTAGCTTGGGAGGACCCGGTAAAAGGCTCCGGGGGTGGCCACCCCAGTGAGGAACAAGCAGGCCAACTGACATATTTCATGCTGATGAAGGCTCTGTGTCTTCTCGAAGCTTCCTTTCTTCTTGACAACATCCAGGCCAGGAAGTCCAAATGTGGGGACATGCTATACATTTATTGCATCAGTTGGGGCTGGGGACGTGGGGATGTGGGGACATGTGCCCTATGACAGTTCTCTGTCGCTGGCATTAAGGTGGAGCATGTTCATCATCTGGCCTGCTTTCTATTGATTATACTTGTTTTTCTTCCAGTGGTGATAGAAAAGCATAATTGCTTTTGCCTCTCTTTTAAAATTACATTTTAAAAAGCCTTGCGGTGAACAGCTCCGCATAATGGGACGGTCATGGGTCTCGTGGTTTGTTTGCATGTGTAATAATAGCCTTACAGATACAACTTTTTAAAAAAAATTTTGCGAATTATGTTTTTAAGAGTTGAGGGCACGCTTTCGATTCTGTGGGGAATTGCAGGGTTCCCCGGCAGCTGTGTCTCCGTGAGCATTCCGAGCAGGGCTGGCTGGGGGCGTCAGTGGAGGACACGTATTTTTAAGGGTGGTTCTACAACGTGGAACAGGCCCATAGCTCCTTATCTGTTCCAGATCCTTCACCAGTTCCAGAATCCAGAAAGCCCTGGAAACTGGGAATGTTTGTGTGGGTTTGTAGGAAACCCATTTGATGGCAAAACCTGACCTGAACAGACTTGCAGGATCTCATTCCTGGATCTTATGGATCTTATGGCGAGCACTTATATATAACTCTTCATGCAGACCGCGGAGATGTAACTTGGATTGTGGGTCTTGCCCCAAGCCCCTCCTGGGAACACCAGTTAAGAACTCATGTAGTCAGGATCCTCCTTCTAAAACAAGAAAAAAAGTGAGACTTCAAGGACACATTTGGGCCCATGGGCTTCTCAGAAAGACTTTTAATGCGGACTCTGAGTTTCCCAGGTTGACTGTAATAAAGTGCCACATCCTGGGTGGCTTAAAACCTAGAGATGTATCATCTCAGTTGTGGGGGCTGCACATCTGAAATCCAGGCGTGGGCAGGGCCGTGCCACCTTCTGGGAGCTCTGGGGGGAACCTCCTCTCTTGCGTCTTCTCCCTTCTGGCATTTGCTGGCAATCTTTAGCTTCCCTCGGTCTTGTAGATGCACCCTTCAAGCCACATGGCCATCTCGTCCCTGTGGGTCTTCCTATCAGCTTCCCTTGTGCATGTCTATTCCTGTGCAGATTTCCTCTCGTATAGGGACAACATCGTGTTGGACTGGGGCCCACCCTAATGACCTCATGTTGACTGGGTTACCTCTATAAAGGCCCTGTTTTCTTTTCTTTTCTTTTCTTTCCTTTCCTTTTTTTTTTTTTTTTTTTTAAGATTTTATGTGTTAGAGAGAGAGCACAAGCAGGGGGAGTGGCAGGCAGAGGAAGGAGAAGCGGACTCCCGCTGAGCAGGGAGCCAGATGTTGGGCTCCATCCCAGGACCCTGGGATCATGACCTGAGCCAAAGGCAGACGTTTACCAACTGAGCTACTCAGGTGCCCCAAGGCCCTATTTCTTAGTAAGGTCACATTCTGTTGCACTGGGGTTAGGACTTCAACTTGGCTGTCTTTTGTTGGGTCGGGGGCACAAGTTAGCCCATTACCTAGGGAGTGGTTTAAGATGAGCTACTCTGTTCTTTCTGTGTTCTGGTGTGTGCCAAGCTCGAGACCTTCACCTCAGGGCTTCCCTGGTACCCCCCTCGCCCCCTCCACCAACTGCTTCACTGAATGGGTGGGTTTACCACTCATGGGGCCGCCTGTCCAGACTTCAGAAGCTGCCACATCTCATGCTGACTTCGGGTGAGGGAGGAATCCCTTTTCCTCCAAGAATCTCGCCTGTGAGAAGACAGACAGGTTCTTGTAGCGAGAACTGCACTAGACTGTTCTTAGCTCCTGAGGGACTTCTGGCCCCTGTCTGTCCCACCCCTGAGAAGTCCAGACTTTTCCTAAGTAGGTTTAAGGAAAGATCATACAGAAAGTGCTTAGGGCACAGAGCCAGCACTTGGCGGGGGAGAGGTTGCGTTGGCACCGTGCCTATGATGTGTGGAGCGGAATATACACCAACCTCGGGTCCCCTCGGGTCCCTTCCGCTCCCTGCACTCCCCTGTCTGTCCGAGGTGCTCTCTGAGCAGAGCTGGTGTTCCCCAGTTGGGGGGCACCTCCCTCTGCTCGACCGCTGCTCCCTAGCACCAGGCACACGGGCATCCCGGCAGTGTCCGTCTCTGTGATGGCCAGAGGGGTGCTGGACACCAGCCCCCCGTTCCCCACTCGGTCCCAGGGCCCCGAAGTGTGGCAGCCCACCTCTGCTGTGGGAACCAGCACTCTTCAGAGGTCATTGAAAGTAACCTTTCCTCTGTTTAGTCAGTAGAGGCCAAGCTCCCGGGTGCGCACGGCTCAGTGGTGGTCGCACTTTGGCATCGAGTTCAAAGTTGCTGTGTTTGACCAGCGCTCTGCCTTTCGATCAGGTGGGATTAGCCCAGGGCTTGGTTTGGGTGTGACTGATGGGTGATCCCACTGGAGGTCTGGTCCCTCCATCTGGCTGATGTCGGTGCCATTCTGTGTCTGTGCACCTGTTGTTTTTAGGCTACTGACTTGATAAATTGGGGGTTAAAGGGAACTAATTTATGAAAAACAAGAATGTATCTTTGAATTTGTGTTTGGTGAAGTTCGAGTTGGATTGACCATCCTTCTGAGCCACGAGGGAAGTAGATGGCAGGTGTCGGTACCCCACTCGACTCGTGTAAGAACACAGAGGCTGGCTGAAGGATCGCGTCTCAGATTTTTTCTCCTTATTTCCTTGAGAACTGAATTCCTGACGGGCTCGTGTTATTACAGGGTTCTCGTAACCGTTTTCTCATTAGGCAAGGGTATGTTTTTAAATAGGCAAGGACGGACTTGCCTTTGCTCTGCTCTCTCTCCTTTCCCCCCATGGAAATAAACAAAAAGCGGTGCTGACTGGTTAATTAAAATTACAGGTAGGCCCGGTGGGTTGCCCTTCCTACAACCCCAGTAAACAAGGGCAGTATCAAGCGTCAAAGACCTTGGCACCAGTAGAGGTGAGGCTGTCCCCTCCTCGAGCTCTCAGGGCTGACTGGGTAGTGGGGGCGGAAATACTGAGTTGAATGAACCCATTGTGCTGGAACCTGGAGAAACAAAGAGGGAAAAGTGGAGTCTCATCGCTTCCCAGAGTGGGGGGGTGGGGGGCACATGAGCCAACTGTTAGAAATGCAGACTACCCTGTTCTACCTCAGACCAGAACTGGAAACTCAGGGATTGGGACCCAGAAACCTGTTATTTTTGTGAGCCTCCCAAGTCATTCTGATGCCCACCGAAGTTTGAGAACCTCTAGGAATTCCTGATCCCCAGGTCACAGCCATTGTGGGGATGCCTCATGCCCGAGGTTGGACCCATCTGCCCTTGAGCCCTCTCCTTAGCGGCCGCACAACAGACGGGGCATGAGTGGGGGTGCTCGGTTGTTCTAGTTCATCTTTCCTGTGGGCAAACACCATCAGGGGAGAGGTACTGCCAAGTGAAAGCAGGATCGAGGCCCTTAATAGGAGTAGACTCTTGGCGGGATGGCCCACCTCGTGACCGGATGTGAGGCGCAGATGGGGAATATTAGAAAGTTTCCTTGATAAGTCTCACCACCTTCCTGATCTTTCGCAGGAGCAGTATCCTCTGTGACACAAGACTTCTTACGCGGAGACTTTGTGCCCCATATACACTGCCTTCTCGGGTCTGGATAGTAAATAGTTGGAGCGAATTTCTATTTCTGCTAGAGGATAAAAATATTACTTAAATAACAGTTGGACTGTATGGTTTTCAAAAGAACTTCTTTGAGGGATGATTTAGCATTTACGTCCCATGATCCTTTAGGACCCCTGGGACTTGTTAGATTGAAACCTGTGTTCAGCCAGCTCAGGATTCTTTCAGCTGGGGGGAGGGGGGGTGGTGGCTGAAGGAAAGTTCTAGAAGGAGGATATAGCTCTCCTCTCAGATGTTAAGTGAGAGAGCTGCTGGTATTTGCAGGCTTTCTTGATAGCCTTGTGTGCATCTGTTATTACCCTGCTTGCCCCTCCCAGAGACTTTCTGCCTGAACTACTTCTTGGAATTCCTGTCTGTTTTACTTCTTTGGAGTTCTGGAAGCTTATGACTCTTTGTGCAAACCAATGTACAGAAACTTTTAGTGTGGATAACACTTTTACAGGCAAGAATGAGTTCTGCAGAATGTATGAGTGAATGTACAAGCATGTTAGAGATAAATTGGTCTTGAAAACGTATGGCTTCTGGGTTATGCTAATTACTCAGTTAAGCACGTGGGATAGCTACTTAAATATTTAAGATCAGTGAAGACTGATGACGTGGAATTTAATGGTGTGGTAAGTTTGAAAGTATGCCTTTTTATAATGAGGCTGTATTGTCATATGGATTCACTATGGACATTCTGGGACCTTTTTTAAATGAATCAAATGCCCACATGATTTATTGACAAAGACCAAATGCTCTCTCAACAGTAGTAAGGCTGTGTGTGTGTGTGCACGCGCACACATGGACGCGTGTGCATGTGCGTTGGCCAAAGATTTCCCTAATGTTACTGCGTGTTGAGAGACAATGGCACCATACTACTTGAGGGCAGGCAAAGTCACTTTAACTTTGTTGTTCCATTTCTAGTCTGAGAAGTTCACGTCTTTTGATTGATGGGTAATTTTGGGGGCATTCACTTATATTAAGGCAGTAAACCCCCTAAACTTTCCAAACACTCTGAGGCTGTGGCATCTCCCTGTATGTGTGTATGTGGTTTGAGTGTGTATGAGTGTGCGTGTGCCCCTCACATTTCTGAGTGACCTTTTCGGAGGGGAGACTCTTGTGCAAAGTCTTGTCTCAGCAGTCTGGAGCATGGGTTCTTTCTTGCACACGCACGTGGATTCGAATTGCTCCCTCCCTTGAATGTGCGTGGAAGACACTTGAGGCCTTTGCAGAATGATTCCTTAAGAGTCTCTTGATGGATAAGAAAGGAAGTGCTGTGGCCTGGTAATTAAGCATTACATCATTGCCATGGGCCCCACGGGGAGATGCGTGCCGTTACGGTGATGGTGAAACCTATCTCGCCAACAGGACCTTGAACAGAAATTAACATACTCCCTTTCACTCCACTTGCCCTGGATACTTTTCTTTCAAGGTTCTTTGAGACCTCTTTACCCTCCTACTTAGCCTCTGGCTGTTAAGTCAGAGATTCATGTTAAAGTTATAAATGCCTTTTCCCCCACCTTCTTAATAGGCACATATATGATATTTTTAACTTGGATTTTCTAGTTGCTGCCATTTGGGACCATTTCCGGAGCTGGGGGAGCCCCCTAGCTCTGTCACCTCCGGTCTCAGCATCCCAGCTAAACAGTAAAACATCTCTTTCATTTGGAATATATGGAGAAATGAGAAGAAGAAAAAAATCACGCATGGTCTCATGAATGCAGTAATAAAAACAGCATTTTATAGTTTGGTGCATTTATAATGCAATAGTTTTATTTGCTTTTATAGTTGTAATATATGATTTTTTAAAAACTTCCTTTAAAGGCAACTAAGTCAAGTTCATTAATACCATTTTAACGGCTACATAACATTTCATGTGTACACATATATATTAGGGCATCTTTTCCTTATTCATGAAATGGGGATACTAACATCCTCCTTGCCAGGGCTGTTTAAGGGATTAGAGATGGTATATACATAAGGCCCCGAGAACAATGCTCTTCACCCAGGTAATGCTAGGTCAGTGTTACTGGAAGTTATTACTTCTGTTCATAGAAGGTATTTCCTGCATTTCAGATTGTCTTAGGATAATTATAAAATTTGATGAGCTTCTTTGAGTTCTTAATCTACACAGCTAACTCCGTAAAGACAACACGCTTGCAGTACGGGCATTCGTCTGACTGGTTTCTCTGGAGGGGAGGGGTAGACAGCCTCTTCAGGGGCCTTTCCTCCTCTGTCCCCTGCCACTCACTCTTTCACCTCTCCCATGGGCTCCCGCCATAATCCTTTGCATCTGGTGGACACTCAGTGACTGAGGAATTAAGTCAATTATTAGTTTCTGAAAAGGGAGCAGTTTTTGTTTTTCCTTCTGTGGCTTTGTAAGCTGCTCTCTGCTGTTAGGGCATTGCTGGAAAGAAGTGTTCTCTCAACCTTTGGTAGTTACGTGTAGACAGGGGAGAAGACATGATAGAATATGCTGGAGATAAGGACAAGTGGTAACCATCGCTTCCTTTGGCAACTGTATGAACATTTCAGTAATTTATAGGTGAAACAGTTTTCTAGCGACAATATGAAATGAATGATAACATAGCATAAGAAAACATCGGTTTTAAACAGAGTTGTTTTTGCGTTTTTTTAAATGAACTCTAGCTTAAATATTTTCAGGGGCTGTTGCATATCTTCCTAGCTGTAAAGAAAACTGTGTGTGTGTTAGCGGCAGACGGATGGGCATGAAGGTACCCTCCTCCCCTGCCAGGCTCCCAGGGTTCTCTATGACCCGTGTTTGGGACCTCCCCAGGGGACTGGTTGTAGATGGCAGGGGACCAGGAGAGAGTCAGTCTCGACTATCAATTTCAAGGCTTAGGTGACAGGGAAGGTTTTAGGATGAGGTGTAAACCGCTAGTTGTTCCCAATAGCAAAATCATTAACTGAAGTAGCAAAAAGTAGATTTATTATTATTATTTTTTTAGCAGTTTCACAGAATACACCTAAGCTGTAAAATTTGAATGCTTCCCTTAACCTACCTCAAACCAACATAAGAATTCATTTATCTGTAAACTGACCCAGGGCTGTCTTGTGTTTGTTGAAAGATTGTATAGAGTAACTCATTGCCTCTATTGGTGGCGAGTGATGTATTTCCAAGTATATTTCATGCCTTTCATTAAGTCTCAAGGGCTGGAATGTATATGCATATTCCTTCAAAAATCTTTAGTACTTATCCATTTAAGGCAATTTTCTGGGTAGAAACAAATTTTTTGAAGCACTTTTGTGTATGTTACCATAATGTAGACTAGCCATGAAATTACAGGTTTCAGTGCCTTGTCAAAGAGTTTATAATGGTTGAAACATATGTGTATAACTGTTATTGGTATTTTCATGACTTTTTTGTAGTTGTAAAAATAGTGCTTACTGGGGTGCCTGGGTGGCTCAGTGGGTTAAGCGGCTGACTTTCAGTTTAGGGTCCTGGGATCAAGCCCAGCATCAGGATTTATGCTCAGTATAGAGTCTGTTTCTCCCTCTCCCTTTGCCCCTCCCCCTGTACGCACGCTTTGTCCCCTCCCTCAAATAAATCAAATCTTAAAAAAAAAATAGTATTTGCTCACATTAGAAAATTTAGAAAAAAACTACAAGGAAGAAAATAAACATAATCCATAAACTTATCTAGAGAGAACAACTATTAACTTTAGCTCTGTTTTTCTCAACTATTTTCATATGTATGTAGAATTTTTAGATCTTGCTTATTCCTTACTGTTTTACCATGATTATTTCCTCCCATTTACGAATATTATTTGAAAATATAAGATTTGCATGGCTTTAATATTCTAGCACATAATGATACCACAATTTATTCAGTCATTTCTCTATGGATTGAAAGGTTGCTTCTCGTTTCCTTTTATGTACGATGCTATAATGAGTATCTTTTCTAGGTAAGTATTTGCATGTCTCACTATTTCTTTGGGAATAATCCTTAGAAATAGATTTGTTGAATTAAAAGCATCAACTCTTTATACGGGATACCTCCTGCCATGTTGCTTTCCAGAAAACTTGGAATAATTTCTTTCCAGTAGTACTCAGATCTCTACCTCTTTAGAAAGTGTTACCTCTTTTGCATCTTCCACAATTTCTTAGACTAAAAACTTCAGTTCCAAAAATATTGCTAAATTCCTGTGTTTTAGTCTCTCACACTTTCTAGGTAATATTTTTCCTTATTTATTACAGATTTATTACAGATGTCAATACCTTATGCAACAGTCGCTATAATAGTCAGCCATAGAAAAGAATGGAACCTTCAACAAAGGAAGGTTCAACAAACAAAAAGAGGAACCTTCAACAAATAGGTTTTCCAGTGCGACTTTGTCTGGGTCAGCGCTGTCTCTGCATAGACACGTCAGGTAGTCAAAACAAATCTGATCTACCGCACGATGTAATATACCACACTAGCCTTCTGTTCTTGGCTAATAGGGGAAAAGGACACGGCCCTTTTACAGGTTGTCCCAGTGACATATTGAGCAACCTCATATTACAGGAAAGTATTGCTTCCTTCAGGCTACGGTTGTGGTATTTCCCTTAGGAGGAAAGAAATGGTTACAAAATGGAAGACCTTTCTCATTGTTCCTCTGATATCCAGATATCTTGGAAAGACACTTTTATAGCTGAGGGGACAAGGCGGTGTCGTTCCAACCTGGCTGCAGCCCAGTGGTAACCCACCTCGAATGTTCTGCCCAACAGAGGCAGCCCTCTGGCCGCCTCTCAACTATAGGGATCTTGGTGAAAAGGCCGTTTAGTCTGGCCAAAATCAGTAAATAATCTGCACAGAAGGGTTCGCCTTTACACATTCTCGTTCATCATAGACCATTGAGCCGGTCAGATGGAGAGCGTCAGTCCATCAAGCATCACTCCATTCATGTTGCCTCAGACTGACGGTCCTCGGCCACGGAGGTCCTGGGGGTTGAACAGAGGGCAGGCCCAGGAGGTCTTAGGTCTGTCTCTCCCTGAGAAATGGCCATGTGCTCACTGTTCCTGCTTCCTGCGGACAAAGTCTTGTCTCTTGGAGAAAACCAGAACAGAGGCCCAGAGAGAGGGGAAGAGGGATTTTTCAGCAATGCGCTCTGTGCTGAGAATGAACAAACAACAATTTCCGTGCTCTTTGCTCGGCAGTTTTGCAAGGTCAGGGTAGGCTTGTGACTGAAGTTTCTTTGTGACGGCTCATGACAGAGCAGGTCCTTGTGGATTTTTTTGTTGCGCATCTTGGTGTTTGTTAGACGCCTTGAGGTTTCATTCCAGTTAGCAGGGTCTGTCTTCTAGCCCCTGATTGCCGGTGGTTTCTGGGGCTTTGGCGATGACCCCTTTCTAGTTCTTCCCTCAGAAAATCACCGTCTAGGGGCGCCTGGGTGGCTCAGTGGGTTAAAGCCTCTGCCTTCGGCTCAGGTCATGATCTCAGGGTCCTGGGATCGAGCCCCACATTGGGCTCTCTGCTCAGCAGGGAACCTGCTTCCTCCTCTCTCTCTGCCTGGTGCTCTGCTTACCTGTGATCTCTCTCTCTGTCAAATAAATAAATAAAATCTTAAAAAGAAAAGAAAAGAAAATCACCATCTGTGCACAGATGAAGGGTCTTGTTTGTGAATGAACAGCCCGCATCTCTGAGGTCGTTTTCTCTTCTGAACTGTACATACCCAGTGAAAAGTGCAGAGGAACCCAGGAGCCTTTAGGATGCTGGGTTGCCTGATGGAGACATGAAGATTTGGAGGCCAGGTCTAACTCTCTAACTTCTCGTGTAAATGACACTCAATCATTAGGATTCTCTGAGGACAGACTGTAGCCTTTGCTATGCCTTTGCACACTTAGATACAAGTGCAATGTCAGGGGCAGGAAGAAGATTCCAGCGCCTCTCATCTGATGGCCTCAGACTTCGAGAGCTGTGTAAGAGCACTTTGGTTATAAAGGCAAGGCCGAAGGTGGTGCCCTGGGGTTCATGGGCCTCTCGCCAGTGGGTACATCGCACTCCCCCGTGGCTGATGTTGCTGGCCCGGTAAGGGACTGAAGCCCTGGTCCCCTTCTGTGCCGCAAGCCTGCACACTGCCATCCAGGCCCAGAGGTCGGAATTGGCACGCACACCTCTCCTGACCACCTCTCCACCTTCAGTAAGCCGCCCAGGTGTTTCCTCACCTTCGGGCTGCTCCCAGTCCTCTGGTTTGGGTCCTTACTGCCTCTGTCTTTAGACCTTTCTCAGTCCTTGGTGCAGAAGCCTTCCAGCTTTCCCTCCACCTGCTGTTTCATCTCCTTGTAATGAGTCTGGTCAAAGAAATCTTCCCTTTCCAGAGGCTCATGATGACAGCGATGTCACGGCAGAGGCAGCTACCATTTATTGAGAGCTTACTGTCTGTCCAGCACTATCTCAATCCTTCAACAGCCTCCTGACAAAAGGAAGTACTGCTCGTCTCCCCATTACATGAATGGTAAACCTGAAGCACAAGGAGGCTATAGGAGTTTTCCGCAGTCGTAATTAGGGGGGCGAGGATTGACACCCCCCCCCAAGTGGCGATGGCCAGCTCTTCAGTTGCATACAAGACTCCCTGTGGTTTGAGCTGGGGCTCCCTCTTCCTTCCAAGCCCTCCAGACTGCAGATGTGCCAAACACCCTGGCTCCAGCCGGCCCTTGAACCTTTGCTTATATTCTCCCCTTTGGAGAAATCTCACCTTGCTCTTGGTCCTCCCTTCTTGCCCTCACAGGTTCCTCTCTGGCAGGGGTGCCAAGATTTCCCAGTGCATGGAAATCACGTGGGACATTGGACAGGTGCAGAATCCCAGGCCCAGCCGTGGAGGTTCTGATCCGGCAGGCCTGGGGTGGGGACAGGTAATCGAGGTGAGCGTGAGGTCGGGAACCACCGCTGCGGAGTGCTGTATTCTTGGGTACCCGGAGCACCCTATCTAAATCATTGCTTTGCTTCTCTGTGCCCCGCCCAGATGGGGTAGGGACAGTGGAGTATTTCCACTGTTTGTCTCCTTTCCTGGAATAGAGTAGGCAGTCGGTAAATAGGATGCTTGGATCCTGCTATCAATTTGTTGTCTCCTTCTAAGGCCGTAAAGAAAGTGGTGTCTAAAGCACGTGACTGTGTGGAGAAGGCAGGAGGTCTGTGAAATAGAAATTCTCTTCTAATCCACAAAGAATTGAGCTGCTTAGAGAGTAATGTTCCTGCCAGCCCTGAGCTGTCCTACGCACCAGCCATCAGGACCCGACCCAGTTCCCAGGAGTGAATTCTGAGCCCTGCGGTAAATACAGTGATCCATGTGGCTCTCCACCCCAGATCCCACAGTGCAAACGAGGAGGGAGCCTGGAGCTCAGCGAGCTGTGGTCGGCCGGCCCCCAGTTTCACGAGGAGGTAATCAGCCGCAGATCAGATCAGCAATCACAGCAGAAGTGGGGCTCAGAGGAAACAACAGAGAACCTCAGAAGACTCACAAGAGGAAAGAACAGAATCCTTGGTCATGGTGGCTGTCATTTGTGAGGGAGGCACTTGTACTCTGTCTGGTGCTGAGTGGGTGCTGATATTAATACACAGTTTTATTTTTTTTTTAAGATTTTGTTTATTTATTTGACAGAGATGGCACAAGTAGGCAGAGAGGCAGGCAGAGGGAGAAGGAGAAGCAGGCTCCATGCTGAGCAGGGAGCCCGACTCAGGGCTCGATCCCAGGACCCTGAGATCATGACTTGAGCCGAAGGCAGAGGCTTTGACTGACTGAACCACCCAGGTGTCCCTAATACACAGTTTTATCTGATCCTCACAGTAACCCTCTGAGTTGAAAACTGTTCCCATTTCATTTGAGAATGGTCTGCAGGTCACTCAGAGTTGGTGAAATGGAGATTAGAGACGCCAATGAAAATGGTCACAGGTCTCAAATGCAAAATCAC
>CM053616.1:10837651-10890988 GCA_028646535.1 Procyon lotor | reverse complement strand
GTGTGTTAAAGTGACTTGTCGGAGGTACACAGCTAGTTATTTGGGGATGTTGCGAACATAAGATCTCGGGGTGTGGCCTTTCCCCAAGGGAGACACTCCGGCGTCTTCATCTTCCTCCAGACACGACAGCAGCGAAGATAAAAATTAGGTCATGATAGCAGTCACAGTACAAAATGTTTCCGACTTGGCAGACTGTTGGGAACTCCCGTCCCTAGAGGGTACTTCCCGCCCGCTCTGCCGGTGGCCAGCCGGTAGTGTGCACTCGGTAGTGTGCACTCGGGAGCGCTGGGTTCGGGAGCAAGCGCTGCCTACGGTTTCACCTTGGGCAAGCTTTCACCTTGATTTCTCTCATTTTCTCATCTGAAAAACAGTGCTGACTTCCTAAGCTTGCACTGAGGATCCAGCGAGCTATTGCACGTATCTCGAGGGTGCTAACACGGACTGGGTGCTTAACGGCGGTTAGTAAGGATTATTGTTCCTGCCGCCCTAGCCTCTTCTTCCTGCTCATTTTCTGGTGCTCAGTGCCTTGTCCCATGTCTCAGCGTCATGCTCCAGTGCTCACCTTGCCGAGGTGGGGACGTGTGCCATACTTCTCACTCAGCTGAGATCAGTGGGGGCGACTCGTAAATGCCCGTTAATGACCTTTGTTGTTTCAGTCATTTCGTTGTTGTTGTTCACTCCTTTCCCCAGCTCACTGGCTCTTGGGTCTGCTGCTGGCACAGTCCTTGGCATGTAGTTGGTGCTCAGTGAATACCCTGAGTGGTACAGCAGAGAGGGAGCTAGAACCTGGAACCAGTCTGGGTGACGGTCCCGCCTCTCTCTCCCCACCGCCCACCACCCTGGAACTTACACCCTTGAACTTACAGCCTCGTCACCAGCCAGCTCAGCCTGTGTCCTACACTCCCTCCGTGTTCTTACATCTCACCACCCTTTATCAGTTTGCACACTTCTGGATCTCTCGTGCTGTACTCTCTTCCAGGGAGTTTCCTTGTTGATGTTTCATGCCAATGCCTAGTCCCTCCCTCAACCTGGATGAACTCTCCTAACATGCTTAGACATGCCTTCCTGTTACGGCTGAGAGACCCTGTCCCACTCAGAGACCCCACTCACTCTCAACTCCCAACTGCATGTGTCACTTACTGTGAACTATTCAAGGGATTCGGAGCGAAGCAAATAAGCGATCAGTAGAAGGATGCGCGTAGTCTGTTAAACCAAACGCTTTAGTCTTTATTGCAGTTATGTAATGGGCAGCAGCCGTGATAGCCGAGGGCCATGAAAACAAGAGATGGCAGTCGGCAGAGTTTATGGTGTTCTCTGTAATACTGGAGGGGGGGGTGGGGGAGAAAGAGAGAGCTCGCGTGTGCGTGCACACACACACACACATGCGCGCCCCCGCGCGCCCGTGCGCACTCTGAGCCTATTTTTGAGATAACAGAGATACCAGACCTTGAGCTTTTTTTAGCGACAGCTTGGTGGCTGGAAATAGAAAATTAGTTTCTATAGCTGAAAAATAACTCTTTTCAAATACTACCTGGAACAGTGGTTCTGAGTGTGTGGTCCCTGGATCAAGAGCACAGCAGCAGCATCATCAGGACCTTAGGAGAAATCCAAATTCTAGGGTCCCACCCCAGAGTTTCTGGATCTCTGGGGGATCTTTGAGTTTGGGGCCCAACAATCTGTGTTTCAACTACCCCCTTGCCTGAATAGTTCTGATACGCCAAAGTCTGAGAGCCTCTAACCTTAAAATTGACTTCTGATTCATCACCCAGACCGTGGTTCTAATCAGGAAGGCGTTGTGGGGTCTTTAATTTCTAGCTCTTGATGCATCTTTATTCTGAGTCTGAGAGTGTCCAGATAAGAAGTAGATACATTGGGTTTGATGTTCTTTAATCAAATAATATCGATAGTTTATGGATAAGAGGCAAAGAATTGACTAATTCCTTTTTTAAAACCAGAATGTTAAAAATATTTACTGATAGTAGAATCTAACCAAATTTTGTTGCTGGTTTTTCTTTTTTCTTTTTCTTTTTCTTTTTCTTTTTTTTTTTTTGAAGACATGTTGTAGCTTCCTTTAAGATGCAGTTTATGGGTGGGGCACCTGGGTGGCTCAGGGGGTTAAGGCCTCTGCCTTCAGCTCTGGTCATGATCTCGGGGTCCTGGGATCAAGCCCCGCATCGGGCTCTCTGCTTAGCAGGGAACCTGCTTCCCCCTCTCTCTCTGCCTACTTGTGATCTCTTTCTCTCTATCAAATAAATAAATAGAAAATTTTTTTTTAAAAAATGCAGTTTATGGGTAATAAATACTATATATACCAACTATATTTTTCACTGACTTTTGATTTCTGTTTCGGATCCCTGTTACTACCGAACTTCGAATTTTATCACACCCTTCTCTTTCTTCAAAGGATTTTATGGCATATTTATTGAGGTATTGAATAAAAATCAATCTGAAGTATTTTATGATGCTCTGTGTAATCTTTGGAAATATCCTAGAAGTTGCAAAAAAAAAAAAAAAGGGCTAATCGTCATGGATTTGCTGCTAAAGGGTAATTTTCAAATTGGATTGCAATCAATCATTAGTTACAGGTAATTAGATGAGTGAAAATTTAGGAGTTGAATACATGAGAGCCCTATCTACGATTTTCTGGATATCCAGTGTGAAACAGAAAACCTGGATTTTAAACCCTTAAAGTGTAATAGTTTTACTAGATTTGAGGTATCCCAGGCTTAGTAAGACTAGAACATGTGAATGGACTTAATTGGACTCCCAGTAGAGAGTCTACAGTAAGTAGTCCTTTTAATATACTTCTTGCTAAAAGTGTTCAGTTACCTAGCCTTTACCGAAATCTGTAACATTGGGCACATCTCTCTTGATTTCCTACACTTTAGTTCTTTGGGTTTTGATTTTTTGTTTTAATCTACAAATGATAGGTGTTGGTTTAGATGAACAATGCCTGTTCTACCATCATTAAAGGAACATTTTTAACCTATATATTGGAAATCAGAGTGTAAATAAGATGCAAACTAAATTTTTTGGCTAGATTTTGCTAGTGTGATAAAAATTTTGTATGCCTTTGTGTTTAAAAGAAATATGGCAGATTAATTCTTTTGAATTATCTTTAAAGTTAGTGTAGAGGCACCCGGGTAGCTCAGTTAAGTGTCCAACTCCTGATTTCGGCTCAGGTCATGATCTCAGGGTTATGAGATCGAGCCCCGCGTTGGGCTCTTTGCTGGATGTGGAGCCTGCTTGAAATTCTCTCCCTCTGCTCCCCCGCCCCAAGAGTTAGTGTATGTTTCATGATATTTTTGCTTTTATTTTATTTTTTAAGATTTATTTATCTGAGAGAGAAGGAGCATGTACAAGCAGGGGGAGAGAGAGAGGGAGATAAGCAGACTCTCATAGAGAAGGGAGCCTGATGGAGGTTGATCCCAGGACCCTTGATTAGGACATCAGCCAAAATGAAAAGTTGGATGCTTAACTGACTGAGCCACCCAGTGCCCCCCTGCCCTTTATTTGAGAGGGATTTTTACTTTTAAATAAGTGTCATTGACTCTGGTTGGTTGGAACTTTTTTTGTATATTTTCTTAGTAGGCATGCTGAGAATGTTACAGCTTAGTTTGTGGAATTTACATACCCTGGGCCATTAACTGATAATTGCATTTTCATTTAGGTTTTTGTCTTTTCTTTTTGTATTTTTTCAAATGAAAAGTATAATCTCAATAAATCTGAAATATTTTCTTGCAGTGATCCGTATGTGAAACTTTCATTGTACGTAGCGGATGAGAATAGAGAACTCGCTTTGGTACAGACAAAAACAATTAAAAAGGTAGGTGTCCATCCTTAATTAAACTTCATGTAAGTCATAACTTAATCCAGTTAAGTACTTTGGCTCTGTAGAAGTTTGTATTTTAAGCTTGGCAACGTTTTTATTTTAAGCATTTCCCAGTATTAAATCTATAAATTTAACCTAGAGCAAGCTTTTCAGTATTAACCCAAGACATCCATTCTGGCTTTCACAGTTAAATGGCTGTAAAAGCAATATTCTTAAAATAAGTATTATTACAATTAATAATTCTTTCCCCTGCAAAGAATACAATAAGACAGGATTTGTTTTTGTTGGCTTGTTGTTTTTCCTGAAGTCATTTAGAATAATTTAAAATACATTTAATGAAATGGAGTGGCTTATGTAATTGGTAGACACAAAAGAAATGGTTTAACCTGAGGCAAATATTACCCAAAAAAGTAAAATACTTTGCCAAGTTACATGAGAACAAGTGAAAATACATTTATTTTACTTCACATTTTGATTATGTGATTATACTTCACATAATCTATATTTATGTGTATCTATTTTCTAAATCTTCATTACATGATTTCATTAAAGAAAGATTTTTCCATAATTGTATTTTAAATCATCTATCACCATATTTCCGTGTGTTTGTGTGTGTGTGTGTGTAAATCTAAGTATTTACTCCATATTTGGGGCATTTATTGAAGATGTGTGTTTTTATCCAAAGTACTGTTTTTATCTGTGCTTCAATATTGTCTGTCAATTACTATTTTCCCATCCCCTTTGGGGGGTAGATAGTCTAATACTTTGTATGGTAAGCATTTCCTGGACAACAAGATGGCTTTTTAAAAAATGCTAACTCTCCTGCCATTGTGCAGACACCTGAGCTCCTTGAGCGAGTCATTCTGTGTAAGGAGCAGCCATCGTTGCTTGTCCTCCACCTGGCACTGTGAGTGGCATTAAAAATCTGTTTTGCAAACAGGAGCCGGTGTTTTGATTAGTGGGGAGGACTCCCGAGAAGCGCGGAGGCCATTGTTCCCGGCGGCAGGCGCTGTCCCTGCTCCAGCCGGCAGCGAGCTGGGGGCCCCCGCCTGGTAGGGCCGGCGCCCTGCAGCGCAGGCCAAGGGGCGGGGGGGACCCGGGCGCCCGGAGGCCCGGGGGAGCCGGGAACCACGGCCCCGGAGCCGGGACTGGTGTGGGGACTGGGGACACCGACATGGCTTTTGCTGCCCGGGGCGGGCCGCCTCCTCTCTCCTCTCTCACCGAGCCGGGCTGCTCCGCCTCGCTCGCAGCCTCCCGGTTAGTATTTCCGTGCTGCGCGCGCTCGCTCGGTTTGCTTTCGGAACCGCTGTCCTCCTGCCTCGTGGCCGCCTGGTCCTTCGTGTGCGCTTTGGGCTCCCGCCGGTGCGCTCTGCCCTCACCTGTCGTTTGCCTCTGGCCCCGTGCATTTCTGGGCAGCCCGCGTGCCCGGCTGCATCCGCCCCGGCAGGCCCCGTCCTGCCCTGCGTCTCCCTCCCGCTGCCCGCCTGGCCCCTCTCCCTTCTTCCCTCCTCTCTCTCCCCTCTCCTCCTCACCCCTTGTATCCCCGGCTCCATTCACAGCTACAAGTATGAAGCCCCATCCTTTTCGGATTGAATTCCCTCTTGAGTTGTGGGTGGGCAGAGTGCCGATTTAAAAAAAAAAAATGCCCGTTCAGTGTGGCGTGAGTTGTGTGTGTGTGTTGTTTTTTAGGGTGCATTTGTGTTATATCTTTGCTGCTCCGCGGACTAGTATGTTAAAGGGATTCGATGGATAAAGGCAAATATGGTTCAGAGGAAAAAATACCTATAGCCTTTGGTGAAGCGGCGATTTTTCAGTCTGTTCGTACATAGGATTTTTGAGAGATGTATTTATTTAAGAGTGTTAGGCATGTCCAAATGCGTAAACATGTATATAGGTATTCTTGAACAGTATGTTTCGTCTTAGTTTCAGAGGATGCTTGGCAGCCCATCTTTTGTCCACACTGAGGACAAAAGTATCTGTTCCATGTCTTTGTGAGACAGTTAGATTGCTGGAGATGTGTGGATGGATGGACAGAAGGATGGATAGAAGGATTGAAGGATAGGGAGGTAAAGATTTTAAACACTGGTTATTTTGGGGAAAAATTCAGAGTTATAACTGCAGGGGTTTTTTTTTCTGTGAACTATAATCTGATCAATATTGTTCATATAAAATATTCTTCAGATTACAGTATTTATATAAATAGCAAATACTTTCGCCTTTCTGCCCCTTGCTTCTTTACTCTCCAAAACAGATTTGTGGTAGGTCAAGAGAAATGAATTCATTTCCTTCTTGATGAAATAATCACATGAATGTGAATTTCTTAAAGAATTTCTTCACATTTTTCATGGCGATGGCTCTAGCTAGGTCCCTGACATTATTCCTTCTGGTTGATAGCATGCAGTGTGTTTTTTTTCTTACCTATGAATTAATGTTTCATAAATACATCCCTTCCTGTCTAGTTTGGTTTATAGAATAGTCTCGTATAATTGACTAAATGCTTTTTATTGCCATTTTGAATATCTCTTAGCTTTATCTTTAATCACAAAAAAAAATGTTTAAGCAAATACATGGGCCGTATTCTCCTAGTAACTGTTCATGTTTCAAAGTCTGTAAAAGATATTACAAGATAATTTCTCTTCCAGACGCTGAACCCAAAGTGGAATGAAGAATTTTATTTTAGAGTAAGTTTTTCTTTTCTTCTTCTTCTTTTTTTTTGGTAATAATTGTTACTGATAACTAGGTTCGTGTATCACAATAGATTCATACTGAGTAGAAGCTGTTAAATTTTTATCTGAAATTCTTTTGAGAAATGGCTACAAAGCCACGTCTTGTGGCCTAAATTTTCAAAGTCTGCATAGTAAGTAGCAAAATCTGGACTTGTTTCATTTGGGGATATTTCAGAGAAGTTAAAAAAGTTACCCAAGTACCATATTTTAGCTTTCCTACTCAATTTTTTCTTTAAAAGTAAGGTAAAATATAATTAAAACAGTAGCTTAATTATTTCTACAAGACATGGGTTATGAAGGATTTTAGAGGTAAAATAAAGCAACAGGGACAACGTGATTAAAAAGAAGCCTAAAACTTACCAGTCATGTTCTAGTTAGGAAGGGAGAGTTTTGTAATTCAAACATGTGATGTGCGTGTACAAGTGTAGTATGAAACTATTTCTGGGCTTTAAAAGACACTGAATTGGGTAAAATTTCTGCAACCTCATGTGTTTAAGACCTAGAAGAGTTATATGTAGAAGTGACAGTTGTGTGAATTAATGGAGATTACTATTCAAGGAATTTTTGTGTTGGTTGCTGTATTTTTTTGTACTAAAATTTGGGCAATACTAAACTGCTCATCTGTTGAATGGAGAGAAGGGTTCCCCCTCCCTCAAAATGAATATACTTTGCTTGTATAGTTGTGATATTAGAAACTTCTTTACGTCCAGAATGCTCCCGATGAGATCTTCAGATTGGTGTAATTCCCAAAGAACAACACTACCATTAGACCCATTACAACTGGTCCCGATTTCTTCCTTTTAGTTGCAATAGTATATGTGTTCCAACCTTGGGTCACTATCTACAACATGTGTTTTTTTTCTCTTAATGTTCAGAGCTGCAATATGGTATTGATATTTTAATACTTGGCGATCCTATGTGTAGCCTTCACCAGATGCATTTTAAATTACTCCGTGAAGGACTGAAAAGCTAATGGGGGGTCAGATGGATATTGTTGACCCTTAGTTAAGCCTCAGACACAGCTTCCCGCTTGTAAAACTCCAGTTTAACACCTGGGCCACATTGATGTAAATTTTAGTACCTCCAAGATTTTGTCAACTTATCTTGGCTGTAGCAGTTTGTAGCTTTGTTTTATTCATTCCACAGATCTCAGTTGAGGACCCACTGTGCGCCGCTCCTGCCGGGGTCTGTGTGGATGCATTGGTCAGCATAACCTTCCCAGAGCTTCCAGACAGATACTAGCTAGACCCTCCCACGCCCCATCTGCTTGCTCTGTCACTAAGGGGACAGCAGACTGAGGGGCCAGGAGCCCATGTCACGCTCTGTGCTCGACTGTCCAGCTTTATTTGGTTTCACTTTCCACGGTGAAGCAGTCGAGACTCAGTCACAAGTAGACCTCCATCCCATCTCTGGCTCTACCACCTAACACCTTTGTGACCTTGACGCTCCTCCTGAAGACAGACCCTCACTGTGGGTTCCTTCTCTCTCACGAAGGAGAGACAAGTCCTCACTGGATAGGGTGGTTTTCTTGCAGCGATGTAAATCAGAAAGCTCACGCTGTGTATCGCATGTGGTTGGCACTTAATAAAAGATAATTGAGTGATTCCTGCCATTTTGGTGAGGTTTTGGTGAAGAGCTAGAAAGAAGCAAAAAGACACTGAAAGCCCCAGGAGCTCTGACCCCACAGTTGCTGGAATCAAAGAAATCTTTGATTACTTTGTTCTCTCTAATTCCAAAGCGTGGGCTCTGGAGACAAGCAGGTCAGACCTGGTTGGGGGGTCCCAGTGGCCCCCCATCCTGCCTCTGGGCTCCTGGGAGGTTACTTCACCCTCCGAGTCTCGGCTGCCCATTTGCAAAACTGGGAGGACAGTTATACACCATAGGTTGCTGTCAGGATTAGATGAGGTCATAATGTTTTTGATATTTAATAAGGAGATAGTGCCCCCCAAATGAGCATACAACAGTAAATAGCTCCTTTTGCTGTTCTCTTCATTTTTGTCACTGGTAGTGTAAGCCTAAGAGATTTCCTCAGGCACAGACCTTTGTGAAGATGTCACCTTGGTCTCTGTGCCTTTTGTAGGGCAGATTTAGAAACTCTCTGGAAGTACTTGAAATTTTGTTTGCAGCCCAAAGCATCTTATTCTTCTAATATGCCTAAATATTAGGCATAGGATAATCTAGAAATCAATAATAGAAAATGTGATTGAGTAGACACAAGATTTCTACAAGAGTAGCAGGTTAATTATTTCGATGACACAAATGGTCTGCATTATAAAGCATTTCATTTTAT
The DNA here is from genome assembly GCA_028646535.1 of Procyon lotor. Classification (NCBI taxonomy): domain Eukaryota; kingdom Metazoa; phylum Chordata; class Mammalia; order Carnivora; family Procyonidae; genus Procyon; species Procyon lotor. The sequence continues at coordinate 10,882,140 of CM053616.1, read as the reverse complement.
GTCTTTTATTTTATCCTTTGAATTATTTCTGCCTGCTTTTGAAAATATATTTTTGTCCCCTTCATAGGTAAATCCGTCTAATCACAGACTCCTGTTTGAAGTATTTGATGAAAACAGATTGGTAAGTGGGTCCCAGTTCTTGGTTTTTGCTTCATTTTTTAAAAACTGAACTTTTAAAGCAGCATTCAGAACTCTGTTACCTGTGTTACACTCCTGTGATACATATGCCCCCCCCAAGACTCTTTGTCCTAGAACTATTTCATAATTCTGACAAATATATTTGTGTGGCTAGGACAGAAAATTTATACGCACATATGTATGTTTTCATCATAGTCAATATTCATGAAAATCACACTGGTGATACAACAAAGCATATGCCTCTGCTCTTATTTGGTATGTAGCGGTAGGCAGACCTTTAAAGAGGCCATGACTCATGTAAACAAACCTTAAATACAAGCCAGACTATAGCCCCTTCACCTATTTAGTCGTGAATCTGTGGTAATTCTCTCTGGGAAAACAAAAATCTAATTTACAGTATATAGCAAAAAGTCAATCTAAATATAGCAGGCAAAATGACGCTGTATTTTAAAAATGGTACTTTCTCAAGGGAAGTTCATGGAAAGTACCTTTCAGGAACCAAAGATATGCCTGAGGCATAAAACTCACGGAAACATTGTATATATACATTGATAGATGGGTAAGATGTGGGCATGTGACATATCTGTCTATTAATGCATATACCTAAGATTTCACTTTAAAAATGGAACTTCAGCATCACATCTGGCTTTAAAGCATTTTGGCAGAATCAGCTAACGAGAGCGTATTCATCAGGTACCCACAAACCAAGTGTTCCAGCTTTGAATATGAACATTATTCTGTTCTGTGTAAGCCTTTAAGGAACTCTCAGACGCGGCATTATAACTCCCAAGTTGTCTGTTGTTAGTTGTATCCAGACTTACTTTCCATGAAACTTGTGTATATTTCTTGGTTAAAAGGAGTGTTCTCATTAAAAAAGAAATAAGAAATAGAGAGGCAAACCATGAAATAGACTCTTAACTCTAGCGAACAAAAGGGTTGCTGGAGGGGAGACGGGCAGGGGAGGGGCTGGATGGGCCATGGGGTTAAGGAGAGGCACTTGATGTAATGAGCACTGGGTGTTCTATGTAAGTGATGAATCACTGTATTCTACACCTGAAACTACTATTATCTGTTAACTTACTAGAACTTAAGTAAAATTTGGAAACAAACCAAAAAGAGTGTTCTTACAAACGATCCTTGCTGCTGATTTCACCTGAAACTCCCAAGTCTTTTGAGTAGCTTAAACTTAATATAATATTTTTGAAGGAGCCTTATAATATATCTCGTTTAACTCCCTGTCCTTGCACCTGAGACAAGTGAGGTCTAGAGCCTTTATTATATAATTTAAACACAGCAGCCAGGGGTAACAGCACAGTGGGATCTGCTATTCTCCTGAGTCCTCAGGCCAGTGGTGGTGAATAGCAAGGCCTTTAACGCTTATTAGGGAACTCGGGAGTGTAGTCAATCTCCTGCGCTTGGTAGTATTCTCCAGAATGGAAAGCCAACAGATTCTGCCCTACTGCCCCAATGCCTTTTCTGTTAAAATATATGGGGTCTTGGTGGCTTTACGTTGAACTCAACGTTGTATACCTTGGGTGATTAGTACCAAATAACTAAATCACTTTTGCTGAGTGTATGAGGTTATTTTCTTGTTAAATTGAATGAGATTCTGGGGAGGGTGCAGTTCTTGCCACTCCCATCTCTCATCCAGCAAATAGTGAATCGGACAGTCTTGACTAGACTAGAAGTCAGTCCTTGAAGACCTATCAGATAAACCTACAGACTAATCCTTATTCTCTCATTTATTGAGTTTCCAAGGTGAAGAGAGGTTCAGATTTAAGGGGAAAATGTCTCTTATTGGATGTGTTGTAATTCATATTTATTTTTCTTTTTACTAAGAGAAATTTGCTATTAAAAAAAAAATTGTTTCCATTTGTATTACTAAAACCATGATTACTGTTGAGATGACCTCACCGTGGACTCCAAACTAGACTTCCAAATGCAAAAGGGCTTTGAATGCCAGCTCTAAGCAATAATGTGTGAATACACACTTTATCTGAAACATTGTGTTTTATGATACTAATACCTAGCTTTGCCCCAGGCTGTCTGCAGAGTTGGTGTGTTTTCTTCCCCCCATTCACTGAAAACTGGTGGTGGTGTTCATTGCTTGGTTGGCTCTTTACCCAGCTAAGACGGGACTGCAGTGGTACTTTGCAGTTTGAGCATTTCAATGAACTAGGTTCCATTTCTCTCATGGAGATCAGTTTTGGCATTTAAAACACACGCCTTTGGAAAACAGGCTTGTACGTATGTAAACACGGGGTTAATCCTCCACACCCTCAATTCTAGAGCTGTTGACAAAGTCATGGTTTGTGGATTTTAAAATAAACTTTTTGTCACTCTCTGCAGCTTTTGGTATTTTCCCCTCCCATATATTTTTTTTTTTACTCTCTCCTAAATAAGCTTCTTTGTTAAGTCACTGATGTTTCTGGATCATGGAAAATAGTAAGCTTGAAACACACAGAATATATCTAAGTTGACTACAAATCTGATGACAGTTTTTTGAACGTGGACCTTTATTACTTGGGTCCTTTTTGGCCCTTCACAAAAATGTTAAGATTCCACGCTCGTGATAATATTGCTGACTTCTCTCTGGAAAACAGTCAGCTCTGGGCAGCCTTCTTTCTGTATGGCATTTAAGTTAACTCACTACGAAAACCACATTCACACCCTTCCTCAATTTTCCTTCTTTTTTGGGGGGGGGGGTTCTCCTGTCTGGCTCATAGGAGAGAATGTTTTTTCCAGCTGGGCTCCTTTTCTCTGGGACTTTCATGTCTGACAGTCATATTATGAGTGAGATCGCCTAACACACACACACACACACACACACACACACACACACACACACCCTATTAAATGAAAAAATACAGTAGTAGGAGGCAGACAGCTAACTGACCGTCTTGTAAGTTCTGCCTCCCTCCACTTTGCTATTTTGTTACTTGTAGATCATGGTCTAATTATTTAGCATTAAAGGGGCACTCATTCTGTGGGGTGTGTAATCATATTTATAGTACCTTTTATTAGTTTGCATTCCATCGTGGTAGTGTGGTGATATCATAAATAACAGAGAAACATAATATCCGATGCTTGTGAAAGGGTTTTCTTGCAGCCAGAGCATTTTTCCTTGTGGTTCTTTGGTTTGCCAGGGGAGGTGGGGGAAACGCAGTGTGTGCTCATGTGTTCGGGGCCGGGTCTCCAGCATTGGTTAGGGAGTCCGAGGGCCCTGCCTCGTTCGTAAAGAACCGACCCGTGAATTTGATGCGGTCTAGATTTATAGCGGCATGGCTTGGACTGTGTGTGCTGCCTTAGTCAGCTGTGAGAGCTCCCTGCTGGGGCCACTCCTGTCTGATGGAAAAGCGGCAGCTGGGAAGGTGCTGTTTCAGGCTCTTGCTGTTTAAAAAAAAAAAAAAATATGAGCGCGAGAGAGGGGGGAAAACTCCAGTAAGTCCACAAGCTGGCATTGGAGGGGGAGACCGCGGTCATGTGGTTCTGGCCATCCTACCCTCTGTCACAGTGCAGATGAGAGCTTTTTGCTCTTATCCAATCATGCCTGGAATGCCGCTTGCCACTTGGGTTATTTCTGCTATCTGTCGCTCTTGGTGCCGCAGTGCTAACGGTTTGGCAGATGGGACACTTTTTCTTGGAGTTTGTGTCTTCGGTTTTTGACTTCTGGCAGCGCCGGGCTTGTTGTTGCCGCTCGCCCTCTCCCTCCCTGCCCCTCTGGGCACCATGGCCCATCGGCTTCGGTTTCATTTTGGCTCCGGGCGCAGCAACACGGCCCCTGAGTCCGAGATCCTAGACCAGGAGAGGGAAGACGACTTTTTCATGGCATTCCACACGCTGCCGCGGAGGAGCGGCCCGCACCCCTGCGCCCAGCATGGCGCGGAGGACGGCGGGGGCCTGCGGGAGGCCGTGGGCGCGCTCAAGCGCAGCACGTCCATGTTCATCCCGCAGCTCCTGGGCCCGCTCGACGCGCGGCCCACCCGCAGCTCGTCCGTGCAGATCTCGCTGCAGCGCAAGGCGGCCGACGGAGCCCCCGACGCGGGTGCGCCGCCCGAGGACCCCGACGGCGACGCGGGCTCGGCGACTCGGGCGGGCGGCCCGGAGCCCCCGGAACCCGAGACCCCCGGGAGCTCGCCCCCGAGGGCGGCCCGGACCCCGGGCCCGCAGCTCAACGGCACGTGCGGCCGCCCAGCGCCGGGCCCCGCCGCCGCCTGCGACGGCCGCGAGGAGGCCGAGCCCAGGGCCGCCCGGGGCCCCGAGGGGGGCGGGGGGCTGCGGATCCAGCACCGCGCCTCTAGCGCCGACGTGCGCCAGGTGAGGCTGATGCCCTTCGGGGCCGACGGCCAGGGCGGCCCTTCGGCGCCGGAGCCCAGGCGCTGGTCCCTGCAGCACGTTCCGGATGCTTCTGGAAGCTCCGGGAAGCGCTGCTTCGTCTTCCAGTTGCAACAGCCACAGCCGGGCGCTCCGGGGCCAGGCGGGGACTTCAACTTCGGTTTTACTGGCACCAAGGGGGACAGGCTGGTGAGGTACCCCCGCATCCGGCTGGAGAGGAGCACCTCGTACCCCACGCAACCCCGCACGGATCGCAGGAGCCCCACGGAAGAGCGGGGCCACCCGGAGACGCCGCCTCGGGGCCGCAGGGGGGCTCCCGAAATCCACAGGACGAACTCGGTGGAAAGGACACCACAGGGGCAGGGCTGCACTTTTAAGATCAGGCAGGATCAAAATGCCGGGCAGCAGCACTTCAGAATCCTCGTGACTCGCGGGCCGGAGGAAGCCCCCCAGAATCCCGAGGAGAATAACGGCGGCAGCCCTGGTTCCACGGTAGCTGGCGCCCCGGTAAGTTGGCGTGCGTTTGCGTGTGACCGCCGGCTCCGAAGGGACTGCGGCAAGCCCAGAAAGCCGCTTCCGCAGGCTCATTAAAACAGACTTCATCCTCCTCCTTTCTGGGAGTTTCCCTGCTTCGGGCCATTGTAACAATGTCTGGCTGAGTTGTGGGACCATGATTTGTAGCTCAGTATTTGATAGAATCCCATCAAACTAGTTAGTGTTTAAGAAGACACCGTGTGTTTAGATCCTAAAAATCAACTGTTTTGAAGAGCTCCCTGATTCCCCGCCCCCTCCACGCTCCCTTCTGAATAAAAGAATTTTAAAAATTTATTACTTTAAATGAATCGGCCCGTGCCCCAACTTGTTGCCCTCGGAATGCATTTAAAAGCAGCTTGCAAATATAACCCGTGATAATGTTTCATTTAAAAATAACCAGTTCTCGTAAAGGTGAGAGAATGTCACAAAACTTGAGTCTAGTCTCTTAACAAGTGCATGGAAAGTTTGATCAGTTCTTCCTAATGGCCCTTTTGCTTTGGAGGGCTGGCCCTTGTTATATAATTTATTGTCTTTGGGTTTTTGTCCCATTAAGTAATAGTGAACAAGAGTAGTCACACTTGTGGGGCAGTAAGAAATGTGTTTTTGAAGCAGGTTGGCTTATGGACCAGGGCAAGGTGAAACTGCCTGGGGGCTGGTTGGCGAGATTGCAGAGGTCATGCAACTTGAGTATCCACCCTGGAGTTAGTATATAGAATAGTAAGACAGGCCAGATTTTGGCTTTTATTTCTCCTGTGTTCTTGCTCTCTCCCTCTTGGTGAAACGGAGTACAGAAAGACAGCTGCTAATTTCACCCAGCAAATGATGACTCTGCAGCTTTCATGGCTTATCGTGGGATGAAAAGTTTTATCAGTTAACTTTCTTTTACCTAGGAATTACTAGCCACTGAGTGCTCTATCTAAACAACAGACTCCTTACATTTTGAACTGGATTTTTTTCCCGCCTGGATTTATTTGATGACCGGTTTGAGGGTATTATCGTGAAGCATCAAGGGAACTTTCTGTTTGGGTTTTGGTTGTGCGCCGTGACTTTTCAAAGTGGGTAACTGAGTATCAATGTGGAATTGGATTGTCGTTTACTGCTGCATCTTGAGAAATGTTTTTGGCTGTTCAGGTGAATCTTATGACACTGCTCCACCATTGGTTTTCACCATTTCGAAGGTGTAATCAGATGCTCATTGCAAATAACGATTTTTCTTGGTGTTTTATAATTTTCTTCTTTCTTTTCCATGCATCCTTTTTTTTTTTTTTTTTAAGATTTTATTTATTTATTTGACAGAGATCAAAGTAGGCAGAGAGAGAAAAGGAAGCAGGATCCCTGCTGAGCAGAGAGCACGATGTGGGGCTCTTAGGACCCTGAGATCATGACCTGAGCCGAAGGCAGAGGCTTTAACCCACTGAGCCACCCAGGCGCCCCTCCATGCATCCTTTTATTTGCTCTAACCTTTTTATTAGGAAATGTCTGAGTGCTTTGTCTTGATCTGAACCAGTATCGTTTTTATATAATAGTACAAGTTTCAGTAGCATTTTGATATCATAATAGTTCTGACCTTCACCCCAGGAAAGTACATCACAACAATTGTAGGCTTCACTGGGCAAGACAATTTCTTATCGAACTTGGACCACCTGCCAGCTGAGGTTTCATAAACAAAATGCCTTCCTAAAGTTTTGGTAAGTACTCAGTGATACCACCAAAACCTGAAACCATTTTGCAGTTAGATGTTGAAGACAGATGGGTTTATATAATTGAAGTCTCATTGGCTTGAGGTTCCTAATGCAATTAGGAAACAAATAGGATATACTAAAACTGATGTCTACTTAGATGCAGGGCTCTTCTCACTTGAAAGGACTGTGAGAGCAGAGAACTTATTTCTTCCAATTTGGAAATTTAAGGTCTAGAATAAAGAGCCTTTCTTGAGAGTAAGTTCTCTGGTGCGAATTTCACAGGTGTGGTTCTCAGCATGTGAGTTTTTATACACCTGTGTATTTTTGTTCATGGACATAAACTTGCAAATGGTCGGTAAGCAGCTGGGGTTTTTTTAAGTGAAAGCTTTTTTTCTTCAAGAGGCAAAACGCAAACTCGTCACATCACAGAACTGTCTACTCCATTCAACACTTTGTACGTGTTTCATACGGGCTGGGGTGTTAAGTCTAGCCAGCAGCTGCCCTGGCCTTATTTATCTTGAGGGAAAACATTCACTGGGGCGTCTGCAGTCTGGCTGCCACCAGGCTTTTTTGATGGCTCGCATATCTGCTGCTTTGGTCAGAAGGGTACGTGAAAACTTAACTAGAAGCTATTGCAGCCCGGTTTTTAAATGTCATCAGAAACCCTTCTTGAGAGGCGCCTGGGTGGCTCAGTGGGTTAAAGCCTCTGCCTTTGACTCAGGCCCTGATCTCAGGGTCCTGGGATCGAGTCCCACATCGGGCTCTCTGCTCAGCAGGGAGCCTGCTTCCCACCTCCTCTCTGCCTGCCTCTCTGCCTACTTATGATCTCTCTCTCTGTCAAATGAATAAGTAAAATCTTTAAAAAAAAAAAAAAAAGAAAGAAAGAAACCTTTCTTGATTGGGAAAACCACTCAGACTTCCTTTTCCAAATGTGCCCCTGTTTCCCATCTCTCCTGTGCCTGAGACCTTATTACAGGCTTACCCTGTGGAGTAGTTTTTGGTCTCTGTCTCCCAGACATGCTGCCTCGAGTAAATCTCAGATACACCATGACTTCAAAAAAAAAAAAGCCAACCAGCTAGATTCCTGGGGAGAAAAAAAAATACGTGGAAACCCCCTTTCGTGATGGTTTCCCATCTGGTCTGGCCTCCCATTCAGGAAAGTGGAATTGGTTCTTGTCGTCATCCGTTGGGCTTTAGAACCGAGCAGTTTCCATTTCTGGTGTTACTGACAGCCATTTAGTGAATGACTTATTTTCTTAGTTGCTGAGGTGTTTGGTTTGGGTACGGATTACCTCGGTGTATTCGAGGTTCCCTGAAGAAGTTAGATCTCTCTCTCCCAGCATCGGTGCCCCCCTTTGAAAAGAGCCTCGGGCATAACCACTGTGAGGTCCTGCACTTTACAAGCTGTTTGGATCCCATTAATGTCATTAAGTGTTTCAGGTCCTCTGTGTAGGCGGCATTACACTGAGTAGTTGGACAGTTTTCTGGGGCTGTCTTGGGTTGCTTGCTGACGCAGTTTGTAATGTAAACAGAGGGAGGAGGGTCAGTGCGGGCAAAGCCAGTCTCTCACCCACTACATACACCCATGGGGAAGGGAGTATTTCCCCTTTACTTCTGCCCTGGGTCCTCTCCATTTTCACTCTGCCCTCTCAGTGGACATCAGTTTTGCAGAAGTAGTGGAATCATCTTACCAAACAACAAAAGAACACCCAAACTATTTTTATTTGGAGGAATTTTAATTTGACTCTTTTTAGAGATGATGATTTTACCGTACAGAAGAACTTTGACACTAGTAGAACTGGTGTCCCTTTTTCACCCCAACAAACAATGCTCTGAATATATGTATAAACCACTCCTTTGTTTAAAAAAACCACACCAACAGCAATGTGATGAGTAAGAAAAAAGCTATTTCTTTCATTCACTGGGCTTCTGATTGGATCCTATAAACATTTTTTCCCTTGAATATAGTAACACCCAATAACATCTTATTGGGATCTTATGAGAAGAGTCCAGTGCTATGTAACACAATTTCAGCTATTTTCAGGGATGCTTTGATTTGGCGTCACTCAGGGTTGACGATGGCAGGAGTTTTTACACAGTCTCTCTCTCTCTGCTTCACCATTTGATGGATGCCTTCATTTATTTCACTTAGCCTTGTAACTAACATCCCATTGGGAAGACGTTGTCTCACTCAGCCTTCCTTGCTGTCCTGTGAAATAGTGCTGTTTTTATATTTCCGATGAAGGTACTTGATACTGTCATTGGATGTGGGAACTGGCATAATCTATAACTTTGTGTGTGCGTAATGGGAATTTAAAAAATATCTTTGCACAATTTAAAAGTCTGTGTAGCCAAAAGGCAGTTAAATGCTTCCAGTGATGCGACATTTTTGCTGAAATTTTTGGAGACGGTACCTCCAGCTGGTGCTTTGCAGCTTAACAGAGAGAAGAGGGGCACCTTTGGAGACCCGCAGAGGCAGCTTGGCAATTCACTGATCTGTCTCAGGGGGGTTAGAAGCCTTCTCTGAGCTTACTCTTCTGTGAAAAATGAGGATAAAAATGTCCAGCTCCCCAGGTTTCTGGTGAGGTTTAAATGAGGGAGCATATGTGGAGGTACTTGGTCGGTGTTAATGTTGGGGTGGTTTTCCTTCTTAACCAAACAGTCATAATAAATCTTTCTTCGAGGAAGGTAGTCAGGTTAACTCTGAACAATCAGGTTTGGATCAGCATCAGGCATAGCATGGGTTTAAGGCACACCTGGAAATATTTGATACCTAGCTTTGATATTCTTGTGTCTTGTCGTCTGTCCTAAGTCTGGCTATTAGGTAGTCAGCATCATGGATCCCTACCACCACCTGTGATGATCGGTCCTTAAAAAGACTATTCATTGGTGAACTGTGGATTGTAGAAAAGGATCTTTAATTGTATCTGCTGTATTAAATTTTCAAACTTTGAAACATCTGTTTCAGACTTTATATTTTTACCATATCATTTTGCTGTATTATTTCCATTGGTTACGTTTACTTTTCTTTCTTACAGGTTGAGGCTTTTGAGCAGCAATCTAATGTTATCTGTACAAGATCTTATTGTGTGATTTGCAAATGAGGGTAGTGTTTGGGCCTTATCAGATACTGCCTTTTGGAGGGTTTTCATAAATGCTGCAGCTGCTGCTCTTGGCTAAGCCTGGAGCCAGAGTTCCTAGGCATTGAAATTAATCTATAATTTTGTAACACATGTTAAGAAGAAAGTTGTTATTGCTACATAACAGTTCACAATACCAGAAGAAATTGACTCCATGTAAGAATTCTCTTAAAATTTAATAAATGTTGGGTGTCTGTATAGTTCATGGTTTAGAACTAATTGAGGCTAATCTAAAGGTTAATATATTTGTACAACTTGAGATAATGAGGCACATTTTTAATAAAAATAAGCTCATATAATTGCTGAGCTAGATTACTCCCCTTAAATATTCTGACCTTTTTTCCCCCTCCCCTTGGCTCTTAATGATACTACCAGGACATTTGCAGTAATGAGGAACAAAGCAGGAAATTCACAGTGTCGACACTATTGATCAGATGCACAAGTACTGGAATATCTGAAGTTTCCACTCTAATTGCCAAAAGAAGTTTGGGAAGCCTCGTCTAGTCTAGTCATTGTTGAGAAGTTAGTACCCTCTCTTCGGTCACCCACTTCTCTTGATTCATACCAGGCAGCATAGTAGAACAGAGTTCCATGTCCCACCCGGAGAGAACCCCGAGGCCCTCTGCCTGCTCTCTTTGCCCCGCTCCAGCTTAAAGATTACAAGGGCCTAAAGGGATTCAGTGTTGGAAATACTAGTTATAAAATTTCGAGAAGTCTTTTTTTTTTTTTTTCCCCTCCTGGGAAATGGAGGTTGTCGAAAGATTTTTAGCTTGACTCCTTAGGCATCATGGGTGAATAATGTTCTCAATGGATGTTCCTTTTTGAACCTTGTTTATTCTGCTCCCAGCTTCTTTGGGCGAATTGGAATACAGAGGACTATAAAAGAACAAGCGAAACAGGTGGCCTGAAGGGAAGTGGTTGATGTCCTGGCGGGCTTTGTGCTGTCCTGAGTTGACACTACGGTGGTCTCTAGGCATCACCACGTCGTCACAGGAAGTTGAGCTTTCAGTATGGAGGATGGAAGAGATTGAATTTCAAGAAGCCTGCTTTTTATACCCTGACCATTTTAGAACCACGGGCCGTTCTGACACTTGGGAACAAAGCACTTAATGTGAAGGGAGTGGTCCTGAAATGAAATGAAAGTATCAGAAATTATGTTGGAAGGGGCCCTCTTTGCTTCAGATTGGCTGTGGTCCCTACACCTGGGATTTGGCTACTTTGTGTCTGTTCCCTTAAGTGCCTGCCTTAACTCCCTGTTCTTTGAAACCATTCTGTGTTTATTTAGGTGTGAAGTATTGTGCTAGATTTTGCTTAACTGGGTAAGCAGAAAGAGAGGGAGTGGCCAGGGAGAAGAGACCAGCATTTCCCCTAGCAGATCTGCCTTTCAGAGCCCCCGGAATTTACACAGCCTTCTCTTGTGACTTAATTCTTATAGATGGGAGTGAATCACGGGGCTTTTACATCCCACATATAGTAACTCCGAGGAGTCTGCCTTCAACCTGTGGTCTCTCATCGTGTTGCTCACCTCTTGAGGGAGTAGAGGTTAGGGGGTAGGCGAGGAAGGTGTGGCTAGGACAGGGTAGGGGGATGGTTAACATATTGAGTATTTGGGGATTCAGATAGTTTGATAGACTCACCGTTTCTCTTTCTTCCTCTCTCGAGCTCAGTCCAGAACTCATAGACCTTTAAGATATATTTCATGACCCACATGTCCTAACTCCTCTATTTCCTTGACTCTTTAAAGCTTCACAATCAATTTTTTTTTTCATATTCACTTAAAATACACGATTTAGATATTTTACTCTTGGGGGAGGAAAGAAAGAACTGCTTTGGTCCAGATTTTTTGAGTTGAACAGAAAAGCAGAGTTGGAGCAGAAGTACTGACGTGTGTATGTTGAGCGTCAGCCGAGAAGCCTAGCACTTCTCCGAAGCAGGAGGTGCTTCTGGCTGGGAGTTAATTGCTCTACCCGCACCTTTCTCTGACTTTGCTGAGGAACTCGGCCCGGCAGCCACGGCGCACTAGTGGCACAGCCCTACGGTTCTCCTGTGTTCTGCTCGTGAGCGGAAATGCCTTCATCTTAGGTCAGTACAGTATGTATGTACTTACTGTGTTTGCCACTGGAGAGAGACACTAAGTCATGATAAAACTCTTAACTCTTGATGCAGTTTTAATATTTAAGTTGATCTTACCATAATAGAAACCATGTTAAAAAAAAAAAATCGTGGTGTAATATTCTGCATTCTGCTAATTCTAATTAGTATGCGTTATTAGGGTGCCCAGTTACTATACTGGAGTAAAGGACAAAGCAGTAAAAATAGTGTTAAATAAACACAGTGTGCCTGAGGGCCTGCCTGCGTCCTCAGTTGAAATTATGCTGGCAAGAGATGTTCCCGATTTTGTGATAGGGCGTTGTTCTCTAGCTAAAGTATGCAGGAGTCCTTTTTACTTTTACTTATTTTTTTTTTTAAGATTTTTATTTATTTATTAGAGAGAGCGAGATCACAGGCAAGGGGGAGTGGCAGAGGGAGAGAGGCAGGCTCCCAGCTGAGCAGGGAGCCCGATGCGCGGGGCCTGATTCCAGGACTCCGGGATCCCACCCTGAGCCCAAGACAGATGCTTAACCTACTGAGCCACCCAAGCGCCCCGCAGGAGTCTTTTTAAAATGCTTTATGCATAAACTTATAGAGCTGTGAGTTCTGTTGGGAATCCTGTCGGCCAGTTCTTTTCAGCTTAAAATAAGGAAACTGAGCGTCATGTTTGCAGTTACAGAGAACATTCTTTTTATCTCACAGGTGTGAAATGATTATTGTTTCGTAACACTGCATGTGTACTTCTGGTATGTGCACTGTACTTCTTGATGTTAGAAACGTGAAAGGTCGGGAACCTGTCATTGTGGAGCTTTCCAGGGGCCCCACGGGACAGTGGGCATGAGGCGTGCCAGCGGAAGCCTTGTGCAGGCGCCACACTTGTGCTGATAGCCGGCGTCGGCGATGGGTGACAGGCTGCTGACTCACGGGATGGGACCCTGTGGGTCATGGTGGACAGGAACGATGTCACAGAGGGCAGGATCAGAATCAGATCTGGAAAGATGACCAGGGTGTCTCAGTGGGTCAGTGGAAGGGGCTTTGTTCGGAAGATGGAAGGTAGCAGTGACCACCAGTGACGTGCTTGCTGTGTTTGCCTAGGAATTTCCTTGATCACAATCAGCAGCCTGCAGCAACCTGTTTTCCATGGGAAACGTTGTTGAAGAATTTTGTGCTACAGTTATCAGAATGAATAATTCTCTTTCCCATCAGACTTTGAGTTGAATGAACTCATTCCCTGCCTGTCTGCCTGCCTTCCGCAGAGCCCTTCTGTAAGCACCTGCCTGGCCCAGGCCAAGGACAAAGAGATACCAAGACAGTTCGTGCCACTGAATAGTGGCAACAGGAATTAAACTGGTGCCTGTAACCTTTCCTGTAATCTGCCGTAGGGCCATAACCCAAACAGAAATGAGTAAGCTTGGTTTATAAGGCTTGCCTCTGTCAACTGCTTATATATGTGCTGGAGATTTAGCCTGAGGAAGGGCTACAGGAGGGAATATTCTCAGCCTTACTGGGCCTTTCTTTCTGTTCAAAGTGACATTTTAATGTAAGAAAATGCTAGTCTTTATTCTACATTATGAAATGGGAACTGTTATGTTAATTATATATAGCACATATACTTAAATATCATATGCATTTTGATTTAACAAAACAAATCCAGAAAATAACCCCATTTTCACTATTAAATTAACCATATTCACTTTTATGTGGATACAGATATTACATAAAATTAATGATATTGATTGGGTCTAAAATCTAACCCAGGAACTAAAATAAGCTCAAGATTTATCTAAATCTAGATTTAACTAATTTTATACAAAATGTTCCACAACATAGGATAAAGAGCGGTTAAAAAAAAAAACCAGAGGGGGCGCCTGGGTGGCTCAGTCGTTAAGCGTCTGCCTTTGGCCCGGGTCAGATCCCAGGGTTCTGGGATCGAGCCCCGCATCGGGCTCTCTGCTCTGCGGGAAGCCTGCTTCTCCCGCTACCATTCCCTCTGCTTGTGTTCCCTCTCTTGCTGTGTTTCTCTCTGTCAAATAAATAAAATCTTTAAAAAAAAAATTAAAAAAAAAAAAAACCAGAGGATGCTTGGGTGGTTCAGTTAGTTAAGTGTCCAACTCTTGATTTCAACTTAGGTCATGATCTCAGGGTCGTGAGATGGGGCTCCAGTTGGGCACTTAGTGGGGATTCCAATTGAGAGTCTCTCCCCCCACCTCTCTCCCTCTCTCTCTCTTTCTCTCTCTCTCAAATAAGTGAATGAATGCATAGATCCTTTTTTTTTTTTTAAGATTTTATTTATATGTGAGAGATTGTATGACCAGGGGAAGGGGGAGAGGGGGAAGCAGGTTCCCTGCTGAGCAGGGAGCCCAATGTGGGACTTAATCCCAGGACCCCTGAGATCATGACCTGAGCCAAAGGCAGATATTTAACCAACTGAGCCACCCAGGTGCCCCATGAATAAATCTTTAAAACATAAACAAAAATCCCAGATCCATGAAGGATCACTCCTAACCTTGGAAGCAAACAGGGGATCACCAAGAAAAAATGGACAGACTCAGCTATATAAAAGTATTAAGTTTCTGAACCATGAGAAATATTAACTCAGGAAAACAACAGATGTTTTTCTTAGTGTTTAATAGGACTTTCTCTCACAGTCTATCTTCTCAGTGTCTGTGATGCTGCTTACATAATTTTGCTAACAGATTAATGTGTGTGTTGTACAAGTTCTAGTAAATACCAGAAAAATATGGAGGTTCCCCTTCTCCTGCCTCCCCCACCTCTGCCCTGGGAAGTAGGCACGTGCAGGTGAATCACACGGACGGATGAACAGTAGAGACCTAAAAGCCCATCCCCCCAAGTTGCATCACTTTGTACCTCTCATGTTACAAAAATGGTAAACATACTATGTAAAATTAGAAGACTTTGTATTGGCAAATAGGACATTCAGATTGCTGGTGGTAGTATTCGTGTGTGTGACTTTAAAATGATTGTTGTGCATTTAAGCATTTAAAAATGGTAACACAAGTACAGGTACTGAAAGTCTTCTGTGTTGAAATATTGGGATTAATCCAGAGGAAGTTATGCACCTAAACAGAAGCCTTTATAAAGAGATGTTTCTGTTTTCTGCTTTTTAAGTAATTTGCTTTCCTGTACCCTTTACAAAGAGCAGATGGATGAAAAGAAGGGCTTTTAAGATTACGGGCTCCTATGAAAATAATTTGGTGATGGTGCATTTATATTTGGGTCTCAGTCATTGGGCCTTTTTGTAAATGAAGGCTCTTTTAATCTCTCCTTGAGTACATTTGTCACCAGAACTTTAAAATTTGCAATTTCTTCTTTTCGGCCAATACATATAGGAAATAGCTGAATGGAGTTGTATGTGTCATCATTTTTTGTTCATGGAAACTGACGTCACGAGAATAGGCTTCCTGAAGTTAACATGACGACGCACTCTAAAATGGTCCAGTTCTAGTTGGATTCGTAGTTTAGATCGCCACTTGACTTGGAGCTTAGTTTGCGGTTCACAGAGAAAGTGATCTGTATTTCGTGTTTGAAAGTCAAGGAGCCTAAAATCCCATTGCATTTCGGGTGCAAGGCCTCCCCGAGATGCTGGTGATGAACGAGCCGTGCGGGTAGCTGGGCGGGGGGCATTCCAGATGGGGGCAGCCAGCACGGCGGTCCTGAGGTCCAGAGGTTCCTGGGGGAGTAGGAGCCCCAGGCCTGTTGCCCTCTGAGGTCATGCCGGAGTTGGTTTCTCGACTTGGAGACCCCCCCAGGGCCCTGAGACTTGCACTCACTGAGCAGGGGCTGTGTACGGCGTCTCGGCAGAGAGATGCTTTACTTTGCACGCCTTTTGAACATGTGAAGGGTGCCTTGCGTTTGGGGAATATAGAATATAGGAACTAGCTCTGTCCCCAAAGAGCTGATCCTTTTGATGAGAAAAGGGAGTCCCACAAATCAAAGACCATGATGGGGTCACATGAGGGTGGCTCATTTCCATGAGCCGTTTACCCCTCTCAGCTTCTGACTTAACACAGGCGCACTGAGAAAAATCAGGCATCAGCAACAGTGTCGGCCTATCTGGGGAAACCTGGAAAGGGGCTGTATATATGCATGGATTGAATATGTTTATTGATCTGGGGACCATGACAGCAGAAATCCTAAAAAGGCCATCCTGTGACTCTCTGGAGGCAGAAGTAGATGTGATCGATGGTCAGGATAGCTTGTGGAAAGGGATCTGAAAGGAAGCAAAAACATTCATCTTAGAGATCAAAGATCTCCAGGTCCATGCTTTAATCCAGAAGGAAAAAGAGTTTAGGATCTTCTTTCCTTGCCCCCCCCCCAAGTCTCTTTTTAATCTAGTACTAATTAGGAATTTGGGGTGGAAGGTTTTCTGTGGTTTCTGCGAAGCAGATGATAGAAAAGTCTGTCGGCAGACCCGTTCCCCCGTCGGTGTGCTCCTTGCACCAAAGACCAGCCCTGACTTGAAGAGCCCAGGCAGTGAGGTGAATGCAGTTCTGCACCTAATGTCCGGAGCCTGGTAATAGATCTGCAGGATTATAGATGGTGATGATCTCCATTTCAGTGCCTTGGTTTAGAACTGATGTTGGGGTGAAGGAGACAGTCATATGTTTCTGACTCATGGGGCCATGATATCTCCTTATACCTTTCTAAGCCTCCCTGTTTCTCTTAGATGAAACTTTTTCTGCTTTTGGAATGAATGGGTAGCACTGCCCAGTCGGGCCACCTGGAGACGCTAGAAATCATTTGTGAGGTTACTAGCAGATGAGGCGATAAATGCGCGTGCAGTGAATTCCTGGGTACTTGGTGCAGGCCGGACGCCGTTTTGAGTCCTAGGTATATAGCCGTGAACAAAAGCTCTTTGCCCTCATGCAGCTTACATTCGGATAGTATGTGGACAGATGAGCAAAATAGGGAAAAAAATACACATCCTGAATGAGGATCAGTGCCATGGGGAAGAGCAGGGAAGGTGGTGTGGAAGCGCTGTCTTCACATTTTGCAGGGAGGAGCCAAGGAAGGCCTCCCCGAGATGCTGGTGATGAGCGAGCTGTGTGGGTAGCTGGGAGGGGGCCATTCCAGATGGAGGCAGCCAGCATGGCGGTCCTGAGGTCCAGGGTTCCTGGAGAGTAGGAGCCCCAGCACGGGGACCAGCATGGCCCGAAGGGGCACACAGGGATGAGAGGCCAAGATTTGGAAGACGGGATGGCTGGGGGAATGGGCAGATTGTGGAGGGGCCCCGGTGGGGCCCTGAGGATGGAAGGCCGAAAGGAGGGGTGAAGCAGTGAAGTGATGTGACCTCATTTTCATCTTCACAGACCCCGCGGGCTCCCATCCTGAGACAGCGAGGCAGGAGCAGAGAGGCCATTGCCGCGTTGCCTGTCACCTTGGAGGTGGCAGGGCGCAGGCTCTGGCCTCCGCTGCTCTCCCTGCTCCCTGTATTTGTTCTTCCAGATGCTGGGGGCGGTCATCCGTTTTCTCAGGAGTTAGTCTAACCTTCATACTTAGACTGTCAAACCTTCATCCTTAGACTGTCATTCTCGTGTTGCAGCGCGGAGAAAATGGGAAGCTTTTATTCTCCTTAAGCGAGTGTTATTTCAAGATGCTTTCTGCTGCCTGTGTCATGCCAGGATGTGGGTGGATTTATTTTTGCAGTTTTGCACCAGGGAGTCTGCTTCTGATTTGCAGATTGCATTTATTATAAGGCATATTGTCCATTGATGAATAATGTGTGGGCTACAAGGCAGATCCATGGCTTTTAAAATAGCTCATTTATCCTGCAAGCTCACCCCCGGAAGGAGAGGCAGTCCCTTCCAAAGTGGTGTCCAAGAGCAGGGGTTTTTCCATCCGTCTTCCCATTTCTGAAGTCCCCTGTTTTCGTCCTCTGGTTCATTGTGTGTTTCCCTGATGGGCTGAGGACTTGAAATAGACCCATATGATCTCAGTTCATGGAGAGGATGTGAGCTGGGGAGAGAACTTTTAAGTTGCTATTAAGGAAAGACATGCTCGTTAGTCTCTGCTCCTGAAAATTTCCCATATATTGTGGGTTGAGACAAAGGGAAATACCAGGTGTCCTGCTTTGTCCTGAAGCCCCATAACCACAGCCGGTCTATCCTCCTCGCTCTGAACTGACCGAGTGAGGCCCTGGCAGAGGCTCTAGGTTTGGAGGGGGCCGATGGAGTCCTCAGAGAGCAGGAAGTCCCATTAGTGAGAACACTACCGGAGACATTCTCACTGTCTCGTGGCCATGAAAGGGTCATGGGCAGAGGGTGTAGGGCACAGTGGGGTTCCAGGCTGCCGCCCTTACCAAGTGGAGCCCTGTGATTTCAGTGATCTTTGTTCCCAGAAACCTCACTGCAGATTGCTTTTCCTTTTGAGCAGGTTTCTTGTTTGGCCTAATATGTTGCAGTCGGGTCTCGGTGGCCGGGCGGCATCTGGTGGGATGCCGGTGTGTGTTGCCAAGCAAAACAGATGCAGGAAGATTTGCCTGAAGTGGGGGGAGACAGGAGAAGGCGAAGGGGGGGGGGAGTGGGAGGCAGGTCGTTCTGGGGACGGGAGTGGGATTAAACCATATTTATCTGTGGAAGGGAAGGCGTTGCTTTCTACATTTCAAAAAATCCTTTTGGGCTCATGCAAGTATTTCCAAGCCCGTTGAATGCCTCTTTTTCATGGCCCACCCAGAACGGTGTTTAAATGATTCAGTACAGCAGAAAGAATTACTGACCTTCTGCCTCGTACAAGCTGCTGACCATCAGGTTTTTAATTTTATTTTAATTTATTTCTATTTCTGCCTATTAATAAGTTGGTTCTTAATGGAATACAGTTTGCCACGGGTGGTCCAGACTGGGTAAAAAGCATTTCACTGATTCTCATTATCCAGCTCTTAAAGGATTCCGGAGCCATGTGTGCATTTACTGATGGGGGCAGTTTGGAAAGGACACTGTAGCCCGGCGATGCCGACGTGCAGTCAGCGGTGAGAACAACTAGTCTAAGGGGTTAATGCTAGTGAGAGACTAAATCTTGATTTTTGTACTAAGCCTTGGTTTCAGAGCCTGTGTGTGCCCTCGTCTTCACGTGGGCCTCCATCAGCTGGCCACAGAGTAATAAGCTCCACTCGAATGAGGCTGTACGATACCACCTGTGCATTAAGAACAATAGAATGTTCCAGCTGAATATTTGCAAATGTATATGGAAAAAAGCTTATCTCCCCAAATAGCTTAGAATGAAAGGGATAATTTTCTCCGTTTCCAGCAGCAAGAAGTAAGTGAAAGTGGGATTCTAATTCGAGACTGGCAAGACCGGTCGATCCTGTTCTCTCTTATTCGCAAATACCACTTTCTCCAGGTAACCCAAGTAAACAGTAACTGCCTGCATTTTTGTGCCCTTTGCAAACTCCCCTTCTCGAAAGCATTGACCAGCTGTCCCGTGTTCATGAATTTCAGAGCAGGGGCCATAGGCAGTCTCTCCTTTATGGTATTTGAAACTGAGTGTTAAAAAAAAAGTGAAGGACCATAAAGGTCATGTGGGCCAGTGTCTGATTTTTTTAAGTAGGAAGGTGTGGTGTCTTGTCCGAGGGCACATAGGGAGGGGGTAGCTGAGCTTGGGTATCGGGTGGCCTGACGCCCAAACTGCTCTTCTTCCTGCTGCCCCCGGCACAGGAGAGCGATAACTCTAGCTGAATCTTGGCCATCGGAGTCCTTTGTGGATGAACTGTGCAGACCTTTTACCCTGTTCTCGGGCCCTCTTTCAAGCCTTCTTAAGGACTCAGAACATATATCAGTAAATTTTTTTTTTTCACTCACTGTTACCCTCAGAGCCAGAGAGTGTTACATAATATCATCTTCTTTGGGTAAATAAATATTTTTTAATGATGCTGTTAGGGTCTGAAAAGGTATATAATCCACTTTTCTTTTTTTTAAGATTTTTAAAAAATTTTTTGACAGAGAGAGACACAGTGAGAGAGAGAACACAAGCAAGGGGAGTGGGGGAGGGAGAAGCAAGCCTTCTGCTGAGCAGGGAGCCCAATGTGGGCCTCCATCCCAGGACTCTGAGATCATGACCTGAGCCGAAGGCAGCTGCCCAACGCCTGAGCCACCCAGGCGCCCCACTTTTCATCATCATTAAAGTTCTCAGGACGCCCGTGGTCTAGGAGAGAAGCTTGCCATTTATGCTCATTTCTTATTTCCCTTGGTCATCCGATGCCTCGATGCCTCTTCTCGGGGCTGTCACTGCCGCCAGCCCACCTCCCTCTCCTCATTGGCTGCTTCTCACCTGCTAAGGCCAGAGAAGGCGTTCGGAGGTGCTTGGTAGGATTTTTAGAAAGTAAGAACACATAGGCTGCAGATAGGGATTTCTGAGTCACTCTTTTTGCATTGAGGACCTGTGATCTGTCGTTTGTCTTCCTCCCCCACATTTCTTTGCCTGTTACACGCCTCTTTGTCCCCTCGGAGCACGTCCGGAATCTGATAGGTTATTGTGAGATTTCAGTTTAAACATTCAGTGGGATAATCTGGGCCAGCTGTGTGGCGTGGTTCCTGGCACATATTAGTACTTAATAAATCTTAGCTGTCTTCGTTGTTCCATCTGAAGGACAAGATGTAAATTCGTCACAGATGTTTAGGGATTGTATAGGTTCACTGCCCATCAGCTGAATTTATATTGGCAAACACATTTTATCTTGGTTTTTTAGTGGCTGTCTGGGTTTTGTCCTTCTCCTTTAGGGTTAATGCATGTTTTACTGTGCTGAAGGTAAGAACCATGAAAAAAAATCAATAAAAAGCATTCTTAAAAAAGATTTTATGTTTCATTAAAGGTGTCGGCAACTTTGATTTTCATGACTTAAGGTAAAAGGACTTTAAAGGCTTGGTGGTTTATTCTCTTTTTTAAAGGCCAAACCAAGATCCCTTTTTGATCATGGCTACCTTTCCCCTGGATATGTTTTCCGAAAAAGTACTTTCTAATTTTCATTAAACGCACGCAGAGTTGTCATCATTTACATTATCCTTTAGATCTCTATAAACTTTTAAAAACCAAATCATAAATCAAGATGTGCAGGTGGTTGGGAGGGGTGTTAATAACCACATCAAGAGTCATACAGTTGCACCTATTGATGGCGTAGTTTGCTTTTGAGTGAGATGAAAATGTAGGCCCCTGGCAGTTTCCCAGATAGGTCATCACAAACCATTTGGTAAGAATTACGTTAAAAGTAATCTTTTTCATGCATCTTCCCCTCTTCACCATGAATGTGCCATTCTCTCATCTGAATTTCAGGAGTCTATTAATAAAGTGTGTGTAAAGAATTAGTTGCTAATTTTGGATGTGTTTGAAATGAGATTGTCAGCAAATCACAACTTCAAATGTAGGACTGCAGTTTGTTAAGGATTGGGCATCATCCCTGGTATGGAAGATAGATTCCAAACTTAAGAAAAATAGGAAGGCTTCGTGGCTTCTGGGTTTTTTTTTTTTCCTTCTAGTGAGACCTTTGTTATATACTTTTAAAATGCTTTAAGTGTTCCATAAGATGATAGATAGCTTTTCTGTCCAGACTTACGTTAAGATGTGACAGTGTTAAACCAGTTCATTAATTCTCTATGATTAAACAGTAACTCTAAATAACCTTTATTTCTCCACCTGAGTCACAGGTAATAGCTGTGAAATGGGCTACAGTTCAGTTGTAACGCCTGCAGAAAATTAATTCTTTAATTCAGCTTCCCCCACTTAACAAAGGAAAATAAACTCAGTTCAGGGAGGTTCGAAGGTGCGGTTGCTACACTTCATAAACACTGGCAGTTAGGAGAAGAGAAGAAGACCCTCTGAATTGCTTTCACATTCCAAGTGGTGTTCTAGAGATGCAAGTAGTGAGTATGAGGAACGTGGCCACTCCTTGTGGGAGGCTTAGGCCCTAGCCGCTGTAGTTATTAGGAATAGTAAAAAGATACCAATAAGCAAAATAACTACATATTTTCCTAAGGATGCCAGAGGAAGTAAGCAGGAAGCTGAGACAGAGAAAAATAATAGGAAGGCCTACTTGGAGAAGGGTACTGAGGGACAAACCCCTCTTGAGCTCTTTGCACGCGGAGGCCTGAGGAGGAGCCGGCTGGGCCTCTTGAGCAGGAATGCCGAGCACGAGGAGGGCCTGCTTGGGGAAGCGAGTTGGGTGTGTCGGAGGAACAGAAGGGGTCACAGTGTCACGAGAGTATGCAGCAAGGGAAGGGGAGAGAGCGATCCGAGATGAGTCCAGGGAACAATCTAGAACTCTAGGTGGTTCACGTCCCAGACTCTGTCTTCTTGTCTGTTAATGACATGGAGGCACCTTGGTGGGTAAAAATAACTTGCATTATTTCTGCTGTTCTTGAGCCTGGGAAAATAAAGGAGCTATTCCAAAAAGTAGTCATGCGGGGCTCCTGGGTGGCTCAGTGGGTTAAAGCCTCTGCCTTCACCTCAGGTCATGATCTCGGGGCCCTGGAATCAAGCCCCGCATTGGGTTCCCTGCTCAGCGGGGAGCCTGCTTCCCCCTCTCTCTCTGCCTGCCTCTCTGCCTACTTGTGATCTCTTTCTGTCAAATAAATAAATAAAAACCTTTAAAAAAAAAAAAAAAAGTAGACATGCTTCGAGTTTCTAGAGGGAAAGAAGGATCCGTACCCGGTGTCACCTTTGAGATTTACAGAGGGTTGTTTCCTGCCATTGTTCCTCTCGCAAATGATCGGAAGCCACTTCTTTGTTTCCTCTTCAGAATTCTGCGCTGTGTATTTTGCCTTTACCGGGATGAGACAGGGTGGTCAGGAACGTTTGTGAGTCCATAAAGCTTTCTCTCCACATCTTGAGACTCCACCTTCACTTTGGGAACATTTGGGAGAGAAGGTGAAGCTGTCTTTGTTGGGTTACTGTTCATTTTCTGGACCCTGCTCACCGCGTCCAGCAAGCCGACTGGGTGGTGGTTGATGGTCAGGTGTACAGATGGGGCTTTGTGACCTCATGAGGTGACGAGCAGACGTATTTGTCGGGCACTTAGTGAGCTCTTGGATAACTTGCGGGCTGCTTGACTTCAGACCAGAATGGTGAGCCGTGTGACCTTCCGTGCAGGTTGTAGGTCCTGCCCTCAGACCACAGTTCGCGTTTATACCCATTTACCCTCCTGAGAGTGAGCGTGGAAGACGGTGTGGCAGAGAGCTGCTTTAGCCCTCCCTCAGTGGGGCGGGGGGTGTGTTTCCCGTCCCCTGTGAAGGCAGTGGCCGGGTGGCTGGGCAGGTGTCACGCTGAGCCTTTGCAGGACAGGCAGCTTCCGTGCTCTGTCTTCGGGGAATGTGTGCTTTTTGGGATCGAGCTACCACACAGAGCGGTCCAGTTGGCCCCCGAGGAGTTCCAGCTTTCTAGCCATCCCCACCGAGATGCTAGACCCATGGAGCAAAGCCTTGGACGTCCCAGCCCCCGTCACATCTGACCCCAGCCCCGGAGAGACCGCAGGCTGCCCGCAGACTCATGAGAAGTCATGAGCGGCTGTTGCGGTTTTTAAGCCCCTGAGTTTTGGCGTGGCTTGTTAGCGTCAGCTCCGAAAGGACAGCGTCCTTCCTAGCCAGTCCTGGGGAATTGAAGCTGGGCGTGCTCAGCGGAGCCACCTCCTGTAGGTAAAGCCCAGGGGAGTGCGGGTGGCCCAGTGCTCGGACAGCTGTTTGCCTGGAAGCCGGAGCGGGGCTCGATGGGCGCCCCAGGCAGTTCAGGGATACACTCGGTGTGCACAGCTGATCGGCAGCTGCAGGGGCCCCGCGGGCGGGGCAGAGTGGGCGTTTTGCGCTCAGGAATGGAATTATTCGACCTGAAGGGAAAAGACAGTTTAAGGAAATGCATTGGACCCTTAGGAGTGGCGGAAGGAGAAGCGTTCACGGCCTCAGCTGCACCAAGATCCAGTTCTTTGTTCCAATCTGAAGGGCTTCCTCCAGGTAAGAAAGAACGGCTTCCTGTGGGGTGATCGCCTTCATTTTCTTCCTTCTCAAACGCCAGTGGACTTCAGTGTTGAGTGAACTTCCCTGTACTGTGTCCTACGGGCCTCTGTAGCTGTAGCAGTTAGTAAAACGCTTTATGCACAGTAGGTGTTCAGTAAGTGAGGTCGGTTTGTTTTTTATATGATGCGATTCATATTACACATGATTTCGCTAAATTTGCTCCAAAGCAAAATCTGTTCTCGGGTTTAAAATCACAGCAGACAGTATCAGTTGCAGCTCATGGCTTCATACTTGAACGTACTTTCTCCATGTTACGTGATTAACCACTCCTCACCCCGGGCATGCGCGCGCGCACACACACACACACACACACACAATTTCAGAGAAAAAAAAAAAAAAAAAAAATTGGCAAGTGACGGATATTCTGTTTCTTGAGTAATCGGAGAAGATACACAGCTCACGTCCTCCATCCTGAGCATGAATAGGTCTATGAAGCCTGCAGTCAGTTGGATGCTCAGTCGTCATTTCCGGGGAGTCAGGCTCTGGCAGCTGTGAGACCCCCACTCGCACCCCCCACCGCGGCCCCCTGGCCCCAGTCCCAGCACGGCTGAAGTCACCTGCACGTTGTGAGGGCTGCTGCTGGTGGCCAGCCCGTCCCTGCAGACTCAGCAGCCGTAGGGCTACAGCCCTCACCTGGTAATTGGCCCAGACTTGGGGATCACAGGTCTCTGGTCTGGAGACGGATGAGACACATGACAGACTCACAGCCCTGGCCGTTCAGTAGACTCACCGGTGGGCAGCTGGTGGGGGCGGTCACTGAGTCCCAGCTCATCCCTCCTCTTTCTGGCACTTCTTGGACCTGTGCCAGAAGCAGCCTCTTGTCATTTCAAGTCTTTGGCCTCATCTCACACTTTTTCTACAAATGTTCTGTTAAAGAGCCTTTGTCAGGTCAATAGAAAGAAAAATTAATACCGGCTTTACGTGTAGGTTCGGTTTGCAGTTCAAAAAATAGCCTGCTGGAGTGTATTAAATAAAGCAATAGATTTAAGGTCCATTTTCTGCCACTGCTGTGACCCCTGGTCATTAAAGTTTTTGGAGTTCACTTCCATGCGTGTGCACTGACACACTTGCACAAGAGTCTCTGAGAAATAAGTGTTACATACGTGTCTTTGTGGTTTACGGATGTGGCTGATGGTATTATCGATAATAAGCTTAGACATGTCAAGGTGGTTGTTGTTGTTGTTTTTTCCTAGAAAAGCCAGAAAATGTTGAGGGTTTCATTTCTGCTGTTGTTTTTTGAAATCCCTAAGATGACTTGAGACGGATTGTAGCCTGAAGCAATGGAGGAAGCCCTGGTGCCGTGAGGAACAAAGTCAGCCTGAACCGTGCCCGGGTCACTGGCCCTGGGTCTCCTGTGTCGGAATGCATTGGGCGCCCGTGCTTCCGGACTGCGACACAGTCGTGCTGAGGCATTTTGATCCAGTAGACCCTGTCCTGCTGTTGCCTGGACATTTCTGTGTAGACGGACTGTTGTTTCCCTGAAGAGAGCTTATTTCTCAGTGCCAGGCTCCAGGCTGGTTGTGCTACCTGAGGCTTCCGCTTGCTGGCCACCAGCCTGGTCAGAAGGGGGAGTTCACGGTGGGGCTCAGGAAGAACACTTGTTGAGAAGAAAGGGTCCTTAGCTCTTGAAGGGGGAAGTATGTTAGCCTTGGCTTCTCTGGGCCCACTCTGCCTCGGGGGCTTTGATCCAAACACTCTCATCTAGTGGGTCCCTCCCAGTGGAAAGGAGAGAAAGAAATTGCTTTGAAAATATAAGCAACAGATAAAATAGAGAATGGTAATTCTAGAATTATCCCCGAGGTGGCAGAAAAAGGCTCTAGCTTGCTGGGGGTGGAGGTGGGAAGGGGCGCGGGGTGGAGGGGTGGTCCCCCAGGTGGGACCCAGTCAGATTGGTTCCAGGAAGGCTGGAGCAGTGAGAAGAAAGGTAGTTGACCAGGCAGCTTGTTAATGTGATAGATCTTGACCTGTAAGTGTGACTGTTAGTCCTTTTCCAGTAGTCAGTTGCTAGATGTTAATTGCTGGCTAGGTCACTGGTTACATGCGCATTTTTGGCCTGCTCTTGAGTGGGTGTGAATGGAGTGATGAAGGCCTGTGGTTTTCAGATTTTGCTCCTCTGGCCGCTTCTAAGGTATTGGAAAAATTCACCTGAATTTCATCTGTACTATTTCTAACCTTTACCAACGAGGAAGATGGATATTCTATTTTCAAACTTATAAAATGTATAATGATAAAATGACCTATTTGTATGTTCTGTATTTGAGGTTGTATATATGCTGTTTGAGATCCATTGGTGTATTCTGCTTATTTTCATCTCCTTCTGGATCACTGTGATATTTTAACTGGTTGGATTAACTTGGGCAGGTTATGGTCCAAAACTTCAATTTTTATAAGCGCCCAAGGTGGTACATGGTCTGCTTTGAGAAACCTTGGTCTGAGAAGTGTTGAATGATGCTTCATAAAAACTGATAGCCTCAGAAATATTTTCTCCCTAGATTTTATTTTCAGCTGCTGTGTCATTATTGGCGAAATATCAAAGAACCCTTTTTTTTTTTAAAGGATAAAAAATAATGTTAAATGTTGAAGGGTGTCTATGATCCCATCTAGTTCTTTGAGAGCACTGAACCCTAGGGCCTAAAAAATTGAGAGGCTTTCTCTTCATTGGAAGTCTGTATATTTCACAACCAACAACTTGTAATGTAGCCAGTTCTGGAGTTCGGGGTCTGACTTCTGAGGGTAGCCAAAGCCCTATGAAGATCAGAAGGTTTGGAGGCACCTTACGTCCTTTTCCACATCCACCCGGTGGCCAGGCCCCGCCCACTCTGCCCCTCGCAGTGGTCTCTCCCTTCTTGGCCCCCCCACCACTATTGTGGCCAACTTCCTGTCCAGGGCAGTGGTTCCTTAACTGGAGAGAGTCCTCACCACCTCCCAACTGACTCCTCTCGTCTCTCTTGCACAGTGTAGCCCAGGAGTGGGATGTTCTCAACCCCAAAACCTGCTCCCATTCTGCTGAAACCCCGGAGTGGCGGTCTCTTACCACCCCCATAAATCTGCTTGCATTTCCCACCTTGTGCTGCAGCCCGTCCGCACAGACGTTCCCTGACGGGGTGCACTTCTCTCCACGCGTGTTCCCCACGGCCTCCCTGCCCCAGATGCCCTCCCTCCCTCTCACGTGGTCCCTCCCTCACGGGACTGTGGTTCCCTCGGGGTGTCCTGCTCCTAGCGCCACAGCCCCATAGACGTAAGCAGATCTGCTTTCTCTCAAACCAGGTTGAGAAATGTTAATATATGCACTTGGAGGTTTTCAGAATAAAAAAAACCGTTCACACAGTGATTATATATTTGACTTCTTTTACTTAAACGTTTATTAGTTGTGGTGAGGGAGTCCAAGGTGATCCCCCTGCCCCCCGGAGAGCTTACAGTCGAGGGGGGGAGAGGCAGGTACAGGAAGGATGAAGCACAGGACAGTGCGTACTCACAACGGGAGGGAACGGTCAAACCCAGAGGAAGACGGGACTAAAGGCCGTGAGTTCTCATGGGGGAGGGAAGCCAAAAGGCTGCCAAGAAAGACAGGTGCGAATGGGTCTTGAACGCACGAGATTCAGACCCCCAGAGAGAGTGTTCTAACAAGAGGTTGGGGCTGAGGAAATGGTACCCAAGTGAGCCAGTTTGGAAATGAGGCGCGGGTGGAGGGGAAGTAGGACTTCAGGAGGAGTGGAAGCCGGTACGTGTGGAGATGTTGTTGGCTAGTATGTCGCCATCTTTTGTTGGTGCGAGGGGCGAGCACCTGGGCCCTTGCGGGCTGGGGTGTTGTATTGTCGTCCAGGATACATGCACAGGTGACTCTACTCGATTTGAGAAGAATTTGCTCTGTGTTCTAAAGCAGATGAGCCAGCTTATTCTGTGAAGGGCCAGAGAGTAATTGTCGGGCCTCCATTTCGAGTCTGTTGAGAGCAGACCTCGAGTGGAGAGGAAGCCCCTCTGAATTTCCTGCTCTCTGCTCCAAGCTGGGCAAAGTGTTCTGGGCAGGGCTCTGCACTCTGCATCCCGGAGCACAGTCTGCGGACGGGATTCCCATTCTGGTTTAGAATCCACAGCGTACTAGGAGGCACTGTGGGTATTGTTTTCTTAAGTTAGGAAAGGCCTCCAAATGGCCTTTGTGGTGTGCCTGTCTGCTGACCGTGCAGTTGTGCACGTGTTCTCACATGTAGCAAGGAGAGAGCTGGGGGGGGGTCGTCTGGCCTGGTCACGTATGTTTGCTTGGCGGGGCCACGAGCAGGTGCAGCATAGAGAAAAGTAGAAGGTGTGAGCTTGGCACCAGGGTTCCTGGTTTGATTTGAGTAAACAAAGTCACATGGTGGGCACTCCAGAGGCTGGTCGGGTGGGGAAGGTTGGGCATAAATACAGGTCGGTGGGGGCTGGTAAGTCGTGTAGTTGCACCACTTGGACAGGCGGACTCCTGGAGCCGCTCCAGCAAGCTGCCGCGGTGTTTTCAGTAGGAAATCATGGCAGCAGAGAGGGAGCAGAGGGAGCAGAGGGAACTGGAAATGAGGGCTGAATCTGAGAAATAGCCCTTTTAAATGAACTACTCTTTTTTGTGCATCCGTACGCAATTAACGTATGTTCATCATAGAAAAATTCAAAACGAGGAAAACCAGCATGGCTCACGCTCCTGTCACCCAGAGGTAATCGGTGTTCCTTCTCTGCTGCCTGTTTGAGAGGCACGGAAAAGATGGAACTCACAGAATGACTGACTTCATCATCAACTACTTTGCACTTCTGCCGCACCTCCTAAACTCTGCTGTCACTTCAATTCTGTCCCACCCCACCCCACCCTTTTTTTTTAATCTGGAAGGAATAGCCCCAAGGAAGTGGCAAGAGTTTCCAGCAGAATACTTCCGTGAGCGTCACCGTGCAGAATGTTAAAATCCATGGAGGTGGCTTTTGTTTCCTGTCCCGTGACTCTCTGCCTTCTTGTCATCATGGTTTACTCTTCCCTTGGCTCTCCTGGCTCCCTTCTTCATCAGATTTCTTTCAGACTTCAGGCAGTCTCTGCTCCTCCCCGTCCTCCAGGCCCGAGGACGGTGCTAAGAAAAGCCGTATTTCCTGAACAGGTCTGTTGGAGGAAAAAAAAAAAAAATGCCCGTCTCCCCTTAATACTTTACAGGGACCTGTTGAAGCAATTTTAAAATTAAGTTTAAGAAACCTAACTTTTTGGTAAAAGGTAAAGTGGGGGCAAGTCTTTATTTTACAATTCCAACAAAATACCTTCTGTTCGGTTATTTGTCCGCGTGTTCATTGCCTCTGGGCAACAAGGGCTGTTTTCTAGGCCGGTTACTGTGCCGTCCTCTAGCTGGTAAATCCAGTTCTGCCACCTCCGAGCAGAGGCAGCAGCTCTTTCTAAAAAGGATCGATCACTTCTCATGATCTTAAGTGAACCATTTTTCCCCCATCTGTTTGATTTTAAATACCAACCAAAATTTACACTCCCAAGAAATTTAAGTGAATGTCCTTAATTGCGGAGGGAAAAAAAAAGGATTTGTAAGATAAATTATTTGTACTGACTAAAATAAATAAAAGGTAAGTCAGCACCTTTTGGATAAGATTAATGGATTTAAATAAAAAGCATACACCCATCGAATGGTTAAATGGACGGACAAGTGAATTTTGGTTTGCGTGGCTTCTGTCCATGAGCGGACCTGGCTGGGCCTGAGGCGTTTAGCCCTCTTGCAGGTTTGGATGCCTGGCTGAGCGGGAATGTTCTCGGTGGGCAGGGCACAGTGCCTGAGAAGGGTGTAGCACTCTGCAGTTTGGCCTGTTACTTTCTTTGAACTCAGGGGACAGCCTTCCCTTTCCTGGTTACATAAGAAAGAGAAGCCCAAGGGAAGACGGAGCTGGAATTCAGCAGAGGGAATTCCCATGTATGTCGGGCCCTGTTGTGCTTCAGAAACAAACAAAATCCCGGCGGATTAGACCACAGAGATGTATTTCCTTGTTTGTGATCCATGTCCAGCGTTTGTTAGCCCGGGAACATGCTCTCTGTGGTCCCCCAGAGTCCCCCTGTTGTGTGCTCTCACCATTCTTGAACGAAAGCCTACGCCTGCCCAGAAGGGAAAGAAATGGGATGTTTGAGAACAGCCTTCATGGTCACAGTGCACCCCATTCATCCTCCAGAATGACCCCGAGGCTCGGGGGTGGTAGAAGTCCGTCCCCTTCGAGGTCCCGGTGGGCGGTCTCCCGCGGCTGCTGGTGCCACACGCCACGCCCTCGATTCACGAGACGTGAATCTTGAGAAAGTGGCTCGCCTCGCCGCTTCATCGTTATTAATTGTTGTGGGTTGAAGGTAGGCTGAAGTCCTAACCCCGAAAGCGTAAAAATGTGACCTTGTTTGGAAGCAGGGCCTTTGCAGACATACTCGGGTGAAGGGGAGGCCATTAGAGTTGGCCCCAATTCAACATGCCTGGTGTCTTTATAAAAGTGGGGAAATTGGGACACACATGTGGGGAGAACATGTTACGGTGAAGGGCAGAGGTCAGGGTGAAGAAACAGAAGCCGAGGATTGCCACAGACGGCCCACAGACCCGAGGCAGCCGGGGGTCCGGCGTGGAACCCACTCTCCTCCACCGCGCTCAGCGGGAGCCGACCTTGGGACAGCTTGCTCTCAGATGTCCAGCCTCCAGGACTGAGACCCTCAGCTTCTGTCATCGAAGCTGCCCCCTTAGTGACACTTGGGCCTTAGCAAACTCATCTGCCCAGCAGCGTACTTTCTATCATTTTCCCTGATCCTGGCAAGGACAGCTACAGGGGAAGTCAGAACAAGAGCCACCTTGGGGAAGTCTGAGTCCTTGCCAGCGTGAGGTCTTGTGCGGCTCCCAGAGAAATTCTGTTGGAGTCATCCCCGTGGGTCCTCCCGCCCCCCCGAAAGTAGCTTTTAGCAAATGTTTCTCATGTCACAGTCCTGGAAATGAAGAGTAAAATGTTATTGGAAACTCAGCGTTAGCAAGAAGAGGTATTTAGGGGGCAGTACTAGCAACATGATCTGTTTTTATTATACTCGTGCAGGTAGTTATCCAGAGAGAGAATGTTTTTGTGGGATAAAAAGCCTTAGGGGCAGGAATTGGTTGTATCTATGATGGGGGAAAAGAGAACTTGTGGAGGTGCGGGTGCGGGCGGCCGCCATCCGTGATGCTCTCGGTGCTGTGGTAACGTCTGGTCTGGGGCAGGCTGATTCTGCGTCATAGTGACTCCCGGTAAAGCTGCCTCGCCAAATGCTTAATTTTACTGCTTTTGAGAAACTTTCATATAATTGATGCTCACAAATTAAACTATTTTGCTAAACTGTATGTCTGGATATTTTAAGGGTAAACCTACTTTTGTACTTCCGCCATAGAGAGGGATGCTGGGGACCCCGTCAGGAGTTCCATGGTTGACCCTGCAGGTTATCCATGACCGGGTACCAGGCTGTGAACCCCGGCTGCTGGTCACCTCCCGTGCTCTCGGCTCTGTGTGTATGTGTTTGTGTGTGTGTGTGTGGGTGTCTCCTCTTGCTCTACATAATCACATATGTACACACTCTGTCCCTGGAATACAAACTAGTATCTTTCAGGGTCAGGATCTACATAATATAAAAAATTCTGAGTAGATGTGTTAAGCAAAGGATTTGTTAACTGATCAGCGCTAGAAGAGGAGGTGCTCAGGGATTACCGAGCTATCCTTTTTCCCCAAATGAAGTTCTCCCCTTCTGATGACTTGTGAACCCCAGATTTTGTGCGTCTCTTTACCTGATGCTTCTGGTGCTGAGGCCCACTGATGAGTGGTAGAATGGTTTATGTTTCCAGGGAGTGGGCCATTCCGATGGTCTCTGAGAGATCAACTTGGCAGTGAAATGATGTACACAGGTGCGTCTCCAAACACACAGACTCCACACACACCCGTGTTCTCGATGGCCTTTGAGCCACTGATTGGATGTGCGGGAAATGTAACATTTCAAAGTGGTAGAGTTCTTAGTTAAGTCCAAACATATTGTGAGGGTGTCTGGCGTTTTTATAAAGATTTGTATGTATTTCTTTACTGTTTATTTTTTTAAGACAATCATATCTGATTATGTTGGCATAACTATCTTGATAAGTGCTTTTTGAAATTAGTAAATGCTCTTCTGTTAATTCTTTTTTTTTTTTTTTTAAGATTTTATTTGACAGAGAGATCACAAGTAGGCAGAGAGGCAGGCAGAGAGAGGGGGGGAAGCAGGCTCCCTGCTCAGCAGAGAGCCCGCTGTGGGGCTCAATCCCAGGACCATGACCTGAGCCGAAGGCAGAGGCTTTAACCCACTGAGCCGCCCAGGCGCCCCTCTTTCACTGGTGAATTCTTTAACTGTTCTAGAGTTAGTAAGTTAAAGTTAATAAATTCTGGTTTGTTTTGTGGGTACGTACACTATCCTGAAATCATATGCCCAAACTGTTGGGGAAATACTCTATTGGTTCTCATTAAATATGTTAGACTTTATAGCCACCAAAGAGGGTATATAGCAAGAGTACTTTTTGAAAAATTTCTTACCCAGGAGAGAAATGGATGCTAGAGACTGGTTCATCTTGTGTCAAAGGGGTGACAGTAACAGCAAGTGTACTCGTTGGGAGAGGGGGTCATAGGCAAACATAATTATCCTGCTTTTCACACTCAATTGCAAAGCATCTCTTGGCTGTCATGGTGCAGAAACAGGCTTGAAGACTCTATTTGAGGTTGGACGTGGCTACACGATGGCAGAAAGAAGCAAGGAGCCGTTTCTTTGTCATTTGAGATCATCTTTTTTAGTTTCTCTTGGTGGCGAAAATGAAGATCGGTCCGCACGTTGGTCTGTGGCGAGGTGGTTTGCAGCACAGAGACTTGGTGAGAGCTCTGATGGGCCCTTTCTCATTCCAGTACTGACTGAGTCAGGGAATCGAAACAGGGTCACTTAGGGCAGGGAAAGCAGAAGAGCGACTCTAATGCGGGGATGCTAAAGTCTCTTTGAGAAGCAACAGAGGGTTCTTATGCCATTGCAGCATTTCCTTGGGACATCATAGCGCCGTTTGGAATTCTATTTCCAGAGTCGTCACAGACATCTCTTTGTACAACATAATGACTGCCGTAGGGCACGAAGTCATCCCCTTTGTTGGGGGCAGCCTTGGACGTGCCTCTTTGTGTTCTGGTCCACAGAGCCTGGGCTTCTGCCTCACGTACCTCTAGAGGATTCTTATGCACCAAGGGTCGTGGAACCATTCTCTCCTTTAGGCAGATACTGCTTGGCCTTATTGTTGCCTTGGGTTTCTGTTTTTCCTTTGTTGCCATCATATAACCAAGCAGCCTCGCGCTCTCCCCGTTACTCAGCAGCGCTCTCGAGTAGCCCTGAGCACGCGTGCAGCCGTGCCGGACACACGTCGTGGCCTCCCCCCTTCCTCTCTCTGCACTAGTGGACCCTGCGCTCGAGAAGTGGATGTGCTGTTTGGAAAGCTCAGACTAGCATCTCAAACATTAGAAAATAGGAATTTGTTGGGGAATTCTGCCAAAATTAAGGCTTTGTGTGTATACATCCGTGTTGAAAGAGTGTGGTAGGACCTATCCTGTTGTAAGCGTTTGCCTCTCTGATGAGAGTAAGGACTGACGAGAGTAAGGACTTCCCTTAGAGCCAATCGCAACCCTCCTGTTTACTTAACTGTGGAAAAAATAAAAAAAACCCGTTCATACTACAATAAATTGCCAAAGCTTTATACACAGTTAGCTGTAAGTCTTGATGTTTTGAGTGTATACTGAGCTAGTGTTGTTTCCCGGTGAGCATGTGAACATTTCCTTACGATCTGATCGTGATAGCATTTCTTAGTAAATTCTGGTCGTGTGCAGAAGTATCTTCAGGACGTGATACCCTCGTATGGTGAGTCTTCTGGTGTGTTAAATCCCCACCTGTAGTAGTAGTATTAATTTTTGGTCTTAAGAAGATGTTTAAGGGAAGTCAGAAGCGGGTAGTTACTCCTGGAAGCAATTTTTAGCGAGCTGAATTTTTTACCAACTTTATTTATTTTTTTTTTAAAGATTTTATTTATTTATTTGACAGAGGGAGACACAGCGAGAGAGGGAACACAAGCAGAGGGAGTGAGAGAGGAAGAAGCGGGCTTCCCATAGAGCAGGAAGCCCGATGCGGGGCTCGATCCCAGGACTCTGGGGTCATGACCTGAGCCACCCAGACGCCCCTACCAACTTTAATTCTTATTCCCTCACTGCCCTAGATAATGGAGGTACATAAAGTTTCTTTAGATTTATCTTAACTTTATAATGATTCTTAATAGTGCTGTTTGTCTTTTCCATCTGATTCTGTGCCCCTCTAAATCTTTTTAATCCAGCTCTGCAGGGATTAGCTCTGCAGTCATTTCAGCATTTGACTTTGGCTAAGGTTGTGATCTTGGGGTGGTGAGATCGAACCCTACATCGGGCTCAGCTTTCTGCGCAGAGTCTGCTTGTCCCTTGCTCCTACCCCCTGTTCGTTCTCTCTCTCCCTCTCAAATAAATAAATAAAATCTTTTTAGGAGCGTCTGCCTTCGGCTCAGGTCCTGGGATCGAGCGCCAAGTCGGGCTCCCTGTTCAGCAGGGAGACTGCTTCTCCTCCCTCTTCTCCCTCTCCTTGCTATTCTGCCTGCTTGTGCCCCCTCTCTCTCTCTGTCAAATAAATAAGTCTTTTTAAAAACTTAAAAAAAACAAACAAAAAACAAGTCCGTCTGTGTGATCCATGCTTGTGTTAAGATCTGGTGCAGGCACTGGTGGGCTCTAGTTCACTTTGTGCTGGTGGGAGCCACAGACTTATTTGTTTTCATTATTCTGACTCACATCATGAGGGAAGTAAATCTGTAAATGGAAAGAATGTTGGTGAAGATGCCCAGGAACTTTCCAGGTTATATGCTGGTTCTTCCTTGTCTTTTGTCTCATTTTCACTCATTTGCTCAGTATTCGCTCACTTGCCACCCAGTACTGTGTATCAAAGGTAACTCGGTAAATACTTGTGACCTGAACGAATGAATAAAATATGCCTGAGGCCCGTAACTGACTGGAAAACTAGCTTTTATTAGTTGTCATTTCAGGGAAAATGGCCTTTTATATCCTCAAGTTTTTCGGCCTGAAAAAAAAAAAAACTTAAAAACTTGTTAACACACCAAGTCATCTGGCCTAAAGTTTGCCAGATTTTAGGAGTCACTGTAAGTTGTTACTTTCATTTGGTTATCAGGAGGAGGGTCAAGGGTGGGGGTACCTGGTTAGGTAAATGATGTTCGCTGTTCTAAATGGTCTTCTAGTATTGTTGGAAAACACACAAAAATCCACCAGGCAGATTGACGTCTTTTACCTTCTAGAATTTTCTAGCCCTGGGTTCCTTCCCACGCCTTCAGTCTTCTCCTGAGACCAGGCTTTCTTCCCACTCAGTTAAGACAGAAAGAAATCAAAGGGTGGCGCCTGGGTTGCTCAGTCTGTCAAATGTCTGACTCTTGGTTTTGGCTCAGGTCATGATCTCACAGTTATGAGTTCAAACCCGCGTTGTGCTCTATACTGGGTGTGGAGCCTTCTTGGGATTCTCTCTCTTTCTCTCTGCTCATCTCCCAGCCCCCCAACTCGTGTGCTCTTCTCTCTTTAAAAAATATAAATGAATGAACGAATAAAAAAAAAGGAGTCAAAGGGGTGCCTGGGTGGCTCATTCCATTAAGCATCTGACTCTTGATCTCAGCTCTGGTCTTGATCTCAGGGTTGTGAGTTCAGGCGTCACAGTGGGTTCCACACTGGGCATGAAGCCTACCTGAAAAATCGAACAAAAACTTAAGTAAAAAAAAAAAGAAAGAAAGAAAGAAATCAATAATAGAGATTACCTATACTTATACAATAGCTTTTATTGTATAGGTATTGTAATTATCTGTACAATAAATGGTTGACTCTCATTCAGTCATACTAGGTATTTCTAATTCCTATCTAGGAGAAGTTCTAGATTAGTCCAGTTTGTAAAACCGACTTTACCACTCTAGAGCACAGATGATAAAACCTGTCCTCTTTTTTTCAAATGATTCTTTTCCAAGAAGCAAACGCTTTTCATCAAGCTATTTTATGAAAGCAGAACGTGGAAATTAATGTAAATATTAGGTGAGCTGTATTTCTAGGGGGTTGTTCCCTTATTTTTTTCCAATACTTTACAAATCTCATTCAACCAGCATGTTTAATGAATTGTTATCTTGATGACACACTAGGTAGAACCTTTATTAAGTATAGTCTCCTTACTTGTGAAAAAAAATTAACTTCTCTGTAGCAGTATACAGTTTGCTTATCTTTAAGGTCTTAAGTATTTTTGCATACATTTCAGAAATACTGGAGCATTTTGCAAATAGGTACTTTTTTTTTTTTTTTTAAGATTTTATTTATTCATGAGAGACAGAGATAGAGGGAAAAGCAGCGTCCCTACCGAGCAGGGAGCCCAATGCGGGACTTGAACCCATTATGGGATGGGTTCTGAGATCTGGGATCATGACCTGAGCCGAAGGCAGATGCTTAACAATCTGAACCACCCAGGCATCCCTAGGTACGCTTTCTTATCTATGCAGGGTAAGTGTATTTAAATCTAGAGTGGTAAAGAATACACATTTTGGTCATTGAAACCTTTAGATAGTCAGCCCTGAATTATTTTTGGTCATTTAAGTATTATAAAATGAGCTCTAGATACATTTTCTGAATACACAGAGGTGCTGGGTTTGTAGAATGGAGGAGAGACCACTCTCATCCTCAGACTTTGGGTGAACTGTCAATACTCCCAGAAGGGTGCCATCTTCTAGACATTTGCTTGACATCTGTGAAACTGTGCTGTCCATCTCTGAAAAATGAATTTTATATAAAACAGTTCTTAAATATTTTATATAAAATGCCACGTTCTTTTGATTTTTTTTTTTCCCTACTTGTTTGCCTTTAATTTAGTTAGAAGCTTGTGTCAGTGGTGGGGGTCTTCAAGATAAAGGCATTCTGTGAAAATAATAAATTATCCTTCCATAGTTTATATTCTTTATCCTGTTGATACCGTGGCCTCTAGCAGCAGAAAACAAAGTGTTCCAGCGGGGGAAAGAATGAAATGCAGCACACCCAGGGTCTCATGAAGTTAACAATCCCAGCGGCTCTGGACGTGAGTTGATGGCTGATCCCCACGACACGGTAGTGAGACATGAGACAAGTCCCTTTGAATAAGCCTTCATGGGGTAAACACCGCTGTGCCAGCCGTTGGGGTGCAGTGACGAAGACATGAGCTCTTCTTCATGTGTGTTACCTGCATTTGGGCATTTTCATGTACGGGGACCAGTGCAAGTGGAGATTTCCCCAGAAGGTCAAGGATCTCTGGGAATCCTTCATTGTTCTTTGACGATAATTATATAACCTTTTTACTGGGTCAGAAGGAGCACCTGCACCCTAACACTGACACCAAAGAAATTTGTGCTGATACTTAATCGAAGAGCTCAGAGCTATTTTAAAACACTTCTTTAAGTTTTTTACTGAAAAAACTTAAAAACTTGTTATAGTTTGACATTGTTCAGGTTTAACTTTGTCCTCGTTTAACTTTATCCTGTACAAATGCTAAGAGCTTAATAAAGGTCTATATGATCAAAAAGGCAGCTCTTGACCCAGCATGAAATTCCATTCTCCTTTATTTCTGTTTGCCCACTGCCAAAGAATTCAGACAACTGCATGCTTGACTTACAGACAAATAGAGGACAAAGCTTTCGTCAGTAATTCTGTTTAAAAGATGGAGCTGAAGTAAGTTTATGTAAAATAAATTCACAAGAGAAAAGCAAGCAAAATGTACTTTTACTCTTCCGGTATGTGCTTCCTGCCAGTAGGGTCCATGGAGCCGAATTGGGGTAGGCGTCCCAGAGGATGCCATCAATCTGGAGGTGACATTTGTCCCCCTGATCATGAGTTCACGTCTGTACAGCAGGACATTCCTAAACAAATTAATTAGGATCTTACTTTATATAGTAGAATCTAAACTCCAATTCACAATACTTTTCCTGTTCCCAGGCTATTGATAGATTTTTGCTGTATGAATATTTTTGAGGGGTGCCTGGCTGGCTCCGTGTGTGGAGCCTGGGACTCCCCATCTCAGGGTTGTGAGTTTGAGCCCCACGTTGGGCAGAGGGCCTACTTAAATTATAAATATTTTTGAGACCGAGGCCTTAAAGAGTTTTGTAGTACGTATTTCCACTTGCTTCCTTCTGCATCGTACATGTTGTCAAATAGAAAACCTCAGACCTGACAGTTGAGTCAGTGTGCTGGGGTTTATCCTTTTGTAAGTCGTGTGTGCACACACGTCTTTGTTTTGCTGGGAAGAACAATGAGGAAGCCATGGGTAGAGCTCTTTCGCTCTTTCTAACACAGACGGTGGGAAGAATTCTCTTAGAACTGTTTAAAAAAAGGAAAAAAAACACAGAAAAAAGCAATAATGATAATCATGTGGCCTGTTCTTCCTCTAGATTCACTTACAGCTGAGCATGATCCTGAATATTACAAGGAAATAAACTTTTAAAATCAAATTACAGTAGAACTTTGCCAATTCATGCCTGACTAATTTGCCCACCCAGTAAGTAGTTCTTACTGAAATGTTGCCTCTCTTCTACTAACTTTGAGAAAAATGTAATAATAGGCTTCTGGGGAAGACGTATGTTCCTTTTTCTTTCAAGGTTCATTGTGGAAAAAATATAATGCTATACCTTAAGGTATATCATAAACAAATAAAAGAGAGCACAAATCTGTCTGGGAAACCATGAAGGGAAAGCGTCTGCTGAAAGGCTGGGTTCCGTCATCTTTCTTGTTTTAAACTGTAGGATGTTTTTAAGAAAACGGACCATAAATTTTCATTTTGTAAAATAAAATTATATAAAAGCAATAAACTGTAGAGATAAACGTCGGACAGCCTATGTACGGCTGTGCGGTGGGCTTTTAACATGATTTAGTAATAGTTTTATGACAGAATTTTGTTCTGTCGTGAAAGAAAGTGACTTAACTGTTCTCTGTAGTTTCAGTGTGTCATCCAGTGAGACCTTTGGCTTGCTGTTTGCAAAATAAAAGAAATTTCAACTCAATTTTGACTTTGTTTCTAGAGCTGTGGTGGGTGCTGACCAAATACGTACCAGTAACATCATTATAGGGTTTTTAATTTTTATTTTATTGAGGTTCTGATGAAAGTGTGTTAAGCCTTGAACATTCGTTGTGTGACCTTTTCTGCAGTCTAGATAAATACTACTAACTTGTTACCAAAACCTGGCAAGGCTCAGATGACTAATGGTGTGTGCTTTCTCCGGTGAGAAGACAGAAGTATCAGATCAACAAGCTCTTCCAGTTATGCCGTGTCCTCAGGACAGATTCGGCCTGGTTCCCTAAGCCACACGTCCAGAGGTATAAAAATAAGTGTACAGACCAAAGAAAAAGGCCCATAATTAGGTAGCATCTCTCGACCTCAGTATAGTTACAATGTAAAGTGTTAGCTCTCTTGTTCTGAGAAGTGAAACATTTCTCCTCCGGTACCACTGAGCTCATTTGCATATTCATTTATCTCAGTCAGCTGTAAAAATGACCTACATCACTGCACTGACAGGGTGCTAGATCATAGGTGGATGTTTCCCCAAGTAAATTTGACAGTAGATTGCTAATGTTTACCAAAGATCACTTTTGGCAGAATGCAGCTCACAGTCAAGGTGGTTGTCTGATAGCCTCACTCTCAGGTGCCTCCCCGAAGGTTCTGGGCAAAGGGGAGGGGGGCAGCAGGTTTGTTGGGGAGACTCTGGGTGCCCTCGGGCGGCAGCCTTGGGAGGCAAGTTTGAGAAACAGTGCGTGAAAGCATTGCACTTCCTGAATTCTTCAAGTTTTGATTACTAGAATCTGCTTTTATAAAGAGCTTTTAAAGGCCGGTTCCAAACAGAAGTGTGTTTTGCACACAGCCTGGGAAAAGCACGCCTCTGAAGGCCTACGACGAGTCAGCTGCACTCTCGCAGGCCTGTTCCTCCAGGCACGGTATCTGCTCAGGGCGAGAGCAGCTGAAGTGAGAGGAGTCTTCAGGAACGAGGGAAGGAAGCGTCCACTTGACACCTGCTCACCACCAAGTATTTATAAAGGATCTTTAGTGTCCAAGGCAGGAGAAGGTCGTCTGTGGATCTTACATATCTTAGGACTATCAGAGTTATAAAACTCCTTGAAATTTGTATGTGCTAAGTAGGAATATCTCTACATACGTGTATGTACGTATATATGTGTGTCATCTCCACCCGGCGTGGGGCTCAAGCTCAAGCCCAGGCTTACAACCGCGAGGTCAGGGTTCGCATGCTCTACCAACCGAGCCAGCCGGGAGCCCTTCAGATTCTGCCTTAAATTAAATTCTACCTTAACTGCTCTCATCAGTCTGAAGTTTTACTCTGCCATCGTATACCACTGATACTCATGATTTTCTTGGTAGAATTAATAGAATTGACTTTCAGGAGCATCGTTCCCTATCTCTCAGGTATCCCTGTAACAGTGAAAAGTAAGATATTTAATATCCATCTGTTTGCATTACTAGAACATAATACTCATAACTGCCAACTCTCTAGTGGTCGGACCAATATTTTAATAAATTAATATTGCAAACCCGTAGATTGGCATTCGATTCTGGAGGCTTGGAGCCTGTTACGTACTCAGTGCAAAGCAGGTGCAATAAAAATCTGTCGCATGACTGAATAAGCAGAGAAATGACTAATGGGCCATCCAATGATGATACAGTTCAGTAATCCGGGAGTTCAGCAGGAATGTGCAGTGACCAGATTTCTTGAACTTAATAGCGCAAAATATTATAAAAATAGGTCCATGTTCATTGTTTGGATGGTCCAAAATAGATCTGAACCGATTGTTTGACTGGCCTTCCTAACAGCAGGACAAAGTAGATCATATTTCCTATCTACACAATGCACGGCTCTCGCCAAGGGAATCTCACTCTTCTGGCAAAGGCGAAATAGTAGCGGGCATGAAACCTTGAAGGTCACTCCAAATGTATATAAACAACATCGGCCAGGCCCAGAGCCTGCAGAGCATCTAAAAATAGATAGGTAATCCCTTATCTTGTTGCATATGAAAACAGTGTTTATATGAAGCAACATGATTAGAAATGACGTGTGAGAAAAGAATGTTTGCAGTGTCTTCTACAGTTTGGAGTGAGAAAACATGTTAGCATGACTTTGAAGCACAGGATTAGCACTGTTGGAATGGGGGCCAGAACTGTAGCCAGTTTCCCTTTGATGAAAAGAAACTGTTGCTTCCTGCCGACATGTAACATTCCTACCATTCTGTCTTGTAGAGACTTGTCCTCTGGCCACAAAGTAGCACCCTGCTTTTCTGCTGGGTGTCCAGTGGGAAACTGGCCGGTGATGGCCGTTAAAATAGAGAAGTATGTTAGCACCCTGCCTCTCCTGTCCCCTCCCTGCCAGAATCTGAGCTGAACACACCTGAGTGTATTTCTCACTTCTGCCCCCTGCCAGCCCAGCTCGGCGGGCTTTCCAGGCCACGTGATCACCCAGACCCACGGAAGCTCACTCGGGAGCTCTTCCCAGCCTCTTCTCTGGCGTGACACTTGTCACCCCTCCTCTGTATGCATTGGCCCACACTAGAACCGTGGCCCCTGACAGACTGCCAGAGGGCTGGGCAACGTAGTCTCCTCTGCGTCTCGGGAGGAGGGAGACCCGAAAAGTGGTGAGCAATGATCCTAATTCGTGAGCAGTATTTTTTATATAGAATCAGAGGGTGGTGTGGTGTACATCCTTCACCGGAGGGTCCATTTTAAATGGACTGATTTAATTAAGTCCAATTCCATGTCCGTCGGCTCCTCTGTGAGCCCTGAGAATAACTGAATGGCTGATTTCCCGCTGGACCGGCTGACGGACACACAGCGAGTGGGTCTTTGCCTCCGGTGTCCCATTGGCCTGAGAGAGACAGCACTTGTTTTTATGTCTAGTATTTTCTAAGACACTGGTCTTATCCATCAGTTTTTAAAACTGAAGCTTGGTGGGGTGCAAGTAAGTCAGGACCAAAAATGTGCCCTTGATAATTGTTGATAAACAGGAATTTCCAAGGATTTCCCCCCATGGATAACAGTGAACCGCAGCTAGGGGTGGTTTTCCTTTCCCGCTCCTCCTATGCAAACCACAGCACGTGTGTGCGTGCACACGTTCACGTACACACACATACCCCTCTCCCTCATTTAGGAAGCAAAAATCCAAGCTGTCTCTCATCCGCTGGACAGAGAGCCAGCCACGAAGCTGGGTTGCCCGGGCTTTGTGGCCATCAGTTAGTTACCTGTAAGCCGCGAGTGGGAGAAGCAGCATGAAGGAACACAGGCTGGGGGGTTCCCAGGAGGCTCGGTGAGAACTTGGTCTCCCAGGTGCTATTGGCCTTCCAGTGTGCACAGGAGGAACCCGTGGGCACCGGTGGCCTCACCTGCAGGAGCATCCCAGGAAATTAAACGGTACGTTCCCTCCCATTGCCATGTGGCTGCCGAGACTCAAAGACAAGCTAACCTCGAGCGATTTCCTATGCCTCCATCCCCGCTGCTGCCTCTGTGACTTCCCAGTGCCCTCCAGTGGGAATCCAGATCCCTCAAGGTGCTCTGAGGCTTCTTTGCTCAGGTTTCTCAGGTGGTGGGTGGGCCTTTTCCCTCCGGCTCTCCTGGCTGTTCTCTTTCCGAGGAGCTCTCAACTGGCTCTACTGGGGAGGGGGCCTCCTTTCTGCTGCCTGCTCAGCCTGCCGCCCCTTCCTGATCCTGCTTCCCTTTGCAGGGGCTCCCTCAGCCCCCCATGGGCATCCTCCCCCAAGCCTCGCTGCCCCACTCAGCTGCCCTGTAGTACTTGACTTTGGCCTTGCTCGTGGCTCTATCCTGTAGTTACTACTTTGTCCTGTAGTTACCAGTATTTCTGGGTAAGTCCCCTTTCCTTTCCTCTAAGCTCCTGTGAGGTTAAGAGTTGTAGGCATTTTCTCATACTCCATGTTGTGTGCTGTCATGCTTTATAATATGACTAAATGCTCGTTTAAGTCTTAAATGAATACATTAATTACGTATTATTCTTTAGTGTGAGGTTAGGGAATGTTAGCTCCTCAGTATTTAACATTCCTTGGGTGCTTAGATTACACACAGTGTACTTAGAAAATGAATGTCTGTAAAGTAGAATTCATTCTGGAAAGAGATCGTTTTACCCATAGACTATTCATCTTAAAAACACATGAATTGACACCTATGTAATTTTTTACTCTTTTGTATGAGTTTAGCTTATGACAGCCAAAAATAAACGGACCTCTCTTTGAGGGTAGGATATATCTAAAGTAATATTTTTCTCCT
This sequence comes from Procyon lotor, assembly GCA_028646535.1. Taxonomy (NCBI): domain Eukaryota; kingdom Metazoa; phylum Chordata; class Mammalia; order Carnivora; family Procyonidae; genus Procyon; species Procyon lotor. The sequence continues at coordinate 10,838,822 of CM053616.1, read as the reverse complement.
GAATCATTTTTGCTTGGCTTTACCCTATCCAGCTGGGTGATGACCAGGAATGTGAATTAGGGGTTCAGAGAAAATGATCAAACAAGACAAGAAAATCTGTACTTGACCTGAGCAAAATTGATTGGTGTTTAACCTGGTATTCGGATTTGTTTTTCGGTTGTGGGATAATTGCATCCTTGGATTCTTCATTAACTGTTGGACCATGTTTCTTAATAAAATTATTTTATGAAGCTGAGAACTGGCTTGTTCTGTTCTTGGTAAAATCGGTGCCAGTGTAGTGAACGCACCAGTCTAACTGGGTTTTAATTTAAAGAACAAATTACCTCTAAAATAGTAATAAATCCCCCTTCAGAATAGCAAGAAGATGTCAACTCTTGCACACGGGGTGATTATCATGTCATTAAAAAGCGCAGTAATTTTAATAACCCAGGTTGTATGCAGTAAAGCTCTTCTTAAAAATACATCAGGCATGTGCTATGATCGTGTAATAAACTTTTTATTTATGCTCTTATTTATTTGAAGTTTTCATTAACATAGCCTAGTCTTTGCAAAACATCTTATTGCTTCTGACTCTTATACTCTCTGCTGTGTAATAATGGTTTCTTGTGATTCGTTTGTTTTAGATCTCCTGTTTACTCCAAGTAAGGGAATTTTGATATTAGGAAATTTTTCTCTTTCTCTTAAAAGAAAATGCTTTCTTTTAAGCATTTATTTATTTATCTGAAAGAGAGAGAGAAAGACAGTATACGCGGGAGACTTAGGAAGAGAGAGAGAGTGGAGACAAAGGAGAGAAGCAGACTCCCCACTGAGCACGGAGCTGGAAGTGGGGACTCCGTCTCACAATCCTGAGATCATGACCTGAGCCAGAGTCAAGATTCAGACACCTAATCGACTGAGCCACCCGGGGCCCCTGGGAAGTTTTGCATATACCACATGTTTGAGTGATGTGAAAGACCTTTATTATTATTATTATTTTTTTTAAAGATTTTATTTATTTATTTTACAAAGAGAGATCACAAGCAAGCAGAGGCAGGCAGGAAGGGGAGGTGGGGGGGGAAGCAGGCTCCCCGCTGAGCAGAGAGCCCGATGCGGGGCTCGATCCCAGGACCCTGAGATCATAACCTGAGCCGAAGGCAGAGGCTTTAACCCACTGAACCACCCAGGGGCCCCA
>CM053616.1:10779797-10837151 GCA_028646535.1 Procyon lotor | reverse complement strand
GGAATCTGCTTCATGCTTGTGAGAGACATCTGTGTCAGTAGATGTGTGACCAGATGGCTGTCCCTGGGCTCTGAGGGCAGGCAGACAGAAATGGGGGAGAGTTTCGGATGCTGAGAAAGGATATTGCTGGCACATAATAGGGGTTCTCTCAGAATCCTCTAAGTTTTATGCAGGAGGCGTGCAGGGGGAAATAGTGGTTTTAAACAGACTTTTGAAGGGGTTTGCAGTGGAAAAAGGGGTTTCATCTTTGCTTATGTCTTCTCTGCGTTTCCAGGAAGAAACTTCTTCCTGGTCTGTGAGTGCAGATGAAGAGCTTTGGGCAGGCTGGGAATCGCAATGGCGCATGTCAGCCCTCGTGAGTGCGTCCCAAAGTGGGGCTGGGGAGACCTCCAGGAGGCCTCCTGATCTCTCACGAGGAATCTGGGTCTGGCCCTTGGACAGCATTTTTATGTTGGGGGCCTGCCCAGAATCAAAGCTTGCATAGACCCTCGCGGCACCCTTAGTCGGGAAGCCCTCTGGGCGAGAACAGGATGTCCCCGGCCGTGTCGGGCCTTCTGCTCAGTTGATCCACGGGCGAGGCATCTCCTGGACCGTCCTTTCCTCCTAAACGTGTTTTCGGACTGGTCTTCTGCCCGTGTATGCGTTTCCTGTGGCTGCCGTGTAACCAGTTACTACAGACCTGGCTCAGAAACGCAGGAACTTATCCTGTCTTCATTCTGGAGGCCCGAAGTTTGGAGTCAGTGTTGTTACTGGGCTGGCACGAGGCTATGGGCAGGACTCCGCTCCCTCTGGAGGCTCCGTCAGAGAATCCGCCCCTTGCTGCCTCCAGCCCCCGGGGCTGCCAGCCTCCGCTCCCTTGCGGCCGGGTCTCTGCCCTCCGAGCTCATGTTGCCTCTGTCTCTGCCGTGTCAGGTGTCCCTCGGCATTCCTCTTGTAAGGACACTGGTGATTCCATTGCAGGCCTACCTGGGTAGTCTGCAGTCACCCCCTACCCCAGGTTCCTTCATTTAGTCACGCCTGTAAAAACCTGCAGGTGACCCATACAGGCTCCAGGGGTGGGGACCTGACACGTTTGCGGGCCGTTGTGTTCAGCCCGTTACACCCCATTTTTGACAACCGGGACGGCTTACAGAGAGAGCCAGAGATTTCCGATTCTGTCCTCCGAGGGTCACTTTACTCTGAAACTAAACCCAGTGATCACTGAGAACATACTTAGCGTTGGTGCTGTTGCTGAGAGATGGAGACACACAGAGCGGGGCCTGCCCCCGGGATGGTGGTGATTTTGCTGTAAGCGAAGACATGGACAGGTACGAGTCTTCAGAACAAGGTCGCGTCACATCCCAAGAAGCAGAACGTGGTACCCACAGCGACCGTCAGAGCCCCCGAGCCGCACCCTTGGCCTGCGCGGATGCCGTGGGCCAGAACGTCTGACCCTGACCCCCGGAAATTTAGAGAATGGGCTCCAGCCCTACCCCTGACGTTTCCCACCCCATTGTTTTCCCTGCCTCTGGGTCCTCTCCCGAGCGCGGCCTCCAGCGAGCCTGCCTTCCTGTGTGTCCTCATCTTTCCGGTTGGGTTCAGTGGTGCATTGGCTCTTGTTTGGCTTCTCTTTCTCCCATAAAAACAGCGGTTCTTCAGATTCTGGAAGGCCAGCAATTCAGAGATAACGTTTCTGTGCGAACAGGCACAAGGAAAATCGCCTCTGTGAATGCGTGTTAGACAATAAGAAATTTAAATTTATGGTGGAATCAATCTTAGTACAGTGTCCGGTTATATTGTTCGGGCTCATTTGACTTTATCCTCACTCCGCCCATCTGCATGCATGTTGTCTATCTTAGTGAACACTGTGGAAGTTTCCCAGTAAAAAGAAAAATAGTTATTTTTTCCTGAGTATATTTTGAGGGCCCCCGAATTTCCCAGTGTTGCAAATGGCATGATGTCGGTAAGAATTCAGGGACGCCTGGTGTTCAGTGTATCTTGGGGACCCTGGTCATCTAAACCTAATGTGCGGTGACAGCTTGGAACATGAGCCCAGCCTGAGTCTGAACGCTAGGTCTGTGCTACCCGGGTGTCCCCCAGCTTGTGGGTGCCCGGGGTAGGCTGCTTAATCTTCCTAAACCATACTCTTCTCATCCTCAAAATAGGGCTAATGGTACCCACGTCAGGCTTTTGGGGATGATTAAAATGAGTTAATGCATATACAGTGTTTACTTAAAGTTTGTCTTTTCCTTCTCTCTCTCCTTTTTTCTTTTAAAGAGAAAATTGGTTTCCTGGCTCTGTTGAGCACAGTGCCCCAGATAATCAAACACTGTCCTGTCTGGCCCCCCGACAAGCACGTGATGACAAATGCAACATTTCTTGGGATACCATTTCACCAGGCTTCTAAGTTACATTTTATATGACAGTGTGTTCCCATAATTTTCATCTCCGGGACTTCTTGAATTGCAGCGTAGCCTGTTTTCTTCCAGTAGAACTCAAAATTAAATAAATTAATGGTTAAGTTGCGGACTGTAGCTAATAATGATTTGTACCAAGACTGAGAATTACGTAGCGGTTACATTTAATGGTGACAACTGCCTTCAACATACTTACTTGAAAAAAAAAATTCTTGAATCAGATCACTCGAATGTACAAACACACATGCGTTTGTTTCTCAGCAATAATGTGTGGGAATGAGCACACACACGTGTGCACACATCTCTATGTGAGAGTGTTAAAGCATGTGGTTGAACTCTGTTTGGTCTAACCTGAACAGTGATTGTTCTAGAGTTCATGATTCTATCTCATTAAAATTATTACTTGCATTCCAAGAAAAAAGATTCCTTCCACACTAAGCCAGTCACACAGGAAGAAGCGATTAGGGGAGGTGTCACCCCAGTTTCTTTGTCCAGCTGCCATCTTGCATGTAATGGCCCTTTTGCAGGGTGAGGGGCGGAGACCAAGTTTAACTGAAATGAGTAGCTGTGGTAGATTTTTTGGCTAGTTAAGACACCAAGATATGTGTGTGTGTGTGTGTATGCATTTATACTTTTATACATTATATATATCTATGTAGATATCTATATCATGTATACATACTTTTACTGATGGATGCCTAAAAAGAAAAATGCAATATGTACTAATGAATCAAAACCAAAATTTTTCAGGACTTTTGTATAAATTGAGTGTATTTTGGGTTTCTTTTGAAAATTTAACTCCGAAGCTAGTCTTCATCGCTGGTGGCTTTGAAATGCCCTAAATTATTTTCTGTGGATGGGTAGTCCCCACTTTACCACACATGGCAGCTTTCCAGGTAGGGTCCTGAAACAGATGTAAGTGGGTTGTATTTCATAAATTAGTAGATAAGCAGTCTACTCCACTGTACTGGCACCTTGTAGAGATCGATCAGGATGAGAGTAGTGGGGAGTTTGGGAAAGATACTGATGTTTATAAGAGTCTAAGAATCACATCGGTAACTCTTCTCAGTCTTCTTCAAGATGGCATCCAAAGTGAGGCTCAAGTTTGTAATTCTCAAAATGCAGTTGGTCCATTTATGGTCTGTTGCCTCATCTTACACACTTGTTTCTAAAGGGACAGACAAATTATGTTCGTATCTGGGTAAGATTTTTACCCAGAAAAAAAAAAATCTGAGAATTGGGGGTTTTACTTTGAATATAGGCAGCCAAGCCTGTGGGAGTTTCAAACTCTCCATACAGGTTGGGTAGGAGTTCAGTCCTTGGTTCTGCTCCTTACCACCTCTCTGATGTTAGACAAATTCCTGAGCCTTTCTCTGCTTTAGTTTGCTCATCTGTAACATGGATGATAGAAGGACTAAGGGGAAAAAAAAAAAAAAGAAGGACTAAGGGAGATAAGTTATGTGAAACACATAGAATGTGCTGGGCAGGGAGTGAGTGTCCCAGATATGCTAATTGTCATTGTTGGCTTATGGCTAAAAATGAATTGTGTCATGCAAACATTTAGGGAGGTTGGCCACCCCCAGGTTATGTAGAAGATCTTACCGCACTCTGCACTTAAGAAATACAGTTTGGTTTAATACTACCTCCCATGTGATGCTTCGGATACATCTCCTGTCCCATCGCCACAGACGTTACCGCTTAGCTTGACAACCACTTCTCTGTGTGGCTATTGTCTCCACTTTGCAGACCGAGAAACCGAGGCTCGGATGAATGGGCTTTGGTCAATGGGAAGGTTAGGAATTGCGTGGGAATGTAATTATATTTTCAGGACCTTTTTTGTATACACCTGTGTTCAGTGTATGGCTGTGAACACATAAACGAGCTCCTAAGGACAGTGTCCAGGTTGTGACTTTCCGGTGTTCCTTTGGGGGAAGTACGTTGTAGGATAACAATTTCCTGGTCAGGCATCTCCTTGATTCAACGTCCTGTGCTAGTTCTGTTCATACTGTTGGCACTGTTCTAGCGATAATGCAGTAGATTATACACATCCCCCCACACACACCTTTTGAGATGCTCAGAGCAGTGCAGGGTGGGGGGGATGCTCCAGGTCAGAGAGAGCACCCCCGGCATAGTTCTGTCAGGGTCCCTGCATTGTTGGGGGCAGCCTGTGCTTTTCAAGCTGCTGACTGCAAATCACAAGGTGGAAACAGGACTAGTACCATGAAAGCATAGTTTTACCTGGAGGTTTTTATGGGAAAATCATCACTCTTATCTTAAGCCCTAGAAGTATCATGGAGTTGAATGCAGAATTCTTATGAACATTCAGGATGCCCTCCTTTTCGCCCTGGCCCCAAACCCAGGTCTGGAGGGGACACACCTCTGCTGTCAGTCACTGTCCCCATGCCCTGCTGTTCCCTGCGGGTGACCTTTGAAGCCTACCATTGTGCACCGGGGGGTGGGGGGAGGGCAGTATCAGCTAAGGAGCTCAGTGCGGTGGGCGAGTAAGACTGGTGTGCCCGGGTCAGTGCTGCTTCAGGCAAAGTTACTGCACAGATTTTGTTGGCTCTTGCAGTCCGGCCCTGGGATCACTGCCTGTTGGACAGTTTTCTTGAGGATTATAGGGTTAGCATTCCCCATACCCAGCGTATAGGTAAACGGACCCTCCCAGGTGTAACTTCGTTGTAAGTTGAATAGCTTCACAACAGATCAGCTTTTTTTAGAAGATTTTTTTTTATTTATTCATTTACTTTAGAAGGACAGTGAGCAAGCGTGTGCCAGTGGAGCAGGGGTGATGGGAGCGAGAGAACCTGAAACAGATTTCATGCTGAGTGGTGGAGCCTGACACAGGGCTCGACCTCATGACTGCGAGATGGTGACCGGAGCCGAAACCAAGAATCAGACGCTTAACCGATGGAGCCAACCAGGTGCCCCACAGATCAACTTTAAAAAAACAAAACAAAACAAGGGGCGCCTGGGTGGCTCAGTGGGTTAAAGCCTCTGCCTTCAGCTCAGGTCATAATCTCAGGGTCCTGGGATTGAGCCCTGCATCGGGCTCTCTGCTCAGCGGGGAGCCTTCTCTGCCTGTCTCTCTGCCTACTTGTGCTCGCTCGCTCTCTCTCTCTGTCAAATAAATAAATAAAATCTTAAAAAAAAAAAAAAGGCAGGGGCATTTCTAAGCTTAGACCAAGTCTTATAGTCTTTCTTGGTCTTCCATCTTGGTCCCTAAGATGACGTTTCCTTTTCACATATTTATTTTTTATAAGAGATAATTAATTTTGTAATCATCGATTCTGTTTTTAAAGTTCTTCCATCTGTTTTCCCTTCCCAGGCTAGAACAGGGTTTCTCAAACCATATGTGCTAACCTCTTGGCAATACAAGAGAAGGGTTTTGACTGGACAGCAGACTGATGGAACCACCAAGTTTCTGAAAATAGCTGTTGGCTTTCCAGTTGGCTGGGATTGGCAGGGACCCCGCGTCCTCCCATTTCTCAACTCTCCATCTGAAATATTCCCTAATAATAGAAGCTTCATAACGTTCAGTCGTGACTCGCCCTCGATTTCCACGTGCACTGACCTCTGAGGAGTGTAACCGCTTATGAACTTGGCGGTGCAGGTGGTCACAGCCCCGTGTTCCAGATGAGGAACCTGGTCTGGGGAAGGCTTGGGGCCCGAAGTCATCCGGAGAGTTAGTCCCTGGCCCAGTTCAGCAACAGCAGGCTGTCCCCCAACCTCCGAGGGTTCTCCCCCCGGTGTGTCAGAGTCATACCTGCAGAGCAGAAGCCGGACTGCCCAGGGACTGCGCTTCCCTCCTCTCGGAGCTGTGGGGGCAGGGCAGACTGTGCCCCAGGGGTGGGTGTCAAGGCCAGGGCCAAGGTGGGGGCCGGAGAGGGCTGCGGGCTCCAAACTTAAGTTGGTAGTACATCAGCCTTAGGCAGGCCTGCCCCCGGGGCCTTGCTGGGGGCATCCTAGGCCCACAGGCAACACGGATAGGCCTCTGCCATTGGCACTGTGTGTGTGCCCTTGAATGAATGCTAGTCCCTGTAATTCTTAGAAAAGGTCACGCCTTCCCTCTGCTCGGTTTACTGTGTGTGTCAAGGCATCACTAAAGACTTCAACGTTGGTACCTGTGATGCGAGTTCTGTCTTCAGTGATTTGATTATTGAAGATCTGGTGTGATGTTGAAAGGGGTATTGGGGGATTTTTCTCCTGGGATTTTTTTTTTTTTAAAGATTTTTTATTTATAGTGCATGAGAGAGTGAGCGAGTGAGCATGAGTGGATGGGGAGGAGCAAAGGAGAGGGAGAAGCAGACTCTGCTGAGCAGGGAGCATGATTCGGGGCTCTATCCCGGGACCCCGAGATCATGACCTAAGCTGGATGCAGACTCTTAATTGACTGAGTCCCCTAGGCGCCCCTCTCCTCTGTGATTTTTATCTGCAGTACGTTCACACACTCTCTCCCCCAAGTTCCGAGGCCTCTTGGCTTCAACGCCAGCCCCTGCACACGCCCAGTTATGGCTCCTTGTCCTGGGAATGTTGTTGGCCCAGGGCTTCAGTTCCTTCCTGACTGATAACTGCATAACTTTTCCTATTGTTTTTTTTTTTAACACAACTCAGGCAGGCGGGGAGCTCAGCCTTCAGTCTCAGCTTCTCGGGATTGTCCTGGCAGCCACGTGGTGAACTGTCACACTTGCTGCTGTTCCCATTCAGAAAGAGTCTGCTGCATACTGCTTGGCTTGTAGACCTCTCTACACACACACACACACACACACACACACACACACACACACACACGAAAGTGGAAGGAAACCAGCTGAAGGATAAGAACTGGATAGCTTTCTTCAAGTAAGTGATTGAGCTGCCCCATTCCCCGTGCAGTCCTTAGGCCCTAAGAAATGACACGGTACTGCAGAAACAGATGTAAGTGTTAGAGTCCCAGAGACTTTGGTTCAAATGTCCCCTTTGCCCACTTTCTCGTTACAGAAAGTTCTAGTTCTGCAGAGGCTCCCTGGAGCGTCCAGGGAGTGGGAGCTGAAAAAGCAACAGCAGATCACCAGAACGTTCTTTACAGAGTTGCCCAGAGGTGGCATGAACACCTTACAAAGCATAGGGGAGGGAAACAGAATCCGACAGTGGTGCTCAGCTGAGCCGTCCGCCCGCACCCCCCCATGCGTGATGATGTTCACGGACATCATGTGGTTACCACAGCTGGGGAACAGGGTTTACTACTCCACGTTGTGGGGAAAAGCCAGAGGGTGTTTCTAAAAACGCTACCAAACATAAAATAGCCCCCCCCAACAAAGGATTATCTAGCCCCAAATGCCAGTAATGCTGAGATTGAGAAACCTTGGGTTAGGAGTAAAATTTATTAAATCTAATTGTCCCACCTAATATCCAGTGACTATGCAAGATGGAGTCGTGTTCATCCCCATTTTACAGATGAAAAGATTGGCCTTTGGTGAAGATTAAGAAACTTGCCTTCAGTGATTCAGCTACATCTAGACAGACCCGGCATTTTATTTTTATTTTTATTTATTTTTTTATTTTTTTAAAGATTTTTATTTATTTGACAGAGAGAAACACAGCGAGAGAGGGAACACAAGCAGAGGGAATGGGAGCGTGAGAAGCAGGCTTCCTGGCAGAGCAGGGAGCCCGATGCGGGGCTCGATCCCAGGACCCTGGGATCAGGACCTGAGCCGAAGGCAGCCATTTAACGACTGAGCCACCCAGGCGCCCCAAGACCTGGCATTTTAGAGCAGACACACATGTGTCACGTCCGAAGCCTGTGGCCTTTCTCCTGGCCTCAGTGGTGGACACTCTGCCCCATTGGGGATGGTTGCAGCCGGGCGGGGTGAGCACCTGCCTGAGAGGGCCGAGTAGGGATGCTAGTCTCCGATGTTCACAATTTGGAGGTTCCTCCTGAGAATCCCCTCCTCGGATTCTGTTCTGAAAGAGGGTTTGTCTTTTTAGCCCCAGAATTAGAGTGCCAGGCAGATAGTCCTTGGCCACAACCAGCCAAGTCCCCCTGCTGTGTGTACCTGTCTTATTCCTGTTCCTGTGCCAGCACTATCAGCCCAAGGGCTAGGGTTCCAGAGTGGGGCAGCCACAATGAACCCCCCGCCCCCATGTCAGCCACATTCTAGGCCCAGGAAGCTCTTTAGCCAGCATGGGTAAATGGGTCCAGCTCGTTTTCCTTGGAGAGGACAGTAGAGGCACCGATGAGGGGAGAAGGGGAGGAGAGACAGGGGAAGCTGTTACTTACTTTTAGAGATTGCGGCTTAATGTCAGGTTGCTGATCAGTGAAAATCAACCAGTTTCACAGAAATTCACAGGTAATCAGTTTCCCTTGGAAAAGGAGACCTGAGAGGTCTACTCAGTAGCTGTCAACCCTGGCCACAGGTAAGAATGAGCTGGAGAGCTTTTTTTAGGGTGTGGATGGGGCAGAAGGAGAATCTTAAGCTGTCTCCCTAGGATGGATCCTGACATGGGGCTCGATCTCACAACCCTGAGATCACGACCTGGGCTGAAATCGAGAGTCAGACGCTTAACCAACTGCACCACCCAGGTGGCCTGCCGCTGGAGAGCTTTGGAAGGACACCTGCGTCCGAACCCCTCTATCAGAAATTTTGTTGTCTAGGGGAGGCCTGGGTCCCCAGCTTTTTTTTTTTTTTTTTTTTTTTTTTTTGACTTCTCAGGAGACTCTCATGTCCAGCCAGGCCTGGAGAACCCCTGGTTGACTCCACACTTCAGTCCTGGCCATCCTGCTCAGGAAGACCTGACTGAGGTGCCAGATGACAGCATTCTGTCTCTGGAGACTAGCAGGACGGGGTGGGGCGCAGGAAAGCTAGGGCTGTGTCCCAGGGTGACCTCAGTCGCTTGTAGGGAGTGGAAGAGGGCCTCAGTCCGCTCTTCAATTCCCACCTTCCAGAACTTTACACGGACATAAATTTCTCCTCATCCTTCAGGTTTCTCATTTTAAATGGTTTACTCTTAAGCTACATGTTACATCATCATTTGGGTAATTTATCACAAAGCTTAAAAGTTTTCTCCTCCAGACTCTCACCAACATTGTTTATAGAAAGGATGTGATTTTCTTTTTCAATTTTCATTTCTGTTTTCACTTTCGTTCTGTCTGCAAGTCCTGTACTCCAGAGGAGGAAGCTTTAAATACTTAATGAGCTTTGAGGGAAACTTTAATAACAACCCAGTTAATGGCTTGGCTTTATGACAGGTTATACACTTTAAACTGTGGCCTCCAAACATTTTTGCTTAGTGAACCTTGTGAAAAATTTGGAAAAATTGTGTCTCACGCATTTTTAAATTAAAATTTTTCTCATACATTTTTGACACCTGTAATGTATCAGCTCAATAAGTTATTTGTCCAGTAATTGCAAAAGATGTAATTTCTCATGTGTTGAGTCTTTGAAAAATTTGGAGATTTCATTTTGTAATTGCACACATGCTCATTTTATGGAAAATATCTGCCATAAAATTAACAAAGTCATTCCTTATTGTTTAAAACAGTCAGCTGTATGAAGCTTATTCCCTGTCACTAAAAATCTGCCTTTATTTTAAAAAATTAAATGAGAAATTTGGATGGATGAATGGTGGATAAGCAAGACTTTCCAATTTCATGAGCCTGTCACCCAGGCAGAGGTGAAATAATCTGTCTCGTGTTCTCTCCACTCTTCTCTTCTCCCTCTGAGGCTGTGTAGTTTTCATTCTGTGCTTTAAACTTGGCCAAGTGCATGCTGGTGAGTTTCCGGATGGGTGAGAAGTACACCTTTCTTTGGAAAGCAGGAGGGAGTTGTGATTTCGGTAAGGGCGGGTAGGAAAGGAAAGGCAGCAGAAAACAGACATGGTTCTCAGATCAGGTTTAAGGAAGAGCACATATAGAAGGATGTAAAAATCTCTTTCTTTAAAACCACCTGTGCCCAAGTTCCCAGAAAGTCTTTGTGTAGCCCCAGAGGTATGCACGCTCCAACTTAAGGAGCTCCATGTTGAAAGATGCGGGGGTGCGGGCGAGAGGGCGTTCAGTAAGAATAAAAATCATTCAGCGCCATGCCATTTCATGTCATGTCACCTTACTCGTTTCATTTATTAGAACATAGATTAGAGAAGAACATATGCAGGAGTATACACGTGACAAATAAAGCCCAGATTCTGTTCCTTAGGAATTTGCAGGTTGCAAGCACTGAATCTGGCAGGTGTAACCCCGAGGAGAGGCGGAGTTGAGGACACCGCGTAGCAAACTAGCATTTTCTTATCGGAAGGAGGGAAGCCTGTTCAGGGTGAAATAATCTTCCCATACGACCCGGTATGTGAAGTTAGAGGCCCTGCACTGCTGTGACAACGAGCACGGACAGACTCTGGAGCCAGACTGCATGGGTCCCCATTCTGGCTACTACTTAGCAGCTCAGTGAATTTGGGCAAGTTTTTTAAGCTGCAAACAACAGTTTCTGGTACATGATAGGTGAGCTTATTATTCTTTGCGGTCTTGAAGTTCTTTCCCAAACTGCGGCTGGAGCTCTTCCCCCGCAGACTTTGAGTCTACTGGCCAGAGATATGACTGGGGCCAGAGGATGGCCAGTGCTGAGAGGAGACTAACCAGGATCTACCTGGGATTCTGGGGCTCGTGCCGGCACCGTTGTCATGGAACCTTTATGAAAAGCTAGTCGGTGTCTGTGTGTAAACCCGTAGAACCTCTAGTTCAGACTCACCATTCATTGAAATTCCAAGAATGAGCCCAAACTGAGTTTTATGTGGTCTCTCGTTGCTTGCTTGAGTATAGTGCTCCGTGGGCTAGCCAGGGAGGGAGATGGACTGCTAGCTTCACATGCCCTGAGATGGAGGAGGAAGAGCTCTTAGCGCATATGCTAATGAAATCAAACTTCTGGGTACTTAGCTTCCCTTTTCCGCAGTATCCCCATCATTCCTGGACCCTGCTCTGGCTACTAAAGGCGGATATTGTGAATTTCTTCAGGGTATGGAGGCCTATTCTTCCATAGCTAAGTTCAGAGAGAATCCAAAAGTATCCTCGCTTCATTTTTTTTTTTCATTTATGCATATAATCTGTTATTTAAATTGCTCGCAGAAAGTTGTGATTTTAAAACTTCTCAAGGGGGGCGCCTGGGTGGCTCAGTGGGTTAAAGCCTCTGCTTTCGGCTCGGGGTGTGATCTCAGGGTCCTGGGATCGAGCCCTACATCGGGCTCTCTGCTCAGCAGGGAGCCTGCTTCCCACTCTCACTCTGCCTGTCTCTGCCTACTCTGATCTCTCTCCTCTCTGTCAAATAAATAAATAAAATCTTTAAAAAAAAAAAAAAAAAAAAAAAACTTCTCCGGAGAAGCGATGAGATAGTTATCTTGAGAAAATTATTCTGAAATCTTGAGAAATCCAAACAGCTGTAGGAAAACACAGTGTTTTAAGAAACCATCCGTGTCACTGCCGCGGCTGGGCAGCTTTTTGAGGCAGGTGTCACGGGTCACTGCGATGCCAGGCTGTGCCCCAGGCGGGGGTGGCAGCCTGCAGCCTCTTCCATCCCCCGAAGACAGGGACGATCGTAGGGACCCGTCTCTTCTCCTCAGTCTGTGTCCCTAAGCTTGTCTTTACTGGGGGAAGACTTCTCCCTGCAAATAGGAGTGTAAGAAGCATACGTCAGGGCGCCGCACGGTGCGGGTGATGACTCCCTGCACCCCACGGGCAGCCCACTGCCCTCGATGGGGCAGCAGCCTGGCCGCACCTTCCCCCCACTTCCGCGGCTACCTCTGCCATCTTGTGCATTTGCCTTGTGTCACTGTGAGGTCAGTGCCATCTCTGTGTTGCTGCTTTGTTCACCGTCACAGCGGCTCCCGAGTGTTCCTGGTGGATGCCGTGGTAAGGACGCGGGGCATCCGTGATCTTGCCTCGTCCCTCATTGCACAATGCAGCCCCTGCCGGTCATCCCCACCCGGTACTTTCTCTTCCTCCCCCGGCCACGCTCTCTCCCACGAGCCTCAGCCCGGCGCCTCTGCACACCACTCCCCTGCTGCCCCTGCCACCCCCAGCAAACTCCTCCCTGGGGACCCTGCCTGAGATGATGTCCGTGACCCTTGGCAGACAGAGTCCCTCCCCCAGTGGTGTTCTCAAGTTCTAGATGAGGCGTCCGTTACGTTTCTTTTGCCCAGAGCTGATTAGTTTCTCCCCGTAGGAGACAAGGGCGCCTTGTCTCTGGAACTTTTAGGATGTCCCATTCTGGGTGTCTAGTCCTCAGAATCCTTCCTCAGAGTTTCCATCCCTAGAGTTGATTAGTCCCGAAATGCAGATCGTCAGGTGCTGTGAGCTGTGATTTCCGGGCCCCGGAGTCTGCTTACGTTTGGAGCAGGGAGAGGACTGAACGTTCTTGAGCCACCTTCCCCCATGGAGGAAGGAGGGGACACCGTGCACCCCTCAGCCCCTCATGGGACGACCGGCTACCTGCAGCCACCAGGAGTCCCTTTGGGCCTGCACACAAGTGGCGTGTCTCAGCCGACGGGACGGGGCGGGTGGGCACCTGGGTGAAGGCCCGGCCGCTGCAGCCTCAGTCTTCGCCAGCACCGTGTCGCTCTGTTCCGTTTCCCCGCTTCTGTTTCACATCCTGCATTTTGAGCAAAGTATCCTTTAAAAGGGATGATCTTCCAGACCACACATTCCTCCAGCACGATGGAATTCTGCCCGCCGCCCCAGTGTGACGTCACAGGAGCCTGTAAAGTTCCCGTGGGTTTGCTCTGACTTCTCGCTGGCACAGAAGTCCCGTTTGTCGTCGCAAACAAGAGCCGGCTTCTCCAGGACGCACCTCGCTCTGTTTCCGTGAAGGGGAGGCCTCGTCACTCGACTCTGAAAACCAAATGGCGGAGGGATGGGCGATGTCAAAGTCTTTTGCATTTTTATGAAAAAATACCTGTGTTTCGTTTAGTTTTATGTTCTGGGGCCTGGCCGGTGAGTTCTGGCAAGAGCTCGTGCGTTCGGGGAGCATTCCATGATGCTACCTTTGCTTTTTAGTGGAATGCCGCTCAACCGTTTGATGAGGGAACTTCGGTGACCTATTTTGAAGCCATTTATTTTGAAAGCCAGAGGCACCCCGGGGATGAAAGGTTGGATTTTGCAGCACGTGGGGCGGGCGGAGGCCGGACTCCCTCCCCCTGCGGGAGCCATAGGCGTTCTGTTCCCATGGCCGAGGCGGACATGGGGGACGAGTGGAAGGAGAAGCAAGCCCCTCTGTCCTTCCTTTGTGCTCGGTGACCAAGCCGGCTTGGTGCTCCAGGGAAGAAGGAGAGCGCACCTGCCACTGAATGCAGCCCGATATTCAGGTGACTCTGCAGACATGAAGCTGTGGGGCTCAGATATTTATAACATTTTGTCTAGAAGCATCTGTAAAAGGTTCTCAAGCCATTCATTATTTAGATCATTCAGAGCGCATACTCCCCAAGTCACTCCACAAATAGAACCCGTTTCCCCGATCGACTGAGTCCCGGAGCTGGAGTGCGGGCCACGTGCTTCGGAAGGAGGTGGCAGAGGGGACGTCGCGTGTAATGGTTCGGTGGGAAATCAGAGGGTTTTTTCCTGGTTCGGTGTTAGAGCTGTGATGTGTACCTTAGCTCGTAATAGGCAAAGTCTAGTCGTGCTCCATCGTTACTCCCAAGTTCTTTTTCTGTAGTTTATGTTCCGATTGCTCTGTATGTCTCTTCCATTTGTCCTGAGAAATTCTAAATATAATCTTCCTGGAGGTCACTGCTTAATAATGTCTAGGATAAAACCCCAGGCAGTTGGTGTAGTTCCAAATGATTTCCGCTTAATGTAGTTTGAGAGGCTTTTTAACTTTTGATCGTGAGACCAAAAAAAGAAATTTAGATCATAACTTAGTATACATTCTGACGTGTACGTAACAGAAACGGTTTTCTTGAATCACTGCGTTGTGAGGCACTCATATTTTCTGTCTCATTCTCCTGAACTTCTAAAAAAAAAATGCTCTACAGCATTAATCAGCACCCGTAGCTTTGTGTTAGACACCGTGTCCCTGTGGTGGGTCGTAGCAGGTGCAGCCGGGAAAATGAAGGAGAATCCCGTCGGGAGGATTGAGGCTAGTCTCGTGCTTCGTGGACACCCCGCCAGTGGTAGCTGATTTTTCACATGCATCACGGAGAGGAGGCAGGTAGCTTTCAAGTTAATCAGAGTTTTTTAGCTATCTAAAAGGCAGTCCTCAGCTTGCAGCAAATCATTTCAATGGATCTCATTCATATTTACCAGATGCTGCTTTATAAATGCAAGAAGAGGGGTTTTTCAAGTACATTTAAAGAGTAGTTTCTGTAAACTCTGTAAATTAGAGAATTCCTCGGTAAACCCGGGAGGGGTGAAAACAAGAGCCCAGGACTTGGGGTTAGGAAGTCTGGATTCTCTCTTGGGCTTTTCCTCAGGCTAGCTATGAGACAGGTCGGATTACGGAACTTCCCGAGCTTTGAGGCATTTGAATGTGGTAGAAGCAACTACGTGTATTTATGTAAGGGTAACAGGCTTACACCCCGGGCACCCTGGGGTCACCTTAGTGTCAGAAGCTATGACACAGGCACCCTGCAGCAGGACGTGGAGGCAGCAAGACCTGTCGGACGCCCTGTGGTCCAGGCCAGTGGCCCCAGAACCTGAGTTAGGACTTCCAGGGGACTCCCAGCGTCTGGAAGGGGGCTTGTGAGCTCCTCCAAATGAATGTTATCCAAGTCTCAAGTCAAAAAGATGTATGCTGTGTGGTGGGACAGAGACAGGAAGTAGTATGGTATGTCCAAAAATTAACCAGCAAACTAACCCATGAACTTGGATTCCAAAGTAGTGTACTTACAAGATCGAAAGTTTGAGGGTGATTTTGTTTTTGTTTTGTTTTTGTTTTTGTTTTTTGGTTGAAAGTAATTTCTAAGATATTAATGATATTATTACACTTTACCTGGACTCTCAGGAAGCTCCTTACAGCACTTAATAAATATTAGGGTGTTTCCAAAATTTCATTACTGCTGTCTCTGTAAACTGGGCCACCTGTGACCCCAAGCCTTCTGTGGTCCTGAGTGTCCCTTCCCTTACTGATGGCATGCTCCCCAATTCCAAGAGTTGCTTTGTTTCCATTCCAGTGGGTAGCAGACGCTGTGCGGGGGTTCAGGCGGCTAAAGACCTGGTGTACCGGGCCTCGGGCGCTGGGTCCCCCGGGCAGGGGCTGTCTGCCGTGCATCAGGGCCTCTGCCTTCTCCCCAGCCCCACTGCCCTGCAGTGTCAGACCCCTCCCATTGTCTCTATTTGTAAAGAACCTTTTTTTTTTAATTGAAGTACAGTTGACCTACAGTGTGTGCAGCATAGTGACTGCACAAGTCGGTATGTCATGCTATGCTCACAGGCGTAGTGGAGTCTGTTGCCCTGCAACAATGTTTGCATTTCCTGGGCTACATGCAACATCTTCCAGCCGCAACTTAGCATGGAAACATTGTATTAAAGAAACATAGGAAACACTTTGAAGAATGCTGACACTCAGTGGAGAGATGGGGACATTAACTCTTTGCTCTCTTTTCCACAGACACGGGACGACTTCCTGGGACAGGTGGACATACCCCTCAGTCATCTCCCGGTAAGAACCGTCACCTGTTTGTGGGGCCCACCAGGAGCAGTGCTTCCTCATGGTTTCCAATCCGGTGTATTTCAGGGCAGTATTTCCTCAAGGCAACGGAGCAGGCTGAGATGAAGAGCGTGTGCCCGGGGCCCCGTCCCTTTCTAGAAAGTGGTCCTTTCAGAGGGACGGGAGAGGGCTCTGTTGTGACATTCAGGCATCTCTAATTCATCCGCATATCCCTGTCGGCCTCCCCAGCCTCCTTCTCTCCTGGTCTTCTTGTCACATCATACAGAACAGCTCCCTTTCTGTGTCACACTCTCCTTCCCACCACTGGAATGTCTTTCCTTTCAGATTCACCCTTTGGGTCCGATCGGACATTCATTCCCTTTGTCTCAAATTACACGTGTGTTTCTCCTGGTTACAATCATGTAAGCGAGCGCGTCCCGGATTCGCGTGTCCAGCTTTGCTTAGGCAATGTGGGGGCTGCTGCCTGTTCTGAGTGAACCTGGCAGCCGGGAGCACCCGTCCCCGCTCGAGAAATTACGATGAGGTGCTGGACACGGTGTTGGCACCGTTCTTTTCCGCTCAGACGTGTAGCGAGTCGTTGGGGCTTTTGACCCATAACCGAGGTGAAAGGCATCCCCCGCGCGCCCCAGAGGCAGAGTATCTCGAGGGGGGGACACGACCTGGAGGCCTTGGTGGGAGGCGGATCCGCTTGGGGTTTTCAGATTATCTCATCCCCCCTCCTGGCCCTTCCTCCTCTGGGCATCACAAAGTGACTCGAGTAGCACCGCCTAAGGGAGGGTAAGTCCAACGTGTCTGCCTCTCAAGGGCATCCTGTTAATTTTTTTTAATGCTTTGTTTGAGCAAATAGCGTAAGTACATCTATAAACTCAAATGACTTAAACCACCGAGGGGAAGTGGCCCCTGTGTTGCAATCATGTCTCGTACCATGTGAGAAATACCAGGACCGACTGTGTCTTCCCCAGGAAGCTCGGAGGCTGTGTTGTGAAGGCGTGAGATAGCAAGCGATGGACCCTTCCTCACTCAGGGGAGCTACCAAGGAAGAGAGGCTTCAAGCACATTCCCTTCCAAAAAGTTGGAAGCAAAACTGATAGCATTAAAATATTTTTGTTTCTGTATAAAGACCCGAGGCTCCGAGGTACTTGCGGAGGGTGGCTGTGACCCTCATTATCCTCGTGGAGTCACGTTGGGAGGATGTGGAAGTCTCCGTGTTGGTGAGGAAAGACGCCCCACATGTTTCTGTGTCACTTGGTCTTCAGGTCGAAGCTGTCATCTCACATTTTGCGGCAGTGTGGGTTGGCCGGTTCTTTCGTGGGCATCTCTCACCGCCCTTTTCCCTGACATGAAACCCGACAGTTGTCAAGGCAAATTACATCCTCACGGTCTCTAAGAGGTGCGAGCAGGACCCATTAGGCAACCTGCTCCGACAATCCCTCGTTTGAGTGAGTGAGTGCAAGTTGGTTTTGAAAGGTCGGGGGACTCCCAGACCAAGAAACTGTGTTCCTCTTCAGAGGCCGAGGCAGTGGAGGGAATGGTCTAGCCTCGGGTTTGGGTGGAGGCAAGAGTGAGCCTTCGAAGGAGGAAGTGGGGTCGGGCTGGAGGCTGGAGTAGAAAGCAGCCTGGAGGGAACCGAAAACTTCTCTCGGTGACCTGAGCTGGGGCGTGAGGGCGCCGCCCGGTTGTGCGGCTGCCCAGTCCCAGCCGAGAGCTCTCAGGGAGAGCAGGGGTGTCCGTGCTGACGCTGGGCTGGCTTTATGCAGCCACCCGGGAGGTGGACCACAGGGAGGGGAAGGGGGGCAACGAGGGTGCATCCTTCACCTTCCTCGGGGTGGAGACCCAGCGAGCATCTTCCGAGCGGACGCAGCTTTCGGGCTCGGGATTTGAGGGGCTGTCATGTGGACGGTTGACCGGACGTGAAGGGCGCTCGGCGGGAAGGTCACACAGTGTCCTTATATTCTGAGGAACACCAGCGTGGCTGTGGGAAACGGAGGCCGGCATTTGAGTGTGTTTTGCAGAGTCCGTAGTGGTCGCTCAAAGAGATTGAGAAAATTGTCTCCTTAGCAAAAGATACGGGAGAGCAGTAATGTGGTGGTAAGTTTGCCATTCCCGGCCCAGGCGAGCCTTTTCAGGGTTGAGGGTATCTGGGTTTGATTATGGACCTTATGCAGCCCCGCTGGCTGATGGAGCAGGTGTTCCTCGCTGGCGGCCGTGATGCCAGTGGCCCAGGAGGAATCGGGGCAGGCAGCTTCCTCCCTCGTGCAGCCCGGCACGGTCCCTCACTGCCGCAGCCACGTGGCCCAGCTGAGCATTTGAAATGTGGCCAATTCGACGCGAATTTATTGTTTTATTTCATGTTAATTAAAATTTTAATTTAAGAAGGCACATGTGGCAAATGGCGCCATATTGGATGGCACATGGGAGGCTGAGACCCAGGGCCCTAGCTTGGGAAAAAGGATGATTCTGGATTCCCCTTTCCTCAGACAGTAATTCTGGCTCTTAAAGGGATTCCCAAACCCCCACCAGTTTTACTTAGTGATTTATCATTTGTTTTTTTACCCCCTTCCTGGGGCTGTTTTTTTTTTTTTTTTAAGTCCTACAGGTCTGATATACTAAGAACATTTAATTTAGGTCATAATTGAAAAGCCTAGATGTTTGAAATTACAGAAAATAAAAAAGTATTTTTTTGTTATTTTTTTGAAATCCCTATTAGCAAAATACCTAATTAAATATTATCTCTATCTTGATTCTGGTCTAAGAGGTTGCCTTAATTTGCATGAAGCCCTTTTCTAAATCAGGAGCTTCGTGGAGAAGATCCAGGACAGCAGAACTAAGCTCAGTGTAATCTCTTATGATTGTTAAATTATTTTTGATAATTTAAATCCTATTTTGTGTTTTGCATGTATTTGAAAAATAAATATTTTAGACCTAGTAATTGATGTTCGCTGAAGAACCTTCTTCCCTTGCTGAAATTCTGGAGGCCTATTGGCTCCATTGCCAGGGGGTATTGGTGTTTACCATGTAACACCTTGCTTTTAGGATCTTAGGAATGGCTTGCCTAAGCTGTCCTTACTTGGCAGCTCTAAGTTGACTGACCCCCAGCAAGACTGGAGGGTCAGAGTGACCCTTCCGCTGGTGCCCGGTGCGAAGTCACAAACACCTTTGCATCTTGGACCTGGTGCGCAGGGGTCCTCCTTGACCCCCTGCCCAACATTGGGTCCCTGGAGTACTTATGGGCCCTGCTGGGCTGTTGCGAGGGGCGGAGTTAGCATTCTGCCAGGGTGACAAGTGACAGAGGCACTCGGAGAGACAGGGCGGCAAGGTGCACCCCCATGGGCCGGAGTCACCACCTCGGTTCTCCACCACAGTGGCCAGTGTCAGCTCCGTCATTGTCCCCTAAACAGGAAAGAGTAAGGCTTGGTCATCTGGAAGGACGTAATCTTGTTCCCGTTCTGATGATGGATCCCTCCGTGCTTTAGACTCAGGTGATTCCAGAAGAAAGCAAGTCATTTTGGACTTGGGATTTACTTGTCCTCCTTCCTTGGTCCTCAGAGTCCAGTTTTATTCCTGGAAGAAAACATGGAAAGAAAACAGGACGCAGAAAGTTCAGAACGGGAGGGACCTCTATTTCTTTTGCGCCCATTCTAGATGAGCCACTCATTTTTCACACTTCTTGTCCGTCTTGCTTATCTTTGAGGGCAGGAGTGAGGAAAAGGAGGAGGGGACGGAACAGGAGAGGGTAAGGTTGGTGGTCCGACCTTTTATGCAGATCCCGAAAAAATGAAAACATCAGTTCACATTCACCGAAGTCTCCAAAGGTCAGGCTTTAAAAGATCTCTCCAGAATGGTTGACCTGGACCTGGGAGATGGGCAAGTCGCCTTGGTGACCTTAATAAGCTAGTACTCCTTTCTGGGCGTCTGTGTTGTCGCCTGTAAAAGGAGGGCATGTGCAGAGAGGACCCCAAGTGTCCATCCCATTCTGTGAGGCTCTGTCACCGCTGCCCCATGACTCACTGAGCAGAGGCACAGATGACCAAGAGGACATGCGTGTCACCTGGGAGACTCGGGCTGCAGGGCTTGCTGGAGGTGTGTGGAGGAGGCGAGACTCGGTCACTTAGGAAGGTAGTCATTCCCCTCCTGGCCTGACATCTGTACCACAGCCAAGACAGAGCTGCTCTTTCTTACTTGTTGTTCCCTTGCTGGGGACCGGGGGTGGGGGCGGAGGGGGAGCTTGGGTCAACTCAGCTATAACCCGACTGGGAGGGCTGATTTCACGTAAACTACTGTTTTTATATCTGTCCTTGAAAAGCGTTGTGGTGGTGTTAAAAAAGTTCATGACTTTTATGGTCATGTTTTATGACTTCAAGTTTTATGACTTGGCCTCTACTAGTTACGTAGAAGCAAAACAATTCCGAGGCTTATACTGAGAACAGAAGGACATCTTCTGGCAGGTGTTTCCCTCTTGCACCTCTGCGATTTTCCTGGACTCCTCTTGCCCTTGGAGCCACCCCCCACCCCCCATTCAGTTATGAAATCTCTGTGTCCACGGGAAACACACTGGGGTGGAGAGAGCTGATCTAAGAACATTAGTTTCTCCTGTTGTCAGGTGCTACTCCAGGCAGTCAGGGGAGCTTTGGGATGTCAGTGTCTCCAGAGCGAAGCCTGTTCAGGGTGGCGGTCCTGTTTCGGGTGCCTTAGCGGTACCTGAAGGTAACTCAGACGATGAGCCACCCCTATGCTATTTGTGGCTGGCCGCAGGATAGTGGCCCCTGTCGTATGCATAGAATTCAGCGTCCTAGAGCTTAGAGGGACTTGACCCTGTTCATCTACTCCCTGCACTTGACAGATGAGGTTACCTGGGCCCAGACAGGGAGGTGACTTGCCCGGTGATCAGTAGGTTGGTGGCAGTGCTGGGCCATACTCTGTGTCTCCAGCCTTGGTCTGGGAGGTACTCAGCATTCTTGGGACAGGCAGACGGGGGCCTTGTCTAAGGCTTGAGTGCTCTTGGTCATTGCACCTGGGTTTGGAGTCTAGGGTCCTGGGAAGTCTTGTTTCCGTTTGCCCACAAAGCTGTTCATCTCAAGATTGCAGCTCTGCTCTGAGTTCCCCTTTTTAAGGGGAAAGTGCTATCTGTGCAAAAGATTTTCTGGGGAACGTTCAGCATCCCGGGACAGGAGGCAGCCATGTGCACTATGGCCTGTGGCACGGTCCACAGCATCTGTTGGAGATGGCTTTCTACCATTTTTGTCCTGGGAATCTGCACAGGATTTTTTTTCAGCTAATAGGATCAAGTAGGACCCTGAACAATGCCCAGAAGAGTCCCGTCACTCTTTCCTCGATCACCATCTTGTTCACACGCAAGAATTGCCGTGTAGGTGAATTTGCATTGTTTAATGCCCTGCCTTTTATTGGAGCGAATGGAGGTGGCCGTACTCACAAGTGACATGAGAATGAGAATTAGCCGCTAATGACAAATGGCCATCGTCTGTGGAGTGTGCCAGGCGCCCTTGCAAGGACTTCATCAAACCAACTCAGTTGATTGGTTTGTTTCTCACAACAACTCTGTGAGATCCTGGCAGGGCCCCACTTTTTAGATGAAGACACTGAGGCACAGAGAGGTAAGGGGCTTGCTCTTGGCCACCTGGCTCTGCCACTAACAAAGCCAGGACACAGACCTGGGAGGTCTGCCTCTTGATCTGTGTGATGTTGGTCATTTGAACCGTGTAGCTATGGGGACAGGTTCACGAGTCCCTGCAAACTCTGTGGTTTCGTCTGCTCGCTGTCTCTGTCAGCTCTCTCCTGCTAAGGATCCTCTACTTGTGTTCATGCCAGTTTCCTCAGCTTGAACTATCCTTCCTCCCAGGTGCCCACCCATCTAAACTTGCCCATTCATCTCAGTGTAGACCACACATCCCCAGCTATTTTGATCCCCAAGTTGAGAATCAGCCTCTCCCCACCACCCTAGGTCCCATGGAATGTGATCTCCACGCATCGGTGAATTTGTTCCACCTTAAGTTCAAATTACTTGTTGCTACCATGGTCCCTCCTACACATCCTTGTTACTCTAAGGGAAGGCGCCATGTTGTATCCACACATCTTTCACGTGGGTATTGTTCTAAAACTATTTGTGATTAAATAAAGGAGAAAAGGAAGAAATAGAATAGTATTGTTGCTTAATGAGTTTTCCATAAGAAGTGGTATATATTTGGAAACCTCTTTTTTTCAGAAAATGTTTCCAAAATGCCTAGTGGGATTGCCTTGAAGAGGACTGCCCAGAGAAGATAATTGACTTCCTTCGGCAATAGTGAATTTTCATGGCCTTGATACTTTACTGTAGATCAGATGAATGAATCAGCTACTTACACAAGTGCCTACTTTGTGGCCAGGCAGTGTTTCTGCCACCAGTTTATTGGTGAGCAAGTCCAAGTCTCTGATCTCATGAACTTAATTCTAAGAGTGATAGATGACAAATTAGTAAATAAATGAATAAGATAATTTCAGATAGTGAAAGGGGGGCAGATAACCAGGATGGTCTGATAGAGGGTGGTAAGGGGAAGCAAATGCTGGCCGGTAGGATGCACTGTCTGCACATATGACCTGGGATCTCGCACCTGGGTTGCAGAGTGGAGCCAGCTAAGGCCGTTTGGAGGCAGAAGGACCTGCTTGGCCAGGATCGGACGTGATGTGCACCAGGAGAGAGGAGGCCGGGACCATTGGAGCAAGGGGTGAATGGAGAGGCTGGTTCACAGTGACGTTATAGGTAGTTACGACCCAGGTTATGTTTAACCTTGAAGGACACATGGGAAAGAATGTTCAGTTTATTGTATGCGGAGGGGAAGCCACCGGAGTTTACTGGAGAGAATGACATAAAATATGTAACATTTCAAGTATAAATGCACGCACGCATCCATCTGATACAAATTAGTACATCATAGTACCGTGGTTTGTCTCTATCCTTACAGAAGAGAGATTTAATTTATTTTAATTAAAGAGCCTCGGCATTTGAGGTTTTGCTACATATAGTATTTAAAAATTAATGAAATAATAATGTTTTTTTTCTCCAGCTTCCTTCTTGCTCTGACCAATGGATTTGGCACAATGAGTACTGATTTCTTCAAAAAATATCACAATTACATTTCATAGCTTCGTGAAATAAGCACCAGCAAGAGGCTGATTAACGGCGCTACCTCCAATGGTCTCTGTGGGGCAGAAAGTTTTTCAGTTGTCTTAGGCTAATGATATGATACTTCACTGTTAAAAATAAAGCAAAATTGCCTTCGCAGGCATATTTTCCTGTTAATTCCATTTTTAGGTTTCTTGGATCACAGGGACAAGAAGGCACCAATGACCGCTGGTTCTCCAGAATTAATCAGCAGTGAGATTGAGGCCTGCACCCTGTAGTTAGAGATTAGACTTGGCAATGACGACTGTAATTTTATCATTTGCTTAAGGCTGGGGTTGGCTCCTAAAAATGGGTGTTGATAGTGACATCTAGTGGAGCTCGGGTAGATCAAGTTTTGTGATCTGTAAACTAATGAACCATCAAATACTGGTTGCGGAACCAACCCCGTTTTCACCTTCACATGTTCTAAGACACCAGTGTGTGTTCTCTCTGACCCAGTTTGGTGTATCTAAATACAACAGTATCAAAAGTTTTGAAACTTACTTTTTC
The DNA here is from genome assembly GCA_028646535.1 of Procyon lotor. Lineage (NCBI taxonomy): Eukaryota > Metazoa > Chordata > Mammalia > Carnivora > Procyonidae > Procyon > Procyon lotor. The sequence goes on along the minus strand of CM053616.1, from coordinate 10,813,467 downwards.
TTCCTGTAGACAGAAGATCCGACCATGGAGCGACCCTATACATTTAAGGATTTTCTCCTTCGACCAAGAAGGTGAGGCTTTGGGGTACAGGTGTCCTTTGTGCCCTGGTCATTGGTTCTCTCTGAGGAAGATTTCGGATTCTTTTCGTTTTGTGTTTTTTTTTAAAAGTCATCAGAAATATGAAAGATGTAACCAAGTCGTGTCCTCTCTAACCGATTTTCTTCCATTGCACAGTCATAAATCTCGAGTTAAGGGATTTCTGCGGTTGAAAATGGCCTATATGCCAAAAAATGGAGGTCAAGATGAAGAAAACAGTGAGCAGAGGGATGACATGGAGGTAAGCTGCCGAGCTGTGGGCCTTCGTCTGTCCTCTTTGCCCGAGATCATACTGATGTTTCGTTTAAGACTTTCTAATTTAAGGAAATCAAGGTGGATAAAACTTAACTGTGGAAAACCTTGCCTGGGTCTTTGAATCTGTGATCCTCTACTGATGTGTTTGGCTTTGGTTTAATAAATATACAAACAAACAAACTTTTCATTTTATGTTACGGCGCTGACAATTGAAGAGGCTTCTCCTTATAAAGTGCTGTACCCACATTTCATGAACAGCCCCACGCCCGGGTGAAAATTGGCTCACCGTATTTCATCCTCTTATTTCCTTGGCCTTCCAGCTCATTGTAAATTTCCTCATATAGCGCTTCGAATTGCTTCAAAGTGGATGAAATGATTTAGAAAAGCTTTTCCAAGTTTCTTATGTGTTTGGCCCACAGGTGATGCATTAGGAAAGCTCTCCTCTAGAAAAGCCATTTTGGAACTAGCTGTCCAGAGGGATTTTTTTCTTCCCTCCTGGCATAGCTCCTTAGTCCCGTGCGTGCTTCAGACAGTGCTGTTGTGTTAGACGGATTTTCCTGCTGTTCTGAAAATGTGCATTAAATGGGGCCCCTCGGGGGCTTATTCTGCACATCTGTTTGCAGCTGTGGCGTATACGTGATACGTGAATTATGTGTTACGGGCACGTTATCGGAACCCTCCCCAGGCCAAGTGGTCCCATTTCCGGGCCATGTTTCACTTGTGCACTTTCCCTCTGCGGGGAGGAGCGGAGCGGGTGGTAGGCTTGTATGAATGTTAAGATTTCATAAGCACGTCGGCAGATTTTTATCTCAAATCCAAGGAATTTTTTACACTCTTGTAGCTTTCCAACTGCACTAACCCGTAAATTACTTTAATTTTCCAGTGACTTTACTAGGGGATGTTCAGAGGGAATACTTAATGCCTAAAATATGTGTTGCAGAAATGTGACTCGTAACTCTGGTACCATGAAGCCTGTTGACGGGGCGGCGGCGAGCGGGGAGGGCCTAAGCGGAAAGCCGCTCCTGGGCTTCTGCTCTCATGCTCGATGCAGAGGGGGAGGCTTCCGGAGTTGGCCACGGCGCCGTCCTCCCTGGGGAGTGATAGAGCCTGAGGCTCATCACCTCGGCTCCCTCCTCCCTTGTGGGGGTGTCAAAAAGACAGCGGCAGTAACGTGACCCATGTCCCTGGCGTGGCTCTGCACCGCCCTGTGGAGGCCTTCAGGTCAAAATAACAAACCTTTGTGCAGAAAGAGCATAGCGGGACTTAACACACCGTACGTATCCCAGGCTGTGTTGCTCCGTACAGTGTGGTCACGCTCACAGCCGCACAAGTAATTGGTCATTGCTCAGAATTCATTTTTTTGAGACTCTTCTAGAATTGATTTTTTTTCCCCCTTTCTGGGAAGTTTTTCACACGTGGCACATGAAGCCACTGAATGAGCCAGAGTGCCAGGGAGCAAGGAAGAAGGACGCAGATCACCCCGCGATTGTTTTTCCTCACGCCCAAAGGGCCCACCTCAACGATCTTCATTTGCTTTTATTCCACAGCATGGCTGGGAGGTCGTGGACTCGAATGACTCGGCCTCTCAGCCCCAGGAGGAGCTCCCCCCGCCCCCGCTGCCCCCCGGCTGGGAAGAGAAGGTGGACAATCTCGGTCGGACCTATTACGTCAACCACAACAACCGGACCACTCAGTGGCACCGCCCGAGCCTGATGTGAGTACCGTCCCGGGGAGCAGACGGGTCTGTGCGCTGGGAGGCTGGGGCGGGGTGGCTTCTCCGGGGCAAGCAGGGACGTCAGTCCCAGATCGGAAAAAGTGTGGTCTTGCGGGACGACAGCGCTCCGCGTTTAGCGGAAGAGCCCGGGAGCCCGTCAGAGTTCGCGTGTGCTAGAGAAGCAGCTCTTGCCTTTGCTTCGTGTTCGCCTGTTCTGAGTATGAACTGATTCGTTTTGCATGTCTTTTTATATAGGCGTGTGAAATAGAGGTGATTTTCCCTCAATTTATCCTCAGGACAGTGATGCTGTCACTTCCCTCATATTCCTCTTCCTCTCCCAACTAAACCACAGTGGGAAACAGCAGGCAGATAGGCTGTGCAATTTTCTCTGAAGTTTTGGATTTTTATTCCCTTTAATTATTTGATTTGGGAACACAATTTATTTTTTTCTTTTTTGGGAAATTTCTAAATCACCCCCTTGATTTCACTAGACACTCACGGGAGGGTTGCAAACTCGGAATTAGTCCTTACTGTTTATTCTAATCCTTCACCAGCCTCTGGGATGTAGTGAATTGATTACTGTTTAGTTCACACAGCAATTTCGTATTTGATGGTAGAAAATAAACATTAAACCTCAGCTACATTAAAAAAGGATTTGAAGCAGCTTGCTTTTAAATCATGGTATACAGCAAGAACGAAAACTATTACTAGACAATAAAAGGCAAAGCAAAATATTAAAGGAAGGAAAAGGGAAAACTTAACTTTGACGATTTGAGCTCCCTAGCAGCCAAGACAAGGAGGGTAATTATCAATGAGTTATATAATTTTCAACATGTAATAAAAACAAGTATATTGAGTTACATCATTTTCTCTTTAACCCAGACTCTGAAATAAATTTGGTAGTGATGGTTTTTAAACAAGTGGTATTAGCAGCGTGATGGTGGTGTTGTCGGTAAGCCTCTTACCTTTAGATGTTCCAGAGAGATTCTGCTTATGACCGTGGTTTGGGAAGGTAGCCAAGAAGTCTGGTCCCAGTTCTGTTTGACAAATTAGAGAGAATGCTTGCCGAGTCTACACCAATGAATCCAGTGCTTCCTAAGCCCCAGTTGGGTTCCTGTAAATATCAGCTGTGCTTGGTCAGCTTTCGACCCAGCCATTATTCACGGGGCAGTGTTACTATCTGAACATCCAGATGATAATGAGCTCTTCTTCTGCTGTAATTTTTTTTCCCCATAGAAATACAAATGGAAATGGTTTAGTTATTAGTTCTTTTCTTTTTACTTTTCACTATTTCCCTTTGATCAATCACCATAGCTATTGTGAAACTGTTTTAAGCCATTTGGCTATTGTAGTTAAAAGAACAAAAACATGGGAAACACCTTCCCCCCACCTCCCCGCCCCCGCTTGGTTACATGTCGTGATCGGGAATCTTGAATCAAGAGTCCCAGTAGCTATACCCTAAGTAAGGCACCATTCTCTTCCTTTGCCAAACATCACTGGACACATAGCATTTGGTGGGGACCAGAGTGTCCTACAGTGTCCTGTGACCACTAGCAGCTCACAAAGAAATAACTAATGGCCCTATGTACATGGAAAAAATACTCACCTTCATTATTATCATGCATACTGAAAAGTCTGTTATTTTGGGATAAGTGGAATTCCTTGCTTCTCTACCTCCCAGAGTGAAACTCTAATGAGGAAATTCCTAAGAGAAGACTTCATGTGTTTCTCTAAACACAGCACCTTGGTGGCAGTGTCCCAAAGAACTAAACCAGAACAAAAGGGATCATTTCTACTGGGCTGGCTCATCAGTTGTCCAGAGCGACGTGGGAAAAATGCAGCTCTTAATCCAAGTTCAGGTTCACATGTAGTTTAGGGAGTGGTCAGTGGCGTGACTGTCCCCATCTGTGAGGCAGCTCTGCCAAAGAGGGTGAACCCGGAAGGATGTCAGCAGAGCTCAGGTGGCACCCAGGGCGTGCCTCCTGTCCAACGGGCTTGGCTTCTAGAAAACAGGAGAAAAGTTAGATATGAAAAGTTAGTGTCCACAGTAACCTCTTCATCCTGCCTGAACTGTTTCAGGAATTCGAGGTGCTTTCTCCTTAACTTTCCTTGGTTTGGCCAGAAGCTCTCAAGCCTTCCAGAATTATTTTAAAGTATTGCTCTGTTTAAAAAATAATTACCTTCATAGTTCAGTGTTTACAGAATACTGCTGCACTCTTGGGGGGGAAATTGATATTGGGAAGTGTCTTTATTTTTTTAATTTTTTTTTGTTTTTAGGATTTTTATTTATGCATTTGAGAGCGAGAGCATGAGCAGGGCCAGCAGGGGCGGTGGGGAAAGAGGCAGAGGGAGAAGCAGGCTCCCCACTGAGTAGGGAACCCGACAGGGAGCTCCATCCCAGGACCCCAGGATCATGACCTAAACTGAAGGCAGATCCTTAACCAACCGACTGAGCCACCCAGGTGCCCCAAGAAGTGTCTTCATTAAAAAGCACGCTCTGTCTGAGGAAGTGAGACCCGGATAATCCTATGCTGGAGCAAAGAATTGACTCCTGTCTTCCCCGGTTCACTAGGCCGGTGCTCCAAACTTCAACCCCCTGAAAAATCTTCAGTGACAGCTCATTGCCCTCCCACTGTTATTCACGCTCCTGCACCCTGTCTCTTGCCAGAGCCCCCACGCATAGTCCTAAACCCACAGTGTGTCGAGTGGCTGGACCATACACAGCTGCCTTCTGATCCCTCTCTTCTCGGCCCTGTGGACACAGGAATGCGCCCCCCCCCCCACCGGCCCCGCCCCCAAACCGGAACAGAACGAGAAGTCTCCTTTTCTTGCAGCTGCCATAGGCATCAGCCTCCCCTGCCTTCCCCTGCGGGAGCTGTACTTCCGTTCAGGTCTCCCCGTCGTAGCATGGAGCGCGTAATGTTCCCCTTGCCTGTTGGAGCCCGGACTGAGTGTTGTTCTTCGCAGATCTGCCCCTTAAGCGCGGGCCCAAAGTAGGAGCTCAGCAAAATGCCTCCTAACTGAATGAATGAGCGCAGATGACTCACTTGGGAAGTGACTGCAGGCACACGGTTTAGTGAACCGTCTAGGCCTGCATACAGAATTCCAGAATGGGAGGCTGAGTGAGAGGGCTCCCCGCTCTCCCAAGTCCCAAGTCTCCCAAGTTTAAAACACCCCTAATTTTGGAATTCTCCTCGACCCTATTTAAAATGTCAGCTGTAAGCTTTTTACTGTAAAAAAAAAAAAAACAATTTTACGGCACCTGGGTGGCACGGTCCATTTGAGCACCAGACTCTTGGTATCAGTTTGGGTTATGATCTCAGGGTCCTCGGGGTCGGGATCGGGATTTTTGAGATTCTCTCTCCCTCTGCCTCTCCCAGTCGTGTTTTCTCTCTCTCTAAAAATAAAACTCTTTAAAAAAAACGGTTTTAAAAACATGATAAAGGAATGAAATTAAGGTTACAAATGAAGATCAACTTGTGAGACTCAAACAATTCCATTGCCTTTCTTTCTTTTTTTTTTTTTTTCTTCATTGCCTTTCTTTCTAAAATACTTTGTACGTCTTCTGTCACAGCAACAATGTCATCCTCTCTCATGACTCCTCTCGTCATTGCAGAAGCTAACATAGATGAATGGGAGTGTTCTCACCCTGAACTTAATAAACTGATAGTGTATCGTGCCTTTATCCACTTGTATATTTCCTGTGAAGGTCAAGCAAGGAATATGTGTATGAAATCAATGACTGAAGAATATTGAAATAACAGTTTCCTAAAATGTTTGCTTGCTCCCAATAAAGTCATTTTCTGTTTTAATCTGTCAGCTCAGAAATATTTTTAAATGTTCATCTTCCCATTAGGGACTCTTTAAATTTCCACTTTCTTTTTTAAAGAATTTATTTATCTACTTGACACAGAGAGAGAGAGAGATCACAAGTAGGCAGAGAGGCAGGCAGAGAGAGAGAGGGGGAAGCAGGCTCCCCGCCGAGCAGAGAGCTGATGCAGGGCTCCATCCCAGGACCCTGAGATTAGGGCCCCAGCCGAGGGCAGAGGCTTTAACCCACTGAGCCACCCAGGTGCCCTTAAATTTCCATTTTCAACAATCCTCTCATTCAGTTGCTTAATGACATGCAAGAGGCCTCCTTTGTTTGAACATTTCCACTTTATCACTAAAGATGATAAAAAGCCAAGGTTGGAATTTCGAGATCAGAGGTATCTTCTCTATGCTATTTAATGTTGTTTCTGGTTCACACCAATTACTACTATATGAGCTTGTGGGGTAAGAAAGATTTGCATAATTGATTTTAAATGCACCCTTTTTAAAAGTAAGTCCTTCTAAAACAATGGAATTTTATATACTTCTAAGAGATAGAAAATGCAGGCATACGGATATTAAAACCTCATTTCTTCTCAACCTCTCAGAAGTCCCTGTAACAGTGCAAGTATGCATTAGGACCCGGCACAAAGCACACACACCTTGTTCACTCATTGTTGACTGAATAAATGTTGATTGACCTTTCAAGTGAAAATTTATAATTTTGATGAAACTTTTACATACATAAAATATTTTAAAGTAAGGCCAGTCATAGGGCGCCTGTGTGGCTCAGTCAAAGCGCCTGACTCTTTTGGCTCAGATTGTGGGGGAGTCTGCTTGAGATTCTCTCTCTCTGCCCCTCCCCCACATGTGTGCATGCACACCCTAATAAATCTTAAAAAAAAAAAAAAAAAAAAGCCAGTCATCAGAAAGTGAAATTGCTTCCATCCTTAATAAAAAGGGAGAAGATAATGTTAAGTTTCCTTTGACTTCTTAGATACTACTGAATTTTTTTTTTTACTTATTTCAGAAAGAATTTCATTCTGGTCATTTTCCTTTGAAGTATTTTTCTGTTCTGTAATAACTTATTACTCTTCATAATCACTGTGTGTTTAAGAATTGACTGTCACATTAAAGTGACTGTGACAACATAAAATCACAAATACTGATATTACCTTTTCTAATCTGTCATTTTTTTTTTTATCATTTTGTTTTGGTAGTTTCAGAAATGTATTCATATCCCTCTGTGTTTCTTGAGTTTAACTATTTTCTCTATAGCCAAGATATTTCAGTGTCCTGTTTTAGTCTAGTTATAGTTCAATATAACTAGGAAATATGCGAGATTTTTATTTCGGTTACAGTTCCAAAGCTTATATATTGGGTACGCAGGTGCAGGAAAACTTCACTGACTCAGATTTTAATAAGGAATCGTCATTCTAATGTGGATTAGGTGAAGCTGATCTTCGTTTCACCATGTTTACCAGAAGTTAATGTAAAGATGTTGGTTGGAAATACTTAAACTATTTCAGAAATGGGCATTGAAGCGTTATTTACTTATTTATTCATAAGATTTTATTTATTTGAGAGAGAGAGTACAAATGGGGCTGAAGGAGAAGTAGGCTTCCCGCGGAGCAGGAAGCCCAATGCGGGGCTTGATCCCAGGATCCTGGGATTATGACCTAAGCCAAAGGCAGATGCTTAACCGACTAAACTGTTCAGGCGCCCCAGGGCTGTGATTTCTTAAATACTAAAGTACCTTTTTCAGTGTGTGCCTGAAAGATACTCAAAGCCTTGGTCCCTGATGCATTTCAACACTGTATCTGTTGGATTGAAATGAACCTGCAACTGTGCTTTAGCCTTGCTCTGCAGGGAGAATTCTCCTACTTGCTGGCCAGCTAGTTGTCAGTGTCGACCCGGAGGACCCTGACGTGTCAGTAGCGGGGGAGGCCCCTGGTGAGCGCCCGACTGTGGCCCAAGTGCCGGGGATCAGTGCAGGTTCTCCTGGCTCATTTTGCCCTCTCCCTGTGCCCCCAGGGACGCGTCCTCCGAGTCCGACAGCAACATCCGGCAGATCAACCAGGAGGCGGCGCACCGGCGCTTCCGCTCCCGCAGGCACATCAGCGAGGACTTGGAGCCCGAGCCCGGCGAAGGCGGAGACGGCCCAGAGGTAAGCCCTTTCCCCTCCCAGCCCCAGCCCTCACAGCCTCTGCATGCAGCTCCACCTCTCTGAGCGCCCCCAGGTTGCTTCCGAGTCCTCGGCTTTGCTCTGGGTAAATGCTGTCTAAAAACGGCCGATTGTGGTCTCCCAGCCCACTGATGGCCATCGGGATGTTCCTTCATTTAGGAAGTGCTTTATAAAAGTCGTGTTTGATGAATACATGTGTCTGTGCATTACAGAAGGGAGTAACATTGTTTCTAATAGTGGAAATCTGAAGATATTTTCACTTTATAATTTACTTTTCCCCAGATTCTGAGCCTATCTTACTGAATGGCAGCGTGCTTGTCCTGTTTCTGCGGGTGAATGAGCTCTGTAACTTGCACGGGTTCCACGAGCTTTTACTGAGTGGTATTGACATCAGGAAAGAGATTTATTACCAAGAAAATAGAAATCTGGGTGAATTTAGGCAGATTTATTATTTTTCCCCTTAAATGTTCATGGTAAATTGCTGGAGGAAAAATTATGAATTGAACAACAAATGCTATTGTTACAGAGATGATCATATTCACAAAATATTCCAGTGCTCAAAACTGGAAAAGCCAAATTAATGATAATTCATTCACTAAAAGTTACTTAATAACACTGTTTAATTACAGCTGATAGCGTCTCTGCTGTTTTCATTGAGACTCCTCAGCAGTAAAAAAAAAAAAAAAATCCCTGAAAATCATGAATGCATTCCTGGGAACCTTTTTACTAACCCATGTGTGTGGTCACTCCGCTAGAAATGGGTCACTGCTCGGAGAGGTGGTGGTATGCAAGGTTAAGAACGCAGCCCCTCGAACCAGGCTTCCTTGGATCCATTCCTGGCCCTGCCACTTCCTCGCTCTGTCCTCTTTGGCAGGTTACACCCTGTGCCTCGGTTTCCTCATCTGTCAATTAGGGTAGTAGTCACATCTTCCTCGTGGTTATGGGAGCAGATTGTGTGCCTCCTTGGTGCTCGCTAAGTGTTAATTATAGTTATTATAATGGTTATCGTTGTTGGCAAGGTGACGAGAGGATCCCTCGTTCTTGCCACTTACCCCAGCGTCTCTCGCTCCTTGACAGCCTTGGGAGACCATTTCCGAAGAAGTGAGCATTGCCGGAGACTCCCTCAGTCTGTCGCTGCCGCCTCCGCCCTCCTCTCCGGGCTCTCGAACCAGCCCTCAGGAGCTGTCTGAGGAACTGAGCAGAAGGCTTCAGATCACTCCAGACTCCAATGGGGAGCAGTTCGGTTCTTTGATTGTAAGTGATAGTCCTGTTTGAGAAGTTGAGCAGATATTTTACCATTTCTTATTGCCGTAAGAGAATCTCGTGTACAAATAATGATCAAGATTCTGCCGGCTCCCAGAGAACTCTGACATTTTCCAAAGCTCTTCCTTTCCTAAGGGGACAATACCAAAAGTAGTCTAAGCAGGTGAGGCTCTTTCTTGATTTGTAAAGAACCTAAGAAAATAAGAGTCCATGACTTCTGTTTTTACCGGCTGTGACCCTGGCCAAAGGCTCATAAATAGTACCTTCATCACAAAGGTAGTGTTTCACACTGGGACCTAAGAGACATTGGGCCTCTTAATGAGTCCTCTTAATTTGTACTCTGCTGTGCCCTTATCATTCTCATGTCACGGATGAAGGCAGGATGTTGAGGGGACCCCCATCTAAGACAAAGTTAGAATGGGAAACAGAAGGCCTCCCCTAAATCCCAGAGAACAGATCCTTAAGAGAGGTTATGAAGTTGTGGCACGGACCTCAGCGTAACATTTGAACTTAGGTTCTCAACCATGAGGGAACCTCTTTCTAGAAATCTCGGATGGGGCTAAGCCCCAGTGAGAAACAGCAAAACCAGCATGAAGACCTCCGTGTTTGACAGCCAACACCATGCAGAAAAGTCCGTAGAAAAATACCTGCATGTGTGTAAAGCTGAGAACAAATGCAATCTGAATGTTCCTCAAGAAATTGAACTTAAAGATGCATTATAGGAAATGATAGTAGTCATGCCACTGAAAATTGTATCCTAGAAAAATAGCCGGTATTACAGCCGTTATCAAATATAAGTGGGCGGGAGGACCTCATCAATTGTAGAAGTGAGTACCCGTCCACAAGGTTGCTAGTCCTTCAGTTGCGGTGTTTTTATTTAAAGACACCGTTGGCCTCTATTGTCTGACTTGATGTGATTACTCAGTTAATGTGGCTTTATATTAAAATTTTAAAAATGTTTTTCAGAAAGAGAAATACCACCGAGATGAAAATTTAATACGAAAAGGACAGGGAAAAAAATTATAGGTGGGATATTTGAATTGGTAAAACTGTTGCTATGGAAACGACATAAGCAATGAAGCTGTACATTTAAAGCCTATAAAAGGTAGTAAGTAGTGCAAGAACCATAGCACGTGTCCAGCTCTAGTCCACCAAGTAAAACATCATCATTCTCTTCAGCATTAGTATTAAGTCAGCATCTCCAGTTATTCCAGGTGCATAAAATACCTTTAAGATCCAAGTGCAAGAGTCAGTATTATTTTAAGATTGTGTTGAGTCCGATTCGGCTACTGAGAATGTCTTGGGGAAAAAGAAGAATACAGGACTCTTCGGTTGTGCTTCTCGGGGTCACTCTGTATTCAAGGACAATAGCGTGGCCTTTTACTAAAGCAGGAGTCCTTCGTGCTAACCGTTGTGGAAGGACACGAACATGCCCCCATCACTGTCGCAGAGTCTTTCTTTGACTTTACCCCACTTATCATTGCAGAATATTGCAAATCAGTGAGTGCTATGCACTTACGTACCCCGTGGATGAACCAGTTGCTGATTAGGTACTTGGCCTTTGTGTGTGTGGCCTACCGCTGTTCTTGGATCAGATCTGTGAGGCTTTTTTCCCCCCCACACAACATAGATTAATACAAACAAGTCGGAGGAACGTTGTACATCGCACACTCGATGTTGTAGCTTAAAGCGACTATCTTCCCTTACTCCTATTCTGTACGACTTCAGCTCCATTCAGAAGCCAAAAAGGGTAGATACCTGACGCTTGAAAGTAGTGCAAGACAGTGTTGGACTTCTCTGGATTGAGACTCCAACTGACCCTTTGTCAGTAGTAATGTGCAATAAATGATCACCATGTAACAGTTTTTTTTCTGCTGTTCACTTAGCCTGCGGGTGCATCCCAAAGCAAAATAGAGACTGCTAGCTTCCTGCTCCCGTTTTTAGAGCAACACTGGAGCCTTACACTGGCCTCTTGAGTCCCTCTTCTTGTTTTGGACTCTTCCTCCTATTTTTGCTGTTCCTTCTTACCAAGGACCCATCAGAATCCCCGTCTGCCTGAAACGCTTGAAAATGCAAAGATCACTCAACTACTTGGAAGGATTACTGCTTGGCTCGGAAAAGCTGGTGCCTCGTTCAGTTACCTTCTGATACCAAAGAGCACTCAGTAGGCTTGAGGGACCTCTTTTAAAGCCGATGAACCTGGCTCCTATGCCTGTGTCCTCATGATGCTTCATGTCCTTTCCTCCCTGCAGCAGAGAGAGCCGTCCTCCAGGTTACGGTCCTGCAGTGTCACCGACGCGGTCGCCGAGCAGGCTCACCTACCACCGGTAACCACACCCCTCCCCAGCCACCAGTTGGCTCGTGCGGCTTGTACTTGAAACCATCTGGGCTGCGGAGGAAGAGTTTTTCCTGTGCAAATCCATTCTCTTGTCTTGATGAGGCCTTAGGCTTTCCTAGCGGACTGCCCAAGGACAGTGGGTCTCCACTACTCAGAGTTACTGCCACCAAGTCTCTGAGATGCTAAAACCTTTTCATTGCTTTGCTTTTCCACCCAAATGAATACCGGATTCTGATGTGCTTACCTAACTTAAACTACTTAGCCAAAAGCATGCTTTAATAATTCTTTTTTTAACTTCATTCAGTCACTAACGCTGTGGCCCAGTGAGCTGTGTCTCAAGACCATGTTGAATCCCTTTGAACAGGAAGAACTCTTCTGGGTTTGCAGGGAGCGGTTTTTTCCCATCACTGATGGCCTAAACTCCTAACCCACAAAGCGCCTGTACCTTCTCTGTAAAGGCAGCTCTTCTGACTACAGAATTGGCTGTGATTTGTTCCCACCCTCCCATTGTGTTCAGAACTGCCAGCAAATAACGGGAGAATGAGGGATGTTTGAAAATATAGGACAAAAAATAAGAATGAATATTCAAATTGGAAGGCAGACCAGGAGTGCCTTGGGAGAGGTTTGGTGCACACAGTAAAAAGATTTTTGTAAATTTGTTTCTTCTTTTGGAGGAGAAAATATTTTGTGGTTTAGCATGTTCAACTTGTTTAACCTTGATCGGTCTTTGTGTTTTAATAGTACAAATCCTTGCTCATTTGGAGGCACTAATACTTTATCATGTATGAAGTTAAAGGAAAAAAAGATTGTACTACATATAGTTTTTACAGTCATGGTATCTTTCCTATTGTGTACATTTTTATTTCAAAGCACATTGTTGCCTGTGTTTTTTATGGTGACGGAATGAATTCATGAGTCTGCTGCTTAACTGAGTGACCAATATAGTAGATTCCATTGTGGCTCACTTAGAATGGTCTGGTCGGTCAGAAGCTTGACAGGAGCATCCTTTTTGGGATGGTTTGGTACAGGCCTCCCCCAAAGACCAGAGTAATCAGCTGTGATGCCTGGGGAGGGGATCCTGCTCAACTTGATGATTCTGTGATTTTCCTGGGTGAATTAATGGCACTTTCTCTCCTTTCCAAAAATCAGTGTCAATTTTATCGATCAAAGAGCTCACTCTCCTTGAAAACTGCTGATTCTTCCCTCTATAAAGCTGTCAACTCACTGATCACTGGTGGCCTCTTACTCAAATTAAGAGTTTGGCAGATTTTAAGAATCTGCCTAATTATTTAACAGTAGGGGCAAAACCGGGGTGCTTGTTTCGAATCAAACCTCCCACGTTCCTGAGGTTGTGGCTCATTGTTTCCCGGAATCATGGCTACAGCCTGAGCCTTCTCTGGGTGGGAGGGCGATCGTGCCCCTGTGCTTCTTGGGGTCATCAGTGAGTGCTTGCCCAGCTTTGTTGGACGGGGTGGATTTCAGGGGTTCTGATTCATGTCACCTGCCTTACTGGTTGCCGCAGTGATTCCTGATTCCGTAAGCGGTGGGTGGGCTCCCTAAGTGCATTTCACTGATGTGAATTGTCATTCAACAGCCCAGTGCCCCAGCTAGGAGAGCGCGGTCCTCAACTGTCACCGGTGGTGAAGAGCCAACGGTAATGATGCCCTTGATCAGACATGAATGGCAAAACTGTGGGTTGGTTTTAATATTTTGCATAATGGTGACTATACCCTTTTTTCTTTTTCGGATAAGCTCAGATTTTTTTTTTTTTTTTTTTTTTTTTTTTTGGATAAGCTCAACTTCTTTGTGCTACAGAGCCTGTACGTACGGTAAAACTACAATTTTTCATCCTATATAGTTTTATTAGGAATACTGTGTCAAACTTCGACAAAGAGCATTTAATTTGATTTGAAATATATTTCTGGGACCCCAGGGTGGCTCAGTCAGTTAAGCATCCAAGCCTTGATCTCGCTCAGGTCCTGATCTCAGGGTCGTGACTTTAAGCCCTACATTGGACTCTACACTGGGTGTGGAGCCTACTTAAAAAAAAGAAAAGAAAACACTCCTGCCACACTTGCTTCGGCAGCACCTATACTAGAATATCTTGCTACTTGTACTGTTGGTACTCCTGGTTAGCTTTTCTTATTTGTTAGAATACTTGGATAAGATACTAGGTTTAGAGGAGAATAGAGAAGCTACAGGAACCTCACGCATTACGCGTGTGGATTTCGGTCATGGGCACGGCCCGCCTCTCTTGTCCGTTCCCCGTACCAGGTTTTACATGCTGCACTCGATTTTCTGTGTCATGAGCGGGAACCAGTGACCCTGGTGAGTCTCTACTCACAGGAGTGAACAAGTGTACATATAATTTGGGGTGAGAGAGTAGGGAACATATTTAAGAAGTTTAAAAGGTCTAGGAAAAAAAATAGTTTCTTTGAGCCAAGTATCTGTTATTATTTTAAATAACTTTTAGTATTTGTGTTTCTGGGTGACTTGACTAGCACTATGTACTTTAATTGCCTGGGTTTTTGCTTGACCCCAGAGACAGGCTTAGCTTAGAGTTTATGCTTTGATCCACGGTAGCTCTTTGAAGAATTTTCCTTATTGTGTCACCGTGGTTAGGTTCGTTACCACTGCTTATTACTTGAGAATACCTTTAAGTACACATGCAAGTGCTGATTTTTGGCAGGATGTGGACTTAAAGGAATAATTCAGTTCTACTCTTGGACTTTAATGCTCAGCATTGCACACGGGAAGATCAAATGGGCAGTCAACAGAAATGAGCCCAGTGTAAAGGTATTGAACTGTAGTGATTTCTGTGCAAGTTATGTGTCGGGTGCCCAGGCTCAGCTGAGCTCCAGTAGAATTGAAGAAATTCCAAATGAACTAGCTGATTTCTTACTGTGCACTAGTAACTTTTACTAGAAGCAGAGCTGCAAGGTGGACAAGATCATGTCATTAAAGAATTTTAATAGAATTCAGGGCTAACGAGCATTCTCTACCACCCATTTTTGCATTTTATTGGAGCCTTCGAGTCTGCTGTTAGCACTGGAGTGTTGTGATAGCTGAGGACATTAAGTGACAGGGTAAACTGAGTCATGAGAGCCCTGGGCTCCTCGTTGAGAGGTACTTGGCAGAACAGAGTGACCCATCTGAATGAGGTCCTGTGGCCCCTGCCACTGCTGTGTTCTTCTTGCCTATGCCCTCCCCCTCTCCCAGCCATGAATTAAAAATACACGTTTGGTTTTGTTTATTTTTAAAGACTGGGTAGTAGTCCCTAAGTGCTTTCTTGACCTATGCTTCCCGCGTACCTGGTGACCTTTTGGCTGTGGTGCACCAGCGTACCTGATGGCTGCATTAGAAACTTGAGGCTTGATGAAAGTATGTTTTCCAATTCCATCTCCCCTCTTTTACACCCTCCCCTGCCCGCCAGCTGCACGTGTACTGTGTCCTGCTGGAGCTACCCTGGGACATACCCTCTCCCACTGACCACTGTGCTCCTGCAAACACACATGGCATGTGCACACACACACAACTGGGATCTCATGTCCACGTCACTTAGTAACTCGGTATTTTTCACGTGTGGTCCTTCCTCTGGGGCCTGTTAATACGTACTGAATGCACCTCAGTTTATAGACTTCTCCCCATCGGGGAGCATTCAGCTCCACCCCCGCTCCTTGGGGCACCATGCACCACGTTGCATTAACCCTCCTGGCGAACATCTCTTTCCATGGACGTGCTTTGACTTTCGCAGCCTTGATGAACAGCCCCCAATTCTCACCTGTGGAACCACAACCCTTTGGTTTAGGAATACACACTGGTGTATACGCACAAATAGCACACACTGGGGTCGCTTTCCGGCTGGCCACGCAGGAGCCTGCTCTGAGGTGAAAGGGAGGATAGGATAGTACAGTCCTTCTGGACTTCGCTCTATATACCTAAAATATACCGAGTTAACGGTATAGCGGGGCGCAAGCAAATCTTGGCAATCTATGATAGTACCAAACTGTTGATCGTCTTTAAAAGCAGATTGAAACTTTTACAGTTTTACACGTAATGGATTTCTCCATCTTAATGAAATAAAAGGCGCCACTAGGATAGGCTGGTTGGCTGTGCAAAACACAATTGTCTCTTCAGATGAAAAGCTGGAAATTGTTTAATCGCTCACTAGCAGTTTATAACTTACCTCAATTAATTAACTTGCCTCTTGAGGTCCTGTGGCACACACATATGAACACACACACACACACACACACACACACACTGCAGAAGAAATCGGATTTCGGCTCTAGGGCTGGGTCTCCTGCTCGATCTGCCTGGAGAAACTGAGTCCTGGCTCATCCCTGGCTATGTGTGGTGATGGGTCACAAATGCAGTTGTTGGCATACATTGTTCTCCGTGGTCATTTGGAAAGAAATCCATAAAGACAGATTTTAACAACACCATCTTGTGTAAATGGAGCTAGATGATAGGTTGCCAATTCAGTTCTCAATAGAAGGTAAAATGAGCCTGTTAATCAAAATCCGTGTTCTCTCCTGCGCTTGTGGTTTCCAGAAACTGATGAGTCCCATTAACTGGATCTGCTAGAGGAACCCGGTGTGGGAGGTCTTACTGCTTTCGAATTTGATTCTGAGATTAACCGTGACACGTCCAAGTTCTTGTAGTTTATGATGTCTCCCCAGAAGTACCCTCTGCGGGGATTCTGTCACTTTAATACTATCCTGCTGGTTTCCAGAACAGAGCTTTCGGAGTGCATATCTGATTTCCTGTACCAAAACTTACCTCAGTGGGGAGGAGGAAAACCTGCACGTCCCATGCGGTATTCCGGTTAGCCCAAGCGTTTGGGTCATCACATAAGCAACAGCAGCTCAGAGACGGATAGCATATACTTCGCCAAATATATGAATTGACCATTTAGGTCACAGCGTGGGCTCCGACTTAGTTCAGCAGAGTCCAGTTTTTGCAGTTCCTGGAGAAAAAGTAGCCTAGAAATAGCTCTCTTGGATAGGTGCCTCAGCAAGGGAAGGAGGGAGGTAAGAGCTTGAGGCTATCGATGGATTCGTCGGTCTTCAGTCCTCACAGTGGGATCAAGTCTGCGTGTTGATGTCACTTCCACTCTTCTCATGGCGCCACGCCTAGATCCAGACCCCGTGTGGTCTCATAGTCTTGGAATTACTGTTTTAGGGCCTTCAGGACTTCATCTGGAAAGATGTCAAGAGAATAGTTACTACTGTAGCTTTTTTATTGTAGCCAAAAGCCCTTTTACAAATAATCTTTCATTGCATGGTGAACTTGTTTTAGAAATAACCATTGAGGCAGCTGCCTCTTGGCTCAGTTTTTCCCTGGAATGTGCTGTCAAGCTCAGAGAGTAGAATATTGAGCCTCAGGAAGTGTAGTCCCCGAATCACATGGCAGCGTCGTTGAGCGCACTTCCCAGTTCGCCATCCTGCAGCGGCCCGGGGCCCCTCCGACTGGGACCCTCCTCACCAAGGCACAGCGCTGCTAGTGAACGGGAAAGACAGGATGCACACAGAGGAGCTGGGCTCAGAGACTCGCGTCCTCAGCCTGACACCCACCTGGTAAAACTCCCCGAGGTTCCCCAGGTCCTGATTAGGGGAAGACGGTTCCCAGAAAGATGCGTCTTCTTTTTGTCACCTCATGGGAGAGATGATTCCTCACTTATGGCCTCTTTCTTCTTCGATGTTCTCCCAGGAGCCTTGGTAGCCACGGTTGGCTTGTTGTTTCTGAGTCCCTGCCCTTAGGGTAGCACCCCTCGCTCAGCTCCAGATCTTCATGCTGCGTCCGTGCACCCAGCACTGCCTGGCACGCACGGAGCTCAGGTGTTCATCTCCTTTTCCATGAATCCCTGAAACATCCTTGCTGTTCCCATGTTTCTCCACCCAGACTGTGTATCTCAGACCGCTTCCTATAAGCAGAAGTGTCTCAGGAATCGAATTCGGACGACCCCAGCTCAGTCACTCTGTACTGGACAAGTCTCTGAACCTGGGAACCGTGTGCTGCTTTCACCCTTTTAAAGAGACACACTCAGCATGGGTGGGGGGGGCGGTAGATGGAGCCTTGGGTCTCAGGATCCTCTGGAATTCTGACCTCCGATGGCCTGCAGACTTCCTGACTGGGGCAGCCGAGCTGTCATGGTAGGTCCTCCTGACTGCGCACCCCACTGTGCATGGCTAGAGGGGACACTGGATTTTTGTCCCTGAAAGCCTATCATGGAAGGGCTCTAAGCTGATGAAGACGTTAGGAATTCGGAGGGCGTCTCCATGGCAGCTATATTGACGGGAAAAAAGTGTTCAGAGCACCCTCTCTTGGTAACCTCTGACAGTTTTAAGATACCTTTAAGCTCTATGTGGTTTGACAGTGAAATCTAGTAACGGAAACATTGTAGGTTTCTCTTAGGATGTTAGCAGCAGCCCTTCATGGTTAAGACTTCAGGGAGATTTTGGGCCTCGTGGCTGTGGGGTTTGTCTCGTAGATTGGAAGCTGTTGAAAATCGGTTGCCTTTTTTCCAGACACTCATGTTTTTGGTACCAGTGAAATTAAATTACATGGTCTAGAACGAGTGATTGATTGGGTGTACATTACTTTATTAAACTGATCAGAAAGCAAATGCAGGATATTAAATAATGGTGATTTCTTACACAAACAGCCATCAGTGGCCTATGCACACACCACGCCGGGCCTCCCTTCAGGCTGGGAAGAAAGAAAAGATGCTAAGGGACGCACATACTATGTCAATCATAACAATCGAACCACAACTTGGACTCGACCTATCATGCAGGTACGCAGACCGTACTACACCTATCAGTCACCGGCCGTAGCGGCCGAAATGTCCTTGCGCTCGCTATTCCCGGGGTGAATGTATTGTTCTAAAGGACACATATGTGTAGGAGGCTTCTTCTCACAAGGAAAATATGTGACTCTAAGCCTGATATTTGCCTGAGGGAGAATTCAGCCCGCAGATCAGTCGCTCCCTAGATACGGTTTTAAAGTGGGGCGTGGGAGACGGTGTCAGAGCGGGAGCCCGCCACAGCGTGCAGCTGCTCCCCCAGCCCCTGTACTCCCGAGGCCGGTTTTACGCTGGGCTAGTGATTCATTTCTGTCTCCTTTGAATGTGTTCCTCCGTCCTTGCCCCCATTGTTATGCTTAATCATTTCCTCCACGCTGGCAATCGGCCAGACCTCTTATTAGTGCTGGCTGCCTTGTTGTTTGGGTCCACGCTCCGGCTCACACGCACCGGGGGAGCCTCCCGCGAAGCTAACTTGTTTTTGCCTCCAAAATAGCTCGCCGAAGACGGTGCGTCCGGATCTGCCACAAACAGTAACAACCACCTAATCGAGCCTCAGATCCGCCGGCCCCGTAGCCTCAGCTCGCCGACCGTAACCTTATCCGCCCCGCTGGAGGTGAGAAGGCTGCCTCATGCTCTGACCGGGTCACTCTGCCCCGGCGCTGCTCATTCTCCTTGCTCATCTCACTTGGGTCTGAGTTCTGCAGCCGCGGTCCGCTCTCTGGTCAGTCGTGGTGTCCGTGGCGCGGGGCGCCCTCACACAGCCTTCCCTCATCCTTCCTTCATGCTTCTCTGTGCCGCCCGGCTTGCACCCGTGGCTGCCCACCTGGGTCCCATTCTCATTCGGCTGCCGCCACGGGTCCTTGTGCTGGAAGGGGACACCTCTCTTCCGAACTTGCTCCATTCTCGTTGTGTTTCGCTCTTGACTGCATAAATAACTCTCTCTCTCTCTCTCTCTCTCAAATACCGATGCTTCCATTGCATTTTAAAACACAGCTGTTGCTTTGATCATTTCTTTTTTTTTTTTTTTCCTTTTGACTGTAGGGCCTGTCACGTACGGGCATACGTGTTTCTGATGCACACTCGCATCTCGAGGCCATTGCTGGGCATCTGCTTGTGCTCTCTCCTGTTTGTGTTGGTGCCTTCCCTTCACATCACACGTGTTCAAGTTAGAGAAGCCAGAGGGTGAATGTGTGAGGTTCTGAACTTGACTGTGTGTTAGAGCTCGCCGTGGGCCCAATCCCGGGGCTCCCGGCTGGGAGCAGATGT
Organism: Procyon lotor; assembly: GCA_028646535.1. Lineage (NCBI taxonomy): Eukaryota > Metazoa > Chordata > Mammalia > Carnivora > Procyonidae > Procyon > Procyon lotor. The sequence goes on along the minus strand of CM053616.1, from coordinate 10,793,732 downwards.
GACCGCTTCCGATCTGGGCTATACATGCTGCATATAGCAGCTGTGCTAGTCCGACGGCTGTCTCTGTGGGTACAGGGTTTTCTCTCTGTGCTCTCGAAACTGCCGACTCCTACTTCATTAGACTGTGAGCTCATTAAGAGCAGGGGCACCCGTTCCTCCCCCCTCTGTAAGATTTCCATCATGTTCAATACAGAACGATGTTTTGGGTATGTACTGAGTAAACTATCCAACGACCTTGGTTATAAATTCTTGATATTGTTACGTGTTTAACCAGCCAAGAAACGTGGAAACGTAAATTGGTTGGAAAGTAAATGGATGACAGAAACAGGCTTCACGAGCTTCTCCGTTGTGCCTCCAAAGAGGAGCGTTCCTTGTGTACCCAGGCTTATTTTGATGACCTGGTGAGAGTTCTAATGCTCATTATTATTCCTTAGGGCGCCAAGGATTCGCCCATACGCCGGGCTGTGAAAGATACCCTTTCCAACCCACAGTCCCCACAGCCATCACCTTACAACTCCCCCAAACCACAACACAAGGTCACACAGAGCTTCCTGCCGCCCGGCTGGGAAATGAGGATAGCGCCCAACGGCCGGCCCTTCTTCATTGACCATAACACAAAGACTACAACATGGGTAAGGCTGCTGCTTTTATTTGGTTCCATTTTCGTCACGAGGTCTGCCGTTGATTCCAGGATTTCCTTACTCAGGAGCCCTGGTTCTTGGAGATCTCCCTGACCCCGAAGCATGGCCCCAAGGGGACCTCCTCAGCCTACATCTGGACCCGGCTCGTCTGGGCCGGTGGGAGTGGGGGGGGCAGCAAGGAGGGGGCTTCTGGGCGCAGGCTCGTGGCTGCCTCTGTGGTTGGCTCCGGGGCGGGTGCCATTCCTTCACAGGACTCCTGGAAAGTTCTAGTCCTGACGGTTTACCACACTCAGGAGAAAGGTGTCATGCTCCCCAGGGGCCGGGAATTTGATGTCACGGCTCCATTTCCCATGATGCTCTAATTTTATTAGGAGTTCTAATCTGTTTGTAGTCATTTCTCCTCATCAGTTTCTTTTTGCATTTCTGTCAACATGATCACCTTTATTTGACCTGTCCTTTTAGTATTCACCGTTCACGTCAGATTCGTGTTTTATACTCCTGTGTTCTGTCTCATTCCTTTAACGAGGGGTTAAGAAATGTACTGAGGACTTCAGTTTACGTTTGATAGCTCTTTCTGGTGAACGTTTTGTCAAAACTGATTTTTCTGATCCTGTTGCTCTCGCACGGGCCCCTGAGTCCCGCAGGAGACATGATCCATTGGATCAACAACCACGAGCAGGCGAATCAGAGGTGCACATGCCTAGCTCCGTGGGCCTCGGTCCGCCCTGCATTCCTTCCGCTGAAGTCGTGGTGCCTTAGTTACCATAGCATGGAGGTCTTTTTCAGAAGTCCGTGGTGTGTTTCTGCTGTGTTGATCTCTAGACCTGTGATTAAACCGAGCTGGGCATTCTTGTTTCTATTTGTGATGCTACAGGAGGTGTTGCTCTTCTTCCTGTCCCTTGTTTCCCTGCCTGATTCTCCGGGTACAGAGCCTAACTCTGTCCTTCTGTCTGTCATCTGTGCTCGTTGAGTTTGGGTGATGGTCGCTGGCCCAGCCATGTGGTCTTAGGCTCCTAGTGAACACGTGCTCTAAATTCCGACTCCTAGTGAAGACACTAAGTGTGTACAGTTGGTTGAACAGTAGTATTGGGTGAGGAAAGAGGCCTGGACCAAAGTGGCCTGTCACACTTGGCCCATGGGGTCACTGAGTCCCTAAAGAGTTCATCCTCCAAAATCCAGTGGCTCGTGATGCATCGTCTCCACGAGGACATTCTCTGCATGTGGGGCAGGACCGTGCCCCTCATGGCAAGGCATCCAGCGTGCTTGACTCCTGCCACCGAAGGCTAAGAGCCACCGTTCCTGCCCCTCCCCCCGCCACAGGGGTGACCAAACATGCCGCCACACGTTCTGAACACTCCTTCCTGAGACCCACTCTGAACATCCTTCCTCTTCGAACATAAGGGGAACTCATCCTTGAGATCTGGTGACATTTCGTTGAGCAAACTCACGACTGCTCCCAAGGCCCATGCTAGCGTTTCGCTTCACCTGACGCACCTTTTTGCCCGGAGATAGTATGACAGGATTGTGGGCAAGTTGAGAATGAAAGATAGGCCCCTCTTTGGAGAAGGCAGTGGTAGACATTGGTTTTTCGGCCTTTCTTTCCCTCGTGGATGTGGAACGTGCTGTGCTTTCCAGCCCGGAGCCAGAACCAGGAGCTCCAGAAATGGAGTGATAGCTACCGTGCGGGGCCACTGGGACTCGCCAGCCCCAGCCTGGTTGGAGGCCTTTGAACGAGCTTAGCAGTCAGGTCTCCAAACCTTCTCGCCATCGTTCACGCCCCAAGTGCCGTGGAATTACAGCTGGGCGGGTTTTAGGTTAAACCACACCAGCTTTATCTATTGCCTGTTTCGTGGCCGAACGAAACCCAGTTTGAATTTCCAGTTGGCCCTTTCTGCCCAGATCCCTGCTGGCGACTCATGTACTCATTTAACATTTTAATGTGTTAAACCGGTGCTTTGTTGCTGCTGCTGCTGCTGCAAATCATCAAGGTAACCACTGGAAATTCCTCCAGTGGCTCCTCTTCCCCACTCAGCTCAGAAGTGTTGGGCCAGTGACGTCACCTCTTCTAGAAAAGTCCTGTACAGAGCGCTCTCTGTGGAAGGCACCCTCTCACCTGCCTCTCTGTTCTGATCAAAGATGGGAGGGAAGGGTAAAGACGCTTTTCAGCTTAGATTCTGTTTGGAGTTGGTTCAGGGTTTGCTGTGCGTGTCTGTTTTCAAGAGAACAGCGTAGCTATTCTTGGAAGGTGAGCTTTGTGACGGCAACAGGAAGAGAAACTGGTAGGACAGGTTGGGAATCGTGAAAACACTGGTCCTCTTCAGTCAGTACGCTCTTGCTTCCTGCATGCAGCCAGGAGCATGAAAAGATACAGGCCGACGTGTCCCTCGTATGTGCCAATGGGGGCACATTGCCTGTGAAGTCTGTCTGTAAGACACAGCCTTTCACACGCACGGGTAATGCAGGCCGGGGGCCAGCGGTGTGTCCGGGGTAGAGTCAGACCACATCCAGGGAGCATCGCTTTGTCCCCACCTGGGTGCACGGGACCGGGGCCAGGGTCAAGGCTGGGCGCTGGAGGCCACCAAGTGCATGAGGGCGGGTGCCCCGAGGCCCTCAGGTTGCATTCTTTCTGCTAAGGAAGCAGCTGGAAGTGTGTATGTAAGAGCCTATTTATGTCGGCTGGAGGACAAAGCGTTGGCTTCTTTTTGTAGCGAGAAAGAATGTGCCTTCAGTAAGTGGCAGGTTTGTTTTGTACCCGGGTCCAAACTAATAAAATTCGGTGTAGCCTAGACGTGGTTGCTGACTTCCTCCAGGAAGGACAGACTGCAGCTGCTTTCTTGAGCCAGCCAGCATTCCTGTATTTTATGTATTTCTGAAACTCTGCTAGGAACCGCCGCCCCCCCCTTTTTTTTTAAAGATGTTGATCTTTGCCTTCTGTTCAAAAAGTCCTCCAACCGTATTGAGGGAAGCAGTTGTGAAATGGTGCAAGAATATTCTTGTGGGGCTTGAGGACAGGGAGAGACTCCCACCTGGGTTTTGTGTATTTTACTCATTTATATTCATTTTTATTTCTGTCGTTGGAAACGTCATTAGTATTCCTGGTTATTGTCATCCCTAATGTTGTCGCAAGTCTTGTGGGGCCTTGGCTACCTTCACTTGCTCCTCCAGCTTGGGGGTCCCTGCCTCCTTGGTGGTTCAGGGGACTCACTGTGGGAGTGGGCTCAGCAGTGCCCTCTCGGTTGAGCCCTTAGAGTTCGGTGGAAGGCAGCTGCTGCCATTGTTTGGACTTCTGGTGGTATAATCAAATAATAGAACCCCAAGGGCCTCCAGCCCTCACAGTCTACGACTTCCGGGTTTCCATGCCAGGCCATCTTAGCAGACCTGTAAAATTGAGTTTTCTGCTTCACGCTCCTCATCCCCACACCCCCGCACTTTCCTGTAACTTCAGCCGATGCTTTCCGTTTGTGTGTTCTTGAAATCACCAGCTTTTTACTGACTGTCTCTCACAGTAGCTTGTGTGTGTGAGTCCCCGGCACGGCCGGTGTTGCATGCGGCATGCGAGAGCCAGTGTGGTCAGTGGCTGGGAGGGGGGTGCCCAGGGGGCCCTGTGGTGGGCACCCCCGGCCCCAGCTCAGAGCTGGCCTCTCAGGGGGTGCTCCAAGTTTTTCCTCGGTCCACAATCAAGCTGTCACAAATGTTTACCCAATTATCAGCTTCTTGAACCTTATAAATCCAGAATCTTAGTGCGTGTGCTTACCACGCTGTTTGTGTTCCAGTATACAGCAGAATACTAGACGGATTTTATGCCTCTCATTACCCTTTAAAAAGGGTATCAGTAGGGTTCAGGGTCAATATCCATTGTAAACTCCTGACACGATCTATTGCCTCAGTTAGTTTGCTCTAGTTAATAGAAAGTCAAGGTTGGTTTTATTTTTTAATTTTGGAGAAGGTGTTTTTTTGTTTTTGTTTTTGTTCTATTTTGTTTGTAGCCTTTGTCCCAGTTCCAAAAATCTGTCACTTTGTTATAATCCAGTGATACTAACTAACAGCTTACACTGTTGACTTGGGACATTTTTTTAACAAGCTTTCTTGGAGTATAACTGACATGTCCTACAGTTCACCTGTTTAAAATATACAAGTGAGTGGTTTTTAGACCGTTAAGTAAACATATGCGACCTTCACCATAATCAGTTTGAGAGCATTTTCGTACCCATTAGCTGTCACAAAGTGAATTTTATTATTTCCCAAGGTTTATACCAATTGCTTCATTTTCGTCTTGCCTTGCGAAAGTGGTGAGGCAGAAAACCTTTTAGTGATTTGACAGCAACAGAAGCTTTCATGTAATTGAAATAAAGGGATTTTTTTAGGTTTTTTTTTTTTTTTTTAAATCTTAGGGTTATTTGGTTGACAGTGTGCTATTCTTAGTTTTATCGTTTGTTTCCTAATCTTTTGAGTTTACAACATGAATTCTCTAAGTTCATTGCACTTCGTTGGGTCTGTGTACGTGAGAGGCCACTCTCAGACCCTGGGTGAGAGCTTTCCGGCAAGTTCTCCTGGTCTCGGCAGCTCAGCGTCCTCACCTAAAGCAGCAGAGATCATGTGTGCGCGGCCTTCTGACGGACCCTCTCAAGATGAGACACCTGCTTGTTCTTTGTCCACTATGAAGCATGACGCAAGATGCCAGAGCACATATTTCTCTTTTGTTGGTTCTTCGTAGTATTTTGAGCCATATCCCTTAAGAGAAATCTTTGGTAACCTTTTTAAGTATTGAGACATAAATGAGAATCTCATTTGCAGGACTAGATCAAGAATCTCAGGAAAGTTCTGTAGTTAGGAGTAGGAGATGTTCTGTGACCAGGCCACCGAACTCTGGCCAGGACACGACTAGACCCTCAGATCAGAGTCACAGATCAGGGAGTGGAAGGGCACAGCAGGAAGCTCGGGAGCAATGGGAAGGCTGGCTGCCCTCGCCTACAGCTCAGTAGCAAGAAGGATGTACACACCATCGTCCCCACCCCTTGTGCCCAGTGGAGCCTCTTCTGCACTGGCCCCTCCCTCCTGGTTTCCATAGTAACTTCCCCTTTGGGCCACTCTTCCTCTTCACCTGCTAGAGCTCTCGAAACGCTTCACCTTTTGAAATATTCTCACTGTTCTGCTTTCACCAAGGACAGGGAGAAGAGTAAAATCTTTCATCCAGCCCTCTGTGCAAAGAGAGGTCCTCCCCTCCCCCGCACAGGCAGGCCTGGGGCTCCGTGCCCTGGCACCGCCCTGCTCTGGAAGGGGAGGAGCCGTGACGTCACACACAGTCTCTCGTAATGCCCTGTGCCTTTGACGTTTTCTTGCAGGAGGATCCACGCCTGAAATTTCCAGTACATATGCGGTCAAAGGCATCTTTAAACCCCAATGACCTCGGCCCTCTTCCTGTGAGTACGCTGGAGTCGCATGGACAAGTCTGAAAACCGTTACCCATTCCTCTGCTCCCAGAGACCCTGTGGGCCTTCTCTTTCTCCAGGCGTTTTCGGGTCCCACCGGTCTGTAATCTCTTCATAGAATTAGGTGCATGGCTGAATCCAAAAGCACATATAGTCGATGTCCCCGTACTTGAGAAAGAGGTTTCTGAATTGTTAGCGGCTCAGAGAGAGCAGACCTTGTAACTAAGGTGTGAGAGGCAATCTCTACATGTGACAGCTCAGGCCGCACACATTTATTTTTTTACTTTGCAACCGCTAGGTTCCAGCCATACTGCTAATTCAGTCACTGGAACAGAAATATTAAAAACAGTCGGAGAAAAAGGAAGTAATCACGGACGGTTTCTATAAATCATTAGCCTGCAGATATATTTTAAGTTTTTCTCTCTTGCTGAGGACCGTCTATAAAATTTAATTCTTTTTAATGGTTTATTCTCTTTGGGGGGCCCAAGTGGGAGTTGGGCTCTATTTACTCCATGTTACATTTTGATTGAAACTTCACCCACTACTTTCTCAACCTCTCACCCTCGGCCCCTCCAAGTCAAAAAGCCTTACAAGGGCAGGAAGTAGGGAGACTCGAGACTCTTGTAGAATGGGAGGGCACTGGGAGTTCTTCCGAGGGGATTTTTCCCAGCGCAGGAAGCTCTCTGTTGCCTGGTATGTGGTTTGTGGGGGCACCACTGGAATTTAAAAAGGTTAGGGTTCAGTCTTCATCCCTCGGGTTTTACACAAAGATCCCTCCCTCTCCAGAACTGTTTGGTTCCTGGGTTGAGATGGAAAGAGCCCAGAGAGGGCCAGAGACCGAGATTAGATCCCAAAGATCACGGGTTGTCTTCACGTGTTGGGTTCCTGAGTTGCAGATAGCAGGTAGGCACCCTTCAGATAATGAGGGCGTACCAGCCTTACGTTGGAAAAAATACCCAAATCCATCTATTTCCTGACTCCAAAGAGTGAGAGCACACACCAAAGAATGTCAGCGTTGGGTCCTTCAGCCACGAGGTGACAGGACTAAAGCCTCCAGCTCTGGCATGTTTAAATTAACCTCCCTCCTCCCTTCAGTACTCGGTAAATGTTTATTTAATTAAATGAGCTACTCAGTCGTAAACTCAGCCACTCCATGGAATGCTGGAGTTGCCCTCTGAAGCTAGTGAAAGAGCAGGCCCTGCTTCTGGCCGGCGCACAGCGAGTGAGGGCTCGTGAGGCCTGCGGACCCGTGACCCAGTGTGTTGCTAGATGTTGTCAGGAGTTAACTTGGAATGTCTGTGGCTTGTTCTTAACCTGACAATGTCTCCTGGAAGAGAAGAGTCAGGAAGTATCCTTAGAGTGTTTAAATTTAGCCACTGATATTTATTTATTGGAACTATTAGCTAATGCTTGTATTCTTCTCTCTCTCTCTCTCTCTCTCTCTCTCTCTCTCTCTCTCTCTCCTAATACCAGCCTGGTTGGGAAGAAAGAATTCACTTGGATGGCCGAACGTTTTATATTGACCATAGTAAGTAGGCTCTTTTATGGACACCCAGGCATTGCAGGTAAAGGGCTGGGGGAGTCAGGGAATCATTCACGTATTATAGTGAAAGGCTTGTCATTTTCCTCTTTGTCCAGGCAGCCAGGTGTTATGTGGAGAGAATGAGGCCAGAGAGTCAGTGCCCTCGTACGGTACTGTGCATCAGCCCAAGTTTGCTTGACAGGAGCCCATCAAGCTTTTACCCGATTTGATCTTGTGACCTATTAACTTTTTTTTTTTTCCATTAAAAAAATGTTTTGGGTCGATAACCCCCTGATTCCTGCGCTTTTTAATATATACACTCTAGTAATAGAAAATAAGGTTAGAAGTTATAATTGAGTCAAAATCTCTGTGTGAGCCGTGCTTGAAACAGCATGTGTCTTCAACACTACCGTCAAAGGTCTTACGGCAAGAAGCCCGTTCTGACTTATTTTCTATTCAGAGCATGTTCCTTTGCACCCAACACACTAATCTACATGTAGTTCGTATCTTGAAATTATAGTTGTTCCAGCACCTGTGAATAAATGCGCGGTTTCTCATTTCAACTAAAAGTTAAACTAATAAAGGTTTCACTTTTAGCCAGTTTTGTGTTTTGTTGTTGTTGTTGTTTTAAGGCAATATGTTCTCCATGGTAACGTATTTGTATATCCCCCAGAAGTTCTGAAAAATGTGTATTTAAAAGAAGTCTTCAGTTCTCTTTAAAAGTGTGTGTAATTGGTAGTATTTGGTTCTTTGTTTTCATTTGGTTCCTAAAGATTAGCAAGTCTGCCCCAGATTTCTCCAGCCTCACATTCTCTTAACTTATCAAAAGCCCCTTGGTGAGCTGGTGGCTGGAGAACCCAACCTCATGAGCTTGAGAGGCTTTTATAAATTAAGGAGCCCAGCAGTTGAGAATTAAACCAAAAGTAGAATTCCTAGGTGTATTGAGAGAATGGACTATCCTTTGGTTAAAATTCAGTAATTCAAGGTACATAGGCTTATTAGTTTTGTCTTTGACCAGTAAAAGTGCTAAAGGTTTGCCTGCTTTCCAGAATTTTACAGTGAGCCTAAAATTGCTACCATACATGCTATAAAATGTGTGGACCGCCACTTTTTTCCCTCTAATATGCTGTTTGTTTATAATCCTACTCCTAGCATAATTTGTTAAAAGAAGGGAGGGGGCATACCTCTTTTAGTTTTTATGCTTTACAGTTTCAGTTTTCAAAGGTAGGTACGAATAATAATGATCTTTTTCTTAAAGTCTTAACCAGTAGCACATGCTTGGTCCGTTACAGAATATTTCACACACAGCATTGTGGCCATATTCTGGCTGCTGATCTGGTATTCAGGTCAACCTGAAAAGAATTGTATTGAATGTTCTTAATGCCAGGGCCCCAAAACAAGAAAAACTCTATTGCCAAAGTCCATCCTAGCATACGTGAGGAATAATAAAGAGCATAGGCTGTTTTCCTGGTGCTATGCGTGGACTAGTATAAGACAGAGTCGATGCTTGATAAACGATGACTTGAAGGTAATTCACGGAGGGTCCGTGGTGAAGGCGCGAGGCCGGTGATGTCCTTGGTCAGAAAGTGGAGAGAACCGCCTTGGGGAAGCAGCAGCGGTACCCCCAGCCCCAGGCTTCCCCCGATTCTGTTTGTTGGGAGGTAGGAGAGGGTCGTTCTGCTGAATGCCTGGGCTGCTCCTTCTTGCCGAGCAGTCCGGCAGCCCCTCCGAGCGCTCAGCTCACTCCCGCCCCGCTCCCCTCGCCAGAACGACAAGCTTGTCAGAGGCTCCTCTTTGCTCCCGGGGCTGCTTGGTCGATCGGAGCTACAAAAGGTGCTGTTTGCTGTCCTTTACATGGAGATTAAAGTGTGCCTTTGCTCTCTACCCTATCGAAAGGGTCTCTCAACCAGAGAATAGTGGACATTAGGTGAGCAAAAACTGCCTAAGAAAAAAGATCGGTTTGGAGTCACCTCATTTGCTGTTGATGCAGCGTTTCTGCCATTTCTTCCCAGTTTGTCCAGGTTTACTCAACGGAAACCTATAAAGGGGTACATGTCAGTGCCGCAGACTTAGCTTCATCTCTGCTTCACCAAAACCCAGTCTGTGAAAAGGACAGAATACCGGTCTTTTTAAGAGGCTTTATCACATCAGGCTGACCCGTGTTCTCCAAAATGCCCTTCCTCACCTGGCAGGTGCCATTTAGGAGCACCTTTACCTTGCAGGCGAGCCCTCTCCTTCTAAGCAGCTTCCCCACATCTGATTTCTTGCAAAATTCCATATCTCCCTTTGCTGTCGTGCTGGGTGCAGGCCGGGCACCACGTCCGGCCTGCGTGTGGCATCTTCCTGGGCATTAGTGGTCTCGGGAGATTCAGAGTCATCCTGACCCATCACCACCGGCACACAGTACTGCACATGAATGACAAAGACAGCAGTGCCCTTGCCTTTTAAATAATGAGGCTATTTATTTGTACTTCATAAACTCCTGAGAAGTCAGACGTTTTCGGGATTAAAAATAACCATCTCAAAGACGTCACTTGAGAAGAGCTGAGGTACTGACATTTATCAGATAGCTCCTGTCTCAAGCCTGAAGTATAAGGTTAAGGGAAGATCTTGAGCTGAATCGCTAACTCTCTTAGGGGTCACTTGCACCCCCGGTGTAATTGTGTGGGTGGCATTAAACAGTCTTGCTGACACTGACTCATTTAGAAGAAAGAAACACAGTTCTTGCCAACTTGACCAAAAGGAAACCTTTCTCTGTCCTCTTGGTCTTTCTAATGCTCATTTTTTTGGACTCCTTAGCTGCTCTGATTTTTGCGTGCATACGAGTGACACGTGTAATGGAATATTCTTTTGTCCAGTGTAGGATTCTTAGTTGAAAGCTGTTTGCCAACATCATAAGCAAAGAAAAAATATTTGAAATGAGAAAAATCATGTGTGTATTTGTGTGTTAACTTTTTAGGGACTAAGACTTGTTGTGCTTTTTTTCAGTTAAAGGAAGATCAAGATCAAGTTATAAACCCTTGAAAGAACAGGGGTTTATAATTGAAATTTTGGCAGGTTTTCTTGCCAAAAACAGTGTGAATAGATGGTTTGGCTTTAGTCGTGCATTTTTGATTGAGTGTTTTTAACTAAACAGTATTGGAGGGGGCTGCCGTAGAGAATAGTCTGCTCTTCTAACCCCGAAATACCAAGTTCCTCATTTTGGGGGACAGCTTTTGAAAAATCCAGAAATAATTCTTTTTAAAACATTTTTGATACAGAATAGATTTGAAATGCTGATTTTTTTTTTTTTTTTTTTTTTTAACATTAACTTTCAGATAGCAAAATTACTCAGTGGGAAGACCCAAGACTACAGAATCCAGCAATTACTGGTCCGGTCAGTATTCTCAAGTTTTAACTCTCCGGTGTAATATTTGGGTTGCATCTAAACACGTATTTCCTGAGTATTACCGCTTACCCACTGCCAGGGGCCTGGTGTGGTTGGCTAGTTTAGAATAGCTCCTATCTCCTCCTCACTGGAATCCCCTGGTGGGATCCAACTGCATTTGCCTTTTTGAAGGGCTTTCACTAGAAAGGAAAAGAAAGTGCTTGGCTAATGGTAACAAAACTAAACATTGTCTTTTCGCCTTGGTAAAAAGGGGATTAAAGGTATAACAATTAAAATGTCCCCTCTCCCTTTTTATACAAAGCCAAGCCCTGTATCTGTAGCATTCTGTCCTTTCGGCCAAGGGTGGTAAATGCATGCTAACAAATTTAAGCTGTATTCTGACTCTCTTCCAGCGTGGAACGTCTGGAAAAGTTTGGGTGAGGTTGTAGCCAACCTCTGGAGCTGGCGGAGTTAAGAACTCCTGTCTCTGCTGACCCACTAGCCTCCCCGCGGTCCCCACGTAGACGCCGGGCGCAGAAGAAAGCTAGGTAGAGCGCCCTCTTAAAATCCTGCCACACGCTGTGTTCATAAGGACTTGGTACCGAACACCGCATGGGTCACGGTCACCGGCAGGGAAGGAATGGACCAGCATCTCTGGCCAGTGTTTATATGAGTGCGGGGAGCTAATTTGGAATTACAGGAAACGTATGGCATCAGCAAAGCATTGCAAACTTGGGAATCTGCTAAAAACTGGAGGAGGAACAAAAGGGAAGAAAGCATATTGAATGCTGAGCTAAGAGGCCATTAGGTGTTTTTACAGTACTGCTTTTGTGGCTTTAATCTGATTCCGTTCAAATTAGGTTCTGAATTACAAAGGTAAGTCTATTTGAAAACGTAAAAGGTAATACCATGCATACTTGACATGCTCTTAATTTGTTGGGTTTGTTTGTTGGCTTTGTTCAGCTCCTCCGCTACTGTGTAATGCCAAGTGCCCACTCATACCTCAGTTACACGGCTGCTTTGTATGTGACTTCAACACCTGGCTTACTACCATGGCTTCCTTTTGATACATTCACAGTCACGATAAGGTGTTAGAGTCCTATTTTCTCTTCCGCATCATGAGAAACAAAGTATTCAGGAATCAGAGCTGTTTTCAAGTGACAGAGGACTTTTGACATAATTCTGAAGCCTTTTGAACCGTCTCTATCATTTAACTGATCATCTACCTTCACTCAAACATTGTTAGCTCTTACTGCTATTGGAAATTGTTTAGCATCATAAATTCAAGTAAATTGGACCCAAAGAAAGATCCTTTTTTTTTTTTTTTTTTTAAACTAACAAAAGAGCCTTGTTTACTCTTTCTTTAGTAGTAAGGATACTTCTTTCAGGAAGAGCATGTGTGTTTAGGTAATTATCAACTTATATTGACAGCTGGCTTTTGTTGTCATTCAGTTCTGAATATTTGGTAATTTCCATGATTTCTTTCTCTCCTTGACTTATAAGTTATTTAGAATGTGCTTTTCGTTTCTAAGAGTATGGAAGGGTTTTTGCCTATCCATTTCTTACTAATTTTTCAATTTTACTGCATTGTGGTCAGAGAATATTATCTATGGAATATTGATTACCAGATATTTGAAACTTTCTTGGCAGCTTGGCCATTTTTTTTTTAATAAATGTTCCTTTTGTGTTTGAAAAGAATGTGTTTTCTGTCTTTGTTGGGTATAGAGTTCTTTATATGTCCATTAAATCAAGCATACGGTGTTCAAACTATCCATTTCCATCACTGCTTTTTTTTCCTGGCTGTCCTATCTAACCAAGACAGTAGTGTCAGACTCTCCGAGGGCAAGCATGGCTTTTTCAGTCAACTGCATTCACTCTCTCTTCCTTAGTATTTGCCTGGTATGTCTTTTCTCCCACCCAATTAGCTGTATTTTTTCTCTTTTCTCACTTTCTATTAGATTGATAAAAGTACCCTTTATTTCCTTCCATTTTCTATACTTGCGTGGAAGTTGTATTTTCTATTTCTGTGCTTTTGGTACTTACGTTAAAATTTTTAACCACCGTACTTCACGTCAAAAATAATCGCTCTCCACTCCTCCTGAGCAAGATGGGACTCGAGGGAACTCTGACGCCAGTCTCCCCACTCACTTTCCATGGTTCAGCAACATTTTAAAACTTTCCAAAGAGCCATTCATATTTTATCTTTTTTTTTTTTTTTCTCAAAGGCTAGTGCTTGTTTCCTTCCGTCAGGTGTAGGCAGACTTCTTTGCCTGCCGTTGCTTCTTACCCATGCTGTTTCCGGGTTATCTTCTGAATGGAGGTACGGTTCCTGGTTCTCAGAGTCTTGTCTACAGATCAGCAGCGTCAGAATCAGCTGGAAACTTCTTAGAAATGCAAATGGGGGGAGGGAGGGTTTCAACCCAGGCCTACTCAAAATCAGCGACCTTGGGGGTGGGCCCAGTGAGGCCTGTGTGTGAACACCCCCTCCCAGGGGTGGCGATGCCCTCGAGCAGCAGTCTGAGAGAGAGGGTTTATCGGACCTCTCTGGTAAGTGACAGTTCAGCTCTAGAACTCCTGGCTAACACTTGTTTTCCCTAATACCTCGGAGATCTTTCTTGTCTTCTGACCTCCACAGCTGTTGAGAAGCTTGTTGTTGATTGCCTTTTTTTTTTTTTTTTTTGGTGGACAAATCTTTCTTTTCTCTGGCAATTTTTAACTTTCTCTGCGGCTTTGGCATTATATAATTTTACTCTCATGAACCCCTAAGGGTGGATTTCTTTATATTGATTCTGCTTTGGACTCATTGTAATTCTTCAATATGAGGATCCTGTCTTCCTTCCATTCTGGAAGATTCTCAGCGGTTGTTTCTCACATAGTGCACCTTTTGCCATTCTTCCAGTAACAACTCCGGGGTATGTGATTCACCTTTACCTTCTGTCTTCCTAACCTCTTCGCTTTCCTATTTTCCACCACCCC
>CM053616.1:10667289-10779297 GCA_028646535.1 Procyon lotor | reverse complement strand
GAATGAATGGCACTAACCTAGTTTGTTTGGGTTTCTTTAAACTGTTAATGATGTCGTAAGTAACAGAAGCTCCGAGTGTGAGGAAACAAAGTAATTTAAATTGCTATGACTTCGTTTTGGAAGCTGGACCTATTTAAGGGTCTTAACTGCCAATTTTCAAAGGGTAACCCATGGATAATCATCCTGGAACTCTGTCTTCCTTTCATTTCTAACACATGGAGAAAGGAATAGAAATAAAGAACCAAGGAAGACTTAGAATCAATCTTGTGTGTCGACTGCAAGGAAAAAACCAAAACCTTTATTCCACTTCGAGAAAAGCATAGGACTAAGTCCGCACCGCTCAGAAGACTAGCGATGCCAGAGGCAGACACAGACGCTCTGGAAAAGCTTCCTTAGTCACAGTTCAGTGGAACTGTTCCCACCAAATACTTGATGTTGGGGCTCTTAGGTAGACTTCTAGTAGAGATTCTGATGATCGTTACAGTTTGTATCAATTACTCATTAAAAACAGTTGTCAGGCCACCTCACTTAATGCTGTAGGTTCTCCTGACTCTTGGATTGAATCAGGCGGAGTGATCAGTGATCAGACAGACTCGCGGAAGGGTTAAGAGAATGACAAGGTGCCCTATTTGTTGCATTGCTGCCTTCCCTCTTTAGAGAGCTAACCTGATAAACGGGAACTAGTGTTATCTCTTTTACATTCTGGGAAGAGATGGAAAGAGAATTAAGCAGCCACACACCGATCACATCTCCCATTTTCACTCCCTCCCCAAGCTCTGTTCATTTTAACCCCCAGATAGTTCTCAAACCCGTCTCTTCTCCCTTTCCACACCTCCAACACCCAAGCCTGAGGTACCATCTTGTCTCATGGACTTCTAGCTGGGCTTTTATACCCACCTTGTCCTCCTAGAATGGCAGACTGGTCTTTTCAGGATGTAAAAATGGTAAAAATCCCACTGCCAGAAACACTGCAAGATAAAGATCCAGATCACTGATTGGCCCCATGAGGTCCCGCGTGGTCTTGCCCCATCTGCTCTCAGATGCAGTTTGGGATTACAGAGCTGCTGCTCGTGCTCTCTGGGCCTGGTCTCACTGGACTTCTGGAACACACCAACCCCCTCCTTGCCTCAGGACCTTTGCTCATGCTATCCTGTCTCTTGGGAACACATGGCCTCCCACCTGCAGTGCAGACGTCCCTTCCTCAAGGAAACCGAGCCTGACCCCAGGCCATAATACTTGAGAGTGTCTCCCTGTGGCACACAGCACAGATGACCACCTTTATTTCTAGGAGTAGGTGTTGGGCATTAAGCGCAGCCTGGCAGCGGCCACACACACTACACGTCTTGCTGGCCACTGTGCATTCACGCGCACAGCACCTGGGACTGGGGGGACCCTCGGAACCAAGCGGTGGAGCCGGTGTGGGCATCCACAATGTGCCAGCCTCTCCCCTTTGCCAGTCCTCAGCAAAAGTGTTGACCGTGCGGTGCCTTTTGCTTGAACCCGAGAGGAAGGGGGTGCCTCCCTGGGGCCAGAACGTGGTCGGTTCTTCAGCGGTGTCAAGTTACCCCCCGGTGTGCACGTAGCTGGCAGTCGGGGCTGGGAGCCTCCGGCCGTGAAGTGGGACAGGAGCACGGAAGGAAACTCCTGCGGTGGTGGCTACTGTGCGGCTCCCCGGCTGTTGACAACTGGGAGCCGCCGGCTTCTGGGAAGTCTCGGCCACACAGGTCTCGGCGTTGGGACAGTGGCCCTCTGGCACACCCAGGGCAGCCACCTCGTGCTCACGCACACACGTACACACGCCCCCAAGAGGAGGCACACTCCGGGGCTGCGGCGCGGGTACCGCTTCAGGGCCCCTGCAGCCTGGCCCGTTAGCGTCGAATCGGTGGTTCCGAGGGTAGGAAGTGTGGACCCCTGGGAGCCTGTGGGGCAGGGCCCCTCCTTGCCTCAGGACCTTTGCTCATGCTATCCTGTCTAGAGAATGGGCACAGCCTGAAGGGAAAGTCTTCAGGACCAGGCACAAGTTAGGTGAAGCATCCATTCCCAGCTGGGGCGGTCCCAGAAAGTCTCCAGTGGTTTGTGGCGCCCCGAGAAGCCACAGTGTATACCTCAGGATTAGGATGGATCCATTTGTGAAGATTGGATGGGAAGGGGCAGGGAGAGGGGAGGGGTCCGAAAGGGCTCTTAAGGGGCCAGAATGAAAAGAAAGGCCAAGAAACTCCGCCTGGGGGAAGGAAATGAGTGACAGGCAGAAACTGGATAATAGGAGGAAAGGTGAGCAGCAGACAGGGCGAGGTCCTGGCTGGAGCCAGAAGGACCAGACCAGAAGCCTGATGGTGTGGCTCCAGGAAGGGCAGGGGCTGTGGCTCCTCGAAGGCCACGTCAGGGAGCTAGACCGATGCCACCTGTGGGAAAGGTGAGGCTAGAAGGGGAAGTTGACTCGGATGCCTCTGTCCTGTGGCTGGCGTTTGTGTCTGCTTGGAGAGGCTGGGGAGGGTAAGGAGGCCTGGCCCCGAGGCTCATCCCACAGGGTTCGGGGGACACACGTCCTGTCAGCAGGTAGGTGTTTGCCCAGCAGCGAGCAGCACCCAGGGATGGGGCCAGAGGCAGGCGCACGTTGCTCTGCCCGAGTCCCTCTTACTTGATGTGACCCAAGCAGTTTCTCAACAGACTCCTCCCACGTTCAACATAAGGCATCTTACGGTTCCTTAGAAAGGTCTGGGGGGGGATGTGTGTGAATCCAGAGCTTTAACCTGCTAAGTAAGAGGGTCTAGATGTGTGAGTCCCATCTCCTCAGAGCTTCCTCTGATCTAATATATAGTCTTTCTGAAGGAGAAAGGTGACTTTGTACTCAGGCCAGTAGACTGAAAAAAAGTAGGGATTTTTCCAGAAGCACATACTGAGCACCTCCTGAATGCAGGCGCTGGCTTAGCGTTCTTCATACCGGGTCCTTGAGTTCAGACGACAGCAATGACACTGGCCCACAATAGGTGTTCACACAGAAGTCGTATTCAGTGTGTGGGGAGACAGTGGGGTGGCAGGAAGCCGCTCTTCACTTCAGATACCTTTCTGTGTCAAAAATGTCGAGGTTGGGCCTCTAGGCTATTTCATTACTTTGTTATATGGGCAGCATAATGATTGTAATCTTGGAATATACGTTTTATTCATCTGGCCAATTTTTTCCCTTGGTGTGAATTCTAGAAGAGAAAGGCTTATGACAAGAGATGCTTTGATACCTGTTGCCAAATTATCTTCCCAAAGGGTTGAAGCAACTAGACTCCCACCAACAGTGCAGGGGAGAACGGTCTCCCTGCGGTCGGCAGTGCGGGCTGCCTGCTCTTTTTCATCGCTGGGTGTTGGTGTTGGAGGCACCAGAGGTGTTTTTCTCCTTCCCCTCCCCATGCTTGCTCTCTCTGGTTGGTCCTGTCATTCCAGAACTCTCTGGAAATTACAGCCCCTGGAAAAAATTCTTAGTATTGCTGAACTGTGCTGAAGATCTCTCAGTACCGAGAACTGGGCTTGGATTAATGAACTTGTTTGCTTTGGATCGGACAGAAAAAGTCCATTACTGAAAGGGGACAGCAAGACAGTCTCTGGGGAAGAAAAGGAAAAACCATCAGGAGCTTATTTTAAAATGCAGCAATATAAATGGATACGGTCCACAAACCTCCAAAGAGGTTTTACGCTGAGAAGCGTCCCCACCTCACACACTAAGCGTAAATGTCCCCCATCGTTGAGAATTGACAGGGCCCCTCGAGGCCGGCAGGGAATCCCAGGGAGAGCCAAGCAGATGGGAGGACAGCCGTGGAGAGGGGGGAAGCGGGCTGGTAGGAAGGGCTTGGAGAAAACGAAAAATAAGGTAACAACTGAAATCCACATCCCCGACAGTTAAAGAGCTGAAGTGACATCATAGAGCGTGGAGTTCAGTCATGGGGTAGAAACACCAGATCTCTCCCTGAATAAGAGGGAGAGGAGAAAGAAGGAAACGAAAACTGAGCAGTGATCCTGTGAATAACCTGGAGACCTCTGGGAGGCGAACAGGGGCTGCGGCTCCGGGTCACAGAGGCTCCGCTCCCCGTCTCTCCGGGGCGTGGGCGGTGTCGCTGACTTGGGGATCCCCGCCCGAGCAGCACATTTCATCACCGCTCCCGGTCTCTTCTCCCTCATGATGGATGTGACCTGCAAACTTACTCGGGAAAACCCTCTCCGAGGGCTTGGCTCACTCTCTGAAGTAGCCAGTTCTTCGTAGCGAAAAAGAGGGAAAGGGATCCTTGATGTGGCTGTCTTTGAGTAAGACACTTGTGGGTGGTATTTTTCTCTTTAAAATTTCTACAAGAGTAAACTTTATTAAAAAAAAAAAAAAAGTCTCTCCCTCCCTTGCTTCCTGCTGGTTATTGCTTTCTGCGGTGTGGTATTGGCTAGGAGCTTAGAAGGCCATGCTTCCTTTCAGCCGCTTTGCCCTTACAGTCCTGGGGGTCCCTGCGGGAGGGAGCTCGCCCGGGCGATGAGCGGGAAGGTGTCCAGATGCGCATAGAAAGCCAGGGTTCTTAGAACTGCAGGTGAATCCATCCCTCAGCCTTGCTTCTTAAGCTGCCTTTTTTTTTTTAAGTCCCTATGTTTTGCCTTTTTGAAAGAAATTCCATGCATCTTTTTGTGTATGTGACTGTAAAATCTAATTTTCAGAAACAAAGTAGGTTAGAATTTGGATCTCTATAGCCTCGATGAGCGTACCTTGTCTTTTCTGTTATATGTAATTAATTTCTTGATAAATGAACAGATTACAAAGTGTTGCTCTTCTCCATTGTTGGTAGTGTATGAAGAATAATTAAAACTCATAAATAACCACAAAATAATTCACCTTTGATAACATCTTTCAACGTGTACTGTCTCAACAGTTTAAAAGCCTCGTTAGGCATTCTCTTGGACTCCGAGTCTGCTGGGAAGGCTTTTTGAATGAATGTTGCTTATCTTGTTTAGTAAGACGTTATTATTCAGTAATGTGCACAGTGACTTCATGATGGTGATTGTTATCTTTGCAATTACAGACCTATCAAGTGGATCTGAAGCCCAATGGGTCAGAAATAATGGTGACAAATGAAAACAAGAGGGAGTATATCGAGTACGTATATGCAGATCTACGACCTTTTTCCTTTTAAGTTTAACAGTCTATTTGGGTGATGTCTCTTGCTGAAGTAACTCATGCGTCGCGTGGGCACTTTCAGTAATAGGAGCTCCTTGGGCTCATAGGAAGTTGAATTATAAGATGGAAAGTTTGACTTGTATCATGACTTCAGTGAGCTGCCTTATGAAGGAGTCGTGAAAGGAGAAAAAAAGTGTACAGTATTGAGTAATACGGCAAACATGCTTTTCGAGGATGTGCTATGTAGTCTAAAATTGAGATCTGTGGTGTTGGAACGTAATGTCAACAACCAGCGGGGTGATCTTAGGAACAACCAGAAATAAAAGATTTCCTCTCTCTCCTGACTTCCTTTCCATGATGAAAATGGAAGAAAATCGTTAAAAGGGGTAGGAAAATCCACATGTGTAAACCATAGTGAATTATTTCCAATATTTATAATTTTTTTAACCCAACCTCAGCCTCAGCTGATGGAACAAAACCAGCTGTTAAGCCATCCTGGGGCATATCTGCTGGCCACAAGGCCTTTGTCTGTTGGGCACATGACATTTTTCTCTTTGGTATGTACGTGTGCTTCGGGCACACAGTCTGGGATCTCCCTGGCGTGGCTAGTCCGGTACCCAGGTCCCAATGTCTGCCTCTCGCTGGTTATCACGGTGGTCTGAGAGCTGTGTCTGCCTTCAGCCGTCCCATCTCAACAAGCTGGTTCCCTCCTCTCTCCTCAATGTAACTGGTTAGAGGACTTGCATTTGGAGAAGCGGCCAAGAGTCTCGGCATCTTTCAGTGTCCTCTACAAAGAAAAAGCCTCCTTCCCGATTAGAAATGGAGTGTGTTGGAGCCTCTTCTTAGAGACTCTGACAAAGCATCCCTATTACACAGCAGGCCTCCCCTCTCCCTCCCACATCCTCCCAAGGTAAAAGCTTGCTGTGCTTAAAAAAAAACCAGGAATAAGCTCCTACAGTTCCTAGCTGTGCACATTAATTGGCACCCATGTTCTGAATTTGGACAATCTGAGCAGGCAGGACGGTCTTGCAGATGCCATGGTCTTCATTTGAAAGCACAGGCATTGAGTGGGATTTTAAAGCACCACCCCTGAGGGGGATTAGGGTCCGAAGTCTGAGGGTTCGGACAAGATGATACATGAGGTACATCATCCTTTGCAGTTAATTCTTTTAGGTTTCAAATGTGGTGGGGAGTGGGCTTGGACAGACTTGCAGCTGGCTTCCCTGGAAAAGGAGGGTGAAAATCTGCCCCCCCCCCCGGCACACAGGTGCCCCTGGGGTGCAAGAGGGCTCTCGGGCCGATGGGTACAGCGGTGCAGCAAAGCCTGGTGCGGCTGAGCGGGGCCCATGCAGAGGGGCTGGGCCTTGGGGGCGGTTGCCAGGAGCCACCTCACTGGGGAGTGGCCTTCAGGACGCAGCCTGCTGCTCCTCCCTGACCAGATGCCTCAGCTGGCGCCCAGCTTGGATTCGCCCAGCATTGAATTCTTCTGTGCCCTGAACATCATCACAGAGAAAACAGTTTCTGTTAAAAAGGCCTTATCATTAATCCTCCAGATTTTGGTGTTAAAGGATTAGCATAAATCATTTTCCTGATAAGTTATGTGTCGTTGTTGAAAACAGTACACTGGACACTAGAGTGCAATGTACCACAAAATGTTGTACTAGATACTCCTTTTACAAACATACGTACATGTTTAGGGGGCACCACGGTGGCTTAGTCAGTTGGGCGTCTGCCTTCAGCTCAGGTCATGATCCCGGGGTCCTGGTATGGAGCCCCACATTGAGCTCCCTGCTCAGTGGGGAGCCTGCTTCTCTTTTTCTGCCCCTCTCCCTGCTCACTGTCTCTCTCTTTCTCTCAAATAAGTAAATAAAATCTTCCTTTAAAAAACTGGAGAACAGGGCGCCTGGGTGGCTCAGTCTAATGTTACACGTCTGCCTCTGGCTCAGGTCATGATCTCAGGGTCCTGGGATCAAGCCCCGCTTCGGGCTCCTTGCTTGGCGGGGAGCCTGCTTCTCCCTCGCCCACTCCCCCTTTGCATTCCCTCTCTCACTGTCTCTCTGTCAAATAAATCTTCAAAAAAAATTTAAAAATGGGAAACAAGCTTCTCCTTCTCCCTCTGCCTCTCCCCTCCACTTGTTCACTCTCTCAGATAAATAAATGAAATCTTTAAACAAAAGGAAAAAAGAATCTCTGTATGCATTTGTGCACAGGTGGGTGGGTGTGTGAGTGTGCCTGTAAACACGTACAGGACCCACCTGTCTGTCCACAGCCTTCTCTGTCTATCCACGTAGTCCCAGGATAGGGACTCTGGTCCCTACCAGGCAGCTCTGGTAAACTAAGGCTGGATCGGGGGGAGAGGGGGTGATAAATCGTGTTTGAAATGCTCAGAGTTGAGGTTTCCCAGCTACTCGGAAAGTGTGACTGAGTCAGCAGTGCCGCAGCTCTGGACCCCCCCGCTGCGGTCCGCCGCAGAGGTTCTCTGCTCCCCCCCAGGAGAGGGCGTGAGGACATGCTCGGGGCTCGAGGTGACCAGGGGGCTCACTGCCTCTCTGTCTCTCCCGCAGCTTGGTCATCCAGTGGAGGTTTGTGAACAGGGTCCAGAAGCAGATGAACGCCTTCCTGGAGGTAAGTCGTGCGCCCTCAGTCCTAGGTGGAGAGAGGAGGGCTCTCGTCCTTGGGGCGGGCGGGCTGGCGGCGGTGTCCCACACCGGCAGGCGGGGCAGGAAGACTGGGCCTGCACCGCGTGCACCACGGCTCCGGCCCGGAGCCCTCAGCTGGCCACCCTTTGGCTTGGTGGTGTCCCACTCTGCGCAGCCTCGGCTTCTGCTCGGGTCCGAGGGAAACACGCTCCCTGGATGGGTTTTTAACCTTACACCGAGCCGTCTTATGCAGACCTTCCTCCTGTTGGAGGGCGAAGCAGTGGCTCCTCAGATCCAAATATTTAATGTCAGCGGTGCTCCCAGGCCCCTCGCAGAGGGTGGCGGGATTCATCGTTTTTAAAAAAGGGTTCATTTGCAGGGCACCCGGGTGGCTCAAAGTTCGTCTTTGGCTCAGGTCATGGTTCTGGGGTTCTGGGATTGACCCCACGTCTGGCTCCCTGCTCAGTGGGGAGTCTGCTTCTGCCTCTCCCTCCCCACCCCCCCATTCTCTCGCTTTCAAATAAATAAGTGAATAAAATCTTTAAAAAATGGTTCACTCTAAAAAAAAAAATGGTTCACTCTGACCAACAGTAAAATTCCTTTTTAAGTCTTAATAATGGTTTTAGTTCTGTATGGAGAACGTGGGAACAAGCCCCGAGTGCGTATTACAAATTCCCACCGAACCAGTGCCGAGTTCTCTTTGGGCAGCACTGTTCTCGGCCCGCCCAGCTCAGTCCCTGCACTTACCCCAAGCCGGGCAGACCACTCAAAATTCAGGGACTCAGGGCATGAGATGTGGGTTAGACCCACAAGAGGACAGCGGGTTTCATACTTTAGTTATGTAAGGGACCCAGGAGGCACGGCCTGGCCCCGCCCCAGGTGATTCCATGTTCAGAAACCCGACACCTGCGAGGCCCAGCTGCGTGGAGCATCTCGCCGGATAGTCAGTGTTAACGCGGGAACTAGAGCGCAGTCTCAGCGTTCCTCCCTCTCCTCTCTCGGATCACACCGCCTCCTTATGTAGCTCGTCTCTGTGCCTTCTGTACCTTATTTTTAAACATGTTCTCTTGCACATCGTGGCTCGTGTGTTCTAGGACACACTGACTCATAGCTATGTCATAAGTGGCTTTTGGAATTCGCCTGCCTACAGTAACCCATATTTTCATGGGCTTCTGAAATTGCTCAGATACCCGAACCTTCTAGATTCTCCTACTTTTCTAAATTCTTACATTGTGACTGTGCTGTTTTTATTAGAACTACAGTTAGGAGATACTGTCGCTGATCTATAAATCAGCAAAGAATGTTTTTTTCCTGGTTGTTTTCTCTGTAAAATGTGTCTCTTTTAAGGAAAAAGATGTTTAGGGTGATTTTTTTCTTTCTTTCAGGGATTCACAGAACTGCTTCCTATTGATTTGATTAAAATTTTTGATGAAAATGAGCTGGAGGTTTGTATTCTAAACCTTTTCTGCAAAGTAGATATTTTTAAGTGGTATTTTATTATTCTCTGACCCATGATGTCCTAGGAAGTAAACAGATGGATTCTACTCTGTGTTTCTTATGGGTACATGTGTCTGTCTTCGAGTAGGGAATAGTGAGAGTAGTCAGTTGTAGATTCCTCACCCAGGAGAGGGTGGTTCTAGGACACACCAGACAAGCAGAGGCCCACCAAGCTGGGTTGGGTTCACGGCCAGGTGCACCAGGTAAGGAAAGTTGCTTCGGCTAAAGTTGTGGTTGGGACAACCAGTTGGGGCTGCAGCGTGCTGCCCACGAGGCTGGGCTGGCTGAGATCCTGCACTCCTCCCCACACAGTGGTAGCTGATGGCAACCTTGGCCAGGACGTGAGCACCAGGGGCTGTAAAACAGACGTCTCTGTGACCTTGACCTGGTATTATTAAGGAAGAACCTCAGAAGACAACGAGGTCGTGAAAGGAGGCAGTTTGTATTAGATTGCTCCAGCTTTGTGTGGACCTAGAGGAAAACTTTGCAGCCGAAAAAGCACAGAGATCTCGCACCCTGTGATGTGTTGAGAGAAATAGAAGAAGGACATTTTCCATGAAGCGTGTCTCACAGGCTAGCCTTCTGTCTTTTGGAAATAGAAACTTCAAGACAGATGATGTCAAAATCCTGTAGGGTGAGCCCTTTGTTTCATAAGTAGGGAAACTGAGGCAGGGAGCAGTTAAAGATCTCTCAGGTTTACCCAGTGAGTCAGGCCTGGGATCTAGTCTCAGGCTGCTGGTTTAGTTCTCCGTTCATTTCTCTTTGGTGCCTCTGCGGGAACAGCAGGCTCACTTTTCCTGAGGACGGCGTCCTCAGGAAGCACCTGCTCAGGGGGGTTAGGCAGTGGGAGGAGCCCTTGGACTCCGTCACAGACCCAGTCACTGCACTAGCGCACGTCGGCCTCCACGCCCGTCCGGTCAGCAGGCTGGCAGGGAGGAACTCTGGCTGCCAGAAAGCCCGGATCCTCATGGGGGTTGGGAGACATTTCAGGTCCTGGGACACATAAGGTCTTGGAAGGGGAAACAGCTGGAGTAATGAGCAGCTGTAAACGGAGCAGGAGAAAGTCTGAGCCCCAAGCTCAGATGGGAGGGGTGGGCGAGACAGACGCCGAGTGGCACTTCCACCACGAGAGGTGGACGCACCACATGCGTCGGATCTGGGTCCCCCTCCTTCCCTGCGCCGCCACTGTGATCCAAAGGGGCAGGAAAATGACGTCCCCATCAGGCATTAGGAGCTGCCAGCTTACCTGCTCTGTGCACGACAAAATGCTGGCATTGAGTAAAGGTCATTCCTCCGCGGGCGATGTCTGCAGCGTTCGCGCGGGCCTCTCACATCTGCCCCTTCTCCCTGCCAGCTGCTCATGTGCGGCCTCGGCGACGTGGACGTGAACGACTGGAGACAGCATTCCATTTACAAGAACGGCTACTGCCCAAACCACCCTGTCATTCAGTGGTTCTGGAAGGTAAGGCCATGGCCGCGCGGGTGCTCCTGCTCCCCTGCCGGCATTGAACCCCTGGGGGTGGAAACCCAGCTCTTTTTCCACGACTCCTGGCCCACAGCTGTCCCTGCCTCAGCTCGATCCTCAGCAGAGCACTTCATCCTTCCCTTAGCACCTGGCTAAGGCTGCTCTGTTGGAGGAGCCCACCGAGTAGGATGGAGCACGTCCTTGGGCGCAGGATGCAGAACTCGCCTGCCCAAGTGTAACTAAGAATGGGAGGCTTCTCGGGGTGAAACGTGCCTGGGGGCTGAGTTTTCTGAGGTGCCGTTTTTGGTTAAAAAATCATTTTCCCCATTTTATTGGTTAATTCCAACAGACATTTTGATCTTTGTATCCTTCAATCAGAGATGCAAATGCAATTTGATTTACTGTCTTAGGACTAGTGTTTGCTTTCTCTTGAGCTTAGGAGAGAAGTGAAATAGGAATGAGTTGAGTCCAAGGGAGAGACTGTAAACTGCCTTCTAAAGAACAGTTTCAGGGGTGCCTGGTGGGCTCTATTGGTTAAGCATCTGCCCCCGGCTCAGATCATGATTTCGGGGTCCTGGGATCGAGCCCTACGTTGGGGATGAGCGGGGAACCTGCTTCTCCCTGTCTCTCTCTGCTCAATCTCTCTCTCTCCCACTCCCCAAATAAATAAATAAAATCTTCCCAAAAAATAGCAATTTCAGGGGGGGAAAGGCTGATTACATACTTAAAATAACTCCCATAACTTGTTTTCGTTTTTAAATATCTATTACTAATACATGTTACATAGTATAATATATCATAATACCATAATACTACTTGTTTTAATTTCTAAATAACTATTATTGGTACTATTTTAAGTGCCAGCAGTAGTCTAGAGAGAGAAAATGCCACAAGCAGACTCTTCAGGGCCCGGTCCGCGTGCCTGCCCAGTTCTTGGCCTGATTCCGACGTGCGGCACACACAGGGTATCGCAGAGGCCTACGCTGGCCTCTGTTTTTCTTTCTTTTTATAAAACATTCTCTTGAGAGAACTTACACAGTCTGGAATCTCGCATCTCATGTCATAGCCTGGGTTCCCCTGGTGTCGGCGCTTCTCAAACACGGGGTGTGTGTAACTGGCCACTGGAGCAGGAGGCGGGGGCTCCCGGCACGCCTCCCCCACCGACACTGAGCTAGGTGCCGTCAGAGAGTTTGCTTTGTAAGAAAGAGACTTTATGATCTTTCCTGCTCTGAGGTGACGCAGGTGGGATTCTGGTGCCCATAGGATGCCCATTAAAAAAAAAAAGGTCCCGTTTTCAGGCACCTGTCCCGGTCTGACCCCGCAGCCTTGGCGGTGGGGTCTCGCATGTCTGCGTTAGCGCGGCGTGGGCCGGGCGTCCCACGGAGCCGTAACCACCGTCTGCCCCCGTCCCCAGGCCGTGCTGCTCATGGACGCCGAGAAGCGGATCCGGTTACTGCAGTTTGTCACGGGGACGTCCCGAGTGCCTATGAATGGCTTCGCCGAACTTTACGGTGAGCGGGGGCACTGTGAGACTCGCTGCTCCTTCTGCGACCTCGCAGCCAGGCAGCGCTGCGGTGTGTCCCCTGCAGGTGTCCCCTGCAGGTCCCTCGGGGGACTAGGGGGGGTGGGGGGGGCTTCAGGGTTTGTACAGAGACAAGTTGTTCTTTTCTGGTTCTCTTGTCGTGTATTGCGGTATATGTTGAAGGACTCCGTACCGGAGACAGGATCGCCCCGTGCTTACTGTAGAGATGGTAGAAAGTCGCTCTTTCTGCTCTTTGTCATAAAGGTCGTGTTTCATCCCTCCCCCGAAGGAGCTTGACATGAAAGCTTTCGGGGCTCAGCAGAGAGGCTGTACTGTCGGCCCTACAGCCCCTCCAGTCCGAAGTGACGGGGGTCTGTGCCCCGCGGCTGGGCGGGCCCCTTGCCTTTCCCCACAGCAGATGTCCAGTGCCATCTGGGAGCCGGGGAGGGTGTCCCCACTGGGCACGCCCGCCTACCTTCTTCCCTTTCCTTGGAGCCCCACCTTACTTCGCTTTGTTGTCCGCCTGCCTCCACAGTGCCGGCATTTACTTATTTCTCTGTTTTTGTCTAGGTTCCAATGGTCCTCAGCTGTTTACAATAGAGCAATGGGGGAGTCCTGAAAAACTGCCCAGAGCTCACACATGGTGAGTGACAAAAACACACAGTTGTCCACAAATAGGGCTTGAAATCCTTAGCTGGGGCTGATGCTGGGCTGGAGGTCACAGCAGGCTATGTTGCCTGCCCTCGAATAGCAGCATCCAAGCTGTCGGTGACGGTGATGAAATGTAAGTTGCAATGCTGATAAAAAGGCAAACCAGGGTCTGAATGGACCCGATGTGTTCAGCTCATAAAAGAACCAACCACCCCCCTTGCTGGGGGAGTTCCTCCTCTGGACCCTGTCCTTCCCTCGTTATTCCTGGAAGCAGAGATTCCACTGTGTATGCACTCAGCATGGGAATGACTGTTCTCAAACTCTATAGACAGATTGGATTTTTACTGTAACCGTAAGTTGGTTTTTATTCCCAGAACTTGGGATAAAATTCCCTGGAGAAACCTTGTTTTAAAAGGTCTGTCGTGGGGGGACCCTGGGTGGCTCAGTCTATTAAGTGTTGGATTCTCGATTTCGACTCTAGTCATGATCTTAGGATCATGGGATCGAGCTCTGCGTCGGGCTGCGCACTCAGTGGGGAGTCTGCTCGTCCCTCTGCTCCACACTCACTCTCTCACTTTTTCTCTCTCTCTCAAATGAGTAAATACATAAAGTACTTTTAAAAAAATAAAAGGCCTCTCATGGTCACCGATAACTCATACGTCTCTGGAATTCAGCAACAATTTGGCTGGAGGATGGAGGAGCATGAGAGGTGTGACAGAGGCTTCGTCCCCAGGGGTCAGGGACCAGAGCGGATGGGGGACAGGTGTGGAGCAAGGTAGCCCTTAGGGCCCCAGGATTCAGGATAGGAAGAGGGGCCTCCCGTGTCTCCGAAGGGTCCCTGAACCCAGCAGCCCTTGCGGGAGCTCTTACTGATCCAAGCACCCGTGTTTCTTAGGTTGGTTTTCCTCCACAGGCTTCTACTTCTTGCTCTTAGAAGCAGGTGGAGAGGGGCCGTCTAAAAGAGGGCAGGCCCCCAGCCTCCTCTCCTCAGCCGCAGTGAGGCCTTCCAGAGACCATTCTGGGCTGCACAGCGCCACTAAAGGCTCATTGCGGGAAATGCCTCCCCACCCTCAAAGTGCCAGCTAGGAAAGAATTCTTATGAAAGTGTATTTGTGGAAAATTGGCTGTGGGAGGCTTTTTTGATTCCCTCGCCTTGCCAGAGAGAAAGCGTTCCCCATTTATACCATTCACAGGACTCTGAATGGCATGAATATGGCCCTTGCCCATCCGACCCTTGAAAGCAGGCGGACTCCAGCTAAAGCTGGCGGGTCTCCAGAGCGCTGATTGTCGCCATTCTCTGTCTTGTCTTCTAGGGGTAGAAGGTGGTGGTAGTTTGGAGCTCTTATTCCAAGCAGTATCTGAGTCAAGTGTCATTTTCTGGGTTATGTTAGCCTTCGTTTGGAAGGCAGTCAGGATGGGGCCGAGCCCCGGGACTGCTGGGATTGATGCGCAGCTCCCAAACTCCTGGTCTCCTCGTGATGAGGAGGAGTAGGTGCTGAATCCCTGGGCACAGCCGTCCTCTGTGGGCCGGGCGCTGTGGAGTCTCGAGGCAGCCCTCTGGCGCGCTGGCATTCCCTCACGCGGCAGGGAAGCTTGCCCTGTGAGCCAGCACACAGCTCATAGGTTCCCAAAGCCCAGGACTGGAACTCGCTCCGCCAGGATCAGTCTGCACACTAGCCACCGCGCCAGCCTCTGCTGCCTCTGTCGCTACAGTGCACTTTGCTTGGAGGCTCTTCGAAGAGAACCGAGTAATCGAGTGTCCAGCCCGTGTCCCTCGGTGCCCGTGCACAGACGTCTTCCTGTTGAACTTTCTGTCTGTGCCCACGTCCACCTGCTTGGGTCACAGCTGAAACGGTGCTGCCCAGATAAGGCCTCTGAATTCAGTGGTTCCCACCGTCTGCTGCAGATTGAAACCACCTAGAAAGTTTCCCCAAAAAAAATACGGATTCCGGGGTCCTGCCCCCAGACATTTGGAGTTGGTGGGTTTGGTGTGTGGCCCGAGCTGTGGCGTTTTCAGAACTCTCTAGGAGGTTCTGACAGACGGCTGGAGTTGCAGATCCCTGCCCTTCCCTGGGACGAAGGTCTGCAAGCTGCCCGGGGGGCTCTTACCGGAGCCTCTCGGCCTCTGGGGGTCACAGCATTCACCTGCTGATGCGCCCCACAAGTGGCTGCCACCCCCGAGGCAGGGCGCTGAGCGCGGGGCTGTGGGCAGGGGTGAGCGCAGGGCGGGCTGGCGGGGGCGCGCCTGTCTTCTCACTGCCCGGCCCGGCCCTCACCGTCCTAGAGGAGGGAGCTTTGCTGGCTGCTCACAGCAACAGGGCCACCAGCAGCTTTAGCTGGGGATACACCTGATTTCTTCCATGTTTTATGAAAAAATAAAATTGACAGTTAAGCATCAGAATATGAAGCTGACTTAGCAGGAGAGCGAGAGCTAGCATACTTTTCATAAATCTCGCAGACGTGATTATTGAGTGCGCTGGAAGGGGCTTCATCTCACTGCTCTATCAAAGATCAGTTCTTGGATATTTAAAATTACACCTTGCAAAGAATCACAGACCCGCCTGCTCTTTGGAGTAGACTGAAAATGACCCCCCGAGGTCGCTCAGCTGGCCGGTACCGAGCCAGAGCCCGGCCCCCAGCCGACTGCCGCTTGGCAAGCACTTCCTGTGTCCCACACAGGGTCCCGTGCGTCAGCTCCTGTGAGCATCACGATAATACTGAGCAGAGGGTCATACACAAGGGGAAGGTCGTCTCCGGTCCTGGAGAGAATACAGGCCCCGTAGGGATCCCCAGCCCTGGACTCTGAAGGGCCAACTGCGGTTGACGTGAAAGCCACCTTCTGTGAGAGGCCCCTACTCGGTTCCATCTGCAGAAGTGAGGTTCTGTCTTTACAAGTGGTAAGGGCACATGTGAGAGTATTATCAAACTGAAAACCCTTTCAGACAGCGCCTTCGGGATTCCTGGGTTCCAGAGAACTCCAGTTTGAGAAGCACTGTGCGCTCCTCCCCTGTAACTCCTAGCGCTTCGTGACTTAAAACTCTCAGAGCTCAGTGCGTCCCGTGAGCCACAGGAGGGGTTTCCACAGGGCCCAGCGGGGATGTGCGCCTGCCTCTTCCTGCTGCCAATAGCAGTGAGTTTTTGAAATGTGGGAACTTGCTGTTTTCATATTTGGAATCACAGGTGACCATCCCGAAGTTACTACCCAGAAAAGCACTTGGCGTGGGGTCTCGTGCAGAGCGCTGAGAGCATTCTAGATACACTCAACCTTGGTTCATCCCTGACGTGTAAGTGCCAGAGCTCGGCCCACACGCCAGGGACTGCCCCTTTCGAGCTCCCCTCGGCCCCACGTCCAGCTGTGGGGAGATCTTTCATGGCCCATCAAAAAATTCTCGTCTGTCCTCTGTAGGTTATATGACCTCGTCGGCGTTTTTTTTTTCTAATGACTCAGAATTGTTGCTGAAGACTTGACATCCTCTTGCCCAAATACTAAATGCCTCCTTAGCGCCCCCCCCCCCCCGCCAGGGATCGCTGTGGTGACCACAGGGTGACAAGGATGGCCTTTGACCTACACTTTCTGTTACTTCCACAGCTTTAATCGCCTCGACTTACCTCCATACGAAACCTTTGAAGATTTACGAGAGAAGCTTCTCATGGCTGTGGAAAACGCTCAAGGATTTGAGGGGGTGGATTAAGCGCCCCCCACTCCCTCCCCGACCTCGGGGTGGTGGTTCGTCTGGCAAGTCCTGCTTGCACTTTTGCATTTGCCTAACAACAGACTTTGCAGAGACCAGGCGGAAAGAGCAGCCTCCGGCATGGCTCCTGGAGCTGAGCCTTCGAGAGCCTTCGCCCGTGACTTGCCCAGGTTCGGACGTGGGAGCCCGGTCCCAGGTCACGTTCCTGCATTTTCCACCACGAATTATCAACTGGTTGATGTGTACACTAATTACATTTCAGGCGGACTTAATTCTATTTATGTTGTGCCTCTGTAGGCAAAGCCCTTAATAAATATTTTACATACTTTATAATGACAATGAATGAATTAATCACTCTACAGGTATAGTATTACAACTCATGTTTACTTTTTAAAATGATTTAGACCGATTTTCAGATTTTATTTCATTACAATTAAAGATGTCTCGTGTACTTGGAAAAGTGAGCATATTTTTTTTTGTATTTGAATTTCATACCAGGTTTAATGTCAGTGACATTTTTTATTTTTGAAGTACTTTGAGTACCTTCCCTGCTCCCTACTTTATTAGAATTGGAAGACTGATTTTTGTCCAAAAACCTTCTACAGACAAGTACTTTGAGAGCATTTAAGCTACAACTTCAGGCATAATGGTAATTTGCTCCATACTCAGAATGCAAACAAACTGGATATTGCATTTTTTGTACAAATTTAGCATACTAGCTGCCGGCTGCGAGAATTGTAACATAGCATGACGAATTCGGTGTTGACTTTGAAGGAATCGTACCGTTATTCCTTAGAAGTAATTCCGTGTGCCAGAGCACATCTGGGGACAGGGTTGGACTGTCCTTTCTCCGAAGAGAAGTTATCTGCCCCTCCCTGCCGCTGTACAGTCCTCTTCTCACCTTTTCCTCTTTGCTGTTGTAGTGGAGACATACGAATGAACCTTGGCACCGCTTGATTGGAAACTGCGGAAACCAGAGATCTGTTTCATGTCTTACTTGTATGCGTTGGCTAATGGTTGCTAAATAACCAATTTTTGTTCTAACTGCACCAATTCTAAAGGCACTTTAGGGACTACAGGGAGGTCCTCTCTGGTTTTGTTGATGTTTTGTGTTTTTTTACCGGAGACGGTCAATGTGATGATGCTTTCTTCTCCCTGCACACCTTTCCGGTGCAGTATCTATCCGTTGTGACTCCAGCTGCTGGTGTATAAAACCTAACTGGAAAGCTGAGCCCATAGACCCCTCCTCACCCGCCGCGCCGCGATTTCTCTGTGACTACCAGGATTCATCGAGTGAACTCTTCATCTAACCGGGTCTTGTCCCCTAGGACATGTTGCATGCTTCAACACTGTGTACTGCCTGAGTGATGTCTGTTCTGTGCTGGACTGAAACGTGAGCGGGAACTTGGATTTGACCCCCGGGGTCGGTCAGTCGGGCCGATCGGGTGGCAGGGAGGGACAGTTCCGCATGCTCAGGTTCTTTGCCGCTATGAGCGTTGGTTGCGGAACTCCATGGTGTTTTGAGAGAAAGCCTGAGGGCAACATGGGGGACCATTCAGGGGCCCTGCTGCCCTTTTAGCCTTGTTGTCCTAAACCCTGTTGTGACAGTCAGAGGGCTCTAGAGATTTGTCCTCTTGCCATTCGTAGATAAGACAGAAAATTGGGCTTTCGGGGCCTCCCCGTTTGTTATGTAAGAAGGACCTTTTGGTGTAAGAAATTCATTGTTACCCAGCTTTGAGTGGCTTGTGAAAAAAAAAAAAAAACCATGAATGTTCGTGGTTATAAATGAGCTGTCTTAAGAGTTGGAGGGGTCTGAGAGAGGGTGGATTTCTACAGAGCTGAGGATTGGCTCCTTTTTCCTATTGATTTAAAAATCTCCGGTAGTGATCAGAGAACTTAGATGTTGAGTAATTGGAAAAAAGCACAGTGCTTATTATTTTTCTCTGTGAGATTTTTTTCCCCCACAGTCAATATATAACAAATGTCTCATGGCAAAAACCCCCTTCGTGTAGACACCTTCCTGGTCCAGAGGGCTTGCTTTCTAGGACTCACACCAAAGCCAGTGCTTGGATGGATTCTGAGAGTGATCGTGTTGTGATAGGGGAGGAAGCCCGCCATTCTAGTTGAAGAACGGGGATTCTGTCATTTTGCAAACCGTATATTCAAAAAAATCAGAATATTCTGTGTAAATGTAAATTAGGCAGTGTTAAAAACATGAAAGAAAAATCCATCCTAAGATCACTTCCGTGCCAGGAGCAGATAGGAATTGTCGAGCTGTACACCCCTGTGAATACTTGAAAGACCGTGATTGTGACTGACCGTTCGGTTCATCTGCCACTAAATGCTGGATTCAGTGACAGTCGAACAGTGCTGGCTTCAGGGTTTGGTTTGATTTGGCTTTTGAGCCACATCAGATCCTCTCATCTCAGCAATTCTCAGTGTTTCACTCTTTGTCTAAAATAATCCTAGATCTTGTTTTCTCTGAATGCTGACAACCGCTCTCCGATGTCTTCACGACGGAGTCCCGGTGGACCAGCAGAGTGCTGGGCGGTCCCGTCAGCAGGCCCCCCGGGGAGGGGGCACCGGGACAGGCTGCTGCTCCTGGTTACCCTCCCCTCTGGCGCTTCTCCGGTCTAGGGGCTCCGCTCCTTCCTTTCCCTTAGAGATTAACCTGGATCTGGCTTTTTTTTTAGTTGCCTGAAGAAGGTACAGTTATGATGGGTCACTTTGCCCTGAGGTTAAGAAGCTAGTTCCAGAGTTAACAACCGCATTGTAGACATGAATTGTCACACCTGCCTGTAGATCCTGGGTGTTTCTGTCCCTGTTCCTTGTTGGCCTGCAGGCGGATTTGGAAAGTCTGGAGTAGCTTCAGATGGCGTGCTGCTTTTCTGCCGGCTGCCTCTGGGACAGGACACCATGAGGCTTTCCGTCTGTTTTAAAGTCGTATTCACCTGAAACCTTTTCCATTACGTATTTCTCTATGGCCAGTCCTGTACCAAATCACAAGAATGTAAGATGCTTCTTTGGTTTTTGTTTACAAGGCCCTTTGGTCGAAGATCGGATTTTCCCTGTGGTCAGATGGCAAATGCTCTAAAGCAACTGACACGGGCTCTTCCTCCCACATAAGGATGCAGTGACAGATTCTAGAAGTGGTTGGCAAAATATTTGAACCGCTTTCTACATCTCACATTGTTAAATAGACAACATGTACCGTGGCTCTTTGATCTTGCCAGATCCAGACTGGCTCTCTTGAGAGCCAAGTTCATATGCAGCAAATTACTAATTGTTCTAACAGTTAACTCATTGTTTAACACTTGGCTCTAGCATTTTCCCAAGTCTTGTATCTCACCTCTGAACTTTGAAAATCTGTGGGGAGCGTGGGTTATCAATTCTCAAGCCCCCTCCCTGCTGTGCTAGCCTCCTTCTTTCTTTTCCCCTTTCCTCTGCACCCCCCTTGTTGACTGGGAGAGGAGGGCATTTAATGTCTGGCATCATTTCCTGCCTTGTCGGTAGGGGGCGCCGCTGCGTGGGGTGACTGCCTGGCCTGCTCCCTTCCTGGCCCCCAGGCACTACCTCTTCTCTCCTTCAGGCTTTGGGGTACATGCTGAGAAGTCACGTCAAAACTGCCAATTTCAGGTCTGAGATGCGTTTTTAAAAATCCTTATAAATTCCACTTTGTACTTTAGATTTTAAAACTGGGAAGATGGTGTGATAATACTTTGGACCACTTTTTAATTTATCTAAGCCTTAACGAACAGTGGATATACACTTGCATACGCAAACCCCCACCCCAGAGTGCTCTCAGTGTCAGAAACAATGCCGTAGCCTCAGGACGTGAGCTGGTGTCATGTTTTATTTTGGAAAAGAATAGCTTTCTGTCTGTATGAAATTTTCCAAGAAAACTTCTCATCAGGCATCTATCCTCGGTGAAAGGTGTTATGCGCAGAGCAATGCATGTTTAAAATGCACGTCTCCTTGTCCGTTGGGTTTATGTTTCTAAGGAGCGCCGTTAGGAGTCTAACGACATTGGCTGCAGACCTGTGTGTCCTAATCTCAGCCTCGTGTCACAGCATCGAAAGCCTTTCTAATGACCATGACCCTGTGTCTGCAGACATCTGGGTTCCTGTATGAGCCTGTTTGCCCTTTCACTCACCAAGATTGTCACGGTTTCCTTCCTGTTAGCTTCGCATAACTTTGTTTTTCCTTTACTACTACCTATGTGAGATGTATATCCATATATACATACATATGCTGTCCAAATATAAATGTATATATTTGTATAGCATTTCTACACTTTTCTTGAGTAATCTGGTTTCAAAAGGGAGTGAGAGTTTAGTCCTTCTACGGTTTCCTCCAAGCTGTGTCCTGAGCTGTCTGACCCTCCGAGCCTGAGAGGGACCCCAGGAAAATGATGCTAACATGCTGTCATTCCATAATTCGGGATCTTTTACCAAATGAAACGTGAAAAAAAAAAAAGTGACTTTTAAGGTGAAAAGGGTTTCAAGCATTCCAAATGAATTCTCAGTGTTTCATAACTTTTTATTATCAATTCCACCTCCTAATAATACAAAGCCAAGTACTATTTGATACGGTGATTACGAACCAAACTACTTTGAAATTTTTTAAAGACAACTTATGGATAACGCTCCTTTTCACAATCAGAATGGCTTTAAAATATGGTTGAATTTGATACACACAGGAAGAGTTTTGTTTAAGAACAAGTCCTTTTTTGCTCTTCATTTTTCTTGAGAGATCTAAAGAGAAATTGTAGACTGTTTTCCTGACAGCAAAAGAGTAATGTGACAAAATGAAGTCGTTGTAAAGAAGTGATACACCTTGTCAAATATTTAATAAAGAATTATGGAAGCTGGAATGTTTTCTACATCGAGTATTGTGGGTTGTTTGATTTCAAGCTTCTCCATTAATGCATTGTCTTAATGGTTTGGGGGGGTTAAATGCCTGCAGTTGTAGAGCACTCGTTTCCTTAATATCCCTCAGAGCCCCACACCTGTAAGATGTTACTGAAGTCTGCCCACAACACAAGGCTCACACTCTCTGGGGTGCACATCCCTTCCCAGCCGTCTGTCATCTTGTTATTCAGCTTGGGAATTAACGACTTTATAAAACACTTGCAAAACTCCTCTAAGAGTCCATCCCTAGAAAGGCTGACTTCACCTCTAGTTTTTAACCCACCAGCCCTCAATGTAACGTGAGTTAGTCATGAAGCCCAAAGAGGTTCTCAGAAGAACGATGCTGTCAAAATCTCGATCTGGCGTCAATTCCCTCTTAAAACTGTAGCCGCCTCAAAAGTGTTTCCTCTTTAGTACGAGGCCTCCTCTCAATGGCCTCAAGCTGCCCCCTCAAGATCAGTCCCAGGTAAGTTCCCAGCAGGGTGCGATGCAGTGTTGCTTCGGTTAGCAAAGGTGGTGTGGGCACGTCTGAGGCCAGTGGGGAGAGCGGCTCCCGACTCCAGTGTGGGCTTTCTGAGAGGGAAAGACAAGCGGTGGGATGAATGGGGGGAAGAACGACCCTCTATCAGCGCACAGGGGCAAGCCGAAGACGCTCGTCACCCGCTCTGAAGTCCATGAGCCATCCGAGCACAGGTGGGGACTGAGTGAGAAGGAAGGTTCCCTCTGCGGGGCTGAGCTCGGGCAAAAGATGAACCCCCCCACCCCAGCTTGTCCCCTCCTGCCCGGCGCCCCTGCAGAGCCCCGCAGGAGTCTGTCCTCCAGGGCGTTCCAGAAGTCAGAGCTGGCTCTTCTAACTGACCCCCTTTTCAGCCGGGGCCCAGCAAACTCTTGTTCTCCCGCGTGCCTGCGGCACCTGTCACTGGCAGCTCTGCGGCCGCAGGCTTGTCACTCCCTATTGGACCGGGGTCCCGAGTGGCAGAGGCGAGGGCTTGGGGCCAGCGCAGTGGGAAGGAAGGGCGCTGGTTTTCTCCCAAAGCTCTTTGCTTGCCTCACCACACCCCAGTGCTCGGGGGAAGCCTTTTCTTCCTCCCGGAGGGAACAGCTGACCTGGAAGGGGTGTGGGGGCGCCGTGTGCAGCAAGCCGGCCTCCAGACCAGCGCCCGAAGCCCTGGAGGCGCGCGCCGTGAGCGACGCAGCCCTCTGGGGATAAAGGCAAAGTCTGCTTTGGGGCGACTTGTAAGCGATCCCCTGCCGTGGGCGCTCTCCGTGGAGTTCCCAGAATTAGGGAGGCCCGCTTGGCCTGCTCCAGGCTGGATAACGACACAGGCTGAAGGTAGAAGCTACGAATTCTCTAGACTTCGCCCTTGAGAGATTTTTGTCCATTCTTAAAGCTTCTTACTTATCACCTCTTGGCAGAGCCTGGTGATGCCATTTTCCTTAGTACTCGAGACCGTCAGCTTTGAGTTCCAAAGAACACCTTTCTCCCCCGTCCAACATTTTGTTAGGAAAACATTCAGAAGAGTTGTAAGAATTGTGGAGGGAACACTAGGACACAACCCTGCCCCCCAGGTCTGCCATTACGTTTTACTCTGCTCATGTTATCCTCTTCCTCCCCCAAATACTTCAGTATGCCTAACGTTAACTAGATTTTATCATTTAGATTTTTTTCTTTTGAGGTACTCAATAAAAATTCAACTGGGTAAACCTGGAGATGTAATTGCCTTTACCAAATGACTCATGAATCAGACAGCATCCAATCTAGCAAAGAGAAAGGAGCTCCAAGTTGCAGTACAAAATGGAAGGTTTTTAAAGTCAGGGAGAGGGTGGGGGGAAAAGATGTTATTAGCAAACAAGGGAAGGGGTCAATCCGTGAATTAACCTCCTAGAGCTGACCAGGTCAGCTGGTTAAAGATCCCATTCCTTGGAGTGGGGGAAGGGGAGAGATAGCAGTTAGGTATTAAGTCTCGGTTTGCTTAGCACAAGTGACTCCATTTTGGACCCGCTGTCCCTTTTTAACGGAGTTAAAGTTCACAAAAGAGTAAATCTTAAGTGTACATTCCCAGAGTTTTGACAAATGCATGCATTTGTGTAACCCAAATTCCCATCGCCCCAGAAAGTTCTTTTGTGTCTCCTCTTGGCCCATCTCCACTCTGGTGCCCTGCCCCCGACCCTCAGCAACTGCTGTTCTGAATTTTTTTTTTTCTTTTTTGCACCCTAGATTAGTTTTGCCTGTTCTCATTTCACAGAAGTGGAACCATGAGATTTGTTACAGTGACTTGTCAAATTGTTGCTGGCGTCTCCACTGCCCCAGAGCCATGAAACCCCCTAGGTCAGTGAGTAGGGAGCCACAGGTCATCACTAATGAAAAAGAGGATAGTTTAATGCCCAAATAGTGTCCCCCATTTCATATATAACGTGAAAATCTCCACTTTCCAAATACAATCACCCTGCAGGATGTTCAAGCCTGGTGTTTACATACATCGATCATCTTGGACTTAGGTTGAAATCAGGCACATTTTGCTGTAATCGGTCACCTGTGCCTCAAGAGGAAGAGGGTGGCCTGCATTGCTCCCCAGCTCCCAGGCCCCCTTTTTCATGAAAGCATCCTGAGGATGGAAGAAGGCAAGAGTTTGTCAGGGCACGTTAATGGTGTAAGAAGGAAGCCTGAGCGGTAATTTAATAGGATAAAAGTTTATTCCTCATGGGCCTGTGTGGGTTAGAGATGACACTCTGCCCCAGGGACTCAGCCACCCTCCTTCACTGGTCCACCATCCCCCCGGGCAGGTCCTCTGCGGCCCACAGGCAGAGGCTGGAGCAAGCCTGTGGAAAACGGTGGGATGGCAGGTCCGGAGGGGGAGTATCCCCACTGCCCACCTCGCCCTGGCCACACGTCCCTCACGTGGCCTTCCCTGGCTGCAAAGGAGCTTGGGAAATATCTGGCAGGGCCCAGATGCCAGAGGAAGGAGTTGGGGCACAAGCAGCCACACTGGGCCCTGGTGTCTCTCCAGCCTCCAGCATCCCTTTGCAGGGGAATGTCCCCGTGGGCTTGTGACCATCTGCATTTCCAAGCTTCTGGAGTCCTGGGTTCACCCTCTTAGGATCCTACTGCTGGCACTAAATCGCAGCCTCACGAGGCCAAGCTGTACGTGAGGCAGACAGACTGGCAGGCCGGCAGGCTTGCAGAGTGGTGATCTGAGCCCGGCCACAGACCACCACGTAACCCCTGTGCTCTCCTGCCCCGCCGCCCCTCCACCAACCTCCACAGGACCGAGCTGTCCCCACCCTCAAAAGGAAGGGCCTGTTTTCCAGAGACCTTCCAGGGCTACACAAACATCTTTAGGCAACAGAGCCGAAGGACCAGAAAGGATCAGAGACTGAGGGCTGGCGTCTCTGCCCCCAAGAAGTATGCGATGGAGCACCAGGATGTTGCTATATTTTTTAAGAGTTTCTATTTGATAAAGGATTTTAGATATTAACGTATAACAGATTTAATATTGCTTGTGGCAGAAAGTTTGGGTTCGGGATTGGTCTTCCCAGTACTAGTTACACAGCTCTCTTCCAAACTCCGAGTAGGGTCTTCTCACTCCCTCCTCCGACCCTCCCCCTCGTCCTCCACCCTCCCCACCCTCTCTTGCCGCCTTTGCTGTCTGTGTTGACTTAGAAGATCCTTGCTTGTTCATCAGTTGAGATTATCGGGGGGACATGCCCTCCCCAATGTAATGAGTGTTTAAACAAAAGTCAGGCCTTTGAACCCTGGACTCCAGTTAAAAAGTAACAGGCTGGCGACCAGATCGATAAGAGACAAATATTAGCTGCGGAGACTGGAGAGCCGTGGCATTGGGAAATACCCGCTGCTGGTGACATGGGGAGAGCTGTGCTCATACCCCTCCTGAGGGTCTGGGAAACCCAAGGGCCCCAGGGACCTTGGGTCAGTCATTTTCTTACTCTGCAAACTGAACACTGAAGCCACCAGCCCTCGCATTAGCTTCTAGAACTCCCTTTAGTCAGGATGCCTGCAGAATCCTCCTGAAGGGCATGTCCTCTATTTGTCCCCTTCCCAGGGGACCCACACTCCTGTTAGGCGGCCTCCAGCAGACCTCCGAGCGTCTCGCTCTACTATGCGTCATACTCCTGCCTGGCGCTCAGCCCACGTGTGGTGTTTGTGCAATAGGACAGCAGGTCTCTGCGTGGCCCCTTCTAGCCCCTCCCTGATCTTCATCCTCCCCTTGTTGTGAGGTGTTCAATGCTGCAGCCCTTGCTTCTTTCTTGAAATGCTCTTTGGTTGCCATGACATTTCACCTTCCGGATTGTTCTCTCCCTCCCCAACTTCTCCTGCTAGTTTTTCTCCTCCCCTAAATGATGTTGCCCCAGAATTTGCTCTTGGTTCTCTCTCTTTCTCTCCCTCTGCCACCCCGTCCACCTCTTTCTCCCCTTCTTCCTCCTCTTCCTGTGGCTTAAAGTCGTCACCTCTGTTCGGGAGATTTTCTGATCTATTCCCCGCCCCAGAGCCCTCCACTCTCCTCTTCAAAATCCCAGCACATCCCAATCTAGACTCACTACTCTTCTTCCAAGTTCCAAGAACTCCCTTCTTCCAAGCATCTATGCAGGCACTTCATCTTTGCCTTTCCATTCATTCGGCTTTGCTCCCCGAGTCCAAAAAGGGACAAAGTTCAGTTTCCCATTCATTCAGCAAACATGCCCTGAGCAGCTACTATGTACCACGTACTTGTAGTGGCTAAGGATACAGCAGTTACAAATGAAACAACGCCAAAAACCTTCCCGTGAGGAAATATCTATTCTAGTGGAGGCAAACTAATAGGAAACATAAATAAAACGTGTGTTACATTAAATGTTGGTGAAGCCACGAATGGAAAGCAAGCCGGGGAAGGATTAAGGGAGCTTGGGAGGGTCCACATCTAGACAGGGTGGGTCAAGGTGAAGACCTCAGGGGCTCTGTGGCTACTTGGGGAAGCACATCTGGGAATGGAGAAACAGAAACGCAAGGGCTCTAAGCGGGATTGAGGAACAAGGTCAAGGCCCTCTTGAATACGCTAACGTGAGACACCTGTTAGACATCCAAGTGAAGAGGTCAAGTAGAAAGTTGGACAGAGAAGTTCAGGGAGAGGTCAAGGCTGGAGATATCAGCTGAAGTGCCATCAGCAGGTCAATGGAATTTAAAGCTCTGAGATTGAAAAGGAGGATCCCAGGATTGGAAGGAAGATGAGACCACCAGGATTGGAGTGGCCCAGAAAGCTGGGGGGAACCGGGAGCCAGTGGGGCCCCAGAAACAGGGAGAGGAGAGCTTAGTTATGCAGGTGGGAGACCATGCGTGTCAGTTACAAACAGTCCCGACTGCTCAACTTAAAGATGTTTCAACCTTACATGGTGCAAAAGCGATATGCGTTCAGAAAAAAACTGTACTTGGCAGTTTGAATGTTAGGTGAGTGTAGTAAATGCATTTTCGACTTAACGGTAACCGTTGTCAACTCCCGTGGGGTTTATCAGGACGGAACCCCATCGTGAGTAGAGGCGAATCTCTGCTGTGGTTGGTCCACAAGATGAGGACTGATCCACGACCACTGGAACTGGCTGTGAGGGCGACACTGGTGATCTCAGTAGAGATGGGGGGGGGGTTGTTCAGGGAGAAGGGGGAGGGGCGGAGGACAGCAGGATCACCCTGAGACCAGCTCAGGATCTGCACCCTCCCCTCCACCTGACTGGCCTCAGAAACATCTGTCCTAGTTACGACAGTAACCTCCTGACTGCGCACCCCCTTTCCTCCTTGCCCCATTCCCAATCCAGGGCACACACAACCCAGCTCTACTCACCACTGGCACCTGCGGAAATCCTTCAATGGCTGCCAGGGCCCCCCAGTGACAATCTCAACTCCTCAGCCCTGCGCTCCAAGCCACGGTCAGGCTCCAGACTCACTTCCCCTTCCTGCCCGTATCTTCTTCACCTTCCCATGGACGTCTCCCCACACACCCTGCTCTCCTCCTTTCTTGCCTTTGTTCACCCTGTGCTCTCTACTAGGAGTGACCTTCCCACACATCCGACTCTACTGAAAATTCAGAGTCCATCTCCAATGGCACCTCACCCAACCAAGCCCCTCCTGGTGCCCCCAAACCCCTGAATTTCCACCTCTCCTCTGAGAGGGCGGCGTCTGGCCCCTTTCTTGTGCTGTCTGGGTGCTGGTCCCCTTCCTGTGCATCACATAAGCCCCCCGATGGCACAGGGCTTCATCAGTGCCCGCCCTACCCCGGATGCCCGGGAAGCCGGCCTGTACAGAACTGGACAGGGGTCTGGGGAATGGCGTGGAGCCGCTGGTCACAGTGAGCTTGGAAGGCATCTGCGGATTTCGGTTTCAAGAATCCTCACCATCTCCTGCCTCTGTCCACTCTCGAATAACAATCAAACATTGGCCAGGCTGCTGAGTGCCTTCCACCTCATGACCCTGAAGAGGGACCCGGTTGTCAGTGAAAGAGGCCTTTGGGGTCTCTGGAGAAGAACAAGAGAGGAAACAAGGATTCAGCCAAAGACATTGAAACCCAAAAGTGGTCTGCTGAGTAAGAGAGTCATGGAGCAATGCCAGGGTCACTGTTTCGCTCCGCTTCCCGTCCTTTCAGACGTGACCTTCAACTCCACAGCATAAGCCACACTTCAGTTCTTGAGAGAACGCAGTCTCAGAGGCCTCCAGGAGACCGGGCCACACACGGCTGTCTACACAGAGGGGTCCGGCAAGTGACAGCTGGTGGCCGCTTGGCTGTGTCCTCTGGGGGCCGACCCAGGCCTGCTCGCGGCCGTAGGCCATTTGGACCAATGTGAGATTTGGGCTTGAATTACCTAATAATTATCCATTTTTCTTTACTTAGAATGTGACTCTTCTCCCACCTTGTCATGATAAACCCTGTGGGGGTTTTACGTCACATACACTGGCAGCCAGATCGCTCCCAACTCTCTCCAGGCCTCCACATACCCTCTCCTCTCCTAATAACCCGCTTGGGAGCTGCCAACGTGTCTTTCCCACTGTCCTGCGCGGGCTTTCTGGCCTCTGTCGAGCCCGGAGGCCTGGGTCAGGTGGGGCAGCCCCTCCTTTCGATATCGTAGGGGCAGAGCTTTATCTTGGGGAAGGAGAAGGAAAAGAGAATCTCAGGAGTTAAGACTTCAACTCATTCCCCTGCTGTCTTGGAAAGTTCTTTTATTAAAAGTCTTTAATAAAGAACTTTATATAAATAAAATAATACAATAATATAATAAATATAATAATAAAATAAATAAAAAGAACTTTAATAAAAATTCTTTTATTAAAATTAAAAATTTTGTTAAAATGGCCCAGAAATGCTCCCTCTTTTTTCAAAACCTCGCTCAAAGAAATGGAGCATGGAAGAGTCTAGCTGTTCATCTTCCCAGGCCCCGCTCATCCCGACTCTGGAGAAAGCCCACCCAATCGCCGTCCTGGCCCCAAGGAGGAAGAAACAAAGAGCCATGTGTTAGTTTTACAGACCCCTCCACGAATGTCACAGAGTGGTAGGGAATGTCACAGAGACTGAGAAAGACAGGTACAGTTTCCCTACAAGAAGCATTCATCCATTCATCCATCCATCCATGCATTCATTCATTCAAATGATACTAACTGATCATTATTCATGCCAAACATCTGCCCTTAAGATTTGCATTTAGAAAAAAAAGAAGGATTTGCATTTAGTGGCAGGGCAGAAGAGAAAGCCAATAATCAGAGCAAAACGTGCTATAGATCCGCACGCAACCCAAAGCTCTTGGGCCCAGCTGTACCTTGGAAGGCAGATTTATTTATTTACTTATTTATTTATTGTATTTTAGAAAAGCACGCTGTTCCGTGCCCCTCGTTCTGTGCTGCTAGAGTCTGGGGCAGCGTGCTGTCCTCACGACCATTACTGTTTCCTCAGCCGAGCATTCCAATAGCTACACCAAGTGGAATAAATAAAAACGATAAATAGCCTCATGTCAGTTCAGCTCAGGTTTTGTCATCAAAGGCCCCCAGTGAGATTGCTTTCTTCTCCTCCTCCTCCTCCTACTCCTTCTCCTCCTTTTTCCTCTTCTTTTTCAAAGCTTATTTGTTTACGTCCTGTCCTCTCTAACCCCCCCGTATGCGGCTCGAACTCACGACCCCCAGTTGAAGAGTCGCACACTCATCCAACTGAGCCAACCAGGCGTCACAAGATTGCTTTTCACATTTACAAAAGCTGAATTTTGAAATGGCCCAGGAGGGCTCGTGCCCCTGCCCAGAGATCTGTCAAAAAGTCAGGTGAGGAATTTTTCTTGGGGGAAGTACTGCTTGAGCTGAAATGGAAAAGATCAGCTGGTCGAGGGGAAGAAGTTGGTAGTGCACACGGGCCAGCCATTGACAGAGACTCAGGCCGCCGGGCAGCCCGGGCCACCGTGGGGGAAGCAGGGTCTTGCCGGCACCACAGGGACCAGGCGGTGCAGACCAAAGCCAAGAACCCCGACCCAAAGCCACCCAGAAAGTGGAAAGTGCCTGCCCGGCACACTCCATTTACACTCTTCCCCAGGGGATTCTTATTTGTGTCCAAGTTCGAGAATCACTAGTTTATTTGAAACACGCCGTTTGCCAGGCCATGTTCTAAGCTGCTTTAGAAAGAACACAGTTAATCCTCCAAACGGCCTTTCTAGGTAGGTGCATTGTTATTCCCATTTTTCAGATGGGAAAAGGAAGGTGAGCAGAGGGTAAAGAAGATCTTATCCGAGGTCACAGAGCTTGTGAGAGATGGACCAAGACGTCTGTTTCCAGAGTTTGTGCCTTTAACCAGAATGGAATACTGCCGGTGCCCTGACTCAGACATCTGTCCCAAGCTAGG
The DNA here is from genome assembly GCA_028646535.1 of Procyon lotor. Lineage (NCBI taxonomy): Eukaryota > Metazoa > Chordata > Mammalia > Carnivora > Procyonidae > Procyon > Procyon lotor. Next base: position 10,748,929 of record CM053616.1, on the reverse strand, counting down.
GCCTCCCTCCACCTGCAGGCCCCGCAGCCCTGAGACTCTGGCTGCCTGGAGTCCTGAGGAAGCATCCTGGGGGGTGCAGATCACGCCCTGGTCCCCCAGCCTGGGGGTGGGTCCCCCAGGTGGGGCTCCGGGAAGACGGGGAGCTTTGGTCTTTCACCCCTGGGGGCTGGCAGCCCCAGAGAGAAGCTGACCAGTTTGCAATCAACCTTTTGGCCTTGGGGTTCAAAGCCCGTGTTGCCCTGCTTTTTATCTGTGTTACTGATAATCTGTTTCCAGAGTTTGTTTGTGGAGATGGGAGCCAGAAAGCTGAGAGAGGGTTTGGAGCCGGCTGACTGGACGGTCAAGCCTGGGGAGCAGTTTGCCCTCTTCTTGTGTCAATTCCAAAAGGCAGGGTTTGGAAATAAAGTCAACAGAGAGCTTTTCTTCATCTGCACATAAACAGCCGTTCACCAGTGTTTGGAGAGGGTTGGGCAATGCTGAAGGGAGCTGGGTCAGGAGAAAAGTCAACTTTGACTTTTAAGTGTCTGAAGCTGGCTTTGGTTTCCATGTTTCTACCAGCGCACCTACAGCTCACATCGAAAAAGAAATGCTCCCAGCTTCTGTGTTCCCTCTGCATCCTCATCCACCCTCCATGGAGTTACCATGGGCACTAGAGAATGTTCTGGAACACTCTGCCTTCTGCTCTTGCACCAGGTGTTTGCCATCGCTGCACAAACCGTCACCAAGCAACCTCTTTTTGATGGCCCCCGAGTTCTTGTTCAAGGACAACTGCTCTCGAGCTGAAGCCAATTCAGAGCTGACTAGATTCACACATGTAGCAACGGAAGTGGCCAAATGCCATGGGTAGGCATAGCAACCATCTACTCGGAGAATTTTTTAAAGAGAAGGAACATTAGAAATGATCTGCTCCGAACCCCTTGCTTTGCAGATGAAGAAATTAAGAGTCGAGGGCAGGGTTGGGGTGGGGGGCTTCTTGCCCAAAGTACCCAGTTAGCAAATGGTGGCAATAAATCAGAGCCCACTCCCCCAAACCCCAGCTGGTTGGAATTTTCCCACCACACTCTTGGGCCTCTTACTGGTTTTCAGAGCTTTCTAGTTCACATTCTCCACCATCCATTCAGCCTTTTATTTATTCTTTCTGGAATATTTTCTGTGTGTCAAACGATGGGCTAGATCCTGGGGACAAACCCGTAACAAGACTCATCCCTTCCTTTGAGGGGCTCCCATAAGAACTCTTTATGGTCTCTCCTTCCTTCCTCCCCCTTCCCTTGAGAAATGGCGCTGGGTGTGGTGTCTCCTCTAACGAGTGGAAACAGCATCTCTGGGTTTGGGGTGTAGACATTGGTAGCTTAAACATCTCCCTGGGTCAATCGAGCTCGAAGGCCCAGCTTTAAGGAAGTCCTGGAGCCCAATTCTACTTGCTTTGGCTCCTCGGAGCCTCTCTCCTACGGCAGAGGGGAAGAGCGAGAGTGACTGAGCATTGTCACACTGTCACTCTCTGTCACCTGTTACCTGCACAAAAGGGAGGCCAAGGCAGCCTCCCAGCAAAAGTCTCTGGGGTCTGAGGCCACTGAAATAAAAAATAAATAAAATAAAATAAAATAAATAAAATAAAATAAAATAAGACCTCGGGCCATAGGCAGCTCTAAAGGAAAAGAAACAAGTGAACAGGAAAAGTAGCTGGAGTTTGAAACGTGCAGAGGAGATCCAGCAGGGCCCGTTCCCGGTGCTCGCTTTCTCCTTAAAGGGAACCGAGTCACAGTTGTGTTGGATTGATCTGGTAAGTGCGTGATGTGGTTGTCAGAAAGCACCAGGCAGCTTCCTGTAAAATCGCTGAGAGGGTTCACGAGAGTCAAAATAGGAAATCAATCAGCGAAGGGACGGGGTCCTGATAAGATCCTTGCTCTCCCCCCAGATGCAATCTGTCACTCCAAATGACTCACGCACTGACAAGAAAGACTAAAAATATTCAAGCATGACATTTGCATCTATTAAATAGTCGTTCTGTCGCACGCCATTGGAAACTGGGTTTTCCGAAGGTTACTGGGAATGATGCGCGTCTGCAGCGGGCTATTTGTGGCTTCAAAGTGAACCCCAGCGTGGGAGAGGCTCCACGGGCTCAGTGGGCCTCAGCACCAAGGCAAGTCCTTCGCTGGTTTATTAGAAGCATCTGTAAGATTCAAGTATTTTTATGATGGTTGAAAGAGTGCCTGGTGCTGCCCTTGGCCTGACCCGGCAGGGCGGGGGTGCGGGGTGGGGGGCTGAGCGCCCGCTGACCAGGTGTCCCACTGTCAGGAGCCGAACAGCTGGATTCCGAGCTCTGAACAGCCCCTGGCTTCTCTCTGCTCCTCCTTAGATAGACGTCAGGTTTTCTCCTAGGCACTTACGGTGAGCCAGGTTTTCTGTGCCTTCTCAGATGGCGTCGCCCGGGACAGATGGGGGAATTCAGAGCCTCTCATTTTGTAAATCAACCTTGTCATGTGTCTGACTCTGGTCTATTGCACAAACAAAGGTCGTGCTGTCGCGGACCCTCCCCCTGTGTCATAAGAGCCGCTGAGCAGCACAGGGCCGGAGAGCCAGAGTTCAACCTCCAAGGGAACCAGCAGTTAGATTTCTGCCCCCAAAGATGCAGAGGGAGGAGGAAGTCCCTAAGAGAAGAGTGAGGCAGTTGGAAGAAATGGCCCATCTGGAGGACCTGGGACTCCACTGTTCCCAGCCGTCCTAGGCAGAGCAGGGCCTGCCCCCCCATGTCCCCCACTGAGACGGCCAAATTCAGGTCACCAGCAAGGGGGAGCAGTCTGGCTCTGGGGCAGCTTGAGGGCAGCTCAAGAGTTTGAGTTCTGACAGGACAATGGCCTTTAAGAGGCAGGGGCTCTGTTTGGATTAAGAAAATTCCGGAGATGCTCTCTGGAGAATTTACTTGCAGATTGACTCAAACCAGACACACAGTTCCAGATTGGGGCAAGGAGTTGCATGGTGGCGTCGTCTGAACTCGCAACAGGTGGACTCATGGATCCAGGGACCTAGTTAAACAAATTACAGTCCTCCCTTACGATGGATGCATGGCGGCCAGAAGCGGTCCACCAAGCAGTCTCATGGGGTGCAAACATGCTGTCCCCCCCGAATCACTGCTTGCAGCTGGCCTATATATCTCCCTTTACTTTCCCTGAAGGCCAACTTGGGGCAGATTTTGCAAATTTCCGTAATTTAAATATGTCTGGTCCTCTGTAAAACTCCAACCCCTTTAATAATTCACAGCATTCTACGACTCAACCCAAGAGTTTCTCTGTGCACTGATACAAAGTGATCTTAAAGATACATTGTGAAATGGAAAAGCAAGGTTCAGAACAGTAAATATGACGGCTCTACTCTGGATTTAAAAGGTGGCTATAGTTACATACATGTGTCTGTGGTCATAGTCTACCCAGGAAATGACTAACAGCAGTTGTCTTGGGGATGGGGTGTGGGGTCCTGCTTTCACTAAAAGCCTCTATGAATGGTTCCAAGCAGGCACCCAGTTAAAGGTAAGCACCTCCTTTAGGCCTTTCCATCCATTTAGCAAAAGTAAGCAAAAAACAGAAGAGCAGCGGGGTGGATGTCACCAGCTCGGGGCGGAGCAGAGAAGGGCGCTAGCCAAGGAAAACCATGTTATTGTGTTCCTAAACAAAGCTGCTAGCCATGCGGCCCCCACCTGTAGAGGACAGGTTGCAGTGAAAGGTGCTAATGAATAAATATCCTTAAAATGAGAGGAAAAGAAACGAGAGCCATTGGAAGAGGGGAGAAGCAGAGAAACGCTTGTATCTGGAACTGCGGGCACAGACTTCACTCTCGAGCTCACGTACAAAGCCGTGGCCGTACATGCTGCCTCATTTAAACATCATAGCCACGATCCTTTTCCAATATGCTTTATTGCTGGAACTATGATCAATTAGTCCATTCTGAAGTGCTAATGGATGAATGGGGCATACCCTCAACCAACATACTGGAACTTCACCAGGGGCCTTTGGAGACGAAGACTTAGCTGAGATGTCTCTCCCCACTCCCCAAACCCAGGCACCCCTTGTCCTCATGGCAACCTCAATGAGCAGCGTCTCAGGTGTCCCGCCAGACAAATACAGGCATAGCTTACTCTTTTCCCTGTTTTCACCGGCAGGGAAACAGGTTACACACACAACTGAGCCTTCTAGGTTTTTTAACTTACTAAAACTTTGAGAGTGTTCTATGAGTTTGGGGGTTTTTTGTTTGTTTGTTTTTAAATAGACTCCACGCCCACTGTGGCGCCCAACCTAGGGCCCAAACACATGACCCTGAGATCAAGAAAGATCTGAGTCAAGATCAAGAGGCAAATGCTTAACTGACTGAGCCACCCAGCCGCTCAGTGTTTAAGCGTTTCTGAAGAGCAATAGATCTTTGAGGTTGATTCATAGATTTGTTTAAAAAATTTTTTTCATGTTATTTTAATGGCTCCGGAATATTTCTCTCTATGAATATACCTTATGTTATTTGACCATGCCTTTCTAATAGATATATGGTATGTTTTTAATCCTTTGCTCTATGGACAGTATTGCAATTTTGCACATAGCTGTAGGAGAAATTCCTAAAAGTGGAGTTGTGTGTCAGAAGATATGGTCATTTGTAATTCTGATCGTTTGCTTTGCAATTTCACCAGCAGTGGAGGCGGGTGCCCATTCCCCATAGCCTTGCCAAACCCGTGGAGAGCTGGCAGATTTCTACAGTGGACAAGAGGCAAGACAATTGCCGGAGTGGAATGGTTAGCTCTGCGTGGTGTCCCGTGGTACCTACTGGTGCTTGAAAAGAAGCTTAAAGGCCCTGGGGGTTGCCCAGGAAAAGAAATCTGGCACCACGAGAGACACTAGAAGCTCTGAGACCAGCCCTACCTGCCTCTCGGTCCCACCAGGGCAAAGACAACAGAAAGGTTCCATTGTCCACAATCATGTTGAGGTTGGTGTCAAGATACGCATTTGCATCGGAGTTGAGGGGAAGTAAAATCCAAGCACCTGAAGGAATGGCAAATGCTCGAAGGCAATCGCCCAGGTTTGCTGATCTTCATGTCCAAGTAGCTTCTTGACTGTGTTGCATACAGCACACGAGGAACCAGGAAAAATGAGTTCTCTCTCCACTGGCAGAAGTCCAGTTTCTTCAGCTAGAAAGATTGTGAGGTCTGAGAGAGGAGGCCTCCATCTTTGCCTACCCCTCCCCTCACTACACTCTGCAAAGGTGGTTTGATGAATTGGAGCCCGAAGTAATGGCCTCTGGCCCCCACTTCCGGTTCTCTGATCAGCAAAGACAGGCTTCTCCTTGGCTTTCTAAAGACAAGGCTGGTTGCTACCCTCGTTCAGGGTCGAGCAATTTTCTGTCCATGTTCACTCCATTTCTTTGGGAGTTAGATAGCAGTATGAAATGTCAAGGGCTTAAACTGACCCCTTACCGGCATGATGCTGTTTGTCTCTTCCTAGGGACAGGCAGAGACATGGCCTATCTTCCCAGGGGAGAAATAACCCAATGACAGACGGTTGTCTGCAAACGGCTAAGGGAGCCTGATGCATCTTGATCTTCTCTGTGACTAATCCTCCCTGCCCAACCTGGCTAGACATATACGCCAACCCTAGGACAGACATTCATGGGCAGAGAAAGGAAGCAAAGGAAATAAGGAGCAGAGGATGGGATGCTAAATATATTTGTCACAGAGTAACTGAATCAGAAAGCCCCAATATCAGAGCTTCGGGGGGATTATGTCCCCCAGTCTTTGAGTGAGTGTTCCCCCTGAGAAAACGGGGGCTAGGCAGGTGGGGCAGCTCATCCCAAAGCAAAGTCCCCACCATCCAGAGCTGATCTCCATCTGATTTGGGATGCCTCCCAGGGAGGTTTAGGAATTTCATAGACATTGATCTTTCTGCCTTACAATGAATGGTTGAAACACTCTCCTTCACCTGGAAGTTTGCTATGACACCAACCCAAGTGGATGAATACAGACGCAGAAGATTTCTGGAAGGTCTGGATGCATTTCTCCTTTCCCAATCAAGCCAAGCTTGGGTTGGGCTCATCACTCAGATGAGCCCCCTTGGGTATTGCCTGGGCAGACAGGTCCCAGTGGGGTTTTGTGAGTACCTTCCAACATGATAATCACTAACAACAAAATATACTTAAGTCATATTAATTAAGAAGAATACCCTTCAGGATGATTTCAATTTTTTTTAAAGGGCATCGATAGTCAAAGTAAGAAAGCTCATCCCATGTATTGCCCACCAGCTCTGGGCGATGATTCACATCCCCGTGGTGTCTCTCACCAGCCAGCTAGGTCCCAAATTCTTTTTCATTTAAAAAAATATCTATTTTGGCTTCTATTTCTATTGTTGGTAATTTTATCCCTGGGCTTTCCCTGCTGTGCAGATCAGGCTCCAATTCCAACAATTGGCTAATAACCACCGAACAGCAGCACCCTTCCAGACCCCATAAGCGTTACTTTGACATTCTAATAACATTACAGATGCAATCATCAGACATCTATCTTTTTTTTTTTTTTTTTCAGACATCTATCTTTAAGCATATGAAAATAGAGTCCATCACACAGGCCCTGCCTATAAATCAATGTCAGACACTAAATGGTTAGTATGTTGATAATATTGGTCATTAACATATATACTCTGAATAATATATTATGATTTTAGCAAAGGTTATAATTTGTCTTCCAATCAAGCTATTTAGATGGCTTTCTTCAGTCCTCAAGAATACTTCCTGAAATCCCGCCAGCAGAAATTGAGTCCTTTGTATTAACATTCACCCGCTTTGAGGCTCTTCTTTGAACACGCACATCCCCGAGGAAGGCGTGGCAGGCATTGTGGCCGTGAGTCCTGAAACTCCACCTAATTTCCACCCATGCTGCTTACGGCCTTTTGTTACCACTCCTGTCTGCAGCCTAGAGGGGAGGAGGTACTGAAGGCAGGAGAGAACCTTCCAAAGCCAGGGCCTCGGGTTCTCCTAACTCACAGTTTTGCCAGAAGGTCCTGTCCCTAAGGCTTGATGAAAAGTAAGAAAGAGGCTGAAAAAGTGGTTAACAATGTCATCAATCTCTGCAAAGGAGATCACGCCCCAGAACACAACAGTTCTAATTCTAATGGCTGGTCACCATGAAAGTCTAATGCCGACGACGTGGAAATAGTCAGCATCTCCTTGTGTCCCGACTCCTGGGAGCAGAGGGAGGCCAGGAGCACGGATGCGAATGTGGGCTTCAGATCGGAGTCCCAGAGAGTCTGCAGCCCCCACGACTGGTGTTCAGATCTGTGCAGATTTGCCAGGTCTTTTCACTTTTAGTGCCCGTCCCCACAAGCACATGGCAAGGCAGCTCGGAGTGGAACGCGTGCTAGCCGGTGCAGCCTTCTTGAGGCAGAGATCACAAGAGACACCCAGAAACTTCTACCCAACTCTGGCCCCACTATGGGCATCTCATCCTTCGGGTGGGCTTTGCCAGAGCCTCCAAACTTCCTCTCTTCTCCTTCCCTGCACCCCTCTTCTCCCTGCCAACTAAGTGATCCCGTCTAGATAAAATCAACACCCTTCAAGAGCTTTCCAGTGCTTAAAACAAAAACAAGAGCAAAGAAACAGAACAAAAGCTTCCCGGTGCTGTTGGGATAAAGATGAAATCCCACATTTGCCCCCAAGTCCCACGGGAGAGCAACCTGCCTACCTTGTGTCCTCACTGTGTGTCATTTCCCACTGGATTGGCTCCAACCACGTGGGCTCACCTTCCGACCTCTGCCTCAGACATTCACACGTGCTGTTCCCTGTACCTGGTACCTTTCCAGCCCCCGCTGGTGCCTAGACAATTCTTATGCTTCCTTCAGCACTCAGGTCAAACATGGCTTCCTGGAGGAGACTTTTCATGAGCCCACTCCTAGATCAGGTCCCCCAGGATCTCCCCCCGCCCCCCAACACCCCTGCCACTAGTAAACACTTGGAACTGTCTGCCTCCCTTTTGGATTAAATTAAAGCTCTCCTAACTCCCACTCTGACTGGCCCCCAGACTGCTGAGAGTCAAGGTCCTCTGCTGCCCATTGACGGCATCTCTGTAAACGGTGCAGGCAGCCGACTGTGAACTCTACTAGCGAGCCGGCTGACCTTCGTCTGTATAGAAACCCTATAGAAAATTTGACGCATCTGTTCTCAGCTTTTGGACAAAGAGACGTCTTCCCTCCCCCGTTGCCAGGTTCAGAGGCCTTGGAGCTCTGCTTCTGATCGTCTAAGCAATTAAAGAACAGCCAGGTAAAGCCCAAAATGCAAAAACCCCTTACCCCACCTCCCACCCTCTAGTCCACTCCCCCCCCTCCCAGGCCCACTGTCAATTATGTTCTTTCCATCTCTCAAGAAAGAAAAGAAAAAGTAAACCATTTACCACCAAATAAATACATGTAACAAACACACATATGTATTTATTCAGCTCCTTTTTATTTATACCAAATGTATTCTGATATGTTTCGGACTTGGGAGGCATGGCGTTAGTCATCATGCCTACCCCAATTCCCGGGCCTTTTCTGTTTCTGTTTAACTGTCTGCACGCTACTGCAGGATAGAGCCATATGATTACCGTGTTACAGGATAGAGCTCCGTTATTTACCTACCCACTCTACCAGAGATCTCATTTGCTTCACTTTTTTGCTCTTACAGTGCAGTATTTTTATAGACATTTTTATAGACATGGCTTAGTATCCTTTTGTGAATATATCTATACGGTCAATTCGCATTCATAGAATTACTGGACCTAGAGGGATTTACTCCCAGTGTTAACAGATACTGTCAAAATCATCCTTTAGAAAGTAGACCATGAATACTAAGAGCAACAAGTGTCTGAGAGGAGCAAGTGGCCCGCAGCGTGACCAATACTGGATATCGACCAGCCTTTCCATTTATAATTGTCTGCTCACTGAGAACTGACACGTCATCTACATTCTACAATTTTAAGTGAAGTTAACCATGGGTTCGTGTGTTTATTTTTCTGTAAACTCTGTGTTCATACCCTTTCCTGATTTTCATATTGAATTATTCAATCTTGATTGAGAGGAATGCTCCGGAAACAGAAGAAATGGGACTGTTTTCTGTATCGCTAATATTGGTTTTTTTTTTTTTTTTGTCTTCTGACCTTATTATTTTAATCATCTAGTCTTCGAAATTCTTGAGTTTAGGCTTTGTGTGCTGCTGAAAATGCATTCCCCAGCCCTAAATTATTGGATTTCTAGAAATTTTTGAGAGCCAGACCCTTGCTGCAGGCTCTTACAAAGATTGAGCCTCGTGTCTAGGGCCCCTCGGCCCCCGTTGGGACATGGCAGCTTTAACACAGTGCTGACCGCTGACCTGCCCTTTGACAGCCCCAGCTGGGATTTCCCTCCACTCACACACTCAGCCAAAGTAGCCAACACACTTGGGGTTAATTCAACTGATTTTTTCCCCTGGTTCCAAACTCTACTTTCTGCTGTCCTTTATACAATACAACCTGGATTGAAGGAGACATCCCATAAACACAGGTCTAATCAAAATCCTATTTGAACGTCAGCTTTTGGAGGAAATGACTTCCCTAGTTGTCTTTGGTCTTCTGTGTGCAGCACCTTTGGCTAAACTGTTCCGAAAAGTAGGAGGCGGTTTTCTGACAGCCTGCGGAAAAGCTTTCTTTCTACTTGTAGGGGTAAGGGATGAATGGGGGTGACTATCGGAGAATATCACAGCAGCACAAACGGGCGGGAAACTCAGTATGTCTACAGCTCTGGCATCATGGGACTTTTCCCCATGAGTTTTTAGATTGTAATGCTTGGACCTTTGCAGTTTATAAAAAAAAGAAAAAAAAACTTTCATGTAAATCAGCTCACTGCTGTTTATTATGTAGCAACACTGACGTGAGTCGTAATGTTGTTCCCTATTTTTTATGGAGGAAAGTAGGGGCTCCAGGAGATGAAGGTAACACAGTTAGGGAGGGCTGGCTGGGTTGCTAATCTCTGCCTTTGGATTCTGAGTCTACTGGCCCTTCCCCAGTTCTCCCTGTCCGTCTGGTTGGTAGTGCCTTTCATGGAATGGAAGAGCTAAAGTTAAATGCAACACTTTTATTAAAATAATCATATGCTCAAGGAACAAAATAACTCTAAGGAAGCGGACCCTCAATTTCCAAAAGGAGCTGAGCCAGGTCAGCACAGGATCCTGTAGACTCCTAGGATACATTCAAATAGGGTTGCTATGTAAAATATAGCATCTCTAGTTAAATTTGCATTTCAGATAAACAATGGATCATTTTTAGTATATGCTCCAAATACTGCACGGGACATATGTATACTAAACATTTGTTTATTTGAAATTAAAATTTAATTTTAAATTTTAAAATGTGGGTGTCTTGTGCTTTTTTTTTTTCTAGATAAATCTGGCGATTCTAATTGAGGCGAAATTGTATGTCAATAGATATAACAACATTTGGGATTCCCGACATAAAAATGAGCAAGGTCACCTTGTAACACTTAAGATCTCATAGGCAAGAAATATCTCTGCCCATTTTTCTTGGCACCAAACTAAAAATTAATAATGTAATATGTACCAAAGTCCTTTGAAAATTACAAAAGCCGTGAGCAATTATTTATCTGTAAAGATGGTCTTTGCATCATTGTTAATAATTCTGAAAAAAAAAAAAGGAAGCACCTATAGGGTTTTGGTGAATGATAAATTCAGTCAATGGAGCACAATGAATAAAATAGAATCCAAGGTTATTTTTAAGAATGTTGATATAGATAATCCTCGACATGAAGTATTTTGAGGGTAGAATATTGAACGAAAAATACAGGTTGCTATCATATTTTTGCAAAACAACTGTTTTGTCTATTAAGGCATACTTCTCTCCCTCACATTTTAACATCTCTAAAATTAGGATACCTTTAGGATTAATGGCGTCATCATCGCATTTGGGCAGGCGGCAGACATGATGCAATTGTCATCTATGTGGATGTGAGCACTCAGTCATTGCTGGTCGTGGTGTCACCTCAGTGGAGTGATCTGCATTGTCGGTACAGAATATTTTGAGTTTGCCATTTGAAACGTCTTCCAAGATTACACTATGATTCAGCATTGAAAAGTTAATTTCTATGCAGAAGCATGAAAACAAAGCAAAAGGAACTCGATATAATTTTAGTGATAAATTTCATTTTGGGAGCACCTGGGTGGCTCAGTCGGTTAAGAGTCTACCTTCAACTCAAGTCATGATCTCAGGGTCCTGGGTTTGAGACCCATATCAGCGAGTGGTGGGGGGGGGGTCCCTGTTCAGCAGAGAGTCTGCTTCTCCCTCTCCCTCTGCCTCCTCTCCACTGCTCATGCTCTGTCTCTGTCTCTCTCTATTTCTCTCAAATAAATAAATAAAATCTTTTTTAAAAAATTCTTTTTGTCATGAAGAAACGATCACAGCTACATATTTTCTTGCAAAGCAGCAAACAACCAAGTGCTTTACTGAACCCAAGAAATGAAGACATTCCCAAGTAGAGGAAGGGGTGTTGTATTTTGGTGCATTTTGTTACTGAGAAAGGTGCAAAAGGTGCAAAAGGATTGCCTATCACAGGCAACTGAAGACAATTAATTTGCTTCTGGGCCAGTTAACCTGGGACAGGGAAGGCTGAGGCAGAGCTAGGGAGGAGAGCCCAGCCCCGGCTCTAGGGACTATGGCTGCCACAACTGTTCCGTTGAACTCTGATCCAGTCCAAGCTGAGACCAGGCAGCTAAAGCAAGAGGCAGGGAGAGACTGAGAAGGCTCCACATGGTGCCTGGGATTCCCAAGCTATCCCTCTCAAGGGCCAAAGGAGCTATGTGAGGGACAGGAGGAGGAATGGTTATAGTCAAGAGGTATAAATAGATAGGTAAGGTGCCCCCGATGGATTAGCCTTGCATATGGTCACTCGGGAGACTTGCCCTGGTCACTTGGGAGACTCAAGCAGAGGAGAACCCTTGGGGCTCAGGCCAGTGTCCAGATCTACCCTCTAGGCTGGCTCCAAACCTCAGACCCAAGGGTCCTTCTTCCTTAACAAAGCGAGGAAGGCGATTTGCAGCAACTGGAGTCTGTGGTCCCAGCTGCAGAGAGGGCAGGAGCCACTAAGGGACAGACCTGTGGTCTCCCATGATGATAAACCATTTCATGCCCTCCCCCAAAAGCCAACTGAGTGTCTCTCCTCGTAAGTCTTCCTGTGTGATACCTGCTTAATAATGGTAATAATATTTATCAGCTGCTTACTACATGCCAGCTACTGTACTAAGTATTTTCTGTACATCATCTCATTTAATCCTCACCATGGCCTGGGAAGGTAGGTATTATTATCTGAACTTTACAGATTAGGAAATTTAGGCTCAGCAAGGAAAGGGCAGAAACAGGATCCAAACTTCTGGTTCTCTGGCTACAAATCCCCTGCTCTTAACCACTACTTGTAGTGCATTTCTAGAACAAAGAGAGAGCCCTGACCTGCTATGTGTCCATCCTTTCCAATTCCACTGCTTCCGTTTTACTCCTGCTTCTTGGGCCTGCCTCCTCTCTTCCCTTCCCACCTACATACGAAGCAGATTATTAAAGAACTGCCTTACATTCTTCCTTCCCATTGTGCCCTGTGCCCACAGCAAATGCTGAGCCTTGTGTAACTCCCACCATGCCCTGTACCTCCCAGAATCCCCTGTTCATTCCAGAGTCGTGCCACCCACAATCCCCTATGCCTCCTCCAGTCCCCTGTGCTCACCGTCAGGAACTCGGCCCTGTGTCACCCACAATCCCATGTGCCTCCCACAATCCCCTGTGCTCACTGTCAGGAACTCAGCCCTGTGTCACCCACAATCCCATGTGCCTCCCACAATCCCCTGTGCTCACTGTCAGGAACTCAGCCCTGTGTCACCCACGATCCCATGTGCCTCCCACAATCCCCCGTGCTCACCATCAGGAACTCAGCCCCATGTCATCCACAATCCCCTGTGCCTCCCACAATCCCTTGTGCCTCCTATCATCCTCTGTGCCCACCATTAGCAGATAATGTCTCCTAAATTCTACCTTGGGTCCAGCAGGTCACCATGGCTGACTGAATTAAGCCCTTCTCCTCAGCCTGACCTCTGAGCCACACTTGGACCTGTGCTTGTGGATCACAGGGCCTGGCTTGAGCCCAGAACCAGGCTTTATGAATGCCCTCTTCTGATAGCGGGCTGGCTGCACCTCAATCTGAGACCACTACTCTGACCCCTGAGTCCCCTCTCTCCCATCACTGACGGGTTTGTGTGCATGTTACCTCAAACACAGAGGTATTTAGCAATTCTAAAATCCGGTCTCTTCAATTCACTTGTGGTGCCTTGAGGCCTCGCCCCTGTTCTGATGTGCGCAGTCAGTGGCAGTCTATCCACTTTGCTCAGGAGTCCCTTCCAGGCCCGGGGTGGGTGCTCAGCAAAAACACTCCTGGACTAATGGTGCGTTGTAACCACCAAAGTCCCCTGGCCTGACGTTTACACCTTAGGAAGTGGCAGGGAAAAGCAGGAGAGGAATGAAGGGGACAGCACGACATTCTCTCAGGAGTCCAGGTATGACATTAAGACCATTGATCAGAGAACTAGTGTGGCACCTGGTTCTGAACTCTGGCATCTGGTGCTCTGTGATGCAAACTGCACGCTGATCCTCTCCTCGACTCTGGAATGAACGTGCAATGGAAAACAGCTGCAGCCAGGAGAGAAGGCAAATAAATCAGCTTAATTTTTCAAAAAAAATTCTCAGTCTAAACTGTTTTCACTCAGAATAAACCTGCTACCCCCTACTCTACCTTTCTAATTACTTTGTTTATTGCTTGCTTCCTGGATGTAAGTTCCAAAAGCAAAGGCAGTTCAGTGTAAGTTGGTTGGTTGTTTGGTTGGTTGGTTGGTTGGTTGGTTGGTTGGTTGGTTAGTTGGTTTTCGCTGCTGTCGAGATACCCAGTATCTAGTAGAGTGCTGAGAACACTGTGGCCTTCAACAAATATTTCTTCCATGAATGAAGGAATGAATGAATGGGATCTCAATGGAGATCCTTGTTTAATGTTTAAGGAAGATTTACTTAAGAGAGTATATTGCTCATTTTCAGGAGGGGTTGGGAAAAGCCAAGTTTAAAGATTTAAAGATTTAAAAGGCCTGCATCTGGCCTTTCTCATTGGAAGTTCCAGAGGAGTGGCCAGTCTCTGGAAAACCTCTGATGGAAACATAACATTTCCGACAGTGGCTAGAGAGCATCTAGATTACCTTTGTCATTTAAACAATGAGGGACGGGCCCCTGGAGGGCTCTGTCAAAAGAGCTTGTGACTCTTGGTCTTGGGGTTGTGAGCTCGAGTGCCATGTTGGGTGTAGAGATTACTTAAAAATAAAAAATCTTTTTTAAAAATCTAAAAAATAAAAAACCAATGAGGGAAGAAAAACCAAATACAAATCATGGATCTTTACTGGACTATAGTTTTTTAAAAAGAAAGGAAGTGCTAAAAAAAGATTGTGGAGGTAATTGGGAAATTTGAAAATGAGATGCTATTAGGGAATTTCTGTTAATTTAACACCCTCCCCCCCCAGCAGGCAGGCTCCTGCCCCCCATGCCTACCGGTATTCTGAGTCTGTTCCCACCATGAGAGCGGGACCTTTAGTGGGACTATCGTGATGAAACCAGTACAACCTGCCAGCCTTCTGCGTTTTCACTGAGGCCCTGGACTGTGACACTGGTTTGAAAGTGACTGATTCTCTTGGGAGCAAATCTAAGGCTGTGACAGTTCAGCGTCCTTCCAGTCCCTTTGCGCTTGGCCCTTTCCCATCTGTGGTAAGTTTGATTCCCTTGGCCTCTTCCTGTCCTAGTCCAGTACATCGCCCATTAGTCCATACCGCCCCTGCTCCTTGTCATCGCTCTCTGCCCCTCCTTGTTTTTCTCTACGCATTAATGAAAACTCATTCATCTCTTGTTTCATCTAACAAGAACATCTTTCATTTCAGAGCAAATGGCAAGCTTTCTTGCCATTCTCAGCTTTGCTCTCCAGAGAGGAAACTAAAGTCTCAGAAATACAGTGTCTTGTCCAAAGGCAAAAATCCAAATGGTAAAGAATTTCAAAGGAGACCCAGGAGTCCCAATTCCCAAACTTCCGGCTCCCTCTTGGCAAAATTCAAAATTTGACATTCTTCACTGAACTGGAAGGCTTTTTTCCATTTCAAAAAGCCTGCTGATCTGGGCAGAAAGAAGAGAAAACAGAGTCACCCACAGGGGGCGGGGTTCGCTTCCAGTTGCCTCCAGTGGAAATTTACCTGATTTTGACCTCTGTTCCCCAAGTCCAGTTTTGGAGCCTGTATCTGAGTGCAGACCCTAAGGATGCAGGCATTCCAAGCTGAACTCCAACCTGGCAGGATTCAAATCTATCTTATCTTAAAAGAATGTATCCTGTTTTATTTATTTTTTTTTAAAGGTCAATTTTAAAGGCAGCTGAACTAGGGATTCTGGGATTTGCTGGAAGAAGTATGGTAACGATTATAAGTAGGCCACAATTTATCCTTTCTTTGCAATCCAGAATCCTTGCGAATCCCATGTCTGGAAATTTAAAGGAAACCATCTAAAAGCTAAATATTTGTCTTCATCATGGTTTTCCAAACAAAGGAAAACTGTCTCAGCAAAAATGCAGCACCCATAGGCCCGGGAAGCTGGTGAAAATGACCCGGATGTTTACTCGTTGAAGCCGGGCAGTCAGGGATTTGCCCTGCCCTTTGAAAGAATGTCTACACAGGGAGGCTCTGGGGAATCCATTTCACTTAACAGAGAGAAACCAAGAGTGATTCTGAGAAGAAGTGCGGTTGTTGCAACCAGGAGATCAATCTGGAAAACTACAAAGCAATGAACCGCCGGCAGTGCCAGTAACAGGAGCTTAAAAACTTCCCGCTGCCACGGTGGAACAAATCTGGAGCGCACGGGGCCCTGGCGGCTTCCACAGGGCTCGGGAATGTTCCCCTTTCGGGATGAATATTTGGGCTTTTACCATAGGAATGTGTGTGGGGGCCTTTGGAAGGTCATAGCCAATCCCTCAGCCCTCTTGGGTATGACTGTGGTCTTTTCTAGGGGTGAGTTTGCAGGGGGACCCCAGGTGGTCTGAGGCAGCCCGGGGAGGGGGCTCCCTACAGGCATTTAGGGAGCAGTAGCAGGACCAAATAGCAGGGAACGCTTTGGGCTCATTTATTCTTTTTTTTTTCCTAAAGATTTTATTTATTTGTCAGAGAGAGAGGGAGAGAGCACAAGCAGGGGGAGCGGCAGGCTCCCGGCTGAGCAGGGAGCACGATGTGGGGCTCCATCCCAGGACCGTGGGATCCTGACTCAAGCTGAAAGCAGATGCTTAACTCACTGAGCCAGGTGCCCCTGGGCTCATTTCTTGAGATCAGTTCTTGGGGGCGGGGAGTGGGGGCTGGGAGGGGAGAGAAAAAAACCACCGCATACTTTGCTTTCCACTTGCACCTGAAAAGAAATAGAATCACTACAAGTGAGGGCAGGGCAAAAGGACGGCACCTGCTAGCTAAGGCTGCCCAGCGCCTCCCATCACCCCGCGCTGAGACCGGGATAACCAGACCTCACTTCACATCGCATTTATTACTAGGGAGAGGGACAAGTAGCTTCCTTTCTAAGACAGCAAAATGACAGAGCGGCCTGAGGAGGAAAAGAAATGATCAGAGACATTAAAAACAGCGGTTATGTAAAGAAGTGTTGCAATCACTAGATCGTACACCTGAAACTAATACAACACTGTATGTTAATTCTCCTGGAATTGAAAAAAAAACAATTTTAAAAATAAAAATAAAATAATAGCAGCTAACAGACCACCTTTAGGACCGACGGCAGCCCCCAATGGTTGTCGAGCTCACTGCTTCTCTATGCATCTGTCTTCCTACCGGTCTGTAAACTCCGTCAGTCTGGCTCACCTTTGCATTAGGAGAGCTCAGCAGATAAGGAGGAGCTTAATAAATAATCGTGGGCCTGAACAAATAGATTGTAATACGTCAGAAATGATCAGTTCAAGAGGAGAATGAGACCGGCTTCCAAATATTGGTCAAGAGCTCCAAGTAGGGTGAGTCAAGGATAATTTATTTAGTAATAATTTAGTAATAATTTATTTAGTAGCTTCCTATGACCCAGGGACTTCACCAGGTCTTGAAATCGGAGGAGGTAATGATGTCATAAACTGCAGTCTTTCTGTAAGGAAACAGTAAAAAACACCCAGGTTTCCAAGGAGGGGTGGTGGGGCCTGCCTGCCTCACCGCCCCCACTTCTGCCTGCAGGCCGCCGCCCGGCCGAGCGAGGGCGCTGCTGGGCTGCCCAGCCCGGCTTAGTGCGTCTGACCAAAGGTGACGATGACTTAGTGGGCTAAGGTCATGCCCTCCCGGCCTCCGAATCAATAATTTAATGTGACTTATCAGAGAGGGAAAGAACTGTTTACTTTAAAACCCTGGATCCCATAAAGGGAGAGGGGAAGGGCCTACACCCCACAGCAGCTCAGGGCTCGCCGCCGCCCCGCGCAGCCCGCACGGACGGGGAGCCTGCAAGGCGCTGCTGGGGCCCAGGAGGAGGCCCCAGGCCCGGAGGGGACCAGCGCGGACTGGAAGGTAAGCACCCCTCTCCCGGAGCACCTTCCAGCTCCCCCGGGTGAATCAGGCCGTTCTTGGGGGTGGCCACCGACTCCGAGAAGCAGGGGTGCCCCTCGCCCAGGTGTTTCCAGAAAGCCCGCACAGCACCTGAGCGTCGGGAAGTGTTGACCACGGCCTGGTTGAACTCGTCTGCCCTGATGACTCTGCTTCTTCAGCAAGCCCGAGGAGACCCGAGACCTTCAGGGAGATTGCTCTCAGCCCAGCGGAGGAAAGGAGCTAGGGAGGATTTGAGGGACCAGAGGCGCCCCGATTTTTATCGGTGCCCTCGGAGGGGCGGCCCTGGAGCCACTTTCTGTCCAAGGATGGTGTGGCTTAACAGTAGCACCGACGCCTTCAAACAAGATCCCATCAGCAGGATAATTGGAATTAGGGGTCTTGTTTGACCAGGAATCCCTCGCCTTCCCCATGCTTTGGGGCAAACACCCTGCAAGGCTCCCTGTGTTCCCCTCTGATACTTCTGAAAAGCCAGCCTCTGGGGTGTTCCTCTGTCTGAAGCCTTGGTCCCTTAATGACCCTGAAAACGCTCAGACACCTGCACAGGAATAAAACCGCTTCCCAGGAATCCCCAAGCCTCATTGACTCTCTGAGAAGAGAATTTTCCCCATCATCCCCTCACCCCTGGTCAGTGATAAGCATGGCTAGTAATTGCAGGTATAAGGAGCTTTCCAGATTTTCTCTTGTAGATGGGTTTCAATGGAAAAAAGAAATGTGCCTTTGCTCCCTATTGACGAGAACGTTCTATTTAAAAATTTCCATGTACTTTCAAAATGACAAGGCTCAGGCATGTGATACTGACTTCTTTTGCCTTCATCTAGATGATAACAGCCTAAAAGAGTCAAACTGATGCCTCTAACACATCTGTTTGAAATGACAGTAAATGTGGATTTAGAATTAAGGAAAAGCATTTCCATTTATCTTTTGCTTTTTAAGAAATCTTTTTTTTTTTTTAATGCTTAATGGGTTAGGCTTGCAGAAAGGTGACATTTCACAGACCCTGGAAGTACTCAGTCCTCAGGGCTGGCCCTAGAACCTTCTCAGCCCCAGGGAAAACAAAATCTGAAAGCAAAGACAAGCTGCTCATGCCCAGATCTGACGTGAGAAAGAATGGAGAATCTTGTGATACTCCTTGTACTTTGGAATCTAAGACATCTTGCAGGGAGCTGTGAGGCACACAGAATACTTATAGGGTGATGAATTTGCTAGAAGGTTAGGCTTGCAGAGGCTTCCTCCTTAATGAAATCTCCCTCCCCACTTATGGGAAGAAATCCATGTCATAAAAAAAAGAAAGAAAAAGAGCAAACCCAGGCTGTTTTTCATACCCACAGGCTCAGTGGGAAAACAGCATTCTGCATTGACCACAGCAACTAGAAGTGTCTAGAGACTGAGTCGAGGCTGGGACATTGAGGGAAAGGAGATGGGGACATTGCACAGAAATTGAGTTTTGATAGCCAGACGTTTAGGAATGCTTAGCAGCTGACCTCTTTTAGGACGTAAGGCAGAAGGTCCTTATAGAGGATCCTCCTTAGGAAAGACAAGGTCTTTTCTAAGCCATGGGAAATGGTGCTGGCATCTGCTCACATTAGCCTGAGTAACTTCCCTGATGCATTACTTTCTTCACAGGAAGTAACATGTATAATTATTTCCCAACCAGCTTATCAACATTCTGTTCTTTATTAATGGGTACTATTTAAGTGCACTTGTTAAATTGGAAAATACTAGAACAAAAGATTTTTTTTAAAGCTACAGAATGAGAAATGATTGTGAAATTAAATATATATATCTCTCTCTATATATATATATATCTCTCCAAGGAGATCCTGACATTAACCGCTTCTATTTTTTTTAAATTTGTGGCGTATTATCGGTTGGCACTTGAAGAAACCAAACACGTTCTACTTGCTTGTGTAAAGTGCTTTGCCAATTGACAGTTTCCGCACTCCTACAGGAACAAAGAAGCAATGAGAGATGAGGGCCGTTATAACTACGTTTAAAAAATTGTTCACAAGGCTGAGAGCATAATAGCACTCAATCAATATGTTTATTGATGGATGCAATAAGACCATAAAATTGTTGTTCTGCATAATAAAGTATTTCATTAATAATTTGCTAGGAATTTAGCCTGAGGCTCCTCTCTCTGCACAGCACTCTGCAAGCGTGTCGACAAAGCGTGTAAGCTCTAACCTCTGAATTTCAGAAGAGCATTTTGCCAGAAGGAATTTTTATTACAGGATCCACCAAAAAAAAAAAAAGAAGAAACTTTAAAAAATTGTTTAAATTCTAATTATTTTTCTCATTGCAAAGGTACTACATTAACTGCCGACATTAATAAACGCAGAGAAGCAAATGGAGGAAAAAACCAAACTATAATTCCACCACTGAAAGATAACAAGGATAACATTTGATGTTTTTGCCCCGGGCATATATGCCTTTGTCACAGAGAAGAACTCATACTGTGTATCCTGCTCTGTAAACGACTTCATTCAGTCACTTACCTTGAATCTCCAAGTCAACCACCATTTTTCTACAACGTCCCGCAAATGACTAGATTATATTATAAATATATTACCCTTTTCCTATCATATGGGTGGTTTGCAATTTTTGCTCTTATAAACAGGGGCTCCATGGACAACCCTATAGGTAAATCTGTATATAGATTGGTAGAAAAGAAAATCTTTTCTAAAATTCAAGGGCTTTTTGTTTGCAATAAATTTCTTGGACCAAAGAAATAGAGGTTTTGGATAAATAGAAACAGAGGAGTTTTATAAGCTTTATCTGAAAGGCATTAACTTTCTCCTCTCTTCTTCCTTCTTCACTCTTTCTCCGTCTTCTGTCTTTTGCAGATTATTAAGACACCTCGAGCATACATAGCCACCTGGAGAAATGCAGGCGTGCTCCCTGTTGTCACATCTGACAGGTGAAATGGGCCCAACCCGATGGCTCCCAAGCATGTCCTTCTGAGACCCTTCTAAACAGTGAATTGTTCACCTCCCAGTGATCCTTCCCGACCCAGGCCAAGAGATTTCTGGAGCCCCTTGTCATGGTCAGCCACATCCCATGAATGACCACAAAGTGGGGGTTTCTGTTCTGAGTCCCTCAGGCAAAGACAAAGCAGATGAGCCTCACTCTGGGGAAGAGGCACAATAGTGTGTCCACCATGGCTGTGCCCGGGGTGCCAAGGGTTGGCGAGACTGGGGCCAGCTGGAATTCTAGAATTTGTATTTGGTGTGAGTCAAGCCAAATCTGCCCAGGTGAAGAGCTCCCCCTGAAGACAGCTGGTCTACGAGTGAGCCGAGTGGCACCTTCCCGCTGCCTTGCAAATGACCGCACCCTGTCAGGGCAAGTGAGGGTCACAGACTGGAACCAAAGGAAGTCAGGCACTTCCTAGGAGGATGAGCCAATCAACCCAGTCAAGAAGGTAAAGGAAAGAGGGGCAGGGTTCGACATCCCATCCCATGCAGACTGAGAGACCTTTGTGGTATTCTTAAGAACTGCACATTCTAGGTCAAAGAGGGTGATTTCATGGTCTGCATGTGAATAAGAAGTTATTTTTACTGAAAAATGAAGAAGGGTGCATATTCAGTTAAGAATGAGCCAATTCTATGACCAAAGCAAGGGTCTGGTCAAAGGTTAATAACTCAGTTATCCTGGGAAAAAATAAACTGGCCCCTAACCTTTGCTTTTTCTAGCATTTGGGGGAAAATAAAGGATTAGGTAAAATGATTTTATTTCCTCCCATTCTCCATGGTGGGAAGGAGTTCGTATATCAGTTAGAAACTATTTTTAACAGGAAAGCCAGGAAAACACAAGCACTCCCTTTTGCTAGAAAATGAGTACTGTAAACAAAAATTTGAACCATTCCCCTATTTCCCTTTCTCCCTTTTCCTTATGTCCCCTTATCTCCCACCCTCTACTTTGGTGGAAAATGACCAAGGTGAGAAAGAGTTAAAATCTGAGCACCATCAGATGCCGTGGTATGCAATAGATGTCCCTGAGAGTAAATTACAGCATATCCAAACACTACAACCCCATGCAAAATCATTTTAATTTTCTTAGACTGCAGAATTTACCGTATTTACCAACAGTGGATTGGGATAGATGGAAAGGTAAGAGTTGAGGACGACCCATGAATCTAGTCATGTTACTACAGTTTATAATCCAGCTTCTCATTGAGTCTTTGTTTCCTAAAATCAGTTCCCTTTAGGGATACTTTCTCACTTAACCCTCTTAGATAATTGATGCAAACAGATTTTCCATCCATTTCCATAGGAAGTTTCATTCCTGTCAGCAGGCGGCCTTCCTTGGGGTGGTAACAGTAGGCACCAGGCAATGGGTCACTTTGGTAGCTCAACTGTTCCAGACACAGAAGCCTGACATCTTTCTCTCTTTCTCTTGCTCAGTCTGCTCCCCCTGACTCCTGATCCCTCTTTTCTCTGCTCAGGTCACTATGTGGAGCTGGCAAGGTTCCCTGATGGTGACCCGTGACCATGGCGGAGTGTGGAGGTGAAGTTACAGATTTTCCTTAGCAGAGCTGTGGAGTGTGACAATGGTGTTTGTGTCCAAACTATCAAACGCCATTATCACACTAAATAGCTACTGTTAGGCAATCCTTCTGCTCAATAAATGCCTTGGCATCTGTGTGCTTTGGGCAAGAAGGTTCCTCTTATGGCCGTGTTCCTGGTCCTGTGCAATTACCAAGTAAATGCAGGCCCGTTGGTGCTCATAACCAACATGTCATCCGAACTTGGCCTCCCAGTGCTGTTGTTAAATACTTTAGCTGGCGATGAACTGTCTTGTTTTCCTGAGTCGGTGAAAAATATGGCCGTTGCCCCCAGAGTGCCCAGCACAAGGCCAGCCGCATGGCAATTGTTCAATCCAGGCTTGTTGAGTTGAAATGAGTAGTTAGGCAAGGGTTAGATCTGGAAAACAAAAAGTGGGTTGACTCTGGGTTGTACAAACCACAGGCTTATAGGAAGAGAATTAAGGTGTGTGAGTCCTCACTTCGCATCATAAGAAACCAACTTTCTAGTAAACTTACACATGGCTTAACCGGTCTTTCAGAAAGTCTTGAATGTATTTGATTTCTACTGATGTTAACCAGTTACGAGGCTGATTTCTGAATTTGTATGCGAGGTCCTTTTCCTTACATTTCAATGAATTATCATTGGGAAATGTTATATGAACTACGTGTGAGTTGCCACAGCAAAATCTGAATATTTTAAACCCAAGCAGCTTCCGGGACAATTGGACCAGCTGGGTGTTCTCGTTTGAAATATGTTTTGTCTCTGAGAGGCGTTTAAAGTAAGGAGTAGGTTCTGTTTGTGCTGGGCTGAGGCTTCTTTCCCCTGACTTGGCTGCATGAACTAGTATCTGTTTGATCAAATTGAAAGGTTTGGAGCAACCATCGGAAATAAGTTCACTCAAGCATTCAGCCATTCACTTACCAAACAAACCTGTAGTGAGAGGCTGCAATGCGTCGGGCTCCGGCCCAGGCACTGGGGATGCTTTTAAATCAAAGCGTCTGACGTCACATCCAGAAGCAGGCCTTCCATCGCTTCTCGGCCTTTTGGCTAAGGTCAAGTGCAGAAGCAGGCATTCCCGGGCTCACGTTCTGTCTGGGGCCATTCTGATCGTTCCAATCGTATTTATTGGGGAACCCAAAGAGCAGAACTTTGCAAAGTAACTCCAAGTCCCTGGCTGAAGAGCCCTCTGTGAGGGCAGCCCACATGTCTATGATACACCGTAAGGGCTCCCAGGGCCCGAGAAGGTTCTGTCCAAAGAGGAGCGCCATTCCTGCGTGCTCCGCGTCTCCTTCCATCGTCCACTTCTTCCGTCCCGGCATTGTTCCCTGTCAGGAGAACCAGCCGGCCCACTCCCCGAAATAATGCACTGACGTCCTTCCGCGTGTTTTTCTGGAGAGAGAGCACTAACTGAAGGAGCAGTGACAGAGGGCTCGTTGTCATGCAGGTGACCCCCAGGCATTTCGTCCGACCCACGCACTGCAGGGCAAAGGGGACAGGTTCGGGGGTCCTGCCGCGGATGACAGGGAGGCTGGGTATGGTCCTGGAGTTGTCTAGAAATGCAAGCACAGCTCACCACGGTCTCCTAAAGCTGAAGGTCTGTCCTTCGCCGGTGGCCTTCCTTGGCCTGGTTATTCGCAAAGCTTTCTGCTTGGCTGCGGAGGCAGGGAGAAGCCGGCTCCCTGTCTGCTGTCAGGGGACTCTGAGGGACAGCCTCTTCCCTCCCTCAGGACGATCCTTCCTCCCGAGTGCCCACAATGCCAGGAAAGTCAAACACAGCGAAACCCCATAATCGTGAAGGGGGCAGGAAGGGACATCTCAGCGGTGGTGTTGGGGTGAGGAAGGGGATGGCCAAACTGTCCACGGTGACCCAGCCCTCAGCGGTGACACTCACTGACTCAGAGCCTCAGGCTGCAGACCGTTCCCAGGCTCAGGGACAATCCCGAGATGGCCCCAGGCATTCCTCTTCCTCATTCCCGCTTGGCCCAGAGATTGTGTTCAGATTTCATTCAGGCTGGAAGCAAAAGGAAGGATATTGTACGTCTTTTCTACAAGGTTGGCTCACGAAAGTGCTCACCGGGGTTCCCGCCTGGCTTAGTGCTGCATCCGGGATTGGGGATCCGTTCTTTCTAGAGATCTCTAAGGAGCACAGAGAAGGCGGACCTCCCATCCCCCATGTGTCTCCTCCAACCGCACTGCCCCAAATCTGGTTACAGTATCTTTGTCCAGCTCGGCTTCCATCTCTCCTGCGGCCCCCGGCGTGACTCCTGCCAGCATTCTCTAATAAACATTCCCCAGGACACCCGCAGACTCCGAGTACGGTCCGTAAGATGGACAGGGCCGCTAGAAGTGCGGTCAGGGTCACACTCGAATGGGGAGGCAGCAGAGCACCCAGGCGGCCGCGCTGAGAGGTTTTCCTCCCCAGGACACAGGCCTTCCGTCGCTTTGTGAGCCATGCCTTCGAGGCCCTCGGCATCCTTTCATCTCAGTACAATGTGTACCTTGAATGTGACAGCTGCCACTTAGGGCCCGTCCAGTGTCCCAGCCGTCCCCAGAGGAGGTCTGTGACACAGCACAGCAGCTGACTGGATGCAGATGGCTATTCTACATTTTTTTCTGAACTCTTCTTAAATCTGTATTTTCCACTGGGTGTGTTTTTTTGAATCCGAAGCTACTAGAATGTTAGAACCGTGTGCCAGTATAGGCTTTATACCAATGCGGAAACTGAAGCCCAGAAAGGCTAAGGGACGTGCCCAAGGCCATTCAAGAGGCCTGTGGCCGAGCTGGAACCAGGCTTTGCCGCTTCCTCCCTGTGTTCTGAGGTTACTACTTGGCAAGAGTAGCACTTGCTGAATGAGGGACTGGATGCCATGTCAAAGTCCCCTTTCCTTTTATTCCTCTGAGAACTATCTCGTGCAGGTTTCAAAGGGATGCTCCCGAGGGCGGTATTCTAGAATTTGGTGGACAGGCCCATGTGGAGGCTCCCCGTTCCCTGCATCAGGTGCTGATCGCTGGAAAGACATGGTGGTCTGGTTCCTTTGTGCCTCGTATGGTACTGAGCTCCGGGGACACAGAGGAGAAGGAAGCTGGGTCCCTTCTCTGAGCTGCTCTCAATCCAGGAGTTGGACAGAGGTCTAAGCAAAGACACTTAGGTCTCAGGGTCCTAGATGCCACCACAGAGCCATGGACAAGGTATTCAAAGGCTTTCATGATGGCCCTCCTTTCTTTTCAGATGATGAAATACTGAATCTTGAGCATTATCACCTTTTTTGTTATGATCGCTCATCTTTATTTTGATGGTCCGATTGCCTACCTTGGGCTCAAGGTCAAGGGCATTGTGTTGCCTTGGGTGGCAGTGCTGTCCATGAAGATCTGGCTGCGTTTCCTCTGCCACTTGGCAGTTTAATGGGCAGCGCACAACGTGCCGAGGGGCCTCAGCAGGGGCTGGGGATGGACTAGGGCACTTTTGAGTCATATGTGTGAAGAATTAGCATTTCGCAGAGGAGCTTGGGAAGATGCGTGCTGGTTCTTTCACAATGCAGTCTGCATCCGTGCTCGCATTCCTCCCCTGCTGCCTCCTCCCCCCCCAGGAAGCCTCGTCCCGGGTGACCGTGGACGTGCCTCTTAGCTGCCCCTCCCTTGGGACAGGCTCCAGGAAGCTGCTGGGTACGAACCCATGAGCCCAACACGCACCATTTCTTCTGTTTGAAATCCAAGTTTCCTTCCAAGCTCTCTGAAGGAAAAGGAAAGGTTCCAAAACACATCCGGGTTTACAAAAAACGTAGATGGCCTCTGCCGATTCCCAAGGGCTTGGTCATAAGATAGCCTGCTTTAGACAGCCGGGTCACCCCCCGGTCTTCTGAAGTAAAGATTGATGGAACACGAAATTATAGTGTGCTTAGAACACTTAAACACTGCACGGGGCGCAAAGGGCTTCCCTGCCCTCAGTCATTCATTCAACTGACGTTCAGCCACATGTTCCCACCGTGGGTCAGGCATTAAGCTGGTCACCAGGAATTTAACATCTAGTGTTGGCGACCCAGTGAGGACACAAGCAAATGAGTCATGGCAGTGCTGAGCCCCAGAGCCTTTGAAGCAGATATGGGGTGTCATGGGGACCCTTAAGAAGGAAGTACCATCTGTGACAGGTGAGAAAGGCAGGTGCGGGAAAGAGACACACTTTCCAGGGCAGAAGCACTCTGGTGCTCCAGATGGCTGTCCAGTTACAGAGAAATCCGTGGCCTTGGCAAGTGAAGGATAGGCGTGCTCACCATGTCAAGTTTCCACCTTGGGCTACCTTCCAAGTTTCTGGATCATTCCCCAGGAAGCTCCTCCGGAGAGCAATTGAACTATGAACCTGGATGTTGTTTGGTGGGGATTTTCCCCTCTCAGAAAGGCAGCCAAACACCCACAGAAGACAATCACCTTTTAAATAAATAAGCACGTTGTACTATTGGGCAAGGGACTGGGGCCCATGCATGTGTGCGTACTTATGTTGTGGGACGCATGTTTGTGAAGAATTTCAATTTCTCAAAGGAGGCCGGTAAAATGCCTTTAAAGTCTCGTTCAACTGGAGTTTTACTTTATTTTATTTGTTGAATCAGGGAAAAGCCGGGGATCTGATCTCCGACTTGGGCTGAGGTGAACATCCTTCTGTTCGCCCCCTCCTCTGAGCCGGGGGCCGCAATCTCCTGGGGATACTGCCCCCTCGTGGTAGGGGGCGCGCCTGCATGTCCTTGGGAAGGCTTTCAAGTTGGCTAGCTCAGTATCATTCCAAACCCATTGCATTCAGAGCTTCCCTGACCGCAGAGTTCGGCTTTAATTCTGATAAAGCATGTTTTCAAAGGCTTGAAGGGGAGGGAGAGAGCAGCAGAAGACACTATTCTATTGAGTGTTGACCTGTTAAATACAGCAGACAAGAACTAATCTTGTTCTCCCTAGAGGATAAGTCCAAGTTTTTCCTTGTCACTTCTCTGGCATGTTTAGCCCAGATAAGAGCTAATTAAAGCCCTTCCTATTTCTTAAGACTGCCTGTCTTCTGTGCAGCGCGTCTTGTCTTGCCTTTCCGCTTGACATCCCACTGCCTCTGGATACAAAGAAGTCAGAGATGATCGCCCACTGTTTGGACAGGCCAGGTGCTCTCTCTGCAGCCTCTCTCGCTGAGCGCTAACCCCCTATGCCGGAGATTTTCCCGGTCTCTCCTACATCTCTGTGCGAGCTTGGGCTAGCCCAGCCGGATCTTTGGCTCAGCAATTAGAGCACACGATATGCTGGGTTGGGTAAAACATGGCCAGGGCCACTCCATGTGAACCAGAGGCGGTGGCCACAGATAACCGCCCCAAAATGTAGGCGGTGTGTTAGGAAATTCCGACTGCGAGAAGCGATTTTTCTTAGATTATCTCAAGTAATTCATCCTTGCAGCAATGTTTTCTTCAGCATCGGCCATGTATAAGGCAGTGAGCTGGGGAAAGGTATTTGGAAGGAGCCACATGGCAGTAAAGGGATAGGAATCACACAGAAGCTCCCAGTCCCCAGGGAAGACCCCATGGAAAGTGACAGGATGCAGGCATGAGTACTCCAGAGACTGGGCTATCTGGTCAGCTCCAAGGCTACAGACGTAAATTAGGCCTCTATCGTTATAGCGATACATTTGTTCCCTTTTTCTGCTCTTGCTGCTGTCCTGTCTGTGTCCATCCTCTCAGTTTCTGCTTCCCTATAACTGTTTTCTCATGTCTTCTGCTAATTCTGGGGTCTCAGTGGCCCCCGCTACTTAGTGGCCTCCCCCGCCTGCCACCGTTGGGTGTCTTTTCAGTTTCCCTGCATGCTCCCGCATAACTTCTCCCTCCCTGTCTTCCCAATTTGATTCCTGGAGCCACAGAACTGATTGTCTCAGTTAAGCTGTGTGTTCCCGCTGGGGCAGAGCTTTCACTCCAAGCCATGACACAGGCTGCTGGTCAACCCTTGGGGCAGGAAAGGACAACCAGGGTATGGATGAGAAAGTCGAATGCAGGAATTAGCATGTAGACTTTACTCTGAGCAGGAGCTGTCCATTCTCCGGATGAAAAGGCAGGGGAAGAATTCTCAGGGAAGAGAGTTGGCGTGTGTTTAAGCCCAAGTGAGATAGAGCTTGGAAGAGCCAACAAACTTTAAGCTGAGCGGTGTGGTGGGAGTGCGATGAGCAAGCAAAAGACGAGTCTGGAAAGGCAGGGGGTGCTGGTATGTCCGGCAACAGGATGGTGGGGGGACCTATGAGGAGAGCAGGCATGATGGCCACCATATTTTATTGTCATGCATTTTGCTGATGGGTCATCAAGACCAGGGGTTGACAACCTATAGCCTGTGGACCAAATTCAGATGACTGCCAACTTTTTTTTTTAAGATTATATTTATTTACGGGGCACCTGTGTGGCTCAGTGGGTTAAAGCCTCTGCCTTCAGCTCAGGTCATGATCTCAGGGTCCTGGGATCGAGCCCCGCATCGGGCTCTCTGCTCGGCGGGGAGCCTGCTTCCCCCTCTCTCTGCCTGCCTCTCTCCCTACTTGTGATCTCTCTCTGTCAAATAAATAAAATCTTTAAAAAAAAAAAAAAGATTATATTTATTTACTTCACAGAGAGAGAGAGCACGAGCAGGGAGGAGGGGCAGAGGGAAAGGGAGACAGAGAGCAAAGCAGACTCCCCACTGAGTGTGGAGTGGAGCTTACCTGACTGAACCACCCAGGGGACCCTGACTGCCTGTTTTTATAGGAACTGAGCATGATTTTTATATTTTTAAGTTACTGGGGGAAAAAAAGTCAAAAGAAAAATACTATTTCATGATATGTGCAATTTATATGCAATTCAAATTTCAGCATCCATAAATAAAGCTTTATGGGAACCTGTAACTGTTCCCATTCGCCAAGACTATCCCAGTTTGGAACTGAATGTCTTAGATCCCTGAAAACCCCTCAGCTCCAGGCCAGTTGGGATGGTTGTCACCTGGAAAGCAGCCAGGCTTGCTCATTTGCATATTGTCTATGGCTGCTTTCACACTCCAGTGACAAAGTTCAGTGGTCATGACAGAGGCCATATGGCTCCAAAGGCCTAGATTATTTACTCTCTGGCCATGTATAGAAAAAGCTTCCTGACCTCTGACCAAGACCAATGAAGAGTAGAGAACTTCTCTGATAAGACAAGGAAATGAAACATTGTTATTTAATGAGAGTGTTAACTATGCCTATTTATTTTCTCCATCGGGAGCTGATTCCTTTTTAAAACCTAAATTAGATCATGTTACTCTCCTGCTCAAGATCCTTCAGTGGCTTCCCATCCCAGTGGGAATAAGATCCAAGGATCCCATACGTCCCTCTCAGGCAGACCTCACCTTTTTCCTTCTCTTCCTCCTGCTCACTCCACACCATTCCCATCCCCTTGCTCTTCCTCAGACATGCCGAATGTAATCCTGCCTCAGGACCTTTGTACTTCCTGCTGCCTCTCTCCAGACCCTGTCTCCCGGATCTATGCACACCTCACTCCTTCGCCTCATTCTTATTTCAATTCCAAGTTGCCTTTTCAGTGAAGCCTTCCCCCCAGCATAGCCCTCATCGCCTCCTGACGTTACTTATTGGTTTATGCTCTGTGTCTATACTAGAAGGTCAGGCACGTGGGGACAGGGACCTTGCTGTATCCCTGCTCCCAGAACAGTGCTGATCACATGGTGGGTTTGTGGTGAATATTTGTTGGGTAAGTAAGAGTCCAGAATCTTATGTGTCTTTTGGGGACAGGGCCTTGTCCCCACTCATTGGGCCGTACTACTACTAATCAGTATTTTCTTTTAGCCAATATTGGCCCGGTTACCGTGATGTAGCTGCTCGTCTCTGGCATCCACGGGCCCCTTTTCCAGCCAGACGCCTTGTATTTAATCATCTGAACATCTGCTCTCTGGATGTCTCGTGCCAGATGCGAACCTGAGATGCTGCCATTTCCCTTGTCCTAAGGAGGGATGCGATAATCCTGGGCGCAGCAGTGGAATCGGGGTGATGCTTCAACCCCTGAAGCCGACAACGACATTTTATGCACAGATGCACTTTTCCGGGGTGAGGGTCCAGAGCTGTTGTCCAATCGTCAGGAGGGTCCCCAACCCTCCGAAAGCTGAGGAGCTGTGATTTTAAGTGACGACAGTCCATTTGCTTAAAAGTGTGCCAAGCTCTCTAGCCTGTTACTGGCCCTCCCGGGGTGCCCTCCACTCCCCAGGATCAAGCTGCTTCCACTGGGAGGCCGTCTGCTTCTGGAAGGTTCCTCCCTTCTGCCACATCCTCAAACGGGTCAACACATCACCAGGCTCCTGTGCAGCCCGCAGGCCCCCCAGGGGCTGATCTGTAGCAGCTGTTTTCTTCAGAGCCACAGAAAGTGCTAAACTGGCCTCCCTGATGGCCTCAAACAGCAAAAGTCTCCCAGGAAGGGTCCCTGCCAGGTTGGCTTAAGATGCACTTCTTGGAGTGTGAGGCCTCATTTACGTCTTCTGTCAAGTCTCTATGCTGTGGGATCGGTTTCCTGCCAAGGCTCCCTGCTCATTTCCCAGAGGAATTGGGAGCCCAGCTGCAGGGTGCCTGACGGGGAGGCACGAGAGAGCACAGTCCCTTCTGAGAGCAGCTGGCAGGGAGACACTCAGTCTCTGCCCTTTCCCCAGCTTTCAGAGGCTTTCCCTTTCCAGGAGGAGGAGGAGCTTCCCAAGAAGCTCTCTTTCAAAGGCAGCAGCTCTGTCTCATCTGAGGCAAAGAGGGAGGCCCCCGCTCGGCCCAGCTCCCCCCGTGTCCCTGAGGCCTGCGCTTGGGGTGGCCATTTGTGATTCTCGCCACCAGCAGCATGTGGAGAGTTGGCAGACTTTCTGGGCCCAGCTACAGACTGCCTAAGGCCACCAGACACGGGCTGACTAAGCCATTAGGGCCTTGGAAGGGAAGCGTGCCCTCTTCGTCTCTTAAACCCAGCGCTACTGACCTTGGGGCTGGAGAAGTCTTTGTTATCGGTAGCTATCCCCAGCCCTGTAGGATGTTTAGCGGCAGCCCTCGCCTCTACCTGCCAGATGCTCCAAGGATCCTCCCTGTGGTGACAACCCAAGATAGCTCCAGACGTTGGCGAATATCCCACGGGGTCGAAAGCCCACCCCACGGAGAACCCCTGCTCGAAGTAGCTATTGCTTGGCTGGGAACCTCAGAACAAGAGGTAGATATGACAGGAGGGTATATGGAGATAAAACATATTTCCGTCTTCAGGAGAATAGAGGGTTAATGAAGCAATTGCACCCAAGTACAAGGAGATAGAAGTACCAGGGGCTCTGAGGGCATAGACTTGGGGACTCAAAGGAAGACTTCCTGGAGGAAGTGACATCTAAGTGAAAACGTGGAAGACAAGTAGAAGTTTTTCAGACAAACGAGGAGGGGGAAGAGTTTTGGCATAAGGGGCTCTACCACCTAAAAAAAGTTTCACCTTTTAAAAGGGAACAAGTTTTTTGTTCTGCTTTCAATAGAGCAGGAAGAGTAAAACAAACCAGAGAGCCCTTGGGACCTGGTGGGGTGGCAGAACCAGAAAGGTCACAAAAGGAAGAAGCTTAGGGATAAGCTTCAGCTGTCACACCTCAGCTGTGACGCCTGACCTGTGGCACCGGCATCACCTGAGAACTTGCTAGAAATGCAAATTCTCTGGGCCACTCCAGACCCCTTAAAGCAGAAACTCTGTGGGCAGGACCAGTAGCCTCTGCTTTAACAAATCCCCCAGGAGGGACGCCTGGGTGGCTCAGTGGGTTAAAGCCTCTGCCTTCGGCTCAGGTCATGATCTCAGGGTCCTGGGATCCAGCCCCGCATCGGGCTCTCTGCTCAGCAGGGAGCCTGCTTCCCCCTCTCTCTGCCTGCCTCTCTGCCTACTTGTGATCTCTCTCTCTCTCTCTGTCAAATAAATAAATAAATAAAAATTAAAAACAAACAAACAAATCCCCCAGGTGACTGGGACGAATCCCTGAGCGCAGGGCCGGCCCAGCCCGCAGTGGTGCTTATTAGTGTTTAATGAGAGAGCAATGGAGGAAATCAATCAACCAATTACTCTTGCCTTGAGAAAGAGGATAGAAATGTTCTCAACCTGAGCTGCACATCAGAATCACCCTGAGGGTTTTAAAAAACCCCTTGCTGAGGCCATGCCCTAGAACAATTACTCGGGAGTCTCTGAGGGGCACCCAGCCATGGATGTTTTTAAATCACACTGAGTGACTCGAATGTGCTGCCAAAAGTGAGCATCATTGTTGTAAAAGAAGGTATCAAGGAGATCCTCTACTTCGAATGACTTTGAAAACTTATTTTTAAATGGGAACAACTTACATAATAGTATGTATCAAGTAACAAGTGATTTAGACAAACTGGAGCTTTATTTTTCTCTCCTTTAATAAAAAAGTCAGGAAGCAAAGAGCCTAGGACTGGGACAGTGGCTCCACAATGTCTTCAGCAATTTGGGTCCTCTGTCCTAAATGGCCACTCTGTCCTGTACTCATGGTCACAGGATGATTGCAAGAGCACCAGCTATCATCAACTTCATGCTCCAGGAAGGAAAACTTAAAGGCTGAAGGACAAAAAGGGTAGTTGCTTGCTAGCTCGATCTCCTTACTATTTATTTTATTTTTAATTCCAGTATAGTTAATATGCAGTGTTATATTAGTGTCAGGTGTGCAATATAGTGATTCAATAATTCTGTATATTACTCAGTGCTCATCATAAGTGTACTCTTAATCCCCTTCACCTATTTCACCCATCCCCCTACCCACTTCCCCTCTGGTAACCATCAGTATGTTCTCTAGAGTTAAGGGTCTGTTTCTCGGTTTCTCTCCTTTTTTCTTTGCTTTGTTTCTTAAATTCCGCATATACGGTGCCTAAGTGGCTCAGTCAGTTAAGCGTCTGGCTTGGGCTCAGGTCATGATCCCAGGATCCTGGGATTGAGTCCCGCATCTGGCTCCCTGCTGAGCAGGGATTCTGCTTCTCCTGCTCCCTCTACCCCACACCCTGTTCGAGTGCTCTCTTTCTCTCCCTCATATTCTCTCTCTCAAATAAATTGTAAAAAAAAAAAAAAAAATTCCACATATAAGTGAAATCATATGGTATTCATCTTTCTTTGACTTATTTCACTCAGCATTATACTCTCTAGCTCTATCCATGTGGTTGCAAATGACATTCTTTTTTATGGTGGAGTAATATTCCATTTTGTATATATGCCACACTTCTTTATCCATTCATCTACCAATGGACATTTGAGTCGCTTCCATAATTTGGCTATTGTAGATAATGCTGAAATAAACATAGGGGTGCGTATATCTGTTCAAATTAGTGTTTCATATTCTTTGGGTAAATACCCAACAGTGGAATTACTGGATCATAGAGTGGTTCTATTTTGAACTTTTTGAGGAACCTCCAGACTGTCTTCCACAGTGGCTACACCAGTTTGCCTTCCCACCAATGGTGCACAAGTGTTCTTTTTTCTCTACATCCTCACCAATATTTGTTGTTTCTTGTATTTTTTATTGTAGCCATTTTACAGGTGTGAGGTGTTTTCCCTCTACTCCTGCTCTGTTGAGGGTTTTTATCATGACTGGCTATTGTATACTTCATCAAATGCTTTTCCAGCATTGAAATGATTATATGGTTTTTATGCTTTCTCTTGTTGATGTGATGTCTCACGTTGACTGATTTGTAAATACTGAACCACCGTTTCATTCCAGGAATAAATCCCACTTGATCCTGGTGAATGATGTTTTTCATATGTTGTTGGATTAAGCTTGCTAATATTTTGTTGAGGATTTTTGTATCTATGTTCGTCAGAGATATTAGCTTGTAGTTCTCTTTTCTTGTAGTGTTTTTATCTGGTTTTGTTATCATGGTAATGCTGGCCACATAGATTAAAATTTGGATGCTTTCCTTCCTCTTCTATTTTTTTGGAATGGTTTGAAAAGAATAGGTATATAATTCTTCTTTAAATTATCAGTAGAATTCACCTGTGAAGCCATCTGGTCCTAGATTTTTGTTTGTCGGGAGTTTACTGGTTCAATTTCATTGCTGATATTCAGTCTGTTCAAATTTTCTAATTCTTCTTGGCTCAGTTTTGGGAAGCTATATGTTTCTAGGGATTTATTCATTCTTCTAGGTTATTCAATTTGTTGACATTACAAGTTTTCATTAATATTCTCTTATAATCCTTTGTATTTCCGTGGCGTCAGTTGTTATTTCTACTCTTTCATTTCTGATTTTGTTTGAGTCTTCTCTCTTTCTCTCTCTCTCTGATGAGTCTAAAATTGAGGTTTATCAATTTTGTTGATCTTTTCAAAGAACCAGCTTGTGGTTTCATTAATATATTATACTGTTTTTTGGGGGGTTTTGTTTTGTTTTGTTTTTAGTTTCTATTTTGCTTATTTCTGCTCTGATCTTTATTATGTCCTTCCTTCTACTGGTTTCAGGCTTTGCTTGTTCTTCTTTCTCTAGCTCCTTTAGTTGTAAGGTTAGGTTTGAGATGTTCCTTGCTTTTTGAGGCAGACCTGTATCATTATAATCTTTCCTCTTAGAACAGCTTTTGCTGCATCCCAAAGATTTTGAATTGTTGTATTTTCATTTTCATTTGTCTCCATGTATTTTTTTATTTCCTCTGATTTCTTGGTTGACCCTTTCATTGTTTAGTAGCAGGCTATTTAACCTCTATGCATTTGTGTTCTTTCTGGATTCTTTTTTTGTGGTTGATTTCTAGTTTTATAGTGTTGTGGTCAGAAAAAATAGATGGTATGCTTTCAATCTTTTCAAATTTGTTGAAACTTGTTTTGTGGCCTAATATGTGGTCTGTTCTGGAGAATGTCCCGTGTGCACTTGAAAAGAATGTGTATTCTGCTGTTTTAGGATGGAATGCTCCGAATATATCTATTCAGTCCATCTGGGCCAATGTATCATTCAAAGCCACTGTTTGCTTGTTGATTTTCTCTTTGGATGATCTGTCCATTGAGGTAAGTGGGTGTGTTAA
Organism: Procyon lotor; assembly: GCA_028646535.1. Classification (NCBI taxonomy): domain Eukaryota; kingdom Metazoa; phylum Chordata; class Mammalia; order Carnivora; family Procyonidae; genus Procyon; species Procyon lotor. The sequence continues at coordinate 10,713,723 of CM053616.1, read as the reverse complement.
AGCCCCCTACTATTATTGTATTATTATTATTGATTGCTTTCTTTATGTTTGTTATTAGTTGCTTTATGTATTTGGGTGCTCCCATGTTTGGTGCATAAATATTTACGGTTGTTATATCTTCTTGTTGGATTGTTCCCTTTATCATGTGTGTCTTTCTTTGTCTCTTATTACAGTCCTTGTTTTAAAGTCTATTTTGTTCAATATAAGTGTTGCTACCCCAGCTCTCTTTCTATTTCCATTTGCATGATAAATGCTTTTCTATTCCTTCACTTTTAATCTGCATCTGTCTTTAGGTCCAAAATGAGTCTCCTGTAGGCAGCATATAGATGGATCTTGCTTTTTTATCCATTCCGTTACCCTAGTCTTTTGACTGGAGCACGTAGTCCATTTACATTCAAAGAAATTATTGATAGGTGTATACTTATTGCCATTTTGTTACTTGTTTTGTGGTTGTTTTTGTAGTTCTTCTCTGTGCCTTTATTCTCTTGCTCTCTCTTCTCATGGTTTGCTGGCTTTCTTTAGTAATATACTTGGATTCCTTTCTTTTTATTTTTTGCCTATCTGTTACTGGTTTTTGACTTGTGGTTGCCATTAGGTTTATATATAATATCTTCTGCATATAGCAGTCTATATTAAGTTGATTGTTGCATAAGTCTGAACCCATTTTATTCCTCTCACCCCACATTTTAGGTATGTGGTGTCATACTTTACATCTTTTTATTTTGTGGATCCCTAGACTGATTTTTATAGAAAAACTTCATTTTACTGCTTTTGTGCTTCCTACTTTTCTTACTTCTGCTTATGGTCTTTCCTTTCCACTCAAAGGGTCCCCTTTAACATTTCTTGTAGGGCTGATTTAGTGGTCATGGATTCCTTTAACTTTTGTTTGTCTGGGAAACTCTTTATCTCTCCTTCTGTTCTGAATGATAGCTTTGCTGGATAGAGTATTCTTGGCTGCAGGTTGCTTTCTTTCAGTACTTTGACTATATCATGCCACCCTCTTCTGGCCTGCAAAGTTTCTGCTGAAAAGTCAGCTGAATGCCTTATGGGGTTTCCTTTGTATGTAAGTGTTTCCTTTTCTCTTGCTGCTTTTGAAATTCTCTCTTCATCACTACTTTTTGCCATTTTAATTACTACGTGTCTTGGTGTGGAACTCGTTGGGTTGATTTTATTGAAAGCTCTCTGTGCCCCTTGGATCTGGATTTCTATTCCTTCTCCAGATTTGGGAAGTTTTCAGCTATTATTTCTTCAAATAAATTTTCCGATCCTTTTCTCCTTCTGAGATGCCTATAATGTGAATGTTATTACACTTGATGAGTTCCTTCAGTCTATTTTCATTAATTATTCTTTTTTCTCTCTCTCCTGCTCAGCTTGATTGCTTTCCATTACTCTCTCCTCCAGGTTGCTGATCCGTTCTGCTTCCTCTGGTCTGCTATTTATCCCCTCTAGTATATATTTAATTTCAGTTATTGAGTTCTTCATCTCTGATTGGTTCTTTTCTCTATTTTCTGTCTCTTTGTTGAGAGTCTCCCTATTCTCCACTATTTTCTCAAGTCCAGTATTTTTATGACCATTACTTTATATTCTCTATCAAGAATATTACTTGTTTCTGTTTCACTTAGGTCTCTTCTGTGATTTTGTCTTGTTCTTTCATTTGGGACATATTCCTCTGTCTCATTTTTTACTATAACTTCCTCTTTCTACGGGTTAGAAAAGTCAGCTACGTCTCCTGCTCTTGAGAGTAGTGGCCTTCTGAGGAAGAGGTCCTGTCGTGCCTTGTAGTATAGTAGCCCCTGTTCCCCAGAACCTGGTGCTTCAGAAGTGTCTCCCGTACGTGTTGCATGTGCTCTCCTGTTGTGGTTGAGCCCCGTGTCCTTCATTCCGGTCATCAGCAATGGCTCTCTTTGCCTGTTGTGGGTGGGGTTTGGTCCCTGTCTTGTTAGAGGGCCAGTCTGAAGCTGCCTCGGGTTTGAATTGAGTCAGATCAGGTGTTGGCCCAAGATGCAACAGCACCAAATTGCAGGGTGCTCTCCCTGTGCTGTCCGCTAAGAAGCTTGCACTGGTGGGGAGGGCCTGCTGTCTGACCTGATGTCGGCCCCCAGCCCTCTGCTGGGGCTGCAGTTGGACTGGTGTGTGCGGTCATCTTCCCCTCTCCCCAGGGCAAGAATCACCTCAGCATGGTGATGGCCCCTGTCTGGGCTGCCGACACACTGCAAGGCTTGTGACAGTGCTTTGGATGGGCTCTGGCCAAGGGCATATTGGAGGGGATGAGTCCACAAGAAAATTCGGGGGTGGGGCAGGTCATGCCAGCAAGGTCTGCGCTGATCTGCTGTGGAAGGGGACCTGCAGCCACCTGGAAAAATTGCTGCCCAGGCAGGGATGGAGGTAGCCGGTCTGCAAGAGCACTCAGAGGCAGGATGTGCACAGTTAGCAAGTTTGGTGGGGTATGTTCCTGCTGAGTTGGACCTCTGTGTGTCTGGGCGTCTGGGCTGGGGGGCAAGGGGGGGCAATGGCACCACCTAGCTCTTTTGTTCTTGGAGAAGTCTCCCGAAGATTCCCTGCATCTCCAGCACATGCTCAGAGATCAGGAAATAAATCTCCTTAGCAAGTCAATCTCCTTCCTGTATACCCCCGGTGTTTTTCAAACTGCTGCTTCTATGCTTACTCTCCGTGGGGCTGTTTGTCATGCTGTCTCTTTAAGGGCTAGGATATTTTCCTATCACCCTCCAGCTCTGATTTCTAAAATTGCAGGTATTAAGCCCCACTGCTTATCAGGCCCCTCTGGTTTTCAAAGCTAAACGTTATGGGGATTAGCCTTCCATGCAGGTTCCTAGGGTGCCTATCATGGGGGTTTGTTCCTCTCTCCTCTCTGTGCCCACCACATCCCTCCCTCCTGCAGATGATCCGTGACCGTGTCTCTGCACTTCCTACCCTCTTTGATGTGGACTTTTCTCTACATTTATCTGTGGAGAGTTTGTTCTGCCAGGCTTTGGATCATTTTCTGGGTGATTTATACTGATCTGGGTGTTATCTAGGGCAGCTTGAGGTCTTCCTACTCCACCATCTTCCCCGGAAATCTAGTTTAGTATTAGTATACTTGCTGCCGAAGCAAGCACCCTGGAAGTCTATTTTAATGCCCTTATAGAACATTCCTGGAAGCCCCACCTATTAGATCTGATTGGATCTCCTTGGTCAGAACTATAGGTGGGGTGGACCCCCAGAGCTGCAGGTGGGATACAAAAGGCAAAGCCCCCCACCCACCAAGACCCCAACACAGGCTAAGTATGACAACTGTCTGGTAGTCAGAGCCAGCACCCAGCTTTATACAAAATGAGAGAAATAGTGACTCATCATTTTGGGAGAAAGCAGAGTGACCTTTGAATCGCCCACTCACATTCTATGGGTTTAGGACTGACTGCGCATTGTATGTGCCTATTAAGGGTATAAATATATACATATATTTATATGAACTGTGGCAATTCTCTTGAGCCGTTATGCAATAAAGATAAAAGGAGAAAAATAGAACACGAGGGTTATTTGGTGAAACATCTCATAAGCAGCCTAGAAAATGTAATGCCAACAAACGGGGTACCCCACACAGGGACGTCTCTCTGTCACGCCCTCAGTACGAAGAGAATAAACATATCCGAAGCTGTAAGGCCAGTGATGTCAGAGGCCAGGTAGGGACAGGGGAACCCCAGCAAAACAGGTCAACTAGGATGGTCTGGGGGTGGGGTGGGCAGGTCTCTTTTGCAAATCCCCCGCCTTGCTTTGATATTCTTCCTGGAGGTGCCTAGGGCTAAGATAAGCTAGGGCTACATCACCAAAAACACCTGCCTTGAAGGCAGAGCGATGGATATGGCACGAGTCAGATCTTATTTCAGTGTTGTCTCACCTGCTGAGCCACGAATGACCCCTGGGAACTCACCCCTGGGAACCCACTCCACATTTGGCTACCATCTTGAGAAAGGGGGCATTCAGACACCTAACTAATCCTCCTGAATTGTCATCAAGCTTCTGGCATAGTCCACATTTTGAGGAATGGACAGCTGTATACAAATGGTGCTTGGCATTATTCTGCATTACCAGGCTCCCATCTTTCCGCCACATCTCTGTGTCCAACACCCTCAGGGCTGAGCTTTCTGGTAACTGATGGAAGGAGATGACAGGCCCTCACATAACTATCTGCATTGTTTCTTGAGATGTAATATTTTCACCTGAAAGGTTGACTTTCTGGGTGTGAGACAAAAGGATGAAGAAGGTGTTTTGTGACGAGGAGTACTTGACCCCCTAATCTCCAGTCACACAGGCAGCAACTTATTGAGCAGGACTCAGTAGGGCTCAAAAACATGGAACAGGCTTTCTCACTTTTGGAAAGTGGTGCTTAAATTTCTTGGTACCATTTGTAATTTAGTGGAACTGGAAATTTCAGAAAAATAAGCTTGATTGTAGGTGCCTTCCTAGAAAGTTCTGCATCTAACTGACTGCCTTCCTTTTATGGAATTCTGAACCTGGAGTGCCTCCTTGATGACTTGGCTGAGGATAAGTACTCAGGGGTGTCCTCTTGTGTGTTGTACTGGCCACTGATGCCACCCTGTCTCAGGGAAAGTTGCAGGGATGGGCACAGTCCGAAGCTAGGTGTAACTTTGTGATACTGTGATTTATTTTTTTTTTTATGTTTTTGTTTTATTTATTTTGTGTGTGTGACACTGCTTTATAACAAGAAATAATATATTTGGTCTTTGTCCCCCTTTCTGGCTTAGAGCTCTCCTCAAATCCTTGGAATCTCCCAAGTGCTGGGAGTAATAAAGGTGTCTTTTGTTATGTTAATGAAATAATGGATGGACCTGCCCTAATCTAGGGAAGGGGTAGTTGCCACGGAGACTTTCTGCTCCACCCCTCAGCCTTTCGGGAGGGGAAAGGAGCTGGAAGTTAAATCAGTCACCAGGGTCAATGATTTAATCAGTTGTGCCTATATGATGAATCCTCCACAAAAACCCAAGATGATGGGGTTTGGAGAACTTGCAGGTTGGTGAACCCGTCGGGGTGGTGGGAGAATGGCTCCCTGGAGAGGTCGTAGAAAATGCACACCCATATACCCCCACCTTGCTCTATGCATCTCTTTCATCTGGCCATTCCTGAGCTATATCCTTTTATAATCAGCCGGTGATCCAGCAAATAAAATGTTTCTTTGTATTCAGGGAGCTGCTCTAGCAAATTAATGGAACCCTAAGGGGGCTGGGGTCTTTGGGACCTCTGATCGATAGCCCGTTCATGGGTCAGAAGCACAGGTGATCACCTGGACTTGTGATTGGCATCTAAAGTGGGAGGTGGGGGCGGTCTTGCCCGCGGGAGCCCCGAACCTGTGGGATCTGGTGCTATCTCCGTGGAGATAGTGTCAGCATGTAGTTAAATTGTAGGGCACCCAGCTGGGGTTGCGGAATTGCTTGGTAGTACTGGAAAAACACATTGGAACCTTGAATGTAAGCAAGGGGTCCCTGTGGGCCAATTTCCTGTGTAGGGTTGCATCAAATCCAACCCCCCAAAGTAATTAAAAATGAGTCCCTAAATCACACCGCATCGGCTACACCCCAGACCAATTCAATCAGCGGCTCTGGGGAGTGGGGAATGGACCCCACGAGGCTTCCTGCTGTTGTAGTGCCCAACCAGGACTGAGAACCGTGGTGAGCAGGTTAGGGAGGATCCCCTGAGAAAATGGCTTTTAAGTAGAGATCTAAAAGATAAGGAGAGAGCCAAGAGAAGGTTTGGGGAAAATATCCAATGAAAGGCAAACACGGAGGGCTATTATTCCAGTAATTGAGAGAAAAATGACTTGTTTGCCTTTTGAAAATGATTATTCTGTAGGTAACTGTGAGGACAGCTAGAGGCTCAAAATCCAAACCAACTAGGAGAGGTATTTTTTGTTTTGTTTTGTTTGTTTGTTTGTTTGTTTGTTTGAGAAGAGAGTGAGCATGCTCTGCATCGGGGGAGAGGTGGAGGGAGAGGAAGAGAATCTCCAGCAGACTCCCCGCCGAACCTGGATCCGGATGTGGGACTCAATCCCATGACCCCAAGATCCCGATCTGAGCTAAAATCAAGAGTCCAACAATCCACTGAGCCACCCAGGCACCCCAGGAGCGTTTTTAGAAGGAGAGAGTCCTCCATTTCTCCCAGGATCATTAAAATAGGGGGCTCGATGGAAAAGAATTTTGCTCAAATGAGGTTTTCAGGACTCTACCTGCTACCTACGGTAGGTGTCCAGAGACCTGACCCCCAGGAGCAGAGAAGGTGAGGGTAGAGGGCCGGGGAGCAGGGGCCCTCGGGGTCCTTCCCTTCCTTCTCCGGGCTGGGTAGTTTCCTTCTGCATCAAGCCTGTCCCAGGAGGGTGGGCAGGGAGATGATTCGGAGGCACTGGACCTCCAGCACTTTGTGAAGCCGCAAAAACAAGCCCAGATTCCTGAGCCATTTGGAAAGACCTTGCCTCGGATCATGCTCCCAGCCTGCTCCTGCTTTTTCCTTACTCAGTGCAATTCCTCCTGCGTTTCCAGGCAAGTTTGCTCATTGTTGCCTAAGGACAGTATTCTTGCTTCTGAACTTTGGCTCTTGAGACTGTCCCAATGGGGGCTACCTTCCTTCCTCCTCTCTGCTGATCCATCAGCTCGTTTTATGCCCTGCTCAAAATTCACCTCTTTCAGGAAGATGGAAGATGAAAGAGAAAGTAGGAGCAGGCACAGCTGTGGATCAAAGCTGTGCTCATCTAAAAATAGCACGAGGATCATGTAGTCGAGCTTGTCGGTAATTCCTGGACGTTTCCCGTGAGCCAGGCCTCCCTGATGTGTCAAAGTGTGTTCTAAAGAGATGTGCAGCCAAGGTATTAGAACTTCGATTGCCTAGCCCCCTTAAGAGACTGAGTGGCTAAGGTAGATGAGGGGATACATAGCACAGGACTGATAAAACAGTGTGAAATGACATTTGAAAACTGAACCCTGAGAAAAATCTATGACATAAATCCATCCAATGACAAGATTTCTTCTTGTTTTTCCTCTTAATATCAGTAATAGAGGAAAGTATAGTTCCTTTCCAGTTGTAAGTCATTTTAGGTGATGTTTTTGTTGTACTCTTTTCCCCTAGCAAATAGTAAAATGATTTATAAAATTCATTTTTCTTATGACTAAGACAGATACGTATAGATTAATAGTTCCAAGCTAAACTAGATATAAAAGCTTAGTAGGTTTAATAATGATTCATGGTTATTGAATGCCACTCTAGGCCAGTTATTTTTTATACATAGTTCTCACATCTCCAAAGGGTAGGTATCCTTGTAGTCATTTATCAGATGAGGAAGTTGGGGTTCAGCGAGATGAAGTCATTCTCTAGACTCCTATGGCTGCTAAGCGTTGGAACTGAGACCGGACCCCAGTCTATTTGATTCAGAGACCAGATGCGGCCTTCTTGCTTTGGAAAGGTTTCAGCTCTGACGATCTCATGCCAAGGTAACAAGGGAAGCTAGAGTTTTGGGTCACCAAATAAAGCAAGATAAGTAAGGATTCCCAGCCTCTGTGTCAGAGGCGAACACCAGCATGGATGGGTCAGAGATATTCATGCTGTGAACAAATGTTTATCACGGGGTCTTCTGTGTGCCAGGTATGGCCTAGGTACTGGGATGCAGCAATGAATAAACCAGAAAAAAAAAAATCCTGCCCTCTGGAAATTTATGTTCTGGTGTGAGAGAGATAGACAAGTTTAAAACAAGTACAACATATATTATGTCACAAGGTAATAAAGGCTATAGAAAGAAAGCCGGGGGGGGGGGTAAGAGAATCAAGGCGGGGGCAATTTAAACTCAGGTGGTCAGGGAAGGACCCTCTGAGAAGGTGACTTTTGAGCAAAGACCTGAAGAAGGTGGTGGATATCTGGAGAGGAACATTCCAGAGAGAGGGGACAACAAGTGCAAAGGCCCTGAGGACTGCTGGACTTGAGTGAACAAGTGGTGAGAGGAAGCGAGACAGGTATTTGGGGAATCCCGTGAGGTCTTGTTGGCCTCTGTAACGAACTGGACTTTTCCTCTGAAGGAGATGGGAAGCTGCGGGAGTGGCGGAGGATCCTAAGAAGACAGCATTTTAGGATATTGGTTTTAATGGGATCACTCTGGTTGCTGTGCTGAGGGGCAGCCTGAAGTGGGCACAAGGACAGAATCAAGGACACGGGTTAGGAGGCCACTGCAGAAGGCCAGGTGGGCGATGATGGGGCCTTGGGCCAGGAAGATAGGGATGGAGGCAGGACAGGAAGGGCATTTGGTGGTGGACGAGGTGTGGTGCACGAGGGAGAGAGGAGACGAGAATTACTGCGAGGCCCGGGGCCTGGCCGGCAGGAGGCCTGGAGCCGCGCGGTCCTAGCGGAAGGAGACTGGGGGGCAGCAGATGTGCGAGCAAGCCGAGTGCTCAGGGTTGGAGGTTTGAGAGTTGGAGACGCGGTCTGACACTGCAGATGGAGATGCTGACGGGGCTATTGGAGAGTTGGGCCTGGAGCCCTGGACTGGAATTTCCGAGTGGCAAATTCCAGTCGGAATTGCGTGTGACCATCCTGAAGTTCACAGCCGGCCTGCGGCAGCGCCAAGCTCCCCGATCGTCCTGGGGGAGCAGCAGCCCCTGGGATTGTGTACGGAGGCCCCGCCCAGCTTAATTCCGCCTCTTCCTGCCCCGACTCCCTGGAAGTTCTGCAATGCACCAGTGAACGCGGAGATGGGATTAAGATGGGGTTTTGCGGGTTACTTACAGACTCACCAACAAAGGGCAGAGGGAGAAAGAAGGCTGGAAGAGGCTGTGAGCAGCCACCGGGGGGCCGGAAGTGGGGGAAGCGCTGTCCCCGGTGAGCTGTACCTGGTGGGAAGGATCAGCCGGAGCTGGGGGCCCGGGGTCTGAAGGATGAGAACGGAGGGGGTTCAGGGTGCTGCGGGGCAGAGGGTGGGCAGAGGAGTTAGCCCGTTCTTCCGTGGGAGAGAGGAGAAGAGGGTTTTCTCTAAGTCTCATCCCCGAGTTGCTGAAATGAACAAAAAGAATGAAGCATTTGGAAGTGTATCTGACATACAGAGAGAAACCAGAAAGCAGCTATAATCCGAACCACGGTCTGAAGACAGTATCGGCTGCAAACACCTGGGCATTAATAATGGAGGGGAGGATTACTTCAACGAGTATTTATTGAGCCTCTACTATGTTCCAGGCACTCTGGGGCGTTAGGGATCCAAGAGTAAACAAAGGAGATGAAGATCTCCATCTTCACAGAGCTTACACTGTAAGGGGGAGATAAACACTGTGAACAAAATGCATGAGTCACCCTCGGAGTGTTTCAGAAGCTGGTGTGTGGGCACTGGGGCATCCGGAAGGGAAGGGAATGAAAACTGCAGGGTGGGCTGTGGTTTGAAATGAGTCAGCAGCCAGGGGGACCCGAGGATGGTTTGCTCAGTTAGGATGCGTGGAGCCATGGGAGGGCTGGGGCAAGGAGAAGGCCCTGGGCCCTGGGACTCAGTGGCAGCCCTGGCTACTTCTCCAGCTTTTGAGAAGGGGAGAGAGTTCTCTAAGCCTCTAGGGGAAGAAACAGAGCCACCCAAATGAAGGTCTTTCTCTGGGAATGACGAGGGCTGGGGGTGTGGGTGGTCTCCGAGTGAGCAGGGACACCTCCTGTGGGCTGATGTCAGGGAAGCCCTGAGGGGCAGTGCAGGCGCCATGTTGCTTTCCTCTCAGCCTGAGCAAACTGTCCGCAATGTGGGTATGAAAGGCAGGGGCGCTGTATGGATTGAACTGGCTCCCCAAAAACTCATACGTTCAAGTCCCAACCTGCGAGACCTCAGAATGTGACCTTATTTGGAGATAGGGTCTGAACCAAGTTGAAATGTGGTCATCAGGGTAGGCCTTCCTCCCATACGCTGGTGTCCTTCTAAAAGGGAGAAATTCCGACACAGACGTGCACGTGGGGAGAGCGTCTGGTGAAGCCAGGAGAGAGGCCTGGAGCAGAGCCTTCCCCGGCACCAGTCGGGATCGGGGCCCTGCCAACACCGCAATCTAGGACTCAGGACACAGAACCGGGAGACAATGAACTCCTGCTATTTAAGTCACCCTGTCTGTGGCCCCGTTAGGGCAGCCCCAGGAGACCGACACAGACACCAGAGAGAGCACTGTCTTCTCATTCCTCCAGGACACAGACAGAGAAAGAGCAAGTGGTGGAATGGAGGGGACAATGGAGGGGAGATCAGTAGAATTGCTTGTGACACGAAGATAGAAACTTCTTTCCCTAAAATAGAAGCATACCGACTGCTTTTCTAGGTCAAATCTGATCTCGAACATGTGGTTTGGGGGGAGGGGAAGCCTCTAAGGGCGTCTGGGCGGCGAAGTCAGGCAAGCGTCCAACTCTTGGTTTGGGCTCCGGTCATGATCTCAGGGTCCCGGGATGGAGCCCTGCGTCGGGCTGCGCTCGCTGTGGAGTCTGCTTGAGATTCTCTCTCTCTCTAAAATAAATCTAGAAAGAAAGAGAGACAGAGGGAGGGAAAGAGAGAGGGAAAGGAAAGGGAAAGGAAAGGAGGGAGAGAAAGCCTCTGAGATGATTTCTATCTGGAACCATTTGGGCCTCTTGTGAAAGGCAGAACTTTAAAAATTCTTGGGGGTGCTGCAGTGAGTACTTGTCCGTATTTGTTGAGCGCATCACATCCACATCACGGTGGACCGCACAGCCCCCCGCGGGGTCCACCGTGCGGAAGGCTTCCACAGATCGGTTTTAGCGCGGGCAGGCTCTCAAAGGATTGCAAAGGACTCCTACAGCAAGGAGCTGGAAAACATACCCTGTGCTGGGAGGCAGAGGAGGTTTGCTCTCTCTCTGATTTTATTTCTTTTTTCTTTTTCTTTTCTTTTTTTTTTTTTGAACTATTTAAGCCCAAGTGGCATCTGCAGATCCAAGTGGGGGAGAAAAGCCAATGTGCTCCCTTTGGCGCACGTGGTCCAGCAGAGCCGAGCGTCCCAGGCAGCGGCCGGCTCCTCCCACCTGCATCCGGCTGAACACGCCCCGCCCACAGTGTGGGTATTCAGACTCCGGAGTACTTTATGATTAGAAAACAATCGTTGCTTCTTTTGGCATTCTTTTTAATATGAATCCATTGAACCCCCGCGCTAATCCGGGGCTTCTGCAAAGCAGAAGCTGGGGAGCCCCCGGTACCCTGAGAGAACGGGAAGTATGAACACAAGCCTGCCACAGGCACACCCGCAAGGAGACCCCTCCAGAACCCGATGCCCCTTGGCAAGAAGGCGTCAGCTCTCTGCCGTTTTCATTGGTGATAAACCTGCTGCTGAAAACACAAGCCCATTTTAATGAGACGTTCATTTATTTTTGTCATCTGCTTATCACAGAGCTCCACGGTCGAGCCCTTTAAGAAACCGAGACACTTAATGTCCGGGACCACCCTGGGTGCCTCGGGTACAGAATCCCCAGCTGGACCCCCTGGGCTGGCCCAGCTCAGTGCCTCGCTCTGTAGACCTAACACAGCCCACTTAGGAAGACAAACAGGAAAGTCAGTGGAAACTGAACAGGTTACTAAAACAATGGCAACCGCTGTGGGCGTTTCTGAGACCCCTGGACAGGATCTTTGGTGTAAGAGAGCCCACTGCACACTCACCTTATTTGTGCAAGGAAAACAACCCATCATCTCAGAACAGAAGTTCAGGGTTTGGGGGGTGGACAGATGGCCCCACGGCCCCACAAAGGCCATCCACAGGAGCCCTGGCTGGGACAAATCCCACCGTGGGCCCCCCTTCTGGTCCCCCCAATGTTTTCAGACAGATGAAATCAGATGACAATAAATAATAAGGGAACTTTGGGGGGGAAAAAAAATCTAAGCATCCATGAAAGGAGGCGAGAACAGCTCCAACCAAGAGAGCTACCCTGTGGGCTGTCAAATGGAAAATCTGGGAGTAGAAAAGCCTTTCCCTTCGACTGTCTCTCCAAATCAAACTTCAAAGCCAGCCAGAGGGGAAGAGGGTTACAGGGTGACTTTGACTTTTCATCTTGTACCTTTCTATAGTTTTTAATTTTTTATTACTTGTGCTGCTATTATGTTTATAATTATAAATGATAACTAAAGAAAGTACCGAGAGGGCTCTGGTCACACCCACACTCATGTAGCTATGTGTGTATATATATATGTCTACACTAATTCTGATCAAAAAACGCCCTGTGCCTTTTTGCTATTGTGGAACTTTCTAGAACTCCGTGGCTGAATACATTTGTAGGATCTCTACGGGGAAAGCAGGCTGCAGGCTGCCTCATAGATAAATGAGCACTTTAAGATCTAGAGCCAGGGAATCACTTCAGGAGGACGGCTGGAAATGGCAGATTTTCTGAAAAAATGAGATGTGACTGGCTGAAGGGTTTCCTCCAAATCCCTTTTCAAAACAAAAATCCCACGTATGTTCTTTTTTTTTTCTTACAAAACTGGTGCCCAAGGAGAACAGTCTTTCAGAGCAGAAGCCAGGCGTCTTCTGGGGAGGTCCGCTGCCCCTCCAGAGGCCGCCCCTACCCATCGGGGTGCTCACGCGGCCTCGAGTGGGGGTCTCCTGTGGTTTCACACATCCGCACGGAGACGTAGCCGGTGCTCCTCTGGGGGGGCCGTTATCTGAATTCTAGGAGGTCTCGCCACTCCCCTCAACATTTCGGGGTCCTGTGGTGTAGACACCCTCTCTACGTGTGGTCCCTGGTCAGCATGGGGAGCCCCTGGAGGGGGCTAGAAATGCAGACTCTCAGGCCCCTCCCTACACGTACCGAATGAGAACCTGCATTTTCACAGGATCCCGGGTGGCCCGTGTGCACTTCTAGTTTGAGAAGAGTTGGTCCCACTGCTCAGAGGTGACCTAATGCGACGGTCAGGGAGGGGTTAAAATCCTCTTCAAAACCCATCCAAGAAGCTGCCTGCTGTGGGATTCCAACTACTGTATAGAACATTCTGGAAAAAGCAAACCTGCAGAGACAGGCAAGGGCCAGTGGCTACCAGGAGTTGGGGGGGCAGGAAAGATGGATTGGGGGGGCACGGGAGGCCGGTAGGGCAGAGAAACCACTCTGCAGGATAGCGTCACGGTGGGTTCACCTCGTCACGTGTGGGTCAAACCCAGGAAGGCACAACAGGAAGAGTGAACCCAACGTGAACTGCAGCCTCTGATGAATCACAACGTACAACATTTGCTCCTCGAGAGTGATAACCCTGTCGCATGGATGCACGACCACAGTGATCAGAGTCAACAACAGAGCGGGGCTGAGGCAGCATATGGGGACCCTCCATACTTTCCACCCTTTCTTCCGTAAGCCCCAAACTGCTCCCCAAACTAGTCTGTTAATTCGACGACCCCCACAACAAACCAGTGGGGTGGGCAGACATTCTCTCCCACTTTGGGGTGTATAAGACCATCCCCGAGTCATCTTTCTGTCACTTCTTGCCTGACATGAACGGCCACTGCCATTGTGCCCTGCAGCTGGGTGGGAACCCCACTGGCTGGGAAGGAGGCCCTGTGGGCTGCGGGGCGGGGCCGGGGTTCCCGGGAGCTGGGGTGTCCCAGCCAGGCTCTGCGCCCTCTTTCCGTGGCCTCCGGCGGGGTTGGCCCTGGCTGTACAGAGCAGAGCCATGATGGAACTTTCGCCCAGACCTAGGAATGGGGAGAAAACACGGATGCATCTATGTTGTGCTCCAGTAAGCTGAGTAGGAGGTCACCTAGTTACTAATCCTGGGGGAAGGCAGAATACGGCATAGATTCTAAGCAGCAAGTGTCTGTGCCAAACGTTGCATCTCACACTCTTGGTTTAAATATGAATTTATTTACACAGAATTATGGTCTGATGTGTGAAGAATGAAGGAGATGGCCTTGCGTGTTCGAAGCCACCTCTGGCAACAATAGCACATGTGACACTAGCGTGACGACTTGACCCAATGGAGGAATTCGCGTTTTTCTGTGTATACAGCAGCTGGAGGCGTCTAGAAATCCCCAGGTTAGGAGGGGAATGGGGAGGGGATGGGCTGTGGACAGACCCTGCTCAGCACGAAGTCCTTGACAACACAACCACGTGCAAACACACAACAAAGAACGTGACGTCGGTAAACATGCTCACGGTGGGCACAAGGATGGACCGTCTTTCGGGAGGAACTGCTGATTCCATCTGTCCGCACATCTGGTCACAAGTCCTGCCCCGGAATCACTCTGGGAGGCCAGCAGGTGGTGGGTTCGGAAGCAGGGGGGCGCAGGGGCAGCCAGAAATGGGATGCTCACGCCACTGTGTGGGACGCAGGCCATGCGTTCTCTCTTGAATGTTCTCGGATTTCTGCCCACGAGACTGTGTGACTGCCCAGCGGCCGGTAGTTCACAGGGGACGAGAGGTTTTCTTTTCGGCCGGGACCCCGGGCGCCATCTTCCTGACGGCGGTGGAGTTGGGCTGAGTCTTGCTCTTACTGACACTTGGCTTCTTCTGTTTCTGGCTGTTGTTTTGAAGCGATTTCAGCCCCAGCATCTTGCAGTACTTGTTACACTGGTGGAGCGCTTTGAACTGATCGATGAAGGTCATAGAGCAGTTGCCTTTAAATCCTTTGTACCTGTGAGTTTGGGTAGAAGGACACGTACTTTTCAAAAACAGGATGTCCCACCAGCTTTAACAGGGGAGACTAATGGTACATGGAAAATATATTGATTCCTACTCTAAGCAAGAAGGGCCAAATGTTTGCCACAACTACGGACAGGAGAAACCGACCCTGTGGATGGAGTAAAGGCAAGGACCCGCTGGCGTGCACAGTGCAGAGCCAAGGCCTGGGATCACACAAGTGTTCTAGAAGCTTATGTTCCGATAAAACAGCATGTTATTGCTCTTACGTCATAGTGACGAGTGCCGGGCCATCTTGATAGAAATTAGATCTCTTGGTGGTCTGAAAGTCACCCCATCCCACCCGGAGGTTCTGAATAAAAAATTCTACAACTTTGGGGCTGGAAGAAATTATTTAGTTTAGACCTTTCCATTTATAGTCAAAGGAATTTAGGCCCAGAGTTTAGGCCCAGCCAAGAAAACAAAGTTGGTGCAAAAGCCAAGATAGGATGCAGCCCTCTCAGTCTTCCTTGTAGAGAAGAGCTCTGTTCCGTGTCACCCCCTCCTTCTGCTCCCCAGCAGAAGAACATGGGCCTTTGTCACCGATGGGCTCTAGAAGGGACCATGCTCACCCGCCTCGGAGTAGTCTTAGGGGTTCTGCCTTTGGGTTGGGACATTTAATACTCAAACTATAAATGACTTTTTTCACATCCCAATCACAGGTTAGTGTCCTCCTTGAGGGGACAAGTCTCCAGGCCCCCAATTTCCCCACCTACCAAGAAAGCTGTTTGATGGGCTGTTAAAAGGATGAAATGAGAGAATCCACACCAACCACCTAGCTCAGCACATGACATTCCCTACAGATTCAATTAATGTTGGTCGGGTTATCGGATGATCAATATGAAAACATTCCATCCTATGGAAGGGATGTTGAAGCCAAGACTAAAGGGTGAGGGACGTAAATGGGGGAGCAGGGGTGAGCCTCGCATATAAAATGGTTGGCATAGTTCATAAGGCCCTCTACAAAATTAAACCATGGGCGCCATGTTCAAAAGTCAGGAAGACTTTTGAGACAACAGTGGAGCATGTGTTCGACGAGGCTCAGGGTCCTTCTGGGCGCAGGTCCTGCCAGACCACACAGAGAGCATGTCCCCCAAACCGGCCCCGCTGGGTGGGAGACAGCTCTGGCCACATCTGATTAACAGGACAAACAAGAAATCTGAACTCTTTCATTGGCTGGTAGAAACCACAAAGGTGAACGAACCTGGAATGAATGGGGACCAGGACTGTGCGCATTTCCCTATGAAATCCGAGCTGGGTTTGAAGCTGTTAAGGGAGTGAGAGGTTCCTTTCCTTCATCCCTGGGGCCAGAGCACCGGGCAGCAGCTCCATCTTCACAAGTTGTTACAAATCCAGCCGGCTCCCTGCCCCTCCCCCTGCAAGGGAATGTTCTGCCCCCCCGCCCCCCCCACCCTCCCAGTTCATTTGCTTGTGAAAAAAATGACTTGGATCCTAAAAGCCAAGCTCCCTCCTTGAAGGAAAAGTCTGGAGATTGGAGTTGAATCCAGCAGCAGAAACAATTCCACTGCCAACCACGTCGTTTTGACATCTCTGTCTTCTGTAGGACCCCACGAGAAAGGCTGAAATGTCAGCCCCAGGGCGTCGCTCTGGTGCCTGAGCCCTCCCCAGCAGGACGGGGCAGCACCCGAGGCCACCTCTCGCTATGCTTGTCAGACAGGATGCAAAGCCGGACCCCGTCCTGCTGGAGGGAGGCTTCGCTCCTCACCAGACTAGGAAGCTCACGGGCTGGGGCAGTCTCCCCGTCTAAGCACACTTGGAAGCTCGTCATGGTTGCCTGTCTCAGGCGCCCTTGAGGCTTTTTAACATTCAGCCAACATCTAGTCTCTGAAGAGAAAAATCACTGATTCACACTTGGACCTCCCAGAAAATTTGAGAGTCACTTCTTGAGCACGGTCTGGGCACCGAGCGGGTGATGCCGGGTAATTACGGGGCCCTTACAGGAGGGCCCCGGGCTCTGGAATGGGAAGGGCTCAGCGTGGGCACAGGGGCAGGACTTCCCGAAGCCCAGCTGCCTTCTTGACTAGCCCCTGGGAACCCAGGGCTGTTCCCGAAATCTGGCCCCTTCTTTTCCTTTACATCCCTCTCTCGAGCCCTCACAGAAAGCCAGAGGAGCAGGGACGGAGGCTGGTTTTTACTGTAGACGGCCTTGAACCTGGTGAGGTCCTCGAGAGAAGGCTGCTCTGATTGGTCTAGGAGCCCCTTTCTCAGCCCCCACCTCAAGTGCATTTCTGCGGAGCCCTCCCTGACCCTATCCTCACTGCGGGAAGAAACATCTCTGTCTTCCCCATAGCTTTAGGAGAACTACATCCACTTCTCAGAATTCAAGGAATGTCTCACATCTCTGTACAGAGTGGTCCCTCCTAGGATACTGCCTGATTCCCAACACGACCGTCGAGGGGAGGCTTTTCGGTAAAGGTCAAGGGGAAGTGGACACCAGCCCCACCCTCAGACCTGTCTCGCCTCCGCCCAGAGGGTCTCCAGATCGAATTTCTGAACTTCTCTTTCTCTCTGGGCCTAATCTTGGACCTTCACCTTGGCATGTCATGCAGTAATGAACTTCCATCCCTTTCCTAGCTCAGGTGTAGACCTTTTCTGGCTACGTAGCATCTGCAGAACTAAAACTCTTTCTCCTTTCTCAGTTTAGTTTTGGTCTCGGTAAGGATACTGGGCTTCTGCCATTTCTTCCTAGTCTTTCAAACTCACAGCCATGGCCGATGCCTCAAGAGAAAGCAGGGCAGCATCCTTTGTGTTCCTAGATCAATTAAACCAGAGCGTTTCAAAGGACACAAAGCCCTCCTATACCACCAAGCGATGGTGCCCCTGGTCCCCCTTGCAAGCCCCAGGTGCCATCTGCCACCAGCAGGAATAGAGGGGACCATGAATCTCAAGTAGCCTGACATCTCTCCAGCATGATCCCCACGGCATTCACCTGTTATTCTTGTTAGAAGGATGTACTAGGCTGAACAGTGTCCCCTCCCAGAGGCGTATCCTTCCTGGAACCTCAGAACATGGACTTATTTGGAAACAGTGTTATTACAGCTGTAATCAAAATGAGGTCACGCTGGAGTGGAGTGGGCCCTTACCCATTATTACAGGTGTCTAAGCAAGAAGGGGAGGAAAGATACAGGCACACAGTAGAAATAGCACGTGACGACAGAGGGCAGAGATTCGAGTGGGACATGTACAAGCCCGGGAAGGCTGAGGACTGACAGCCAGCTTGGAAAGCCAGGAGGGAGGCGTGGCGCACGTCCCCCCGCACAGGCTCCAAAAGGAACCTACTCAGCTGACACCTACCAGGACTTCAGGCTTCTGACTTCCAGAATTCGAGAGAATAGATTTCTGTTGTCTTAAGCCACTGGTCTGTGGTCATTTGTCATGGTGGCCCCAGGAATCTAATATTATGGAATAAAGAGAACCTTGTGGAACTTTTTCACACATTTCCCGTTTTAGAAATCTTAGCTCTGTGGAATCTTACTAACTGGATCTTTTTATCCTTAACCTCCAATTAGTATAATTTTCTAGCCCATCACTCATACGAAAATTGCCAGCTGATGGCATGGCTGGCTTCTCCCTCTCTTTCTCTCTCTTTCTGTCTCTCTCTCTCGGCTCATCAAGGCTTCCCTGTGCCGTGGACTGCCTCCGAACACACCTGGAGAGGGGCAAGTGGGTGGAGCCAAGCCGCAGAAACTTCCAGCTCTGAAGGTTTTTGTCTGGCTGACTGAGGGACCTGTTAAAGAAAACCTCAAGGGGCAAGAAAAAGCAAAAGAGAATTCCCCTACTTTGGTAATCCTTTTAGAAGCAAGCCCGAGGCCATTTATAACGGCAGTTTTACTTTGATATCCCTTCTTTTTTTTTTTTTTTTTAATTTTATTTATTTTATTTTTTTTAATTAATTTTTATTAACATATAATGTATTATTTGCCCCGGGGTACATGTCTGTGAATCATTTGATATCCCTTCTGAAGAAACTTTTAATTTACAGGGAGTGACTACAAGGACCCAGAATTCAGGTTGAGGATAGGGGTGAGGACTTGAAATAGACCTCTGGTTTCGGGGTGCGTGTGTACAATAAAGCCAGAGTTGGATTTGCAAACAGAGAGAACAGATGTGCATGTACAAAAGGAGGGACCCGGGACAGTCCCCCGCTCTGGAACCATCTGGTGACTCCTACAGTTCCGCCCATACCCTCCACTTCTTCACTGGTTCCTCCATTAGGCACCAGGCAGACGGCAGACGTGACGGGGGGGATTAATAAGGATTAATAAGATGCGTGGCCTTTTCCAGAAGCTGGCCATCTTGAAGGGAAGACAGACACACCAACAAACAATCACCCTGTATGTGATAAACAGCTACGGGGACTTGGGGGATGGGGCTTTCCCCACTGCGTGGAGGGTCCTGGCAGGATTCACCCAGGAAGGTAGGCTTGGGGTTCATCTGGCAGAGGGATCAGCATGGGCAAAGATCCAGAGGACGTTCCGAGCGAGCGCCGGTGTCTGAGGAGGGACGAGGCCAGAGGCCAGAGGACAGTCCCCTTGATAGTGGAAGGCTCCGGGAGCTTGGGATGTATTTGTAATGTAATTGTTCCCGTGGGTCGGCATTTCCCGAGATATGTTCAAGGAGCAATAGTCCCACAAGACGCTCTGAAGGAAAAATCGTCCTGTGGTGTAAGTACAGCAATTACCGCTCTGTCATCTCTCTCCCTGCGCCCGTGGGCCTTGAAGTCACCCACTGGCTCGATAAACGCCATACGAAGCCTCACACTAAAGAAACCACTGACACCATGCCTCCCAGCATCTCCCAAGATTAGTTGACAACAGGAGTCTTGTTTTCCCACAACCCCTTTGCAAAGCGCTTCTGTAAGAGTCGTGGAGCTCTTCGGGGGAGGGGAGGCCGTGAGGCAACCAAATCTGGGTCTTCTGCACCGGTTGTATTCTGAGGTGGCCTGCGAGCCGATGTCCTCCCTTCGGAGAGGTGACCTTCGCACCCCGCCCCCACGAGCACCACGGGGACCCTGGCCCAGCCACCAGCACCTCACCTGACTATGGCCGGAGCCCCCCGGGGGCTGTCCCTGCGGCCTGCCACGTGGGGCCGTCTCCCACACCACCCCCACGGTCAGCCAGATCGTGGGCACACACAGCTGCTCGGGGGGGTCCCCGTCCCTGAGAAGCCGTCCCAGCTCCTTCCCTGGCCCGACAGCCGGCTCTGCCTCGCCTGCCCGCTCTCTGCCCTGACGCCTCCCCTGGGCTCCTCCCTCAGGCCCCAGCCTCAGCAACAGCCTGGGAAGTCTCCATGGAAACCGGGCCCTGGCGCTTCCCTCCCTGACATCTGCCCAGGCTGGAAAAAAACCAAAATCGTCAAGAGAGAGGAGGGCACAAGCAGCCCACGAGCCTGGTTCTCCGGTCCTGCTGGCGAGGGCATTCTAGAAGCCCTGAACACTTGCACGGTTTCTGCTGCCTTGCTGCTGGAGGGAACCCCCCTCCAAACCAGGAGGGGCTCTGTGCTGGGAACCCTGAGGAGGCAAGAGCAGGAGGGAGGCCCTGGGGAGGTGAGGGGTAACCGAGCATCTACAGTGGTCCCCGTTCTTCTGACCACGAGTCCCGTCCCCACAGGTGCACCGGAAGCACGGAGAAGTCTCCTTCATATCTGAAACCCAAACTCAAGTCAGGACACGGAGGATTCACACAGGAGGGCCTGAGTCTCTTGGAGACCAGAGAGCTCTAACGGAGGCGGTCTGAGGGCCACTGTCCTCGGCCCCAGAGCTGTGATTCCCACAGCTCCCCTCACAACCCCGGATCTTAGCTGCAGAGAGGGGGTCCCCTTCAGGGCGCAGGGCCGGCAGGGGAGACAAAAGGGCATCAGCGTTCCCACTGAGGTGTCCCCATCAGAGTGCGGGCTGCTGGTGGAGCCACATTACCAGTGTGCTCAGGGTGGGACAGCGCTGACCGCGGCACCTTCTGTGAGTGACAAGCCCTGAAAGCCTCAGGGAAGGGTTTCTGCGCCTCTGGAACATCACTCCGCAGGGAGCCCCTCATTCTTTATGGGACACACACACACACACACACACACACACACACACACACACACACCACTTCTTTTTCTAGCTACCCTCTAGACATTTTCGAGTCTTCTACTGACAGACTTGTTGAGTCGATGGCATCTGCGACATGTTCCCCCTTCTGTCCCTGTAACCTTGACTCCCGCGCACTTAGCTTGGACCTTCCTGAAGGCGCTGAGAACTTCTCTGTGGACAGTCTGGTCTTCATCCAGGCTCTTGTGAACCCTGACCCTCTTGGCCCTCAGTCTTCCTCACCTTCCATTTCCCTCCTCCTGTCTTCCGAGCTGCCCTACAGGGGCCGATCTCAAACCCGTCCATCTCTTCAGATGTTCTTTCTGTTCAGACTTGCCTCTGAGGCTGGGTGACAGATGACAAGGAGCCAGTTCTGGGGGTGGCCGGGCTGGAGGCGTAGTGCCAAGGAGTGGGGAGAATACCACGGGTCCAACTTTAGTCACTACAGCAAACTGTCCTTTGCAAGACTTTTGGGCAAAGACCAGGAGACCGCCATGCTATTCCCACTCCGTGGAGGGGTACGTCCTTGCTGACTCTTGCATCCAGGAGACCCTGAATATACACCAAGAACATCGCTCATACTGCCAGCCTTGCCAAAGCTGTGAAAAGGGTAGATGTTCCCTTCATGGGCTTCCAGACCTCCTTGATGGCCGAGACTGACCAAATAAACCAGCCACTGGCCAACGGGCTCTACTGGGTAATGGCTTGGTCAGATCAAAACAGGGTGCAGACTGCCTTCCAGGGTAGATGCCAATGGGGATCGTGGGGGAAAGCACACAGTTAGGGGGTAAGAAATCCCTTAGACCTGAGAGACTGTCCTCCGAAGCCTGCGTCAGCAAGTCGGCTGGAATGTGTGCATTCTACGGGGACACAGCCCTGCTGCAAGAAGGGCTGACGGGACGTCAGGAAATTCTGTCGTGGGTCCTTTGTTTCCTCTCCTTCTGGCAGTTCCACGTATTAATGGTCTGCCTGGAGTCACCACACACATGTAAACACACACACACACCACGCGCACGCCCTCGTGCTCACGCCCTCGTGCACAAGCCTATCGTAGGGCTGTGTATCTTGAATACAAATCCTATTTCTTCGCACGCCCGAGCTTGTGTTGGCCTTTCCCTCCAGGTACAGTGGGATCTCGGACAGGCGGCTGCAGGTGGGCACACGGGACCCCACGGTGGGCTGTTCTTGCCAGTGAGGGCACAGCCTTTTCTCTGGGGCTCAGCTTGACTAAGTGTGGGATTCTGTTTTAATCCTTCCTCTTCTTCAGGGCTAGTAGGACGCGAGCTGGACACACTGACACCAGCAGAGCCCACTTTCTCGGGGCCATTGGCCTTATCAGGCTCCTGCCTTGACATTTGGGTCCCTGTCACCTCTTGTTTGCCCTTCTGCAGGGAGCAAGCCTTTGGTCATTCTGTCCGGGGTCCCCTGAATTTGGTTTCCATGTCAGGGACGCTAGACATTGCCATGCATCTCATGGCTGCTGCTTTCTTTCAAGTGAAGAAATCTGAGATGCTGGATGCTGGTCAGCCTGGGGACTGTCCTTTGGGGCCCTTCATGTCAGACCTAAGTGGTCCAATGTACTGACTGGAAAGAAATCTCAGTGTACTCTTCTTTGTTTTATTTTAGTCCCGCGACATAAAATGAACTTTTATTTATTTTATTTTTTTGGAGACTATAAAGGGAAAATGTATTGGCTCTGGTGCCCTCTGATGGTCAATCGCCATCATGTCATCATCGCCCCCAGAAATTCACAGGCTTGGTTGGGGCGGGGTACGTGTGTTTGCAGGAAGACACGGTACTGAGGTAGGTGATGGGTTTCCAGACAGCTTCCTATCGCTGGCTCCCAGGAGAGACGGGATATACTTCTGCCTTAAGGATCATTCTAGCAGGTAAAGCGGCCTCAAACAAATAAGTCATGGCGGTTCCTATTCCATTTTACGAGATGGTAAATAACTGCCCTCAAAATCGTCACATACCCTCTGCACTCAACAAGAGGACAAGACAGGCTGCACTTCCTGGGAGGTCAGCAGCCAAAAGTACAGTGCAGATCAAGACAGGAGGGAATATTTCCTTTAAATGACACAATGGCTTCTTTTCCTGCCAAAGATCCTGACCACTGCTGGCCAGAAAACGGTGGGCCCTGAACTTGAGAGATCTCTTTCTTGCTCTTTTAAATAACACAGTGTATTGTTTATTATTTAAACATTTTTTTTCTTAAGTTTGTTTTTTTTTCCAGTAATCTCTACTTCCAAGGTGGGGACTGAACTCACGACCCCAAGTTCAGGAGTCACATGCTCTTTGGATTGAGACATCCAGACGCCCCTATTTATTATTATTATTATTTTAAATATTTTTATTTATTTACTTGACAGAGAGAGAACAAGTAGGCAGAGGGGGGGGGGAAGCAGGCTCCCTGCTGAGCAGATATCCTGATGCGGGGCTCGATCCCAGGACCCCGAGATCATGACCTGAGCTGAAGGCAGAGGCTTTAACCCACTGGGCCACCCAGGCGCCCCCCTGTTTATTATTATTACTGTTAGTAAAGTAAGTTAGACTGGCCTCCCTGTGCTTTTCCAATCTATGCCTCGTATTCTTTCTAGTGTGGTTAAAAGACCGTGTATGATGTTGCCTATGCAGAACACTGGTTTTTAGGATGGTGCCCATTCCCAGGAGCCCCCCGTCAGCAGGGATGAACTGAGCCCCCTGGGGTGCTTGCTAAGGTCTTAAGTTTGTCAAGAGAAAGTGCACACGGACATTTAGCCGTCAATCCTCTCTCCTGCTCCCCAGAGGCTGTCGGCCTCTGCGGTGCTCCCCAGCCTCTTCCTGGCCTTACAGTCCTTCCCCGCCGGACTCTCCGTAGCCTGTCTTGGAGCTGCCTTTGAATGAGAGCCCTTCTAAGGGTTCTCCCATTTGGGCTCCATGTTGCAGCTCTGCCTTTCCCTGGAGAGTCTCTTCAGTCGAATCTCAGCTCCAACGTTGAGGGTCCGACCCTCTTCTCAGGGTGCCTGCTGGCAGCCTGCCCCTTTCCCTGCACCTCCTGCTCCTCACTTGGGAAGGAAGAAGGCTGGCCACAGTTGTTGGTTCTCAGTCCAGAGCAGAGGTGTTCCCAGGGGCCTCCGAAGAGCTCTCCAATCGAGGGTCCCCCCTTTATCAGTTTTTTAAAACTGGGCATCTAAGAAACGTTTCTTTGGGGAAAAAAGGTTGGGACTTAGGAAAAGCTTAAAGAAAAGTTTTTTAAAAACAAGGGACAAGATAATCTCCTATCCCTTCCAAAGCTCTCAGATGCTTCAGAACTCCCCCCCACCCACCCATCTCCTCCCTGACCACTGCTGGGGAGGGAGGGCCGTAAGCAACACGTTAGAGACAACATTTCGCCCTGGGCACCAGCCATCAGCTCTTCTAATGGGTCTTGGGCACCTGTCCCGGGCCAGGTAAGTCACATTAAAGCTGAGAACAAAACCAAGGGATTGGATTTCTTTTAAATGAGGACCAAAATGTACAGTGAGTTCCCAGAAACTGTTAAGATGCTTTTAAAAGATGTCTTAAATACGCATGCTCTTAAGCCTGTCTTAGTTTTTGAAACATCTTGGGCAGGCTTCTGCTTTGTTTCGGTGGAAAGCTGTTCTAAAGAGTGGTATGAAATTTGCCTACCCTGGAGTCAGGCTGAGGCAAGAGGGAGAAAGGAAACCAATACTGATCACACACGTACTGAGCTTCTGGGTCTGGATGCAGATTAATGGGGGGGGGGGGGGCGGTCCTCACGACAGGCCTCTGTATCCCCATTCTGTAGATCAGTGGCTTCCAGAACTTAAAGTCACGTGATCAGGGACGCCTGGGTGGCCCAGTCGGTTAGGCTCCCAACTCTTGGTTTCTGCTCGGGTTGTGGGATCGAGCCCCAAGAAGAGCTCTATGCTCAGCACGGAGTTGGCTTGCCCGGTTCCCTCCTCCTCTGCCCCTCCCCGACCCTGCTCACACGCTCACTCTCACCCTCTCTCTCTCTCAAGTAAATAAATAAATAAAATCTTCAAAAAAAAAAATTTTTAAGTCACCTGACTACAAAGCTGGTAAGACGAGAACCCAGCATTCAAACCAGGAGTGCGTGCTAAACTGAATTCGCAGGGTCCCACAGAGAACGCAGAATCTGCTTTCCTTGGGCAATGCTTGTGAGGTCCAGAGAAATCCCTTCGTAAACAGCAGCACCATGTGTTTTCCTCTCTAAGTGGGGGAAGTTGTCCCGGACAAAGGACTTACTCACTGGGTTCGAGGACGGCAGGCATGAGATGGCACTGTGCCACGCACATGAGGGATGCCTAGTCACCCACACCAGGGGCCGGACCAACGCCCACAATGCAAGAAGCAAGGTTGTCACTGGGAGAGTCACAAGTAAATGGCACGAGCACGATTTGGACCCAAGACTCTAAGACCCTCCCTCTCCCCACGACATTGTACCCCTCCTGCCATGCTCTCCTCACATGCCCGAGGCCACAACCAAGTTTCTAGACTCGTCTGACGTTTAGGGCTCTGGTCGGCCCTGGGGACGCAGCATGGAGGGAATCTCCACACAAAACTGTCTTATCCTGAGCCGCTTTGGGAAGGAAAATACCCAAGCTGCACCTTAGTTCTAAATCCAGACCAGAAGCTCTGCATCGTCAGTGAGAACTTTGTGACCTGGAGGTTAAAAAGTCCCTTTTCCACTTTCTTTTCCCCCCATCCCTCTACTTTTATCTGCCCTGCACTAGGGCTGGAGATGGGTTTTCTCGTTGAAGCTCTGCTGATGCAAATGGACGAAAATAGCCAGAAGGTTCTCTCAGCTAAGTCCTTAGCAGCCGAAGGAGAGTAAGCTCTATTCTTCAAGCCATTCTGTTTTCTCTGCTTCTGATGCTTTGACGTCTGGGGTCTTGCTCACCGTGGAGAGACTGCCCTTCCCAGGGCTAGCCAATTCCTGGAGACAGTAGATGACTGGCCTTCTAGAACACCTTTCCTATGCAAACACCTAGCCCATCTCAAGCCGTGCTCCCACCACCTCTCTCTCCTGGGGGTCTCACACCTTCCCTCGTGGCACCAGGGCCAGACAAGGACAGCCCCCCACCCCCGCCCAGAGCCTACTGACATTTTTCACACCAGCCCAATCCCAAGCTTGCTTTCTCTGCCTCACCCATTCCTTCCCTTGAAAACCAGATCAAAGTTGTTGCTCATGCTCTCCCCACACTCCCTCGCCTCCTGACTGGGCCTGCTGCTTCCCTACGCGGACTCCGCGGCCCGGCCCTCTTGGGGACCGTGAGCAACAAACCCTTCTCGGCGGCTGTTGTCTCCTTTTCCATCCAGAAAAGGACTAGCCTCCCCATACCTAAACAGCAATGACGCATAAGCCATCCATCTCTTCCAAAAGCCCTCTGTCCCTCTATTTCATCCTCGTGAAAGTCTTAGGACATGGGAACAGCAAGAGGGGATGAAAGCAAGGGGCAGCTCCAAACCCAGAACTTTATGTTCACCAAGAACCACAAATAGCCTGCTTTCTCCCCAACGGTGGTCCAACAAAGCAGAGGGAAGGCACCGGCAGTCACGAGATAAGCCAGTAAGAGAGCACGGTCGGGGCGGAGCAGTACCCTACACTAAACGGGGAAGACAAAGCCACGCAAACACCGGAGTAACTCAGCCCAGCCCTTCCCTTGCCATTTGCTCCCGGAACCACCTCCAGGGAAGTGTGGGCGCCCCCTGAAGGGCTTTCTGGGATAAGGGGCGGGGGAAGGGGGGGCACATTAAAAATAGGCAAATGGAATTCACTGCGCTCAAATGCAAAGAAAAATTTTAAGCAGTTTCTAACAGTGAAGCTATCAAAGGCAGAAAAATGGAATGTTCATGATTAAGAGAAATTCCAAGCCTGCTGGTTGACCTCCCCCACCCCCCACACTGGCTTTCCCGGTCCTCACTCATCCTGAAATGTTTTTCCAGAGTTCTTTTCTCTTTGTTTGTTTCAAAATTAGAAAACAAATGTGTTTCCCTGGGAGAACAAAGTCCATAAATATTTTATGTGAGAAGCGAATTGAATTGGTCCCGGGAACATTTGTCTTCCGCAGTTAGGACGGGAAATCGACTTGCCCCCATCAGTTTCCCAGCGTGTGCCCAGCAGGGGTTTGGAAGCTCAGACTCGAATGAGATGTGCTGGGGGTTTTTTCTACTCACCCTTTAGCCAGTGTTGCTATGCCAACGTCTGTTAGCTTCATTCCTACACCTATAGGAAGAGAGCAGAGACGGGGTTTGTGTTACCAGGGGCCCCTGGGAAAGGACTGGCCATCGATTCCCGATTCCCCGGGAGGGCTAGTGACAGCCCCACCCGCCTTCCTTTCCTACATAAACACGCGTCCCTCCTTGTTTCCATCAGCAGAGGCCTCTTTCTGTCGACATGGAGGGCCTTTCAGACATACATCCAGCTTGGTGGGGTGACAATGGGGGACGGCAGGCCTCTGACAGCGGTTTAGGGGAGTTGTATCTCAGGGGATCCACCCCCAGCCCTCGTCACTCAGGCGGTGGTGTCCCCTGTGTGACTGGCCCGTCCCGCTGCGGGAGGAGGGAGGCCGGCAGCCCTGTGCGCAGCTCCTGAGGCTCTCTGCTTGCCCGGGAAGCTCTCTCCCTAGAGAAGCTCAGACGGGGGTTGGGGGTGGGAGGGGTTGGTCTGCTCCACTGGGTCACCGCAGTGGCCGGGGGCGTGGGCGTGGGCTGGGCGGTGAGGTCAGCAATGAGACAGTCCACAATGGCACTTGTTCCGTTCCAGGCCGAACTCGGAACACGCCATTTCCTGTCTCCATAAACATGGTTTCCCAATCGAGGACAGAAGATTTCGGGGTTGGCTTTAGGCCCAGGGAAACACTTGTGAGTTAAACATGGAGACTTGTCCCCCCTGGCCTGGAGATGCTGAGCACTGTGACCCATGCTCTGATCCTTTGACTCATCCTGACCTCTACCTAGTCAACCATTTCGGGTACCAACCCCAAAACAACCCGCACGGCTCCCTGAGTTCCCACTCTGGTTCAGCAAAGAGCCACAGTATCCCGGACAGGAACCCAAGAACACAGAAGGCTTTTTGCCTCTGCCCCCTCCAGCAGAAGCAATCGAGAGAGTGGCTGAGGAACCAGGGACAGAAAGAAAATAGAAAATCCTTCTGTCTTGCATGGTGGGAAAGGGCAAGAGTGGCCGGCACCTGGGGCTACAGAGAAGAGCCGGGCTCTCCCCCTGTCCCCGGCTCGCTCCGCATCCCTAACCTCTTCCAGATCTGGACGAAGACAAACCTTTCTGACGTCCAGAGTGTGGATGGCCGCAGGCCCTTCCAGACTCTTCTTGCCAGGCCCGGGAGCGGTTCTGCTCCTGTCCCTCTGGGGTGGTGGTCATGGGCACGGGCTCCGACTCAGTGGGCCTCCGCCCCAAGGGCGCTCCTGCAATCTCGTGACAGGCCTCCCGCGGCAGAGCTCGGGGTCCACAGTGCTCCCCCACTGGTCTGTCCCGCTTGCCTCCTCCTCTCTTGCCCCTACCTCTTGTCCCCCCCCCGGGCCTGTGGTCACTGTGTTCCCCATGGCCCGCATGACCCGCTCACGGAGGGGCCCGGCAGCACGGGAACCGGTCTGGGCTGTGGACCAAGGAAGCAGCGTCCCCTCCAGGGCCAACCCCGAGGTCAGACGTGATGGCAGCCGAGCTCCATGAGTCTCCAATCCTACCAGTGCTGCTTTCGGAGGCCCGGGAGAGGAACGCTAATGGGTTAATGCTCTGATTCGGCAGCCTCTGCCCAGAGCATGGCAAAAACACAGGCCCAGCTGCTATTGAGGCTGGGTAGTCAGACAGAAGCGAGGAGCGCTGCTTTGCTGCGTGCAACTGTGAGCTAAACCAGACCTGGCACTTCGGGGGAGCCGGTGAGCATTTTAAAAGCCACTGTCGCAGTGGGCGACTAATTCATCTCATTCTTGCAAAACTGCTAACAACTAGAACGTATGCAGAAATGCTTCACGTAGCCTTTATTACAGGGGCTGTGCTTTAAAAAAAAAAAAAGGCACCAAATTGTAAAAGCCCAAAAATCCAAAACAAGATTTTTGGACATCTTGTTTTTGTGGAACGCTGTATTTAAAGATCACAGCTCTGAGCTGCATTTTAGTCCAATTTTAAAAAGCCATTTGGCAAAAAGTCCTTGAACTTGGGGATTGCTTTTCCTGACTCTCACAATTACCAGCTATCACTTACAGTAGAGAAAAATAGAATATAAATTTAAAAAGGAAACGTCTCTTGGTTCAGTAACTTGCCGGCAGTTCAAGCAAAGTCTCCAAAGGATAATCATTTGAATTCTAGTGTGCAGCCCTGAGGGGTAGCAGTCGTCTACGGGTCGTTTCCGGCCGAAGGAAGGAAGTCGGCAGCATCAGGAATTTGTTCTCCAGAACTTGAGTTCTTGGGTCTTTGGAGTGACTGCTTCTTAGGAACCCGAGTGGTCTCGGCGGTGGGCAGATCTCAGGGCCAAACCCTACGCGGGGCCCTCACCCCCAAGCTTGCAGAACCCACCACAATCCCGTCAACAAGCTACGGCAACGAGTTCTGTGAGTCCTTCCAGCCAATTACCGATCCAGAAGGAGGTCTTGGGGAGCCCCAAACTGCAACTTGTCTCAGGGCTGTCTCTCTGGGTATGAGAATTACCATATCCCCACTTCGTAGGACAAAGGCCCTCCCATCGATTTGCATATAAATTGAAAATGTGCAAACCAGCCAGCGGAGCTTGAAAATCTAATGCAACTGCCAAAGACCCTTTCACCCATTAAGAACGAATGATTGCATCTTAATTTATCTTTTGGTACGACCAGATTGTCCTCTATGCTTCTGAATTGCCCCTGTAGAGGATAGAGCATTCCGGCCAACCTTTGGTTACCTGTGACAATAGGCATTCTTGGCATGAATTATTACAACTCACTTTATTACTCCGCTTGGCTGGTCATTTCAGGCTTGTTTCTGATGAGACATTAGTAACACCTCCTGCTGGTAAAGATGCTTAAAGGCATCCAGCAGACCCCCTCCCTCTCCTCCCGTCCCACACCCCCCGGGAACATTCCGGGCCCGCGGCACCCCCGGAAGCTGGGTCAGGCGGCTTTCCTCACCCTGCATGTCCGTGACCAAGAGACAGCCACTCGTCTTCTGATAAACCCAGTGCTGGAAGGTGCAACACTTCTGGCCGGCCTCCGATTCTCTCCTCAAGAAGTTTATCTCCTTCCCATCCCTGATGGAATACTTCACGAATTCCCCCATCAGCTCCTCCTCCACTGTTGCGTAAGGGATGTTGTTCTCAGGGCGACGGATCAGAAAGATAGGGATTATCCTGGAAGGGAAGACGGCAAGGGTATGCATCCCGTTCTCAGCTGGAAATAGAGACGGGGGGAGGGGGGCGTTCTGTCTTCGCTTGGGGGAGCAGAACAAATCCCCGGACTCCACTGGATGGAGGTGGACTCCCCAACCACAATTGTTCAAGAGGTGGGAAGATACATTTCTATCTTGCATTTGTGCCTGAAGTCGATCAGACACCTCTCCTTGGGATGGAGTTTGACTGCCCATGTAGGAATGAATGTTTGCCTTGTGGTCCTATCTCAGTGACCCACTGGCCACGTATCCATCCATCAGATCTCCTCCTATCCTCCCTCCCTCCCTCCCGTCCTTCCTTCCATTCAGTCAGCATTCTATGTCAGGCAGTCTTCCGATGCTGTTCCAGGAAACAGTGAAGAACACAGAGGCTCTGCTCTCAAGGATCTTATATTTAAATGAGGGACGTGGGCAATAAACAAGTCAGTGTATCGTGCTAGGGGCTAGATGAATAGATAAAGCAGTGGGAAAGTGCTAGGGAGCGCTGGGGTCAGGGAGGGGCTGCTATTTACTGAGGGAGGTGAGAGGAGGCCTTGCTAAGAAAGAACATTTGAGCAGAGACCTGTAGGAAGGGAGGGAGGTAGGGAGCCATGAGGGTGTCTATGGGAAGAGCATTCTAAGTAGAAGGAACAACAAAGGGAAAAGGCTCAGCTGCTGGAGCATTCCTGGTGGGTTCCAAAAGCAGGGAGGGGCCGTGTGGCTGGAGTAGAGTCAGCAAAGGGGAGGTGGTAGCAGGTGGGTGTGGACAGGGCGCGAATGGGAAGCCAGACCTTGTGGGGTCTGGTAGGTCATCTGAAAAACCATCTGGATGAGAAGCCCCTGGAGGGTCTTGGACAGAGGAGTGTCGCAGTCACATGTCCTTGTGGCGGGACGAGTCTGCCCCTCTGCGGAGAAGGGGCCGTGCGGGGCAAGGGCCGAGCAGGGGGATCAGGGGGCACACTGCACAATGACGATGGCGGCTCCAGGGGAGAAGGGATACATCCCGACTGAGGTTTTCAGTGCGACTCACTCACTGTCAGCACCCCTCGTGGCTATTTCAGCCCCTCCGCTCCTCACACTGCCTGCGCCTCCTCCCCAGCCTTGCTCTCAGAGGCTAACCTTGCTTCTTGTTTTATGGTGAAGACTGGGACGGTCAGAAGAGAGCTTCCCCCGCCCCGCCCCCCACGATGGATGAAGCCTCCTTGCTCCCTCCCCCTGCACCTCTTCTTCCGCTGGTGTCCGGGGTCTAGCCAACCCCTCTAATGCTCAGGGATGTTGCTCCGGCAAGTGCTCCCACCTCCTCCAGCCCCTTTTCCCTCTACAGAAGCATCATTGCCAGGGGCCCAGCGACACGCTGTGCTGACACCGCAGCCCCTCAATGACCGACTCACAGCTGACACTCAAACTCAGATCAGTTGGGACTCAACATTTGCGATCCCTCCCCTCCCATTCGCCCTGGAACCCACTCACGGAGGCGTGTCCACCAACGAAGCTTCGGTCAAGGGCACCAGCAGCACCCGTGTGGCTGAGTCTAACGGTCTCCTCTTTGCCCTCGTCTTACATGCTCTCCGTGGCACTGGACACAGCTGATCTCCTAAAGCACCTTCCCATTGCTTCCAGAAACTCCACTTCCTCTCTGTCTCCTTGCTCCACTGGCTACTTTTTTCCTGTCTCCTTCGCTGGATCCTCATTTCTCCCCCACCTTTAGATCCGGCGTGCCCTGGGAGCGCTCTTCTCTCTCTGCCCACACCGGCTAGTGGCCTCCTGGCTTGAAGGACAATCTGTATGGCGACGGTGTCCACATTTATATCGCCAGTCCAGACCCCTCCCCTGAGCTCCTGATGCACGTGTCCAGCCTCCTACTCTCTTCGATCGATGTCTAATAGGCATCTCGGATTTAACACAGCCCAGACTGAACTCCTCATGTGCCCCACACTCCTATCTCGGCCCCACCTCGGTGACTGGCCACTCACCCTCCCATTCTTTTCATTCAATAAATGTCTACCGAGTAGCTTACACGTGAATCTCGAAAACTCAGAAGGAAAGCAAACATAAAAGAGACACAGCCCCTGCTTTGCAAGGACAACCGCTGGGGAGAGGTCTGCGCGCACACGTGTCTGTGTGTGTCTGTGTTTCCTGGTGCGTAATCCTCCAATTTGGGTTCAGTGCTCATGGAATCAGGAGCAGATGCCTTTGTGAGGATCCCTATCCTAACGTATGTTATCATTCATACACTCATAAATTCTTCCCCCGTAAGGAAGGGACAGGGGGACAAATGCACCACAATGTCCTAATCTATCTTGAGACCAGTGGCATATATGCGGGGCTGCCAATGACATTCGTTAGCCTCTGTGTCCTTCGAAAGCACAGGCCCTTCTCAAGTCCCTGCTCTGTTATTTATATTCATAATTCTGTGTTTGTTTTCTTTAGAAAGCCCCCAAATTGTGGTGCCAAGTCATGTAAAACTTGGGTGTGCCTCACAGAAGGGGGCCATGGTCCTGCGCGTTGTGCACAGCCCACCCAATTGACCGTCTTCCTCTTTGAGGACTGATGGGGGCAGAGACTGGGAAAGGGGGCCAGAGAAGAAAGAGAATGTGTGAACACCTATAATACAACACCCTAACTCATGCCAGATTGCGGTCTTAAGGGATTCAACAGAAAAGCAATGGCATATTTTTCTTTGCGTTATGTTACTTTTTCTTGAAGTTGCTGAGAAATGTTTGTGAACTAAA
This sequence comes from Procyon lotor, assembly GCA_028646535.1. NCBI lineage: Eukaryota > Metazoa > Chordata > Mammalia > Carnivora > Procyonidae > Procyon > Procyon lotor. The sequence goes on along the minus strand of CM053616.1, from coordinate 10,680,885 downwards.
TAAGTACCCTAAGCATTTCCTGGCAAAGAGCAGAAAACGCTGGACTTTCTATATGATAAGCCCAACACAGCAGCTCAGGGAGAGTATTTTCCCCCCTTTGTGAGCTGACGGGGTCGATGAAGGCAATGATTCCTTCCTTCCTTCCTCTCCCAGTTTCTACGGATACACAAATGACTGTTCTGTCTGAAATTTCCAACGTGCCCTGGCATACCTCTTTCTCTTCCCACTTAAACACGCACATATGATCTCAACCAGATAAGCAGGCTAGCAACCACAAGTTCCAGACCCCCAAACATCTGCTTGGGTCAATCCATCTTTAGTCAATGGGTCGATGAAAATAACCAGGGAGATTTATCTCTGCAGATTTCCAGGAAATGGGTGGTACGTTCCTACACTGCTCATACCCAATTCACTCTTCTTAGACACAGCGCCATATTTCATGTTCATGGTCGGGTAATCGTTTTGTGATATTCTCGTGTTCTCTTGCACTGGCTTATTGTTGAGGCAATGTAACATCCATGAGGTAGACACTCTTTCTTTTCTATTTAACATGATACATTTATCCAACTCATTTTTTTACCCAATTCTTCTCTATTTTATATGATAGTTATTGAATTCATCTATCCATCCATCTACCCACCCTTCCATCCATCTGTCCATACATACGTACGTACATACATACATTGATTTAAAGAATATGCATCAAGTATCTCTCTGTAAGCCTCTGGCAACCTGGTAACAAACAGGATAGCCGTCACATGTGTTCTCATAGCTTCCAAGCAAAAGGCCAGGTGAAATCCTTGTCCTACTGGTCCTTCTCACCCTCTCCTCCCTCCAGGCCCCCCAAGTCCCCAACAAATCGGGAGCAATAATACAAGAGCAGGTAAACACACTTACTCTGGAACCTCCCCAAAGCCTTCCAGAGGCTGTGCTTCGGCAGCATAGATCTGGGCGTAGTGTCTCGCAGTATTTTGGACGTAGCATTCCTACATCACCCACACACGTGGAAAAGACAAGTGATTAGAAGAAATTCAGAGTTGCGGGGAAGCTCATCAGATTCCCTGATGTGGCTCAGGCCAATGGATTCCCAAACCCATCCATCCCTAGTCGGGGGCCCAGAAGTAACAGTGATTGCAACCTAGAGCCGTCCACGTGCAGGGCAGCTGTGAGACCTGAAGGGACTCTGTAGGTAAAGCTCAAGTGGTCTCTGGGGCCAGGCGTCCTGAACTCAAGTTCTAGAACTTGCATGGCTGAAATTCACCCTGGGTTAAGGGGACTGGCCCCAGGGCAGGATGTCTTGTAAAGTTTGGGACCTGGGGGGCTGCCTGAGGGCTCTCCCATCTGTGATGAGAGTTGTGGGTAGTGAACACCTTGGCAAGACTGTTTGCCCCGGAAAAGCAAACTGGATTCTGCTTTCCACTCTGTAGGGCCTCTCCAAGAGGGAATCTGGACGCTGGGGCTTTTCCCTGACAGGACCAGATGGCACTTGAGATGGAAAGAGTATGCAGTGAAGGAACAGAAAAAAGAGAGGTTGATTTGGAGAAGAAAGGAATACAATTGGCAAAATCCTATACTCAGAAGAGGGGCTGCCTTCATGAGCCCCAAGTCCCAGCTGACATCACATCTGAGACACTCATGGATCGCTAGTGCTGGACGGCACCCAGGACATTCATCAAAGTCTGACCTATTTGTTTTCCAGGGAACAGTTTTAGTAGGGCACCTCGCTTGTGACAGAGCTAGACCCAGCACTCCCAAGAGCTTGGCCAGTGCTGGTGTCAAAAGTGAAATACATGGGCCAAAGCAGGAGGGGAGGCAGGGAGGGAAGCCCACGCTCTCATCTTGTCTCATGATTCAGTGACTCAGTAACATAGGGAGATGTGAACTTAGCTGGAGTCTTGGTTCGAACTCAGAAAGGCAGGAAACAGGACAAATCCTGAACCTTCTGATTATATCCCACACCCCTCCGTAATCCAGACCAAACCAAAGCGATCTAGAAACTGCTCCCTTGGGGATGCCTGGGAATCTTGGCATCCTGTGTAGCTTGGCTACATCCTGTGTGGACTCAAACCTTCAGGGACCTCATGGGGCTCCCTAGGAACAGATATGATCCCAGCCAGAGTCAGAACCATAGGGGGACCTCCAGACACAGGCTGAGTCCCAGCCGGCTGGTAGGAGGGCAAGAAATTGCCCTGAGAACTTGGACTTGGTTCCCAGCATCCAGGCTTGACCCAATGGCTCCCTTACAACCACACCCCAAAAGGAGAGAAAGACCCTCTCGGAGACCCTCCCAACAAATCCGAGTCTGACTTTCATCTCAGGCTATCACAGGTCCCTCTCATATGCCAGGGGACTCTTTCGGGCAGGTGGACCCACCTGGGCAGCGAGTCTGTAGTTCCTCTGGATGAGCTCATCGTTGTTTCTGGTCCCATAGGCAACAGCATTGTGCACTTTGAGCACGCAGGCGTGGCCAGGCTGGAAGACGGGCATGAGCCCACGCATCACTCTGCTGCGGAAGGCCTTGCGGTGGACGCCTTCGCCGAAGTGCAGCTCCTCCGTGGCAATCTGACCGCGCAGGTGGTCCCCAAAGTAGCTGTCCCTGAGGAAGTCTTCTCTGAAGATGAGCTGGCTGAATTCAATCTCTTCACATCCTGAAACACAGCTCACCTTTAGTTAGACCGAAGATCCCCCAATGCTGCTTCTTGGCTAACGGATGTTCCCACACAGGGGCAAGGGCAAGGTCGGCTGCAGAACCTGGAGGGAAAACTACACTCCCAACAGAGGCAGAGCTCAGGGATGAGATGGAGGGGAGAGGGGGGTGAGGCCTCGAGGGGGATGGAGGAAGATCCGCGTGAGGCCCCCGCGCGGAGCCAGTGAAAGGGGAGAAGACTGGTTGGAGTGACACTGGGAAAAGAAGTTCAGACAGACAGGACCGTGAAAGGCAAGTTGAAAGGACAGGTGAAAGGCAGACAGAGGAGGGACCAATGATAAGATGTGATAGATCCATGCTTCTCAGCCCTTTTTCTCATGACTGCCCCCCGAAAGGAGTCTTTTTAGACTTTTTTTTCAAATTACTCCTACCCTGAAATTTTAATTCCACACATGTACTGTATATCCATTTATGTACTATGTGTATATCTGTGCTTCGCACACAATCGGAGTACGTTTTTTTCGCCTCTTTAAGAAGCAATTTTTGCCTTCTCGGGGTCAATGCTGCCTCCCCGTGTTGAGAATGTCTGTGGTCAACATGAGAAATAGGCAGGCAGGGGCGCCTGGGCGGCTCAGTAGGTTAAACACCTGCCCTCAGCTTGGGTCATGATCCCAGGGTCCTGGGATCGAGTCCCCATCAGGTTCCCTGCTCAGTGAGGAGCCTGCTTCTCTCTCTCCATCTGGTCGCCACTCCCCCTTGCTTGTGCTGTCTCTTTCTGTGTCAAATAAATAAATAAAATCTTAAAAAAAAAAAAAAAAGAAAGAAAGTGGGGCGCCTGAGTGGCTCAGTGGGTTAAGCCTGTGCCTTCGACTCAGGTCATGATCTCAGGGTCCTGGGATCAAGCCCCGCATCAGGCTCTCTGCTCAGCAGGGAGCCTGCTTCCCCCTCTCTCTCTGCCTGCCTCTCTGCCTACTTGTGATCTCGCTCTCTGTCAAATAAATAAATAAAATATTGAAAGAAAGAAAGAAAGAAAGAAAGAAAGAAAGAAAGAAAGAAAGAAAGAAAGAAAGAAAGAAAGAAAGAAAGAAGCAGGCAAAAAAAACAAACAGTAAAAGGAACTGCCTCTGAAGAAACAGCGAAAAAAAAGGTCTAACCATTTTGGACTTATTTGTAAAGAGAAAAGTAGAATTATTTTTCTAGCATTGGCTTTCCTCAGAGTGGATTCTCCACGTTGCAGGTGACAATGGACGCAATCAGAAGGCTCCCTTCTAAACTAAAGATGAGCAGTCAGCCTTCTGATGGGTTGACAGAAGGAAAGAAGAGGGCTTTCAATGACGTAAGTTTGTTTGGGTTTTTTAAAATGCCCTCCAATCCTCAAAGTTGATGAAAACTGACATCTTTCTGAATGTTTAAGGGAGAAAGAGATCCTGGGTTGTGTGAAAATCTCACTTCGCATCTCTACTTATTTTCAGATCATGTGTTTTAAGAACAATATGACTGAAGCTAGCTATTAAAGGTATAAGGAGATTGAAATTATTCTTGGGACACTCGAGGGGACTCAGACGGTTGAGGGTCCAACGCTTGATTTCGGCTCAGGTCATGATCTCAGGGTCCTGAGATGGAGAGCCCCTTGCTGGCACGGAGCCTGCTTGGGATCCTGTCTCTCCCTGTCTGCGGATGAATGAAGAGGCCTAGTTATTGACAGAGAGAAAGAACGGAGGTGGGAGGGAGGGGTCAAATAGGAAAAAGGTTGAAGGTGGAGAGTGTGCAGAAAGGCTCTCCAAGATTTCACCAAGCTGAGCACTGCCTCTGGCCAAGTAACCTATGCTGGGCTTCTAGAAAGAACTGGGCTGGAGAACCAGGGGAACAGCAGGCACATGGGACACTGTCCCACGCAAATTTTTTTTAAAGATTTATTTATGTATTTGAGAGAGAGCGAGAGTGAGCGAGCACGTGCATGTTGCCGGGGGAGAGGCAGAGGGAAAGAGAGAAACCCAAGCACACTCCACGCTGAGCACAGAGCCTGACACGGGTCCAATGTCATGACCCAGAGGTCATGACCTGACACGGGGCCCAATGTCACGACCCAGAGGTCATGACCTGACACGGGGCCCAATGTCACGACCCAGAGATCATGACCCGAGCGGAAACCAGTAGTCAGTCTCCTAACCCACTGTGCCGCCCAAGTGCCTCCCCAGGCAGATTTTTAAAGGAGATCCTTGTATCATATAGATGTCCACCTTAGCAGTAGAACTAGAAAAAAAAATTAATGTATGGAGAAGAGTATAATTTTTTTAATCAGTTACATTTTAAAATTGGATCACACAATGAGGAAGGGGTATTTTTTTTTATATAACTCAAATCTTCTTAATTCTAGTTACACCATCAATTTCATGTTAACAGTTTGGGTCCTGATACCACTTCAAGAATATAGGACGTGTTCCATGTATACACATCAGAGCCCAATATACATAAGCTGTATTTACCCCATTCGGTTTTCTTTCACAATCCCCCCAAATTTCTGAAACTCAATTATCCTTAACAGAAATGTGTGCACTGAGTACTTAAAAATGCATCAGATTTAACACAAAAGTTGTTCCAGACCATGTGCTTAGAAATAAGAAGGGAAAGTTTTCTGTATGGTACTATATTGGGTATAATTAACAATGCCATCTACAATTTCCAACAGAAATGTCTACTTAACAAAGATAAAACAATGAAAGGGGAAAAAATAAATCTTAGGACTTTTTTTTGAAAGCCCTGTGTGCTATCATTAAATCGTGCTTGCTTTGTGTTTTATTTAGAGCATCATTCATTTTGGGCCTTCCCACAAGCTTGATTTTATTAGTTTTTTGATTAGAGACCAACTTGTAAAATATTATTTGCTCCTCCTCTAGAGAACTCAACTAATAAAATGTTTAGTGAGAGAGACTCCCCCAAATAAGAAAGGTGATAGACAAGTCATTTGAGGCTTCTTCATCTGTAAGATGAAGGGGATGGGGAGGAAGGTATGGGATCCCCAGCCCAGTGAGCCGTGGAAACGGAAGCCCCCCAGTCACGGAGGGTCCGACCCTGGGAAGAGGCGATGTCACTGGGTGTAGAGCCAAGCCCTCTGGCTGGAGTCATATGGCTACATCAGCGCCGTTTCCATGAGGTGACCAGCAGCTTATGCCCGCTGGGGTCTCTTTCCTAACTGGTAAAAACCTAGAAAAATGAGATTATGTGAACCTAAATGAATGAGGTTATAGCAATATCTGGGATATGAATGCCCAGAAGTGCTAAGAAGCTGATGACACAGAGAAACCCTTCTTCTGAAAGTCATTCTGTTTTCTCATGTATAAGGAGGACAGACATCCTTTTGCACATTTAGACTTTTGGGGAGATGGGGGGCACACGTGGCAAGAGGACCTAAAATTATACAAGCACACTCCACACTAAGGACAGGTAGGTAGCTAGCATTTGAATAGGTTTGCAAAGAGCCCGTGTTTGTTGTTTCGGATAAACATCATGATACGTGTTTGCTAGACCATTTCTAAGTCAAGATCCCAGCTCCTTGCCTTTAGTGAACTAGGTGTTCCTCCATCATAATTGCATTTACTGTCTTGTCTTCACAAAGACTTCCCCGTCTTCATGTTTTGCTCGTCTAAAAATCAGACCACAGGGCGAATTTCTTTATGAGGCTAAATCAACTGAGTTATCAGTTTTACTCACACCTCTTCTAAAAGTCACCAAAGCTCCTATGAGTTGCTAAAAGCTGTGGTCACATGGGTGAGGTGGGCGTGCACAGGTGGGGGTACACAGGTGGGGGTGCACAGGTCGGCGTGGACAGGTGGGGGGCACAGGTGGGTGTGCACAGGTGGGCGTTCACAGGTGGGCATGCACAGGTGGGGTGCACAGGTGGGGTGCACAGGTGGGCGTGCAGAGGCGGGTTGCCGCCAGCTCCCTCCAGCTGCTGATGGGCATCTCTTCTTGCCTCCATGTTTTCTCCATGTCACACTGGCGGTTTAAAATTGGCCGTGGTGAGAGTATTCACACCACAGAAATGAGAAAACTCAACAGATCAGTGCCCCCTACCCCGCCCCCAGGCAGGTCATTAAACATTTCCCAGCACACCACTGGGTGGGTGGTGTGCTGGGACCTGTGCTGTGCGGGGACAGGTAATTTTCCCTAAGAGGAAACACAGGCCAAGCATAGACTCCACCAAACTGCCCTCAGTGGATGAATATTCAGGAGCCCTTGTTAGGCTGTTGCCATACCAGTGCCAAACGCCAAAGGAAAGCATCTTTCATTTTCATTAAGATGCAAAGGAATGGAGTTATTCAAACCACCAAGTAAACAGGTTGCATCGATGCCAGAGGTTGAAACACCCCCCCCACCCCCCTACCCCCCTGGAGGGGCTGGATGCAAGCCTGAGGCTTAAAGGAAGAACTCTTCCCCCAAAGCCCCACCAAAGTGTCCTCGAGCATCCAGCACCGACTTGCAGGCTGATGTTTCATAAACACTACACTTTCAGATATTTATCGCCTTGGCTTTCATGTCTCGGTCATTCCTGTGCTCTGTCCTACTTGGTTAGAAGAGTCAGCAGGAATACTGCTTCTGCCCTCGATTCCAGGAGCTAATTCATGCTTTTATGGCGTGCCCACGTCCTTGGACAACCAACTCTGACTGGCTTACCTTTCACATCCTGGTGACTCGCCAGTTGTTTCAGAACTAGAAGACAAAGGAGAGAGGGCCTTCAGTGCGCATGGGCATTCTGAACTGGGGGGCGGGGGGTTAGAGCTCGTGGTTTTTGCCTGAGACTGAGGAGCCGAGGCTTACCTTCAGCTGTGAGGTTAAACTCAGTGGTCACTTTTCCATAACTGTTCTTGATGCAGCAGTCATAGGTGCCCTGGTCCTTCTGGCCAGCTTGCATGATGGCCAAGGACACAGCGGAGTTGTCACCCGCACTGCAATAGGGGACATGAATATTTCAACGCTTCATCATTCTGAGGTTGGAGGTTTCTAATACACTTAAGGAGAAAGAAATACATGCTTCCCCGCCCTGGTGTTTTGGGCCAGCTAAAGAACTGGGCTTCTTTAGCTGGCCTGACTTGGGCTAAAGAACAAAATCCCGATACGCTGTTTAAATAATTCATTCATCTGTAGGGGTCCATCAGTGCGATTTTGGCTTAACATCCTCACTCCAACATGTAATATTAATACAGAAACATTTGGGCGGTTTGGCTGCTAGTAAAGAACCAGAAATGTGGATTCCGGGGGCTGTCATTAACATTTCTGCTCAGAATTCACCTCAGTTATGTTACTAATCCAGGTGCCCTGTGCTTGAAAGAGACCTGAAAATTCCGAACCCAAATCTAAACACAGACACAATAAGGGACAAGAGAAAGGGGGTTTCTGCTGTAAATAAGGACACGTGGCTGAGGGTTTTTTTTTTTTAAATAGGATACTCCCCTACTGAATACCAGCCAGCCATCTGCCTTCCCACCCATTCGACATCACTAAGTTCCAGGCAGCGTGCTATGAACAGAAAACCAGTGGTGACGAAGATGATCATAGCTAACGTGTGTTGAGCACCTGGTATGTGCCCGGCATTGGACTAACGACTTAAACGTCTATTTCATGTTCACGCACAGGTCCATCTAAGGAGAGAAGTAGTATTACTATGCCCACTTCACAGATGAGGGAACTGAGGCACACAGCGATCGAGCCCGTGACCTAGGGTCCCACCGCTGGCAAGGGTTGGGCTGAGACTGGAACCAAGAAAGCCCGAGTCTGGGGTCCTCACCGTGATCTCATGACGCTGCCTCCTCCAGTGATTTGTGATCCCTACCCTCAAATCTGGGATAATGGGAATTATGGCTGACGCTGCAATCTTCATTCCAAAGTCTCACACTAAAAACTCGCCTTGGAGCCAAAAAGTTCCGTTAAATATTGTTGCCGTTTTGTCCGGAATGTTGTTAAACATTCACCAGGTTTGTCTGTTTCAGTTTTGGGTCACTTCACAGTTCAACCCCCCATTCGGCTTATCCTGACTGTCTCAGTTGCTTAGTCCACGAAGTATGTAGATGCTCCGTTGGTTTTTCAGTGGACATCAAGTCTCTAACCTACACATGTTTCATGAACCAATGGCTTAAAAGAAAAGCCCATGAAATCATAATACATCGGCCACCGACAGAGCCTCTGAACACATCCTGAATGCATGGTGGAAAGTGGACAGGTCCAGTCACAAGGGGAAGATTTCCTGCTGGGCTACAAAACGCTGAGTCACAGAAGGCCTGGGGCGGGGTCTTTCCAAATTCCCTGATTCTCTGATACCTGACTGAGAACCTTGGAGGCCTCTTCCTGCCCTTCTCATGTCAGTTTCATGGGCTCACCTAAGGAGAATCTAATTATGGGAGAATGCTCCTGCCAGTGACTTTGCTGTTTAAATAGAAGCCCCCCTCCCCCCAGACGCTTTTAACTTGCAACTTACAGGTTCTGTCTAGGAGAAAAGATAACCCCCAGTGTTTATTACCTGTCAAATATGAACCAGTTTTGTACCTGCTTGCAAAAGTAGTATGGATTTCTGCCTGACTGACTATATAAATCTCCATTCCTCAAACGCTCCTTTGAACAGCTTTCCCATCTTCCAGGTTCTTCATTATTTAATGAGTTAAAAAAAGATCTTTGCTCGGTGTTTATCTTATACCTGCTTGAGGGATTTCAACTTCTTGGAAATTATGTTTTGACAAGGCAGTGAGATACTTCTTGGAGGGACTGGAATTAAGGTGAAAGAAATTTGATAACATTTAAAAAGCCACTTGAAATAAGGTAAATGATTTCTCTATATGTAGAGGATGGAGGGCTCCCAGATATTCCCCGGTGTCACCACAGAAGAGGCAAAGGGGTGCATCTAAGCCAGGGTGGCCAAGAAGAGACGAAGCCAGCATCGCAAAGGACACAAAGGCCTGGCCACGTGTCACCAGCACAGAGGGAGGTTGGGTTTTCTAAAGACATCTCAAATGGAAAAGGGACCCAAACGATTCGGGTGCCAATTCTGAGCTCAGAGCAAGACGGCGAAAAACCCCACTGGTTAATCATCCTTGGCTGACAGCTACAGCAAGTTTTTAACATGAATAATGAGTGCTTCTTTTCTACAAAGCTCTAGGGAGCGGCCTTCATTTAAAAATCCAGTCATTTATTTTCCACTATAATTCTTCTGCAGCCAAACACAAGACAGGCAGGAAGATGGCAATGTTTTAGCCAGCAAGCATTACTCCATCCATCACAATCCAGTTAGATTTTCTGGAGTGATGTCGTGGCAGAGAAACTACTGCTCAAATCTGCCATCGTTGCATTTGGGACCTAATTTCCAGACATAGGTTCCGAGCAGACGTTTTTGATTTAATTAGACAGGAAGCTCTCAGACTGTTCTTCTTTATTCAAGCTGCTTGTGGTGAGACGAAGGGGGTAGGAACACCTCCGTGACCCAGGGAGCTGAGCGGGGACCTCCTTTGGCAGAAGAGGCACCTGAGGACTGTCGGAGTGACAGTGGCTTCCACGGAGCCAGGTGATCTGTTTAAGAACGAGCCCCGCCCCCTCAGGTGTGTCCGATGGAGCGCAAGGTCCACAGGTCACGTGAACGCGCGTGTACGGCCTGCAAGGCGCGCTAGGAAGCGGATCGTCAGGTTAACTGCACTCGGGAGTTCCTGGCAATGATTCCGACTCTCCTCTCTCTCCCCTCCCCCTCTCCTCTCCATCCCAGAAATAAACAGCCTTTTCCATCTCAGAAATGGCTGCTTATCACCGTCCAGGCTGCCCCTTTCGATGACCTCATGGTAGAGAGGTAATTTTCCTTTCCTTCTTCCTTTGGATTCACCTTCTTAGCGTTGAAATTTGTCAGGTTTGTGGGAATTTATGAAACAGAGAACACAGCCAAACTCACAGACATACAGAAGAGAGCTCTGTACTCTTGGGACCACAGAACCTCAGACTAGAAGATGATCTGACCCATTCCCCTGATTCTAGAAACACCATGAAAGGTTTCCTGACTTCCTGAGGCCCCAAAACTCAGGGATGGCAGAGCCAGGCTAAGAACCCTCCACAGCCTTCTCTGCCTAGACATCTATCTTCAGTTACTTACTCGTCTTGGATACTTTGGGTGTGGGGTTGCAACTCCAGTTTTCCTTTTTACTTCCTATAATAATTTTCTTTTAGAACTACGTTGTGAAACAAGCAACAGCTGTGAAAAGTGACCGGACAAATACCGCACCTTCTCTGCACTTGGGCTATTGACTTTGAATCTTTAGTCCACCAGACAGTAGAATCTTCATGAATTTCTGCAAACTGGCAGCTTAATTTTATATTTCCGGAGTGGTCAGGGTACATCTCGGCTTGGATCTTTTTCAGTAATATTGGAGCTGAAAACGAGAGATTTGCAGGTCAGTGTTTTTACGACAGTTGCAAAGATCTTTACGGTGGGGAAGACTATGTCATTGTATCACAAGTCATTCTGACAACAATCCCAAGAATAAGGATAATAATTATCACCCTCAATTCATAGATGAGGAAACCCAAGTGTCTGAGGAGAAAAGTGGCATGCCTAAACAGTCAGAAGAATGAACAAATCCATCTCATTTTTCATTACGACAAACTCCATGAGTGAGCTCTATAATGCACAAAGTGAAATAGAATGTGAGAGACTTTTTTTTTTTTTTTTTTAGAAGAGGGTAGAGGACTGGGGATACCTAGTCTATAAACCTGCCCAATACAGATGCTTTTAAACAATCACCAGATGGTCTGGGTCAAAATCAGAGCTGGGGATTAAGGGAGCAGAATAAAATCCAGATTATCCAAGTAATTGTGGTGAAGCCCCCAAACACAAAATGTGACTCAATGGTAAGTTATTTATGAATAACATTCATCCATCTTTCCCCTTGACCAGTTGTCTTCGCTGAAGATATCCTAACGGATTGCAGTGATGTCTGATATCAACTTCATCAGCAAAAAAGAAGTGTCTCCTTGAATGAAATGGGAGCGATCAGGAAACCATTGCGGGGGTGGGGGGAGGGGGGGCGGGGGTAGCCTACCCTCTTTGTTGTTTTTTTTACACGAGTTTTTTTTGTTTACACCTTTATTTTTCCCTCCAAATATGTTTATTTTTTCAGTGTTACAAGAATAATTGTTCATACACCACACCCAGTGCTCCATGCAATACGCGCCCTCCTCAATACACACCACGCGGCTCTCCCAATCCCCCTCGCCCTCCCCTCCATTTGAGTATCTCCTTTTAAATGAGGGATGAATGCACTGCGGGTCATGGGAACGTGTCATTACTCAGGGCGGCCACTGGGAGGCAGCACAGACATTAGAACGGGACAAGGACGGCGGACCCAGCCAGGTGGGCGGAGTGATTTGACAGTAAGGTTACTGGAAACGTGGCGTCAGTCTTCTACAGACCAGCTTCCCTGACTGTGCAGCTGTGGTAATCCACCGCCAAGCCAGAAGTCCTCAATGCTGACGCTTTGCTTCCCCCTTACCCTCAAATCCCACTACCTGAAGTCGCCAATGGGTTAAAGGTGCCTCTTTTCCCTCCTTGATGCCAACCAACATGTGGGCAACAGAATGCATATTTAAAAGCTTATTTTCTTCCCAGGAAGTGATAACGGGCTGCTCAGGGAATAAGTCCCCCAACTAGAAAGTAGCTGGAGATGCTGGGAGATGAGAGTGAGAGAATATGATGGGAGAGAGAGAAAACATACCAAGTGCTTATTGATGGCAACATCCATTTCAGGCAAATGGCCCTATGGGGCAGGCTGTGCTAGGTCCTGGGGCATGGACTCAAACTCTGGGTCCAGACCCAGCCTGCCTCCTCATCAGGGACCTAATTCCTCGCGGGCCTTTCCAACACAATGCAGTGGCAGTCTTCATGATGATTTGTGGCTACCCAAATGTTCCTAAGGCTGCCAACCCTGTCTACCGTCCATTCTAAGTTCTGAACACAGAAAGTTGGGGGGACAGAGGGGAGGGCACACCGTGGGCAGCAGAACGAAATGAGGGTCTTGGAAAGCTAGAAAGTTGGCTTGGACAAGAGGTTTTGGGGCTTCTGAAAGGACCCCTGTTTGTGTGGGAGAAAGAGAGGGATAGAGATGAAGGAGCCACAAGGAAGCCTGGGAGTGTGGCTAGGTTTTTCTTCTGTGCGTATTCTGGCCAAGCGTTGAGGGGAAAGGCTCTGAATGTCCCCAAGAAAGTTTACTCAGTTTTATTTCTTTGAGTCATCTGAGTCACTGCCCCCCCAACATACTAACTCCCACCCCGGGGGTCTCTGGTGCGAGAGCGCCCCCTAGCACCCGGCCCCAGAACACTGTGCTGACCCCACTGGTCATGGGGACACCCAGCGCTAACTCCGCCGGCCTGTACTGACCTGCAGCGTCCTTGCTCCTACAGAAATTCCAATAACCACAGACAAGGATCCTAAATAGACATTTCCCTTTGGGCTGAAACTACTTTAGAGATCTTCTAAAATACCGATTCATCCTCTTTAAATATGTGGTTTTTTGGATTTTGGGTTTTTTCTTTTGTTTTTTTTTTCAGATTTTATTTATTTGAGAGAGAGAGAGGAGAGCCAAAAGCTGGGGGAGGGGCAGAAAGGGAAGGGCAGACTCCCCGCTGGGCAGGGAATCCAACTTAGGACTGGATCCCCGGACCCCAGGATCATGACCTGAGCCGAAGGCAGACACGTAACGGACTGAGCCACCCAGATGCCCCAACTTTAAATGTTTTAAAACATATATCCTAGGAGCCTGGCTGGATTCCCCCAAACTTTCTGAAGGGAGTTTTGTACTGAATCCTGTTTGCAGCAGGCACTGAGGGCCACGTGGTGTGGACGGGAATAAGGAGCATCAGTGGGCGAGTCTGAAAACTTGGGCAGGAGGAGCAAAGCCCCCGCTTAGGGTTAAGGGGCCCCAGCG
>CM053616.1:10635951-10666789 GCA_028646535.1 Procyon lotor | reverse complement strand
TATTACGTGTTACTTTTCATAGCTAGAGTTCAGCAACTGCGAACGCATTTGGGAATATTTCATTTTCTTTAGTCTGTCTCATCTACAGAAACAACACTAGGTTCCGATTATGAAGTTGGGGGGAGGAAGAACACAGGTCTAGTAAAAATAATTGAATAACTTTTCTTAGGTGGTTATTTACAAAAACTAAATACTGGCCACACAGCACAACTTCAGTCCAGAGCCCATCTGGAACCCTTCAAAATTAAAAATACAAGAAATTCATGTACCAAACACATTATCTTTTGTGCATTATTCCCATTAATTTAATTCCATTTCTTTCAAACATACCCCCCAGTCAGTAATAGGGCGAAACAAACTTATTCCCTGGAATATTTTCTTAGCCTCTTTTATACTTCGTGCTCTAAGAAAAACGAAACAAACATTCGTTCAAAAACCTACTTTGATTTTTGGGGCACAGAAAACCGACTCTGTGAAGTTCCCCCTTAACTAAAAGTGGACTCTGTCCACTTCCTCCGACACCGCAAAGCGGATTCTACACGCCAACGAGACACACGGAAATCTTTCATTTTACCGTGAATTCCGATTAAAACCAGCGCTTACCGTTTTCAAAGGGCTCCTGAAAAATGACTAAAGAGAATTGGTTTTTTCCTTTAAAGACTTCGCCCAAAACATTTGTTTGAAAAACGTTCTGAATAGGGACATTGCCTGGTGAAACACATGCAGTCGACAAAATATCAGATTTCTCTTCCCAGCTGTCCAGAATCCCATTAGTGCCTCTTACTTCTGTCTGTCTCTTGCTATAATTAGGAGGCCTTAGGGTTTATCTGGGCCTTTGTTCAAAACCAGATTTCCTTCCCAGCAGCAGCTGTCATTCACAAGTACCCGCATGGTACGGGGACACTTCTTCTGACTTACATTGTGTCACTGCGATCGTGAATACGCGAGGCAGGGGAACACACGCAAATACCTTTCATCTAGTAATTTTTAAAAAGCGGAGTCTTACCCGAGGATGAGCACTCCAGGCTGGAGTTCCACTTGTTTCAAATAGGTTCTGGACCGGCAGCCCTTCTCCCTCGAGGCCTGAGTTCCCTCCTTGGGGGACCGAGCCCGGGGGAGTTTGCAGGGTTTTTGCTTCTCGCTCTGCTTGGACTGGAGTAGCACGTTCTCCTGCAGGGAACTGGGAATTCCAATCGGCTTCTGCTCTGGCATCAGAACCGTCTCTCTTACCACTCTGGGTTTGTGGCTGCTTAACAGGTTCTTTGGGATAGAAGAGATTAAAGGTGCTTTCCGTTGCACTTTGTTTCAGGCTGGGGCTCAGTTTCTTGGGTTTTCCTCTCACGCTGGGCCGCCTCAGCCTGGCAGGTTTCTCTGAGTCCCTCTTGGTCAACGAATCCTCATCCCCTACCCTTCCCTCGGCTGCGATCTCCAACCACTGGTTCGCCCCTGGCTTTTCTAACTCACCAAGCAAGCGCTTCATCGCCGTCTCGATCACTGCCTTATCCGTGTTTAGCAGATGGTCACTGGCGAATTCCTCTCCGGCCTGGTGGCTGTCTCTGGTTTCTCTTCGAATTCCTGGATAATCATTTCCAGTGGCCTCGGAAGCAGTGGGGGCTTTATATCTCCCTGGGTCTGTCACCGCAGACGTCGCGTCCCAGTGAGGTCCCAAAGTCAGAATCATCCCCGTTTGCAGGGATGAGGGACTGTGGGTGGAGGCTTGGCTGCTCCTCACCCCCACTTCTTGGGGTTGTGAGTGATAAGCACAGAAGCCAGTGGGGGCCTCCACAGGCCCGATGTCATCCGACACCTGAGGCCCACGACCCATTTCACCGAGGAGACGCTCACACCCGCCCAGGCAACACGCACTGAATTCTATCTCTTCGTCATCGCTTTCTAATAAAAAAACATGCTCAGTCCCCTGCAGGTTCTTTTGCCAAACTGCATTAGAGTAATCCGTCATAACGTCGGAACATTCCAGATACTCTAGGTCATCGTCTGAAAACTCCTCGGTGCAGGTTAGGGTTATCTCTGGGCACAGTTCATAGTCACTGTCAGAGTCTTCTTCGCTGGACACCTGTGGGCTGCCTTGCTGCTCGATCGCCACCCGGCCACCTGGGCAGACGGATGCGGTCGCCTCCGACAGCGGCAGGCTGAAGCTGACGTATTTCTGCCCTGGGGGGTCTGCTTGGCCGGAGTCCGAGACTTCCTCCTGAGGGCCATCCCTGTGTAAGGCATCCGTTAGCCTCGATACTTTGGAATGCACTGTCCTGTGGCAATGTACATCTTGGTTAGCGGAAATACGACTTAAATTAGAAAAAAGCAACCCGTCTGCAACTTCCTTGGCATGGCCCGGATCATAAGCCTCTTCCGTCGGCCTCGTTCCTTTAACATCCAAGGGATTTTCAGAGCTGGAGGCCCTAGGGTCACTACTGGCCAATAACTGGAGTGAGCAGGAACAGCTGAGTTTGGAGGAGGGGGAGTGAGCTGACACGGGAGTACCTGTGGAGATACTTTCTTCCCCTGCACGAGGATGTTCTTTCTCATGGAGCGGATCTGCTTTCTCCTGCGCACGTGACTCTGTTGTGTGTCTCCATCCCGTGCCCCCGCCATCTTCCAGGTTAGGAGAGAGCCGTGGGTTCTCCGCTGAGCACTTGACCTCGACAGAAGCAGAGCAGCAAATCATTCCAGAACAGTTTTTAGCCGAGATTTGGTAAACAGCAGCATCGTCTGGGCTACAGCTAGGATGAAGAGAACACACAGGTAAGTTTGCCGCGTTTGGATGGACATGCCAACCTTTCTCATGGCGTGGCACACAGAAAACCCCTGCCGCTGTTGCTGCACCCTCAAGGGGGTCTGGGGTCTCCCCACAGAGGGGCTCAGAAGCAATCAGCTTCTGAGTTCCAGCCGCCCCCAAGCTGAGAATTCAGGAAGCTTGGCACTTTCCCTTAGAACTTTCCACACACTTGCCCTGACTTGAAAAATGCTGAGAATTATTCAGAGGAATGGGGAAGCATCTGATAGTCTAGTTTTCCTCTTCTCTCCTTTTATTTGAAGTCTTTTTTTATGCTATGGGAATTTGAAAAAAAAAAAAAAACATTTTCTGGAGTGAGACATTGTACACAAACAACTGAAGAATTGGACCTCATGCAGTAGAACAGCATAAGCCATAGCTCTTTTTAAGCCCGTGCTGAGAAGGCAAGGTTCTGGCCAGGAAGCTATAAAGGAATCCGGCTGGGATTATGTGTATGAAGTGTGGTGCCATTTCTCTATATTTTACATGACTATGAAGTCTAAGCCCCACCTCACGAGCCCCTCTGGCTGGAAACTCATGTCCACATGCCATCCTGACTTACCTAGACCAAGCCGGGCATTCCGCTTGGGCCCAGGAGGGAAGAAACTGGGTCCCAGATCATGCTGAGCCTGCTCTCCCTGCTCCAGGAGAGACCGTACTCCTGTGGCCCCTCCCTTTACTGACTCGAGCCTAACCGGCTTTGCTGACCTTTCCCACTAGGGCCTTCCTCCAGGCTCTGCAGTCCCGATAAAAACTTGTTACACTTGCTTCATAATTTGCATTCATTTATCTCATTGGGCCTCAGTGTAGCCATAACATTGCTGGTCTCACTCCATGCATTATCCAGCTCAGAAGTCAATCAGCATTTTCAGAAGGCAGGAGCTTTGGGTCTGGCCAGATTTAGAGGTGATGTTTAGATATTTATCAACTGATCTGCATAAAATGTGCATCAGTATCTAACCCAGAAGGGTCAATGTTAGACACTCAATAGCAAAGAGTCTTTCTTATTCTCTTTCTTCTCCCTGAAGGCATCCCTCTGTCTCTCTAAGCTCCTATGTGCTCATAAGCCCTCAATAGCTGGATGCCTGCTCACACATACCTCATTTTCAAAAATCATAGATTAACTGCAATTTTGTTAATATCTTGGTTTTTAAGAATCTGGTTCCCAAGTAAAAGCCAGTCAGGGGTGGCTGAGGCTGGCCACCGCTGAACAGATTTACCTTGGCCAGCAGCATGAGGAGACTGAAATTTAGGGTAACTTTCTAGAGGAAATAGTCGCTGCCCCTCCTGTCTACGTCACAAGGTTATTCTGAGGTTCAAATGAGAAAATCAGTGTGAAGGGGCTTTGCAAAGCAGAAAGTTTATGTCACATATATTCTATAAGAATGTGGAAGTGCTAAAGTGATATTTACATGATAGGATAGAGACATTAGCTAACACTGCTATGGAAATCCTAAATGCATCAAATCAATATGTTGTACACCTTAAAACTTACACAATGTCGTATGTCAAATATAACCCAATTAAAAAAAAAAGATGTAAGAGTGTTAAGACCAGATTGCCTCAGGTTCTCAAGTGGTGTGCAGAAGAATCATCAAGAAACTCTATTTAAAGTTTTGAATCAGAATCCATGGGTAAAAGGCCTGAGAATCTGCTTTTAAAGACCCTAAACAGGAGCGCCAGGGTGGCTCAGTCAATTGAGCATCCGACTCTTGATTTCGGCTCAGGTTGTGATCTCAGGGTTGTGGGATCGAGCCTCGTGTTAGGCTGCATGCCCAGTGGGGAGTCTGCTTCTCCCTATTCCTCTGTGCCTCCCCCCCCAAATAAATAAATAAATCTTAAAAAAAAAAAAAAAAAGATCCCAAACACATTCTGCTACAAATTGTCCTGGGCCCACCCTTGGAGAGAGCCTTGTCCTCGTCCTCATTTCTTACACGTAGATCTCCTCAATTAAGCTGAATTAAAGCTGAATAAAGAGAAAGGGGCCTCCGTTTGAGCTTCACATGGCCCACACCACTGCCTGCTTGCCTCTTCTCCATTAGTTCTTGGAGATCTGGCCTCATTTAGGGACTTACAAGAAGCATAGGACAGTACCATGGTCTACTGGGACATCCCAAGTAATTCTGATTTCCTGATTTATCCAGACCATGATCCCAGTGCCAGAGAAACCACCCACCCTGAAAGTACCAAGACTTGTGTGGAAAGCACAGAAGAAAAGAGAAGAAAATAAGACAGAGAGGCCGCAGGACCAGGTAAGAAAGCATTAAAGGTGGGGAAATTTTAGAAAATCTTAGAGAAATTTTCTAGAAATTTTAGAAATTCTTTCCAAAGAAATTTTAGAAAAATGATGGATAAAATGATTGGGTTAAATATATTTCACTTCTGAATGACTAAGCAAAGGGGAGAATGTTAGGATTTAGTAACATACAATTTTATGGAGTGTTTCAGCCGATAGAAGATTATTTACAAATCATCTTACGTATACTAAAGAGGAAAAAGTGCAACTGACCTCTCAGAAGTTAAGTAGGTAGAATTCTCACTGGCTAATGACCTCTTTTCAGAGACTTATGGTCTGTGGTTGACATGTCCTTGGTCATTATCTCTCAGCATCTTAAAGAAGAGAGAGCAAATTCGGCCAGGAGCACATTTGTGGTCTGTCCCATCTAGTGAACAATGTATGCGTTGCTCCCTGCGTGCAAAACCAAGGCTCAGAGTAATTTCCCCAAAGTGACAGAGTTGGTAAGTGGTGGAGCTGGGCTCGGAAACCAGAGCCTTCTACTCTGAAGCCAGGTTTGGTATGTCATGTTAGAAAATTCACATTCAGAAAAGGGAAGTGACAAATGTAGAGAGATCATTTCTGCAAAAAAAGCGTTTCTGTCCTAAGTCATCGTCTTCATCGGTCAACTGACAACACTTGTAAAGAGTTCGTTCTGGTGGCCAGCATTATGTTGAGTGCCGAGCCAGAGTCAAGGAGACGCGTACCGCATCATGCCCAGCCCTAAAATGACTAAACATCTACTGGGGGAAACAATCCGAATTTCTGCGAGAACCTTGCAGGTCAGTTTTGTGCTGAGTTGTCCGGTGGAAACTCAAAGTGCAAGGGAAGCTCAAAGAGGGGGCTCCAGTGGGAGCAGCTGAAAGGGAGTGATAGGGTTGGGCTTTAGGATCTGCAAGAGGCTGGCAGAGTGACCTGTGTGCCCCACAGTGATTTGACAGGAATGCAAAAGCATCCCAGAGGAAATTCCCTGAACAATTAATTGCGTTCCCTCCTTGCGTATCTTTCCTTTTGGCTGAAGGAAGCAGCAGCATTCCTCCCCCTTGCTGTGAAAGTCTTGCTGGAATACTCTACGTTCTTTCTAAATTAATCATTTCCATATTAAAGAAAAAGAGGTACATGTGACCTTAAGTGGATGGGGCTTCTTCTGGGCTTGAACCCTCAGGGTGAGCCTGAACCAGAGGTTCTTAAATTATTTAGGCAGAAAGACCTCTTTATAGACTCTCAACAACAACTGAGAACTCCCAAGAACGTTTGTTTGTGGGGGTTATATCTATCAATATTTATCATACTGAAATTAAAACAGAAAAATTGAAAATGTTTATTCATTTAAAAATAACACAAATCTGGGGCGCCTGGGTGGCTCAGTCATTAAGCGTCTGCCTTTGGCCCAGGTCAGATCCCAGGGTCCTGGGATCAAGCCCCGCATCGGGCTCTCTGCTCTGCAGGAAGCCTGCTTCTCCCGCTACCATTCCCTCTGCTTGTGTTCCCTCTCTCGCTGTGTTTCTCTCTGTCAAAATAAATAAAATCTTAAAAAAAAAAAAACCACAAATCAGCCCATTACACATTAACATAAATAGCACATAAGATATATAATAGCATATATATAGGAAAATACCTATATTTTTCCTAAACAGAGTAAAATTTCACAAGAATGGCATTGTTTTATATTTCTTCACACATCTAATACCTGGCTTAATAAAAGACAGCTTTTTTTTAATCTGCTTCTGCATTCTGATGTAATAATACATTGTTTTGGTTGAAGTATATGGAGAAAATCTAGCCTCACACAGATATGTAGTTGGAAAAGGAGAAGTATTTTAATAGTCTCTTCATATGATTACAGATAATCTTTAATGCTATACAAGAATGGTTGCAGGGGCACCTGGGTGGCTCAGTCGTTAAGCGCCTGCCTTCAGCTCAGGTCATGATCCCAGAGTCCTGGGATCGAGCCCCGCATCGGTCTCCCTGCTCTGCGGGAAGCCTGCTTCTCCCACTACCATTCCCTCTGCTTGTGTTCCCTCTCTCGCTATGTTTCTCTCTGTCAAATAAATAAAATCTTTAAAAAAAAAAAAGAATGGTTGCAATGTGGAATCTGAAACCCTATCTGCCAGTTACCTAAAATCCATTGGTTTAGATTGCATTTTACATGCACCTTTACCCAGATGTGACTTTGTAACATCATGTATTGCTCAGCTGGAGGAACTTGGTCCATGAGATCTTCTAAATACTAACACACTTCATTATACACTTTTTAAAATCACATTAATTAATATTCCTACTGATCTTTCCAGAATAATTTGGAAGTATTGGGAGACTGTTAAGCTTCTGATGAAGGATACAAGTTTTTGAAATTTCTAGTTAGGGAAATAATACAAATATTAATTGATCATAACAGTGTAAGTCAATTCTGTGCTAAGTTGCTTGGTAGCAGTGGAAGGGTGGAGGCCATCAGTACAATGGCAGAGTAAAGACTTCCAAACATTTTCTCCTCCCTAAAAGCAACAAGAATCCTCGCAAAATGTGTCTGAATCAACTTTGTCAGAATTCTGAAAATCAACCAGAGAAAAACGTGAGGATTTATTCAAGAAAAATGATGGAATCTCAGGAAGAATAGCAAATGTTCTGGTGTTGTCGCTTGCCCTGTCCTATCCCTCATCCCCACCTGCACAAGTCCTGTAAACCAAGAGTTGACAATCATGGTGAAAATCAGCAGTTGGCAGCCACCAGAAGGGGCAGAACAGGGTTGGAGTAATTCCAAAGCCCCATTCCCAGGGAACTGTTCTCGGACCTATCTGGTGGCTCCCTGAAAGATCACACTCATAAGGCTGTCTTTATGCATTCTGACTCAGAGTTCAACTAGTGTGAATGACCTTCTCCCTGAGATATTTGTCAGGAAAAATTTCGGAGGCAACTATTTAACATCATGGCTGCCTGGGGCCACCAGATAACTGGTGAGACAAACAACAGGCTAACCCAAAAGATTAAAAGGGAAAGCTAGGGAATGAGATGTCCACAGGGGGCACTGAAAAGCTCCAACGTGTTTCTGAGAATCTAGAAGGCCATGCACATGTGTATGGCTGTGAGCTTGTCCAGGGCTGTATGCATGCTCAGGAAAGACCTGAGAAGACATTAAGCTCTCAATTCTAACTGACCTGAAGGCTCTGTGCTAGCAGGAAGTGAAGGCTAAGACAGAGTTGTCCACTACTTTGCTGAGTGTTGGAGGCATGCCCCAACATGTGCACAGAGCTCCTCAACAAAAACTTAGAGACTTACTGGTTCCAGGCATCTGAGGACATCTCTGTCTAGTCATTAGTCAACCACTAAGTTAACTGAGCAGAGACTTCGGTGACCACAAACAACAAAGAATACTGATTTAAAGAATTAGTGCAGAAAAGTCACTAAACAAACAACAACAAATCCTGGGAAATGGGGAGAATCTGCTTTCCAGAGTTACCACATTATATTGTCTAAAATGTCTAGTCTTTGCAAAAACAATTAGAGATATGCAAAGAAAGAATAAAGCATAGCCCATACAGGGCTTGGGGGCAGGGAAGAAGCAATCAATAGAAGCCATCTCTGGACTTGCTAGATAGAGATTTTAATTAGCTATTTTAAGTATGTTCAAAGAACTAAAAGAAGCTATGTCTAAAGAACTAAAGGAAAACGTGAGAACAAGGTCTCAGTAAAGACACAGAAATTGTAGATAAGAACTACATAGAAATTTTGAAGTTGAAAAGTAGAACAACTGACATGAAAAACTCACTAGAGGGCTCAAGAGCAGAGGTGAGCACACAGAACAGAGTCCATGAACTTGAAGATTGATTGAGATTATCGGGTCTTCAGAGCAGAAAGGAAAAAGAAGGGGAAAAAGTGGACAGAATCTCAGAGACAACATACCCATAAAGGGAGTCCCAGAAGGAGAGGAAAAAGAAAGAATATCTGAAGAAAGTGGAAATTCTTAGTTCAGAGAAGGGACTGCAATGATAGCTTGAAAGCTTGGATATTTTCTTTTTAATTGAGGTATAACTGACATATAAACATCACATTAGTTCCAGGCATACAACATAATGATTCAATATTTGCATACGTTGTGATATTGATCACCACAGTAAGTCTAGTTAACATCAGTCACCACATGTAGCTACAAATTTCTTTTTCTTGTCATGAGAACTTTTAAGATCTACTCACTTAGACGCTTCCAAATACACAATACAACATTATTAACTATAGTCACTGTGCCGTACACGACATCCTCAGGACTTATTTTATAACTGGAAGTTTGTACCTTTTTTAAAAGTTTGGATTTTTATCACTAGCAACGAACATTTTTAGTTTTCCTTGAAGCGGCAGGTCTACTTTGTTTAGTTTCAAGACGATGTTCGCCAAATATCGAAGGATGGATAATCATCATTTGTCCATCGTTCTCTCAAGTAAAAATTGTACTCCCTGAAGAAGTGGCTAGTTCAGCTTGCAACTTAAACAACTGTACAGGTGCTTTCCCTCAAGATGAGGGAAAGGAAATCTTTCCATCTCAAGGAAATCCAGCAGAGATGCTCTGGGCATATTTTCCATTTCCTTACAGGAAATTTCCTTAAAGGGCTTTGTCAAGATGTAATGAAATTAACAATTTTTGCTGATGCATCAGAAACGTATCGAGGAAAATGTTTTGGGTTTTGGTTTGGTTTTTAACTGCGGCTGTATGGCCGTGAAGAATTCTGTGCCAACTAGTATAATTTGGGAGCACTGCCTAGATTCATGCCAAGCCACCAACAGTTTTCCCATCCTTTGCTTTTTATCATCACTCCATATGTCAACACAGTGAAAAAGACAAATAATGTTTCAGTATTTTTGTGATAAAAGTTTTGATCTGGCGGATCTTCTGAAAGGTCATTAGGGACCCCTCGGGGGTCCGTGGACCACACTTTGAAAACCACTAATTAAAGTTATTCACCGAGGGAAGCTTTAAAATGTTCTCAGGAATTCCCTCACAGCAAATAGCTGGCAGAAGAGTGCTCCTGAACTCTGGAAGTGGACAGCACCATGGAGGGCTGACATTTTGCTCAGTATAATCATTTAGGTGCTCTCTTAGGCAGATGAATGACTTCATCTCTTTGGGCCTCAGTCTCCTGATTTACAAGGAAGAAGAGGACCTATGTCTGGGTCCCACCCCCTAGAGATTCCGATTTAATGCTCAGTACATGGGGCTACACAATTTAATTTGGGGCAGGAGAAGGACGGGCCCATCAATGCAGGAGTGGAAGCAGGGACTGCCAACCTTGGAAGTCCCTCGGGATCTCGCCCACTTAGGATGGCTTTGTGCTTTGGGAACAAGGATTATAAATGTGAGTGAGAACTGAGAGCACAGGGAAATGAGGACATGGAAATAGGGGGTTGGGAAATAAAACGTAACAGGTGCAAAAAGAAGATAAGGAATCATTTTTTTCCTCCAGCTACCGCACAACAGACCTATCAGACCAGATAGTCTTTGAAATCCCTACATTCCAATCCCCACCCTTACTGCCCCCCTGGAGGGGGCTGTGTTTTCACAAACACTCCTTCATCTGTCTGTTCATGCACCACGCCACTGACACAAATAAAACAGAGTGACTTACTCCCGCGTGGACTGAAAAGTGGATTTCCCCGGCTCAGGTTGCTCCTCGTCTCCCTTCTGTCTCCTGGAGGTCATCCCCTTGCTCCCCAGAAAACTCTCCCAACAAGATTAAAATTGCTGGAACAAACCCTGCAATCTGACCAGACGCCCCCAAGAACAGAGTTCGTGGGAGCCCGAGCTCAAGCTATTGGCTGGAGGTAAGATAAGAAATCCTTTCTGGGCTTCAGGTATTGTTCTGTTTTACTGTGTGCCACTTTCCAGGGGAGGAAAACAATATCTGGGAACAAAATGTCTGCAGTGTCTTCACCGGGGCAGCCAGGAATGTGGGGGGGGGGGGTTGGAGGCCTCCCACTCCCTCCCCGCTCTGAGCCCTGCCTGCCTGTGCAGCAGGGAGGAGGGGGAGTGCCTGGCTCGATAAATACATGATGACATCCGTGTCCTTGCCGCCGTCACAGTGCCAGGTGAAGGTCAAAATATCCTCTTACACTGAGTGTCTGTATCTTATTACTTGTCTAACTGCTCCTATCAGTTTGATTGATTGGATTATTCGGAATGACTAAAGGAATAAGAAAGGCTTGGGTTTTTTCACACCCCCAAGCTAAGTTTGTTGTAGCAATGGGAGAGTTCTAGGAGCACACACAGCTTCTTGACCGTATTTTCTACAGCTAGATACATTTCAAAACTGATGAGGAGTTTCCATATACATTTACCACTTTACTTGTTTATCTAATGGATTCATGGAACCACGAGTCTGAAGACTGGAAGGGGACTTGGAGCTGTGCGGCTCCTGGGCCCCCCTGCCTCCCTACCCCCCCCCCACCCTTCCCGGTTCTGTCTCCCGGTGCTGACCCTTCAGGCCCAGACTTCCCAGCTCCCGGGACCACGGCGTCCTTCTGCATTGGACCACAAGGAGGCAGGAGATTGGAGAGTAGGGAGAAGGGAAAGTCACCCTCGGGTGGGATTTCTTTTTTTTTTTTTTTAAAGATTTTATTTATTTGACAGAGAGAAACACAGCGAGAGAGGGAACACAAGCAGAGGGAATGGTAGCAGGAGAAGCAGGCCCCTGCCGAGCAGAGAGCCCGATGCGGGGCTCGATCCCAGGCACCTGGGATCTGACCTGGGCCGAAGGCAGACGCTTAACGACTGAGCCACCCAGGTGCCCCTCGGGTGGGATTTCTACGAGGACATCCCTTCTGTCCTCTTCAGCAACTCCAGGCCCCACGGGACAGGCCCCCCAGGGTTCCAGCTTCTGCCCCATAACCCAGAACTAGATGCCCTGCCGCCTCCCTTCACCTGTGAAGGTGGCTTCCTGCTGGTGCTCATTTCTGGGTGACCCGCGTTGGGCTCACTCACCTGTACAGCTCCACATTGAACGCTTGAAAATAGTTGATTTTTTAAATGATCTTATTTATTTATTTATTTATTTATTTATTTATTTAGCAGAGAGGGAGAATGAGTGAGAGAGGGAAGCAGGGAGAGGGAGAAGTGGGCTCCCCGCTGAGCAGAGAGCCCGATGCGGGGCTCGATCCCAGGACTCTGGGATCATGACCTGAGCCGAAGGCAGAGGCTTAACCAACTGAGCCACCCAGGCGCCCTGAAAATCGTTTTTGTAGTTCTGGTTAGACCCTGATGGATAGAGAGATGATGTAGTTCATGGACATTGGGACTGAGGCCCTGGGAAGATGTGAGCGTCTTATGTCACACAGATAAAAAATGATCAGAAATAACTATGATGTGTAAGGCACGGTGTTAGGCTCTGTGTAGACAATAAAGATCGTAAATTCCTAGGCCCTTCCTAGGAGCTTCTCAGCCAATAAGAGAAATGAGGTAGCTGTACCAACGGCTACAATACAGGACGGTAGGTGTAAGGGCAATTAAAAATCTGATCAATTATGGAGATTCAGGTTGGGGTACAAGATAACAAGGGAAGGTTTCCTGAGTATTTTTAAAAGCTGAAGCAGGGGCACCTGGGTGGTTCAGTGGGTTAAGCCTCTGCCTTCAGCTCATGTCATGATCCCAGAGTCCTGAGATCGAGTCCCGTGTCAGGCTCCCTGCTCAGTGTGGAGTGTGCCTCTGTGCCCCTCCCCTGAATTTGTGCTCTCTCTCTTGCTCACTCTTTCTCTCAAATAAATAAATAAAATCTTAAAAAAAAAAAAAAAAGCTGAAGGAGGCCTAGGAAATACACAGTAGGATTTTGGCAGGAAAGTCAGTATGTGCCTGGGATTGGGGGGGGGGGGGTGGCTGATCATTCCAGGCAGAAGAAACAGCCTCAAGATGAGCCTCTGAGGGAGCAGTGGGCTAAAAGGTAGGGCCAACCGCATTACCATTCAAACACAACAGTTTTGAGGATGAAAAGGGACACTATTAATACTTACACTGGGACCACAGGCAGAAACCAGGGCCCTGCCTGGGAACCGGAGACTGACTCCGATAAATCAGGAGGTACGGGCACCCACCAGGGGTTGGGCAGGGCCCAGAGGGTGGGGGGATTTGCCACCCCAGACTGAGGAGTTTGGACCTCAGGCTCCAACTGGGAATCTCTGGGAACCAGGTCAAAGCAGCCATTTAGGGAGGAATGGAAGCCATCCTGAAAGATGCTCACCACGAGTAGCACGGTGAAGAGGGGGCGCTCCTGTCTCCCTTCCTGCTATGGCCTGCAGTCCTCGCTCCAACAGGAACACCTCATTCCCCCCATACGTCCTGTTGGATCTACCACAATACATGCCCAGCCAGTGTGTGCGACTTGAGAAAGGGGAGAGAAATTGACGGCATAAGACTTGTCTCCTTCCTCGGGGGATCTACCAATTTTGCAGAGAGAGAAGACTTTCAGGTGTTATACAGGGAGCAATACGCAATTTGCAAACTCTAGTGTCATTGAATCCCAAAAGGCACAGTTGAGGCAGGGAGCATTTCTGGTGCTAGGAGGGGAGAGGTCAGGGTGGCCTGGATCTTTAGACAGCGTGCCAGGAGCATGGAACTTGAGCATAGTGGGAAGGATTAAATTTTGGCTGGTGGGGAAGTGGGGAGGGAGTTCCTGGCAGACGTGCCAGAGCTGGAGTGAGCAGATCGTGTGTAAGGGATAGTAAGGGAACGAGCCGGTGGGGAGAGGGCCCTAAAGGACAGGAGCTGGGGGCCAAAAGGCACAGGGTTCTGCTCAGGGGCACAGTGCACAAGTGAACTGCAGTGGAAACTCGACTTCTGCCTTCACCCAGTGCAGTTCTGAGCAGAGGGGAGAGGCAGATTGCAAAGTCAGTACAGCACGGGGGTGAAGGGGCAGACTTAGCGGCAAGACTGCCCATTGACCATGCAACATGGACAAGCTGCGGAAGTACTATAACTGGACCCAGACCAGAGGACGACACGAGGACTATGGGAGGTTATTCCTAGAAGGGCTTCGGAGCAGGGCCCGGTACACAGGAAGCCCTGAATCGGGAGTTCTCAGCGCTGGCTGAACGTTAGAGTCACTAGGGGTGCTTTCTAAAAGTACCAGGGCCAGAGGATTTGGGGGGGCAATGAAGCACTCCGTAGGATACCATCATGGTGACTCTACATCATTATGCACTCGTTGAAAAGCAGGGGCTGTGCAACACCAACAGTGAATCCTAACGTAAGCCACGGACTTTGGGTGATGCTGGTGGCTCCTGTAGGCTCATGATCAGCAGCGGCTCTACCACCCCGGCAGAGGATGTTGATGGTGGGGGAGGCTGTGCATGGGGATGGGTCAAGGGCGGCTACAGAAACTGTGCTTTCTGCTCAGCTTTGCACCAGACCTAAAACTGCTCTGAAGAATGAAGTATTTAAAAGGGGGAGAAATACCAAGGTCAGGGCTCTACCAAGAAAAGCAATGAAGCAGGCTCTCAAGGGTGATGGGCTTCACCAGGGGTAGTTTCAAAGCTTCCTAAGTTTCAAAGCTTCCCCCTTCAGAGAAGAATGAGCCAGAGCTCATTGAGCTAAAAAGGATGTTAGCTCCTGTGTGGTCGTGAAGGAGGTAGGGGAGTTGGTAAATTGAGGGAAGAGGAGGGATCTTTGCTCGGACGTGTATCAGGAGTGGCTTCTTGGCTCTTTTTTGGCACAAAATTGCTAAGCTTTTGACAGCAAGCAGTGCAGGTTGACCAGATATTCTTTAAATAAGAAAGGAGCCAAATGACTTCAGAAAGGAGAAAAAAAAAACCTGTAGCATTACTACTGTCAGGTTTAGTTAATAGACAACTGAAACCTCCTATCAAAGGGAAACTCAACGGTGGTTGGAAACAGTCCCTACCCGGCACCCAGGCTAGTGCAATGCCCAGAATGTGTCCAGAAATCTCAAGGTACATTGCGATGATAGAAAAACTACATTAAGTTATAAATCCATCTACAAAAGACATGGCGTCTTGAGTGCAGGACCAAGAACAACACACCCGCAAGACACTGGAGAACCCAGAGCTCTTTTATAAAAGCAAGTTAGCTTAGAATCCTGAAAGACAAGCACGGCTAACTCATCAAACACCCAGCATGCCCCAAATCAAACTCTGGAATTTCCTATCCAAACCTGCTTATCGCAAAAAAAAAAAAAAAAAAAATCATCTTTCCATTCTACTAATCATTCATGGGGCACACCTCAGAGTCCCATTCTTCACTCCTCTTCTGCATCCAACCCAGCAGGGACTCCTGGCAGATGGATCTAGAACCTGGTGGCTTCCTGCCACCTGGTCCAGGACCACCCTGGATCATGGCATTGTGGCCTGCAGGTCTTCCTCACTGTGCCCTGTCTCCTCGGCAGCCACAGTGACCTTGAATACTCCCACCTCCAGCTTCCTCCTGCCCCTGCCAGTCCCTCTGAAGAGAACACTGTCACGGGATGATCCCACCACTGCCCCACTCTTACCCTTTCCACATGTGCTCATCACACCTCAGCAGAGACACCTTCCTCCCTGAGAGTCCTTCCCTTCCCTGCCCTCCTCTACTCTTTGTCACCTGACACTACTGTTGTGCTGGCGTGACTAATGTGTGACTCCTTCTCTATCCCTGTCCCATGAGATCAGGACTCCACTGTGCTCACTCCTGGGTCCCCAGGGTCTTGAATGGTTCTGGCATATGGGAGACCCTCCATTAACCCTGATCTTTGAAGGCAGTCCTCAGGATCACTTCTTTTTGAGTTAAACTCCAGCACAATGTTAGTAGATTTTGTTTTTGGAGGACAACTCTGGTAGAGAGAAATGCAGTGAGTAATATAATAGGACCTACAGGTTCTGGGAGACAGAATTTTTGGCTTCCGATCCTGGCTTTATTCCTAACCAGTTGGTAAGAACTTGGATGATCTCTCTGGGCCTTGGGTGATCTATAAAGTAAAAATCAATTGGATTTGACCAATCATATCAGCCCTTCTTATGTATTGGACCTGAGTGTCAGTATTTTTTAAAGAGTTCTTCATGTATAACAGAGAGTCAGGAGCAGGATAATCCTTAGAACTGGGCTTCCTGTGTGTCCCCGCAAAGAATCTCAAGACCTTATTAAAATGCAGAATCTGACTGGCAGGGGCAGGGGCTAGGACTTGGGCATTCTAATGAGCTCCAGGGGCTGAGGCTGCTGCTTCTGCTCTGAAATCAATTTTGAGGAGCAAGGTCTTAGAGTCACTTCCAGCTCCAGGACTCCAGTGTTTCTAAAAAGTGAAAGTCCCTTCATTGAATTCTTAGAAAAAAAAAATATCAGCGGTCACTTGACTCACTGCTCACTTTGAGCTGAGTTCCCAGTAAGTGTCTGACAAGCTGCCCCCGCAGGCAGCTTTGTGGGTGTTGGAGCTAGTCTTGCTTTTTTGGAAAACCAGCCACTGCATCCCAGGCAGGGGGAGTGCACAAAACCAGACCTGAGAACTTCACTCTCAAAAGCAGCCTGGAAGGCAAGAAACTGACACAATTGGATGGCTTCTCTTTGCTGCTCTGCCAGAACCTTGGTGCTGGCAATGTCCTTCTCTGTCATTCTTCGGGGCCATCTCACTGCACTTCTGCCTCACTCCAGTCTCCTGGGACACTGTGGGTGAGCAGGTGCGGCCTCTGGCAGCCGGTAGGAAAGCAGGGAGTCACAGGGCATCTGGAAGGAGCAGCCCCAGGTTGCTAGACCCAGGTTCCTAGACCCAGCCATAGCTGGTCTAGGCTGGAAAGAGGAAGAATCCTTGCCCTGCTGGGGTGGCAATCCAGGGAGTGGGAAATGACAAGGACACAGAGGGGGGCAGCCACATAATGACCAGAAGCTCAGACTCCCTGGAGCTGAAATGGTCCCAGGGGCTTTTGACGTAGTGGCCTGCTCCTGCAGCTCTTGGGGGGGGGCACTTTTATAGCTTTATAATTATATAACGATCCCTTTAGACTGCATAGTCTCTAAAGTCATAGTCGGCTGACTACCAAGAAGACACAATAATT
Source organism: Procyon lotor (assembly GCA_028646535.1). Lineage (NCBI taxonomy): Eukaryota > Metazoa > Chordata > Mammalia > Carnivora > Procyonidae > Procyon > Procyon lotor. Next base: position 10,649,711 of record CM053616.1, on the reverse strand, counting down.
CAAATCAGGTCCCCACATTCATGGGGACGAACCATGGAATGGTTCTGCAGGGGAGGAAAAAATTTCCTCAACCCTATTAGGGTTCCTGGATGGGTCTGAAAATTAAACTGACAAGGACAGATTAGCAGGGGAAAAGCATACACATTTTATTGAAGTTTTACGCATACAAAAGAGCCTTCACAAGAGAATGAAGATCCAAAGATGTGATGAGAGCAGAAAGCTATTACATCTTTTAGACAAAGAAATAATAAGTTTGGGGCGCCTAGGTGGCTCAGTCATTAAGCGTCTGCCTTCAGCTCAGGTCATGATCCCAGGGTCCTGGGATCGAGCCCCGCATCAGGCTCCCTGCTCAGCAGGAAGCCTGCTTCTCCTGCTACCATTCCCTCTGCTTGTGTTCCCTCTCTCACTGTATTTCTCTCTGTCAAATAAATAAAATCTTAAAAAAAAAAAAAAAGAAATAATAAGTTTGTGAAGAATCAATAAGACAAAGGGGTTTGGGCTAGAGGTAGCAAATGGTGAAGAAGTAACCAGAAGGTAAGAATGATTTTGACAAGGTTGTTTGTGAAGATCTCCTGGACCCAAATTCCCATCTCTGGTGATAAAAATGGCTTTCCTCCTGGCACAAGGAATGTACCTTTCACATAGGAATTTTATGACTTGTTTCAGGGAAACAGGGAAAGGATAGTTGGTGGGGGGGTTAGGGAACTCAGATCTTCCTCCTCTTGCCATTTTTAATAATTCCTTCGGCTTAAGTTATTTAATGTGACAAGGTGCCATATTCTGAGGAAGTGTGCCTAAACCCCATCAGCATTTCCCCCTCTCTTGGCAAAACTGTGGAAACTATAACAAAAGCACTGAATGCATTATGTAATTTATCCCATAAATCCTTACTGAATGTCTGATGACAGCCAGGCACTGAGCAGGCTCTGGAGACACAGCAGGGGACACTGGACACATTTCTGCTCCCATGGAATTTACATTCCAGTTGTGGGATACTCACAATAAACACAAATACAAATAAATATGCATCATGACTGGAAACAATCCAAGTGTCCATCCACAGGTGAATGGAATAACAACTTCTGATGGATCCAAACAACAGAACACTGGAACACTGTTCAGTGACAAAAGGAAAGAACTATTGACACATGAAAGGATGCAGGTGATTCTGAAGATAATTATGGGGAGTGAAAGCAGGAACCATGCTCTATGATCTCACTTACATAAAATTCTAGAAAAGACAAACCTCTTTCCAGGGATAGAAGGCAGATGGGTTGCTGTGCAAGGATGGGTGGAAGATATGGGCAGGAGGGATGGATGGCAAAGGGGCACTGAGAAATCATTTGGATTTGGTCTTAGGAACTAAGGGGTTGAGGTGCTGGGATTGGCCCAACCTTGTAGGACTCAGAAGAAGGGAGAGGGCAGACCAGGTAGTCAGAAGTTATGCAGTCTGGAGGCAGGCAGAGCAGAGGATCAGGGTCCAAGGCTCACAAGGAACTAAAAGTAAGGGGAAGGGGGGGTAGAGTCAGAGATACGGGAAGGTCCCAGGCATGATGGGGCAAAGATGGAGGTAAATTTCACGGGAGGTCCTTGGCTGAGTGCACAAGAGGGAGAAAATAAGGCTGTGCTGGCCAGGACAAGGACACATGTTCCCAAACCAAATTTTGTTCTTAGTTCTGCCCTCTACCCCTAACCCCCTGCCCTGCGCCCCTCCCTTCAGAGTTGGTGCAAAGTCCATTCTGGGACTCACAGGGCCTGATTTGGTTCCAGCTCTCCCCCCAAGTAGCTATCTGCCCTCATCAAGTACCTTCTTCATGATGCTCAACTTTAAAACAGGAGTCAAATGATTGCTAGGACTAACACTGTAATTTCAACAGCAGTGAGACTCCCCATCTTGTCAATCATCTGAAGTGCTGGACCAAGATACTGTGATTACAAATTAAGACTGAACTCCAGCTGGCCCAGAACTTCCCTAATGTTACTAGTCTTCTCTAAGTTCACCTCAGAAGGTGGTGATGGCGTGGCATTTACAAAGAAATTGAGCACACATCCAATTTCCAGGGATTACTGAACCTTTCTCCATTCCAACATCTTGGCAGTATCTCCTGAGTTGATCTGTCACCTGTTCCCAAATTGACATTGATTTTCCCTGAGAGCCAGTGCCATAGTGAGAGCAAGCATCCAAGTCCAGCCCCCAGGAAAAGATGAGTGTCCCATTACATGGCTCCCATAACCATTTTCACTTCTCTGACACTTACCTAACCAAAGTCAAAACCAGAATGTGAGGCCAGGCCGAGGATTCTCGGCACAGACCTATTACCCTGGGGACTAAATGGGAGTTTCTCGTCAGACCCTCAGGACTCACTCAAGAAATGCTCCAGGCATGGTCTGAGGAATGACCACAATGCTGAATTCATGCAGGAGGAATGCTGGCCGGGGCTCCATCCTGGGAACACAGAAGACTTCAGGGTGCCAAAAGTCCTACCAGTCATCCTTAAGACTTGTTACACTTGTTACACAGGAACATGAAGTTCACAAAATGCTTTCCAACCTCAGATGAAATGCCTTTTCTTAGTTAAGACATAGCAAGATTCAGTCATCTTTATTTCTACTCAATGGTTCCTTTTTTTTTTTAAGATTTTATTTATTTATTTGAGAGTCAGAGAGAGAGAGAGAGAGAAAACACAAGCAGGGGGGAGGGGCAGAGGGAGAGGGAGAAGTAGGCTTCCCACTGAGCAGGAATCCTAATGTGGGGCTCCATCCTGGGAGGACCCTGGGATGGTGACCTGAGCCAAAGACAGACGCTTAATCGACTGAGCCACCCAGGCACCCCTCTATCCGATGGTTCCTTGATGAAACACGTTAATCATATCTTATCCTCTAAGAGAGAAATAGCAGAGGGAAAATGCTGCCAAGCTGTGCTACCTTTCCTACCTCCAAGATGCCCTATTTTTAATCAGTTCCAAAATCATAGTTCAGTGTGGGGACATGTTCAGATTGCAAAAAATAACTATTCACAAAGTATTCTAAATTTATCACACATCTTGATTTAATCCCCATACTGATCCTATAAAGCAGTACTATCATTATCCCCATTTTGCAGATGAGAAAACTGAGTCTCAGAGAGGCTAAATAACTTGCTGAAGATGATTCAATGCATAAGATCTGGGATTTAAATCCAGACAACCGAGGGGCCCCTGGGTGGCTCAGTCGGTTAAGTGTCTGCTTTCAGCTCAGGTTGTGATCCCAAGGTCCTGGGATCGAGCCCTGAGTCAGGCTCCCTACTCAGCAGGAAGCCTGCTTCTCCCTCTCCCCCCACTCACTGTCTCTTTCTGTCTCTCTCAGATAAATAAATAAAATCTGAAAATAATAAAATAGTCAATCCAGACAACCCGGGTCAGATCCTTGCTCTACATGGTGGAAATAACCTCCTGTCCTTTGTAAGTTGATGGTGACAATTCTACTGTTAGCAGGATGTGTGCCTTGAAGGGTTTCTTGCAGGAATAGAGATGTTTTAAGCTGATTCCCCAATACTCACTTGCCCAGACTCACTCTCGACCAACAACTCATGTTTTTTCAATGTTTGGCAAGGACTTTGGGTTTCCCTGAGTGATCACGTCCAGCAAGAGGCCTCCAGAAACCAAAGTCTTCGACTCAGACAACAAGAGCTCATAAACAACTCTTTGCTACAAACCAGAGTGGCTTTGAGAATATAATGGTGTCCCAAAGCTCCTGGCATTTGTCTGTCCCCCTAGATGTGAGGAATAACCAGAAAGTCAAATATATCACTAAAGTCACAGAGTCCACAATCTAAAAACCATCCAAACAGGGTTTCAAGTCCAAACATGGATGAGAAAAACAGCTTCAACCTGGGTCTGGGTTTCAGCTCCCCTGCTAAATGTCCAGTTGTTTCCTGTCTTTGAAAATGCTCCACTGATTCTAATACCTTTCAAAACTATTCATATACAAGTATCCTGGCTCTAAAGGCAACTACTATAAGCTAGGGCAGAGTGATACAGAGTAATTCCGGTGGGACCACATTGCTTTTAGGGAGTAGGCAGTAAAATCATATTAGCTACTAGCTAATAGTTAATAGCTAACTAATAGTTAATAATTAATATTTGTTGCACGTGTAATGCATGCTTTGCTGACCATTTTGCATGAATAATCTCCAAAAAGTCATTTTATGAAGAAACCAAAGCACAGAGAAGTTAATTGACTTGCTCCAGGCCACACAGCTAGTAAGTGGCAGAGTATGGCAACAGCAAAAGTGTAGACTTTGAGGAATGACCCGGAGAATTCGGTTGTCATTTACAAACACATGAGGCTGTGGGGATAAGAGATAACAGAAATCCCAGTCCCTGCCCCTAGGAGCTTACCTTCCAACAAAGAGCGGAAGCCAGGTTCAATCTCACAATCCTGAGATCATGACCTGAGCCGAAATCAAGGGTCAGACGCTTAACTGACTGAGCCCAGGCATCCCAGTCAGAGGGAGGTTTTTAAAAATGCAAATGTTCCCGTGACCCTCTGCTACCCCAAACTCCTTCCTAGTCTGGGCATCGTTTTTAGGACAAGGGAGCAAACCACTTAGCTAGGACACGTGGGTTCTGGGTCAGCCCCCGCCTGCCCTCCTGTCCCTTCTCCCCTGCAGGCTGCTTGCCCACCAGGCCCTGCTGGTGCCCCAACCAGAGACTGAATGCACCCCATTCACCCCAGGAGGCGGTGCCCTCGTGCCTTTGCTCATGTTTTTCTCATCCCCGGGGATATGCATGGTCCTCCCCTCCCTCCCATCCACCTTCTCCGGGTCCTTTCGGGTTTCATGCTGGGGAACCTCAAAGAAAACTTCCCTGTGTGTCCGCACTGGGCCCTTGCCTACCCCATTCAGGAGAGGCTGACTTATGCATGCTTTCCTCTTCCCCTCCACCTTAGCACATGCTTGGCGTGGTAAAATAAAAAGGAATACTCAGTCTTTGTCCTGGGTCCTGGAACGTGGCTCCTAAAACCCTTGGAATCTCTGGAGGGCTGTCTTTTGCGTGGTAATGAGATGAGTGGCAGCCGAACCCCTAGGTAGCTTCAGGAGGGGGCCTGGTCCCAGAAGTAGACTACACAGATTACACAGAAAGACCAAGGCTTGATTACGGGGCTGGAACCTCCAGCCCCAACCCCAGATCTCCAGGGAGGGAGAGGAGCTGGAGACTGTGTTGATCACCAAGGGCCAATGATTCAATCAGTCATACCCACATAGTGGGAGGCCCACAAAAACCCCTAAAGAGCCAGCTGCAGAAAGGGTCCAGGTCGGTGGATGTATTGGGGTTCTGGGAGAGGGCATAGCTGGAGAGGTCATCAAGTGCTGCAACCCTGACCCCACACCTTGCCCCTCATAACAAAACAATAAGTGTAAGTCAAGTGTTTTCCCTGAGTCCTGAGGTGTGCCGGCAAACCATGGAACCTGAGGAGGGAGAGGAGATTGTGCGAACCCCCCGACTTTGTAGCCAGTCACACAGAATTGTGGGTAGTATGGTGTCTGAAGCGGGGGGGGGGGCAATCTTGAGGGGGTGAGGTCTTAAACCAATGGGTCAGATGCTCCCTCTGAATGTGTGGCGTCAGAACGGAATGGGAGAGTAGAACAAACAGCTGGTGTCAGAACCGGTTGGTATCATGAGGAAAAACCCTGACTCATTCTGCTGATTGTCTTCTGGTGTGTCTGCTTCCTCCACTGGACTGTGAGATCACAGAAGACAGGGGCGAGACATTTTCCCACCATCCTGCATCCTCCTATCTCGGGCTGGGATGAGAACCAACAAAGTATGCTTGATGCTTCCAGAATCAATGAGTGGATTAAGAATGAAAACAATTATTCTACAGGCAAAAAAGGAGGCTTAGAAAGTTGTTTTCAAGCAGGATAAAGAGGCTTGCAAGTAGGTGATTTTAAAAGATTAAGTAGGTAGGTGTCTGATGGATAGAGGGGGTAGTAGATTACACAGTTTGCCATGAATTCCTCCCATCCACTTTGCGCGCCCTATTGCAATGTGACTTCGCCACTCCATTCTTAAAGGGGTGGCATCTACTTTCATGCTGCTGAAATCGGGTCCAGTGTCTTGCTCTAACCAGGGGGATGTGTTGGGATTGGCATTACAGTGGAGCTCAAGAGGTTCTAGCTTCCTGGAGGACAGGAGCCCACATGGAGGAGAGCTGAGGCAGCCCAGTCAACAGCCAGTGTCAATGGTCAGACCTGTTGGTGAAGCCATCTTGAACCTTCTTGAACCCAACCAATCCTCCACCCTACTCAATTGGTCGGAGGGAGAATTGAGTGAGCCGGACCAAGCTGGCAGAAGAACCACAGCTGGACCACTGAACCAAGAGAAATAATAAGCCACTGCTGTTTCAAGACCCTCTGTTTTGTGGTGGCTTATCACATAGCTTCTCAGCCTCAACACTATTGACATTGTAGACCGGATAGTTTTTTGTTGTGGGGAGTTGCCCTGGGCAATGTCCAATATCTAGCCACATCCTTAGCCTCTCCTCACTGGATGCCAGGAGCATCCCTTTCCAGCGGTAACAATCAAAAATATCTCCAGACATGGCCAAATGTCCCCTGGGAGCCAAAATACAAGTGACCCAGGAAACCTTCATACTGATTTGTCCTTCAGAGTCTTGAGGAATCAATATCCAATTTGAGGCATAATCGGAAAAATGGTCCTTGCCCCAGACCCATAGATGACTCCTAGGAGGTCCAAATGAACCCAGCTGGTATTTGGGGGACCAGTACCACATTATCAGATAAGTCAGTCAGCCCTAAGTCAAGGTAGGCAAATGGCAGCACTACTTTTTCCTAGAATGTTTGGATACAACATGTATCCATTTCCTAGAGCTGCCATAACACAGTACTACAAAGAGGGTAGCAAGAAAACAATAAAAATATATTCTTTCACAGTTCTGGAGATTAGAATTCCCAAATCAAGGTGTTGGCAAGGCTGCGCTCCCTCTGAAGACTCTAGGAAAGAATTTTCCCTCACCCCTTCCTAGCTTCTGGTAGTGGGGGGCAGTCCTCAGCATTTCCTGACTTGTAGCTGAATCCCTATGGTCTCTGCGTATCTTCACATGGCTATGTCCCCTCTGTGTCTGGGTTTTTTTTTCCTTTTTATGAAAACACCAGTTATTGAATTAGTAACTTTAATTAATTATTAACCCACATTAATCCACCATGATCTCACCTTCATTTAAATAATTACAGCCGAAAACATCTCATTTCCAAATAAGGTCACATCCTGACATTCCAGGTGAACGTGAGTTTGGGGGCAGGGGGACACTGTTCAACCCATACACATCATAAGCAGACTGGCTGGTGGTGACCATGCAGGCGTCCAGACCATGGTCCCCACCAGGCCCTCTGCAGGGGTCGGGGCTGAGTTGAGGAAGGGTAGAAGAAGCAGCCTCACCCCTCTCTTTGCTCCAGGCTTTCGGGGGAGGGAGGGCCCAGTCCACCCTCCCCACCATCCCCCTCCCTCCTGCCTCTCTTGTGATCAGTGCTCAGCACAGTGAGACACGATCATGACCAGTAAGAGGCCTCCTTGCAGAGAAGAGGGGTGTCTCTCTCTAGGTATGGGTTCCTGGACAGATTTTTATCTCTTGTTCAGCTGCCTTTCTTTACATCATGTTCAGAAGAGACCACAATTCCTTGTTTGTGTACGTGCTCTTTGCAACTTGCTTTCTATGAGGTAGAAAACACCTAGTTGCATTTTCCTCCCCTCCTCCCAACCTGTACATCTTCTGAAAAAAAAAAATGTTTTCATGCTACAGTGCAAACCATGCTGTTATTGATGTCGCTCGCCCTTGGAATGTTCTCCCGGCTTTCCACTCCTCCGCCTGCCAAGCACACTTGACCTGTGGTATGCAGAGGTCCCAACAGCACTGATCAGTCTCCCCCAAGCCGCCTCACTTGTCCGAAGTATGTGGTGTGACAAGATTAGAGGGGCACGAGGAGGAGGACCCAGGGACGATGGAGAAGGACCGTGCCAGGTGAGGAAAGCAGGAAGATCAGAAGGTTAACTAATAAGCTCTTGACCCCACAGTGGAACTGCAGACAAGGTCTAGCAAACCAAAAAACAAACAAACAACCCTGGGAAACACAGGAATGGGAGCTTTTGAACATTAGAGAGTGGAGATATAATGACCCAAAGACTAAACTCAGGGAGATTAAAAACAAAAGTACTTTTCTTTGGGGGAACGATGAGTAAATATTGTGGTTTATGGTGATCTGATGATGGCAAGAAAATTCAAGACTAATGTTATAATGAAAAACCAGTGTTTAATCTTTGAAAGGCCTTGGCACAAAATACCATTCACTTGCCTAACCGCTGGTAGACGTCAAACTACTCGGCAGGTGAGTATTTTAGGATGTAAAGAATTTTTCAACTTGGGGGCACAAATGGCTGGTTCAGTTGGAAAAGCATGCAACTCTTGATCTTGGGGTTGTGAGTTCAATCCCCACGTTGGATGTAGAGATTAAATACATACATACATAAGAATTTTTCACCTTGGGCAATTACACTGGGCAATTACCTGGGGTCCAGATTGAATTAGTCAAGGTTGAAGGCCAAGCATCAGGTGTTTTTAAAATTTCCCTCAGAGACGCTCATGGGCAGCTATAGTTCAGAACTTTACAGGTATAAAAAGTCAGAACTTTCAAAAGACCATGAGTACCCAGCACATTGACTATTAAACCAAAAAATGCAGACACATCTAGTATCATATTGCCCCACCAATACTCCTTGCACCATGACTGAATGCTTTTCCCAGTAAGTGGGCTACTTTTCAAGATGGCCAAACAGGAGTTTGGAAAGAGTACATTCTGTCATCTCAAGTCATTAGTTGTTACCATAAACCAGTGCCCTGCTGGACTTCTGGGACGAGAATGAGGACTCCATGCCCCGTCCGCAGCTCAAGTTCTCTTCCTAAATTTCTCTTCCCACTTTAACCTGCATACCTGCCCCTGGGCTTCATCATGGCCTTCTCATTCCTCCATCCCTTAGCTCCCCTACCCTACAAACACTGGTTTTGCCTACATTTCTGGTCCTGTATAAACAGCAAATAACATAAATAACAAACCTCAATTCTTAAATGGCCTTCCATCAGCAAAAGGAAACTCACTCATCAGGTCTCTCTTCTGGCTAAAAAAGTGAGTATAATATTCTTTAGTGAGTATAATATTCTTTAGTGAGACTAAAATTAATCAATCAAGAAATACTGATTGAGTGCTCAGAGGGACAAAGGCAAGAGTAGAAAACATACAAAGAAGTACATACATACTCAAGGATCTTACATCTAGACCAGGGACTGACAAACTATAGCCCATAGACCAAATCTGGCCCCCTCCCTGTTTCTGTAAATAAAGTTTTATTGGAACACAACCATGCTTTTTAAAAAAATACTGTCTGTGGCTGCTTTTATACTATGAAGGTGGAGTTGAGTAGTTGTTGATTTGGCCTTCAAATCCTCAAATATTTACTATCTGGCCCTTTATAGAAAAGGTTTGCCAATGCTGACCTAAATTAGCATCATGTATATTTATGGTACATATAAAGCATCCACCCACCCATCCTCTTAGTAAATATTTATGTTGCACTGTACTAAGCCCTAGGCGATGCGTTAGTGTGAAACAGAAGGTTCCTGCCCCGAGACCCACAGTCTACTGAACTATCTGTCAGTCTAAGTAATAAATAAGCACCAAGGAGGGACTATGCAAAAGAGAAGAGACTATCTGAGGCTGGACAGACCCACAGTAACTAGAATTACTGTGAACCACAGAGATGGATTCCGAGTTGAACAGGATGAAGAGGAGGGAGGGGAAGGCCTTGGCAAAATTGGACTGAAGAGGTGGGAAAGTCTACTCCATGGAGGAGGGGCAGCAAGTGGCAGCTGGCCTGGCTCCCAGTATACTGGGGAGCAAAGGGGAAAACAGGATGGGATTTGTTCACTGCTGGTCTTCTGTACTGGACTTGAGGTTTCAGGAAGGCAGAGACAACATTTATGTTGTTCATTTCTAGTCCTAGCCTTATGTAACCTGCCTGCCATAGAAGAGTTGCTTGATGAATATTGTTTGAAGAATTAAACAGTAAAAGGGGGCGCCTGGGTGGCTCAGTCGGTTACACATCTGACCCTTGGTTTTGACTCAAGTTGCGATCTCAGGGTTGTAAGGTCAAGCTCCTCATCGGCCTCCGTGCTCGGTGGGGAGTCTGCTTGAGATTCTCTGCCTCTCCCTCCACCCTTCCCTGCACCCACACTCTCTCTCTCTCTCCCTCATACATAAATAAATAAAAGCTTTTTTTTTTTTTTAGAGGATTAAATAGTAGATGAATAAATGAATGTCTTGAATATCAGGTTAGATATTCTTTTTTTTTTTTAAAGATTTTGTTTTTGTTTATTTGAGAGAGAGAGAGATCACAAGTAGGCAGAGAGGCAGGCAGAGAGAGAGGGGGAAGCAGACTCTCCACTTAAGCAGAGAGCTCGATGCAGGGCTCAATCCCAGGACCCTGAGATCATGACCTGAGCGGAAGGCAGAGGCTTAACCCACTGAGCCACCCAGGTGCCCCAGGTTAGATATTCTGTAAGCCAGTTGAATCAAGCATTTCAACCATGATAAAATGATCTCTGATCATACTTTGATACGAAACGGTGGGTGGGAAGATAAGAAAGCTAGTGTTTATTGAACAACCACCACCTAGCAAGAAAGTCTCAAGCATAAAATCATTTAACTCTCTCACCAATGCTTTTATTTTGCAGATAAAGAAATCCTGTTTTGGAGAGGTTCCATGGCTGGCTACCGTCACACAGCCAGAATAGAGAGCCAGATTTCCAACCCACGTCTTAAACTTTGTTATTCTCAGATCCAAGGCTGTCGGCACCTGCGCGTGCTTACCAGTCCCTTTCTACAGCACAGTCTGCAGACCTCGGGCCCCCCCAGAGTCCCTGTAGGGAACATCGTGACCAATTCAGAAGCACTGGGATCCAGGAGCAGCTCCGACCAAAGCCATTCTCATTTTCTCTACTGCCCATGCGGAGCTTCCTGATTTCATCCGAACAAATCATTCTTGGGGAAACGAAAAAGAATAGAAACCACTGTACAGGACCAGACCACTTCCTAAAATAAAGGCAGCAGGCCTGGTTTCCAGCCTTCGGCCGTCACCAGTGTGCTGTGGGATCGCCGCCAGCCCCGCCTCCTTCCTTCCGTGGTTACGCAAGAAAGGTCGGATGACGGTGCCCAAACCCCGTTGAATTTCTTGACTTGCCAGGAGAGAACAAGATTAAATGCAAAGCCTATTTAATGAATGAAAAAGGCTGGACACCTTGTTAATTCCATCAACGGCAGCAACTTAGAGGCATGGGGACAGTTACCAGGCCGGCACCTGCTCACAGCATCTTATATTAGGATGCAAAAAGCAAACAGGAGCCAATCTTTTGGCCTCCCCCGATAGCACCCAGCCCGTGACAGGGGCAGGGACCTTTGCAAACGGTCCGCAGAAGCACACTGACTCACCAATAGAGGTGTAACACGTGGATATACTGATTCTGGAAGAATTCGTAACTGGAAACACTGCCGCACTCCTCGATGGCTCTGCCTTTCTTATACCAAGTTACCTCTGGCTTGGGCTGACCTGATAATGAAGAAGTAAGAATATTCTTATTACATTAAGTATTTTTAGGAAAGAAAATCGATTTTTATCTAACGGAGATGTAAATAATCTCTGCTTGGCAGAAAAATGCCCTACAGGACATCACCCAGTGGTTTACCTAGGTCAGCAATCTTCTCCTAACAGTTTTTATTAAATTGCCTATAAATACCTAATTCCTCAAACGTCCTCTGACCAGGACTTCCTACTGTGCAGTTCCCTCTTTACTCAAAAGAACTGAACAAAAACCATTGAAATGTTTCCTATTTGCATGGAAGTCCCTCGACCTTTGGAAGATCATACTTTAGCAGCGCTCAGGGTTGAGAGTACGTTATGGCATGGAACAGGGAAGAATGAACCGGAGGAGCAAATGTGGTCTCCTGAGAGTGAAGGAGTCCGGGGTGTGCGTGGCCCAGGCCAGGACGGTGCGTGCCCGAGTGAGGTGGTGTCCGGAACCACCCTACACCTTCTCCCGCAGAAGGAGCTCATCCTGCCCTTGTGATGCTCCCGGACTCATCTGGTGAAACCCCCAGGAATTCCATCCACCTCTTGGGATCTCCCACCCCTTGTGACAGGCGAAGGAAGGTTTTCAGCGTGTCTCAAGGAGCTACCCCCCGAGCCTCTGTATCACTGAAAACGTATCAAAATGCGCCATCTGTGTAGGAGGAAAGCCCAGTATTGGAAACAAAAAGGATTCTAGATCCATCCTTCTTGGGTTTCTGTCTGATTGATCACAGGGTATTTGGTGAGCACCTCCAGAGACCACTAAGGGAAGAACTCCACGTGCTTCTGAGTGTGCTCAGAAGAGACTCCACGGGAGCTGAGTGTGCTCCGAGGCCCTGCTTTCCTCTCTGTGTCTTGTCTGATTTGGGGTCCCCCAGCTCAGCTAGTGCTAACACCATGAATGTGCTTGGTAGCAACTGCAGTTGTTACCCCTTGCCCCCCCCCATTTAGGTAGGCGCCAAATCGGTCCCCGGAACCAGGAACAGACAGATCTGCGTGTAAGGACACATCCTTCTTTACCAGTGGCTTGGCTGAGTCCCTTCCAGGCAAATGACTAAACCACCAAAACTGAGCTTCCCTGAAAAACCATCAAGGACGTTGCTGGTCATAATTCATTTCTGCTTGTTCTTATCAGCCTTGTGTCCTGTTTTTTTTAGGTTTTATTAGGTTCTTCCTCAGGAAGCACCTAATTGCTCCTTTTTTGTGTATAATTGACTCTTTTTTTAAAGGTATGTAGGGGCGCCTGGGTGTCTCCGTGGGTTAAGCATCTGCCTTTGGCTCAGGTCATGATTCCGGGGTCCTGGGATCGAGTCCTACATTGGGATCCTTGCTCGGTGGGGAGCCTGCTTCTCCCTCTGCCTGTCGCTCCCCCTCCTTGGGCTCTCATCCTCTCTCTCTCTGACAAAAAAAAAAAAAAAAATCTTAAAAAAAAAAAAGAAGGTATATAAGTCATGCATGCAGCTGGGCCTGCGGAACTCATTCTAATCACTTGGACTCTCATTTTTTTTTATTCAGACCGATCAGGGCTGGTTGATGCCCCCAGTTTCTTAATGGCTGACTGGTTTTTTCCTTCTGTGCAGTATAGATCTGAATAATCAGCCAGAAATGAGACTTGCACAGGGAAGTGGTATCTTATACCTTGTGGGTGGTTCTCTTTTCTCCCTCCACTTGCTGGAAACCTCACCCAAAAATCCTACCCTTGTTTTTTTAAGCCTACCTGCAGGTCACATACAAAGAGCCACCTCCAGCACATTCCACAAGCATCTGGCTAATGTCTGTGGGGGCTGGTGGCCAAGTTTAGGGTATGTCCAAACTGTGGGGCTTCCAGAGGAGCCACAGGGGCCCCAGTACGAAGGCTCAGTGGTGGACTTGTGCCTGTCCCTCCTATGAAAGGCTGTGGACAAACACCAAGAAGGGGGTGGCAGTGGGGGGGGGGGGTTGCTTGGGTCGGGCCTCGTCAAGAGCCTGAGTGCACATTTGCATATCCCAGCCCCCAGACCAGAGATGAGATATTATCAGGACTCTGGCTAAGGAAGCCTGGCCATTTCAGAAGCTGGCTCTTTTTTTCTTCTTCTCTAGAAAAAGGGA
>CM053616.1:10619299-10635451 GCA_028646535.1 Procyon lotor | reverse complement strand
GCTTGGGCGCTGGGGGTTTAAAAAGCTCCCGGATGGATCTCTGTACCTACAAATTTGAGAATCTTAGCTGGGCTGTAGAACCATCTGTGTTGTTTTCTAAACGTAGAGATGCCTAGGCTCCACCCCCGCAAGTCCTGACGTCACTAGTCCTAGGGTCCTAGGGCTCCAGCTTGCGGACCTACAGCCCTTAGGGGAATGGAAGGGTGGCCCCGGGAGGCTCCAGGTTGAAGACCCGCAGAGCGAGGCCACAGGGAGCTGAAGGTTGTACAGCTCATGAAAGCACTGTCTCAGGGATTCCAGAGCCCCTTGCCCGATTTCCCTCCAGTCTCAGCTGAGGAGCCCAGCACCAGGTTATTCGGGAATACCTTTCAAACAGGCAACGGGTATCCTCCACCCAGAAGATCTGCTGCTCTCGGGCCATAGATGCATTCCTGCGACCCCCGGTATTCTGTGAAAATCACACCCTCTCCATGAGCAGGGCTTCCAGGGGGAAAAAGCATTCCCTGCATGTCGCTTCGTAAACAGGTCATCGGAAAACCAGAGACAAAAGCAAAAAACTGTGCACAGCAAGTTCCCTCAGCCGGTCCAGGGAGGCAGCCCAGGTGGGCCGGGGGTCGCCAGGGCAGATAGTAAAAATGCACAAGATAACCGAGTGGGCACGCTGGCAGCCCTCACGTTAGGCAAGTGTGAAGGTGCGAGGCCGCAGGGATGGCAAAAGATCTCCTTGCCCGCGTGGCCGGGCGTGGGGCAGGGGTGCCACCTGGCCTCAGATCCCCTCCCCCCGGCCTAGAGTGCCTGTCTCAGGGACAGGAGTGCAGGACAGGCCTCATTTTTAATTGTGTTCAAAGACGCCTAGAGAGCGTCTCTGCTGCCAATGCAAAAGTTGAATTGAAGGCTCTTCCCTTTCCTGCTGGAGATATTCTACTTGACTCGGGCGCTCGGGGGCCCCTTGGCCTAGGAGACAGGAGCCAAGACAGCATCTGCCTCGCACCCACGTCATTGCCCTACTCACCCAGCGCAGAGGGGGGACGCGTCACAGATCAGGTGCTGGGGCACAGAGACGCACGGGGCCCACGGCCTGCTTCTGCTCGGGGCAGCGCGTCTCCACCGAGAGGGCCTGGATTATTGGCACTGGATTCACCTGCCATGGTGATGTCTGGATCCCCGAATCCTGCCTCGGGCTTGCTGACTCAGCACTCGCAAACCAGCGCTGGGGGCGGTTCTCGTGGGCGGTAAAATTCCAACCTCCGGCTTCATTAGACCGAGATCTCTAGGGACCCCCACCCTCCGGGGGCGTTCCCGGAACGAATCGGCGGGATTTTGGAAGCAACAGGAAGTTTCGGGCTTGTCAAGTGTAACCCGTTTGCCCTAAGAGGGGGAAAAAACCCTCATGATTTGGATGTTTCTCTGCTTTCTAGTTGGCTTGCTCCAAGTGCAGCCTGTGCCTCACCTGTCCGGCAGCTGAAACAAATACGGATCCTGATTTATTGTAACTAATCCAAAACAGATGCGCCTTCTACAGCTGAGCTTTATTTTAAGGAGTAGTTCAGTGACAAGAATTTGGGCAGCAGCAGCGGAGGCGGGAGAGAGGAGGGTCTTGTGCCTGCTTGGGTGGGCTTAAGTCCTTGGAGCCAATCTCTCTCCAGGGCCTTGGATGGGAGCTGAGTGCCAGAGCCGTGCTTTGTTGGTGTTTTTTGGCTATGACGGAAAATGAACTTTATAATGGGATAAGAAAACTGTTGGACTAACCATCCGTCAATAGTAATGATAAAGCTGTGTGGCGGAATAGGGTGGGAGCAGCCCCCAATAGATCAATAGGTAAACCAAACAAAGTGGAGAGTATAGAATCGGACCCAAGAATAGACTGGAATTTGGTTTATGATGCAAATGGCCCCTCAAGTTTTAGGAAAGAAACAATGTCTTCAATGGTGACACGATTAGCCATCTATGCACAGAAAAAAATAAGACCAGTACCTTACAGTGGACCCCAAATAAATTCCAGATGGATCTCTGAGTTAAATATATGTATATATATATTAAAAAAAACCCAAACTATCAACTACTAGAAAAAAATATCGAGAACTGTTTTTATGAACTTAAAAGCCATAAGATCTTCTTGGGACACACAGGACGAAAAAGGAAGAAAACATTGATCATTTTGGTTATATCAAGTTAATTTCTATATAACAAAAAATGTCACAAGCAAAATTAAGTGAAAGTGACATAATGGAAGAAATACGTAGGACATATGTAACAGATGAAGATTAATTTCCAAAGTATATAAAAAGCAGATAAGAAAACATATCCCTAACAATTGAATTTTAAGCAAAAGTAAAAGTAAATAAGAACGAAGTTCGTAGAAGATACACAGATGGTCACTAAACATGTGAGATGTTCAACCTCATGAGTAATTAGGAAGGTACAAATTTTAAACATGTAATCTCTCTTACCCATCATACAGGCAAAAAATTTACAGGATGGGAGATAATTTCAAGGTGTTGATATGGAGAAACGGGTACTTTGTCGGCAAGTGTGTAACTTGGTGATATCTTTTAAATTTAAAGAGGGCATTGCCCACTATCCTGCAGGTTCACGGGCCCAAGGACACACGTACCAAGATGTAAAGGAGAAAGGTATATTACAGCATGATCCACACAACATGGTACCATGTGCCAGCCCCAAACTAACTTGTAACCGTACGTGCCATTTGTACCTACACATGGAAGCACATAAAATATCTTTGTTAAGTGTAGAAGGAGCCACACCAAAATGATGACTGTGGCAACTCGGAGGAGCGACATAGGAAACTTGTGTTCAGACAGTTGATTAGGAGAGTTGGAGTTTTTAAGGAAACTATACACACTTGTTACTTGTATTATTGAAAACTAGTATTTTTTCAAAAGGAGAATACACGGGAGTCTGGGAATCCGTGATTTGGGTCCTGGTTCTGCCATTTACCAGCCTTGTGTCCCTGAGCCCATGTCTCCTCTTCCTTGGGCCTCTTCCCTCAGTTTTTCCTTAAACTGAAGGGGTTTGAACATGAGGATCTCTAAGTTTCCAAGGCACTAAAGTCCTGTGAATCCCTAATTCCATGTCAGCTGCCAAAATAAATATCAAATAAAGTGCAAGAAAATGTGCAACTTAAGGTGAGGAAATCCTTTCTAAGCATAAGGGGGAAAATCGATAAATCTGACAGTGTGAGAATTCGGCATATTAAAAACCTTATAAACAGAATGTTAAAATAAATGAAAACTTAGAGAAGTACGTACTAGTGATGTATAGACAAAGAAAACAGCATAAGAAAGGATGAAAAGCTGAACCCAAAACAGGCAAAGGAATCATAGTCAATTCATAAAAAAAAAAAAATTACAATTACATCACAAACTTATCAGCTGACTTCCTTCACGCCTTCCTTCGTCAGTTTTCAGTGATTGTTTTTAAAGTGATAATATCTCCAGCTGATAAGAATTTGGTTTATGATGTGAGGAAAGAGGCTTTCTTCTACCCTGCTGGCGGAAGTGCGCATTGGTATCATCTTTCTGGGAGGTAGATTGGCAATATTCTCTCCGTACCTTTAAGATGAAAACTTTGACGCAGGAATTCACGGAACACAGTGACCAGCGCTGTAAGACCTAGCTGGACAGGAACGTTCGTTGCAGCGCGACTTGTAATAATGACACTTTGGGAACAGGCTAGATCTTTAACAGTGGGGGAAGGGGGCTGGTTAAATACTGTGGTACAGAACCCTCTGGAACACCAAGCAGCCATTACAAATCATGCTTTGAAACCGTTTAAGGAGATGAGAAAATGCTTGTCGACAAATGACAAAACAGCATATACACAGTCTCTTCCCTTGAAAAATTTGGTGCCGTGAGAGAAAACTCCAGCTCTTCCCCTGTGGTCCCATGGAAACCGCTGGATACTTTTCTGATCAGTGCCATGACACCTTGCTGCAGTTCTAGCCTAAACGAGTCGGTCTCAAAATCACTTATGAACTGGTGGCTTTTAAAAGGAAATAGCCTCGGGGGTGCCTGAGTGGTGCAGCTGGGGTCCTGAGATGGAGCTGTGTCAGGCTGTGTGCTCAGTGGGAAGTCTGCTTGAGATTCTCTCTCCCTCTGCCCCCCCCCCCCCACTCCCTGTGTGCTTGCTCGCTCTCTTTCTGGAAAATAAAGAGCAAGAAAAAGAAATGGCCTCCATTCTCTTCTCCTAGCTATTTTATGGTATAAATAAGCTCCATTCCATTTTTCTTGAAAAATGGCCTCTCTAATACTACAACTTTTCTAAATCCCTTAAGAGACTGCCCCAAATCTAGCAAGAGAACCTTTCTCTTTGATCAGTGAAAATTAGTTCTCCTCGATGCTGAAAGTTAGATGCTGAGTAGAGACCCCAGGAGCATCCAAGGGCCCTAAAAATGAGTTAACATTGTTAAAAATAAAACCAATAGATATGGATAAAACCCCCTTTCTTAACATTTTCCTATAACCAGATATGGTGAGACCGTATTATGTGAGGTGTCAGATTTCCCCAGGAGGAAAGCTCCTCTGTGAGGATAAGCAAGGTGTCCTGACTGAAACGTTTGCGTTCCTCCCCCCCATTCATTATTAAAACCCCAACTCGCTGTGAGGACCCATCGAGAAGGCAGACATATGCAAGCCAGGGGAAGTCCTCACCTCACCAGGACTAGGAGAAACACCTTTCTGTTGCTTAAGCCGCCCAGCCTTAAGCAAGGCATGTTGTCATGCCTTAACCAATGGCATGTTGTCAGAGCAGCCCAAACTGAGACATAGGTCACTCTCAGGGCTCAGAGCCCCAGGCAATGTGGGAGCCATTGGGGCACTAATGTAGTCAATTACTACAAAGCATGCGTAGAGACCCCTATGGCTTTCATTTGTACCTAATCTAAACCAGAGGGAGGTTGGAAGTTCTTATAAATGATGATTTGGGTATTTTTTGTGTTCATTGCATGACACTTACAGGACGCTTTAGTAAGGCGTTTTTCTGAAACGGAATTTGTATTTACCAAAACCCAAGCAATAAGCCAGTCACACCAGGTAGGTGTGTAGTTAGAAAGCGTGACGACAAAGCTGTGGTGGGCGTGCACTTTCCGATCATCATCGCCAGTTCTGTACCGGGTCCAAGTCTGCACTATTGGTGGGAGAAGCAAGTGTCCTCCGTAAAAACAGTGACCAGTTGTGGAGCGTTTGCATGTTCCCGGGACTATGTGAATGCCCTACGTTCGGTAGTAATCCCTGTAATAAAAGTGTGAGCCGGCCTACAGAGCTCAAAGAGGTTAATTAACATGCCTGCGGTACATCTATTTTAAGTGACAAAACTGGAATTCACCTTCACTAAGGAAATCCGATCAGTGCAGCCCACATCGAGGCCGAGGCTTATGGGGCCAGGGCATTCTGACGGACAGCAGAGTCGGAATCGTGCAGGTCAGAGAACCCCACTGAGGGGCCTACGACATTATCGAATTGTCCCTGAGGCACCGTGCCCCAACGCTCCTCAGTCACTGGCATTTCCCTGCAGCTTCGGGTGAAGACAGTTTCCAGCCCCCCCACCCCACCACCCGATCCCCACCCCTGCTGCGTGAGGCCTTTCTTCGCGGCCCGGAACGTTGTCTGGCCACACAGGACACAGGACAGCGCAGCTGGAAGGAGGAGACCTCACTTCCCCCCAGGATGATTCTCAGGCAGGGGCCACACAGCGGTGCCCCATGGGATCCTTCGTCCACGCCTGTCACCTGCTCAGTCCCATGCGGGTGCCTCCCGTCCCTGACTCACACTCCTCCTCTCCCGTGCTCCCTGAGGTCACCTCCCTACATCCCGGCTCTTGTCTCACCGTCAGCTTTTTGGAGGAAACTCAAGTTAAGACCACTCCCAAAAGCCTCTTGTTAAAGGTCAAGTCTTGTTTCCCTGGAACACAGAGGGAACTCCCTTTAACGGCTTGACTGTGAAAACATCTGGCTGATTGCTTAAGGCCCGGTGTTCAAACGTCACTCAATTCTTAACACTTCCAGAATCCTAATGTCCCCACCTCACCATCTTGCCCTGATGCTCTTCCTCCGCCCAAGTCCTATGGCTCTTCGTTTCACTGACTTTAGAGCCTTCGTTTACTGCAAATGACACCGGATTAGACAGTATCGTTGATCCATGATCCCTCATGGGCCAGGGGGAAGCCTTCTGGAGCACACACAGTGCCTGAGAGTCAGATATGCCCAATACATATCGAGTTGAACCCCGGCATGTGATAGGACAGGCCCGCTCTCGAGAGGGGATTTCAACCCAGCAAGTGTGACAAGACCTTCAGAGACTTTGTAAACCCGAATCATAGAAAAAGATTTGAATCTTAGTAATTCATTTCAAAACATGCAACCGTATGAATGTGGAAAAGTAGGGTTACCATAATAAAATACCATAGAGTGGCTGCTGAAACAATGGAAATTCACTTTCTCCCAGTTCTGGAAGCTGGACATCCAAAGCCAAGGAGGTAGTTGGCCCAATAGGTGTCTTCTCGGGCCTCTCTGTGGCTTCAGGATGGCCGCTTTCTCACTGCACATGTCTGGTATCTGTCTACGTCCTAATCTCCCTTTCTTGTAATGACATCAGTCCTATTGGATTCAGGCCCACCCGAATGACCTCATTTTACCTTAATTACCTCTTTAAAGGCTCTGTCTACGAACATTGTGTCATTCTGAGATATAGGGGTTAGGACTTCAACATATGAATTGGGGTGGGGGGGCACTTTTTAGCCCCTAACAAGTAGTCTGTAAATTTCTCATAGACCATTTTGGGGGCATATGGCAATAAGACTGAAGATCTGGAAAGTCAACATTTAACTATCTCAGACTGGGAAACTCCACCATTCTGGAAAAGCAAACACACCTGGTTTCTTTTTACAGAATGAAGGTGACAGAATGCTGGCTAGGGGGCACCCCAGTAGGCTGTCCAGGCCTGTGAGACACTGTGGGAGACTGAACAATGCCTCCAAAGATGAGATCCATGCCCACCGCTCCTAGAACTTGTGACTATATTACCTTGTGTGGTGAAAGGGGCCTTGCAGCCAGAAGTTACAGGGTAAACTTGTAATTTTACCCACTGAAATGAGTAATTTTGCCCATTTCCCCATTGAAATGGGGAAATTACCCTGGATCATCCAGTGATCCCAATGTAATCACAAGGGCCCTTCTAAGTGGGAGGGAGAGAAAAGGGTTAAAGTCTGAGAAAGATTTAAAGTCCCCACGCTGCTGGCTTTGAATCTGGAGGAAGGGGCCAGGAGTCCGGGAATGTAGGCAGCCCCCAAAGCCTGAAAAGGCAAGGAGTTCTCTTCTGGAGCCTCTAGCAGCTTTGCTTGATGGTAGCCCAGTGAGATCCATGTTGGACTTCTGACTTGCCGAACTGTAAGGTCATAAATTTGCTGAGTGACTGAGTTTGTGGTAATTTGTTACAGCAGCCCCAAGAAACTACTACAGACAGAAAGGGTAATTTAAAAACAGTACCTCAAAGCAAGGCCGGGGATATCTTTCTTCAGGCTTTTTACTTCAGACTTCAGAGAAGGAACCCATTCATGACGTAGACTTTGCAAATTCCATTTGTCTTTGGCTTAGAAAATCTGATGTGGAAGAGAAAACAAGAAAAATGGCAATCTTTGCCCCGGAATGAGGCCGGCTTAGTTTAAAGTAACTATAACAGGGGTGCCTGAATGATGGGAGGCAACAAAACAAAACAAAACAAAAAACAGGTGTGCCTGGGTGGCTCAGTTGGTTAAGCCTCTGCCCTCGGCTCAGGTCATGACCCCAGGGTCCTGGGATGGAGTCCTGTGTTGGGCTCGTTGCTCAGTCAGGAACCTGGTTCTCCTTCTCCCTCTGTGCTCTCTCACTCTCTCGCACTCTCTCTCAAGTACATAAATAAAATCTTTAAAAATAAATAAATAAAGTGTAACATTTGGGAACTCAGGAAGCCTCCGAGAGTGAGGACAGAGCCATGGACTCCACAGCTAATCCACTCGGGAATTCCTGGGTCTTCTCCGGACTCCGCTTGGAACATCTCCAGGTGCACTGACTCAGGTGTGCGGAGGAACTGAGCACACCTGTGAGGGAGCCGAGCTCCAGAGCAGGCCACGCCCACAGCGCGCGGAGGAGGCTGGGAACCCCGGAGCCGCCTCCCACGCCGGCTCCTCCAGCGGAACATCACCGCCCTTTGGAGCTCCTTAGCTCTTTGTTACGGGCAATAATCCGGTACACTGTAGGGTGTGCAACAGCGTCTCTGGCTAGTCTCACCCTACTTCACCCCTCTGGCTACTTCTCACTCCCACCCCAGCTGCCAACAGAGAATACATCTAGACTGCTGAATATCCCTTGGGGGAGGGGCAAAAATTACCCAAGTCCATTGGCTCTGTCTAAACGCTGTACCCTGACCAGTGACAGGAGAGGAACAGGGAGGTCCTCTAAATCCGGGCTGTGCAATAGAAACGTCACACAAGCCACATACATAATTTTTTGCCTGTCCCCAAGTTGAGCAACCGTCACCACTATTTAGTTCCAGAATATTCTCATCATCCTCAAAAGAAACCCATACCCATTAATAGTCATTTCCTAGTCTCCTTTCCCCCCCAACACTTGGAAACCCTAATTTACTTTCTGTCTCTATAGATTTGCCTATTCTGGATATTTCATATAACTGGAATCATACAGAATGTGGCCTTTGGGTGTCTGCCTTCTTTTGCATAGAATATAGTTATCCCAGGTCATCCATGTTGGACCCTCCATCCACAGTTCATTCCTTTTCTTGGCTGAATAAGATCCCACGGAATAGATATACCACATTTGTCTTCATTCATTCACCAGCTGGTGGACATCTGGGCTGTTTCCACTTTGTGGCTATTATGGATAATGCTGTTTTGAACGTTCACATGCAGGGTTTTTGTGTGGACATAGGTTTTCCATTCTCTTGGGTAAATGCCCAGGAATGGAGTTGCTAGGTGACTTTACATTTATATTTATGAGGAACCGCTACTCCGGTTTTCCAAGCAGCTGTATCATCTACATCCTTACCCATAGTATAGAGGAGTGAGCCACATACATAAATTTAATTTTTTTGGAAGCTACATTTTAAAGTTATAAGACAGGTGGAGTAAGCTTTAATTTTTATTAACTAGTAATTTAATTTCTTTATTAACTAAATATAACCGAAATAGTATTTCAATATCTAATCCATATAAAAATGAATGAGATATTTTACTTTTTTTTCTGGTATTAAGCTTTCAAAATTTTACACTTATATTGTATTTCAATTTGGAGACTAACTATTCACTGGAAACACTTGACCTGCATTTAGCTTTCATGAAATTAACAACTGAAAGAGTAGATTCATATACCCAACTTGTTCCAAACCTCCTTAAATATTTTTCTATGGGTATCACATGTGTCAGCTTTTGAATTTACATGTCAATTAATTAAAATTAAATCAAATTAAAAATTCAGTTCCTTAGTTGCGCTGGGAACATTTCAAGTGTTCGTTAGCCGCAAATGGCTAACATCTTTTGGATTGGACATCTTGGTTCTAAGTTATTTCCTTTATACTTGTGATTTTTTCTAAAAAGCATGCTGCCCCAGGCTCAACCTTGGTTTCTTTTTTTCCTTTCCTCCAGCTGATTCAGTAACGAATTACAATTTTCATTTTGAAAAATAGACTTTTCTCTTTCAGAATAGTTTTTGGCAAAATTGAGCAGAAGCCGCAGAGAGTTCCCATATGCCTCCTGCCCCACACCTGCACAGCCTCCCACATTACTGACATCCCCCGCCAGCGTGGGACATTTGTTATGACTGGTGAACCTCCAGTGACACACCATTATTGCTCAGAGTTCACGGTTTACCAGAGGGTTCACTCTTGGTGGTGTATGCTCTGTGAGTTTGGACAAATGTGTAGTGACGTGCACCCACCGTTATGGTCTGTGGTTCTATTTTTTTTAAGAAAGGGACAGGGGAGGAGAGAGAGAGAGCGGGGAGGGGCAGAGGGAGAGGGAGAGAGAATCTTAAGCAAGCTCCATGCCCAGCACAGAGCCTGCTTCGGGGCTCAATCCCACGACCCTGAGATCATGACCTGAGTTGAAATCAAGAGTCGGCTGAGCCACCCAGGTGCCCCTGTGGTTTTATTTTTAAAGGAAAGGGCTGCTTCCTGTATCCCATATACCTAGCCATGGTCTACCAGTTGGGACCACAAGGCAAACAGCAGCAATTGTCTCCCGGTGAGCCTCTCGAGCCTCGCAGCCCTAACCCTGTGGAGCCTCTACTTTTAATGCCAAGTTCTAAGGCAGCCCCCCATGGCCAGGGCCTTCATGTCCCAGCTGGCGTCCTGGCAGTCTCACTGTCATCAGGCAGGCTCCACTGTGTCTCTTGTATCACTTTAAAAACAACCCCCCCCCCCCCGCCCCCGCACTGTCTATCAGGTTACTCAGGACAAAAGGGGACACTTCCCAGTTGTCTTTAAGGTCACAGGTTACTGGGCTTGGGAAATCAGATGTGGAATTGGAAGCTGGAGCTGAGACGGGGAGAGACTGCTTTCCCCTTGAAAGGGAGTTCTCTAAGGACTTAACGTCAGAAGGTCAAGATTCAGCAGCAGAGCGTCTGCCCAGAGTCAGGGATCTATGGTCCGTTCCCTCAGGGGGGGCTCACATAGGATGGTGCTTCTCACGCTCTCACCTGTGGGCAGGTCACCTGAGCAGTTGTTGGAGAGCAGCTTCTGATTCACCAGGTCTAGGGCGGGGTCTGGGATCCTGCATTTCCAGTAAGTTCCCAGAGATTTCCAGTGACCACACTTGGAGCAACCAAGGCTTCCCCCAGAAAGTGCTCGATGTGTCCTGCCTATCCCTTCCACCCTCCGCCATCACACTCAACTGCCCAATAGCTAATATTAGCTGATGTTGATTGAGTCCAAATATGTGCCAGGCACTGTGCTAGGACTTCAGTGGGTTAGCTTGTTGAATTATCTCAATGACCCAGCAAGATAAATCCTGCGGCTGTCCGAGCTCTGGGTCAGGGGGTGGGGTGCAGCCCGGCTTCAAATGGAGTTTGCCTGACTCCAGGCCCTCAGTCCTAAACACATTACGTAGCCTCCTGATTCCATTTTAGGTCCGAGTTCCTTAACTGTCTTTAGAACGAAAATAAACTCTGATAACTGAGGTTGCCTCTGGTGAAGGGGACTGAGTGGGTAGCAGGGGTAGGAAGGACACTTCCCTGTCATGCATGCCCTTTTCCCCGTGTCCCTTGTGAATGTTGTACTGTGTGTGTGTGACCTACTCCAATAAAGTGATGAACAGTTTGAAAAAAACTAAGTCCGTGGCCTTCATAGTCTGAACCATATGTCACTATCGGGTCAGTATCAGACCGGTTCCCAGGGCAAGGGGGTCAGATATCTTTCTCCAAACTGGGAATTTGACATCATTAGTGAGATGGCGAAGGTTCCGCAGGCTCCAGCCGTAGCCTTCCCATCCTCTTCTAAGACACTCCCCACATGCTACTGCAACAATCTTCCTGAAACCTAAATTTGGGAATATCACTCCCTTGTTTCAATCAACGACACCTTCCTGGCTCAGGCCAAACCTTGGCGGACTCTCTCTCTACAGGACAAAATCCGAATGCTTTGAATGACATATATGGATATATGACATACGCCATATCCAGGCAGTAGGCTCTTGCCAAGGTCTCTCTGCTACCCCGCCCTTTCCATGAACCCTATATCCTAGTCATTCCAGAAGACGGGGGGCTTCCCTATCCCAGTGTCTTATTCATGCTCTTTCCTTGACCTGTTCTCCCGAGGGCACATTGGCTAACACCCTTAACCTTCTCTGCCCCCTTACGCGGAAAGTAAATTCCAAGAAGACAGTCTTTGGCCGCTGATGTCCTTTTTCCAGCAGCTACGATGAGGCCTGGCACACAGAGAGCTTTCTGTAAGTGTTTGCTGGATAAAGGAATGAAAGAATTAAGAAACGTAAAGGCACAGTCAGCCCACAGATGGATTCTGGGTCTTTCCCTGATATGTTGGTCCCCTCCCCTCTCCCAGAAGGAGAATTCGCTTCCCCTATGATGTTTTATTCCTATCTCTCTGCTAGCATTTACCTTATGGCACAGCTGTGTGTTTGTAAAACTGGGCCACTACTGTGTGAGCCACATGGAGACAGACTCCGGGTCTGATTCATCCGGGAGGGCCCGGGACAGACACGGCGCTGAGCTCAATCTCATTCAAGAGGCAAGATAAACACGTTTTCCCCCACCCCCTCGAATCTGCTGCCCCCTCCGCACTTGCAGAGCTGAGGAGGGCGTGGGGGGGGGGTGGCGGGCGGTAAAATTGCAAATTCTGTAAGTTCCCCTTTCTGCTGATGCTTGAAAAATTATCTTTCTGAGTCAGCACAGGTATTTTGATATTGCCTTGAGACTTCGGGCGCGCGCGTGCACGCGTGTGTGTGTGTGTGTGTGTGTGTGTTTTAAGTGATGGTTTAAAAACAAGTGCTTTCACATTTACCATCAAACTGATGGTGTTGGATGGGAAAATAACCATGCTGAGAACTGCTCACTCCCTCATCGTTTACATGTCTAGCTCAGGGCTAACTCTGACAGGAAACGCAAGGACTGGGACGCAAGGGAGTCCCAGTGCTCAAAGTAGCATGAGCACTGCTGCTCTCTATCAGCAGCTCAGGCCTGGCCTGGTCCCTGGGAAGACATTCCGAAGTGGCCGGCGCTGATTACAGGAGTCTGGAAGCTGGGCAGCGACGAGGGACAGACCCTTGGTTGTCCTGAAGGCCACGCTCCTGACAGACCACTTACCACAGAAGCAAGTGGATTCCCCCAGAAGAGAGCCAGCCTCCCTAGAACGATCCTGCAACTGGAACATCATTCTAAACCTCAAGTCCATACCACCTGTCGAGGGACAAAGCGTCATTGCTGAGCCAGCTGGAGACTGTGGGGGAGGGAAGGCCAATGGGACAGGCCAGGAAAGGTACGGGTTGTTGTAGTGGGTTGAAAATTGTCCCCCCAAATGTATGTCCACCAGGAACCTCGAACTATGACCTTCTTTGGAACTGGGGTTTTTGCAGATGTAATTAGTTAAGAGGAGGTCAAAAGATAGGAAGGCTTCTTCCCGAGAGCCTTCAGAGGGAGCATGGCCCTGGGGACATCTTGATTTCAAGCTTCTGGTCTCCAGATCTGAGAGAGTAATACGTCTTGTTCTAAGTTACCCAGTCGGTGGTCATTTGTTCCCGTAGCTCGAGGAAACTGTTACAGTCACCAACGGTGTGTCTGGGGTTTTGTCAGAAAGACAGATTTCTGGTTTCCCATTTCTGCCTCCAGGACCTACTTCCAAAGTAGCTCAGGGGACTAAGGGTCAGCTCAAGGGTGAGGTGAAAATAGTCAAAAGGTTGTGCTGAGGGAAGCAGACAGATGGAAAGAAAAATGCGTCTGTTCTTATTTTTGTTTGGGCAGGACAATGATTTTTAGTTGGATTTTGTTGAGAGAGTTTTCTAAATTCCTTTCTTCTCAGATCAGGGAGCCATAGGTCTGTCCACTCAGTGGGAGGGCATGAGGGTTCGGATGAGGGCACGTCACCCTTGGAAGTGCCCTCGGAGATGCGGGGATGAAAGACTGACAGAGGCAGGGCCCGGAGGGGCACGTCACCCAGACTTCACACCTCCTGGCATCAGGACTGTGCTAGCACCGGCTGAGGGAAAACCATGAGCACAGATCTTTCCCCCGCTTCCATTTTGGGACACGGGGAGTAGCCCAGCACCCATGTACCAGTGTGGACAACTCAGACGCAGGAGGAGAACCAGGCAGAACTAAGGGCCCTGGAATTCCCTGAAAGAAAGTCCAAGTTATTGGATCAGAGGCGGGTCTAGGCAGAGAGAAAACTGTTACTCCCTATACAGTCCTCAAATTCCTACCTGTGATTGAGAGCTCCAGACGAAGACAAGATCAGTTCCAGAAAAAAACAAACAAAAAACAAAAGCAACAACAACAACTGCAAAAAACAGGGCTTGCATGTACCCATGCTTCGGGGAAGAAATATGTGAATTTTCAATCCACCAACAGGGCAAGTATCAGCTCAGTGTATTTTCTGCTCTCCTGGCTCAAATAACTGCATTGAATCTCAGATGTTGTCTTTCTTTCTTGGGTATCCTAGAATTTCCCTACCAACTTCAGCTTCTCGAAACTTCTTTCTGAATCATTCTGTTTCCTCCCATCTATAGTGGGAGAGTTGATTTCAATGGGTCCCTGGATTTCTGGTCTAATCACATTCCTCCTTGCTCTCCACCCGGCCTTTGATTCCCTTCATCTTTACAGCGCAGGTGTTTTTGACTTAACCCTTCAACTGCACATTGTAACTGCACAACGCTGTGTCCTTAGTCGCTTGGAAATTGTTCCCTTCAGTGCCTGGTGCCCCTTGGAGCAAATATGCTCATTCTTCTGGACAGTCGGTATTTGGAACCTCAGTTGCTTGTGGTCAAAACAAGAGGTGCTGCTCTCTCTACTCAAAAAAGAATAGGTAGCTTCAGTTTAGATCTGAAGAAGACCGAGGCCAACCAAGCAACACATTATTAATGATGAAGACTTATATTTTGGTAGAATACATATTAACCAAAGCACAGGACCCTCAGGCAACTTTTCAAGTAGGAGATCAACATCTCAATGAAGAACGAGAAGAGAACCTTACTCCAAAGAGGCAAAACCTCCCTGCCTGGGTTGGCAAAGAGACACTGGCCCAAGAACAAATTGGATGGGTTTCACTTATTTGGCCTCTTTTCTGAGCACCGGCTGTGTGTCTCGCACCAAGCTGAGTAAACCTACCTAGGAGAGCTTGCTTCTGCTGAACAAAGCTGTCTCTGAATCTAATTGGGTAGCTGTGTTGCCTGCTGGGTATCTGTACCCTTCTAGAACTGAACTCTCTGGGCAGACATTTTCTAACCAGAAGCCAAACCTGGGCACAGAGCTAGCCCGCTACTTACTACAAGAGACAGATGGCAGAGAAGGGACTCTTCAAGCCCTAAGCCCACATTTTCCCCTAATTTTTGGTAATGACCATCCAAGACAAATGACCTGCCTATATTTACATTTATATTCAGATTTTCCATGTGCCCAATGCCATCACGGCTGTGCCCCATGAAGCCACGCTGAATAGGCAAGGCAGTAGCTTCATAACCGTGACAAGTATTTCCTGTTTCTAAAGTTTACAAGAACTTGCTTTGTACAATGTATTATTTTCAGTGCAGTACAGTAATTGCTACTACGTCGGTTTTGATTTTGCTCACAAATTCTAGAAACTGTAAAGGGAGAGACTGATTTGAAAATGCTCTCCTAGAACCTGACTAAGGGTTAATCCCCCCTCCCCCCCCACACACTGTTATCCCATCTGAAATCTACATAGAAGTTTCAGGCTGTGGGAAGTAAACAGTATCACGCAACTCATCCCTCACTCACGACCAATAGCAGCAGGAAGGGCCCCGAGGCGATCGATGGGCTCAAGGGGGTCTGGAAGCCCCGGCAATAATACACAAAATTGTGTAGGTAAAACAAGATTTGGGGGAAGAAGAAGAAGCCGTAACTTTTCTCAACCCCAAAAATCATTAGCAGAGTTGGGGGCTGACAGCCCCGCCCTTCTGCTCTGGGGCTATGAAGATTTTCATCGGCTTGGACTAGGCTTGTGAGCCTCCAGAACTCTGCAGGGGAGGCTTGGGGGCCCCTATGCCGGAGCAGTGCAGCCTACTGGAAACACAGGGCCGTCAGTGCACCCAGGAGACAGGAGCAGCAATGCAAGAGAATCAGGACACGGGGCCTCACCGTGACCAGCCCACCATCTCCTCCCTGGTCCTCTCTGGGGTGCCCACGGGCTCCTTCTGGATCAGGTACGTGGGTATGATGACATATGTGTCTTCTGCTCTAATAGCTCTCATAGTTCCCAGGGAGGATTGGATCTGGAAGCCTTGCCAGTCTAAGGGAAATCCAGCTCCAAGGAGAAGGCGAGGTTTAAGCCCCATTTCCATGTTTGTGTTGTTTACAAGGCAGCGGGACATAGAATACCAGGGCTGTCCGGGCCAAGAGATACTCTCCAGCCTCTCACTTTACTGGGGAAGGAACCGCCTCCGAGGGTCCCGGTGACTTCT
>CM053616.1:10564329-10618799 GCA_028646535.1 Procyon lotor | reverse complement strand
GGGGGGGGGGGGTTGCTTGGGTCGGGCCTCGTCAAGAGCCTGAGTGCACATTTGCATATCCCAGCCCCCAGACCAGAGATGAGATATTATCAGGACTCTGGCTAAGGAAGCCTGGCCATTTCAGAAGCTGGCTCTTTTTTTCTTCTTCTCTAGAAAAAGGGATCTCAGGGGAGAAGAGTTTTCTGTGAACCCTCAGGAAAGACCACTGGTGCCTCTATGTTTCTGAAGGGAGAGACATAACCCAAGAAGGAAACAACCCACAAGGGACAAGAGACCACTTTGCTACCCTATTATTTTGCTTCTGTAAATCCTTCTTACCACTGGGGCGGGAGTGGGGAGTACCTATTTGGGCTCAGGTCTGGGTCATTCACTCTCCAGTCCAGGGAGAGTTCCAGTTCCAGTTCCTTGCTTTTCCTCCATTGGGCACCCTCTACCTTGGTTCTGACTCTTTGGTGCTGACTAGGCCGCCTGAAGAAGGCAAGCAGCCGGAGATGCATTTAGGCAGTTTGGGATATCGAGGAAAGAGCAATGGAGGAATTCAGTAAGTCGTCTGAAGCAGTTATTCATGCCATTCCTACGCACACAGGAAATGAAGAGAATAGTATTTGAAAAAATAACCAGCATGGGAGTCGTCTAACCAAGAACCACAATGTGAAGTGAAAAAGATCCCTTAAGTGTGTCCAGGAAGTTACTCGAAGAAATCCTCCAGAAAAAGAAAAGAAAAGAAAAATCATCATAGACGATTTCACGGTTCCACCGGCCACTGAGCCCAAACTTCCCAGGTCCTTCCCCCAAGTGATGTTTCAATCATGGCCTCCTTGTGACCCTAAAACCCTGGTCCACGGGGAGATTTCAGAGGGTGATTAGCCGCTGACGGTTACCAGATATTATGCAGCGAAGCACAGCGTCTGACTTCTCAGGAACTTTCTGGGAAAGCAACGTAGATAGAAAACAGAGTGTGTGCCTCTGGGGCCCTCCCAAGTCTGTCATCCTTTCATGCCACGTGAATCTGAAAAACAAAAATCCCTGCCATCACACGGGGGGCTCCGGGACCCCCCTGACTTTCTTGATGGCTCTGGGGGAGAGAAGAGCCCGGTGCTGCTCCCTGGCTTGGAGAAGGCTGGGCCTCGGCCCTCGGGCGGCTGGGCTGGTTTTCTCAGGACCAGATGCTTCGCTGTGGGGGCTGTCCTGTGCACGGTCGCGTGCTCAGCAGCACCCCTGGCTTCCATGCAGCACATGCCACCAGCACTCCTCCCCGGAGTCGTGGCCATGGAAAATGTCCACAGACTTCGCCGGCTTCCCTGGGGAGGGCGGCTCCAAGTGGAGAACCACGGATCCCCACGGGGGCAAGGCAGGCGGAGCCCTGACTGAGAGAGAATCACCTAAGCCCACAGCCACTGCCATCTCTCCTTTGTCTTTTCTCTCTGTCCTCAAAGTCCCTTGGACTCACAAGGGACATAGCCACACTTGCCTCCAAAAAAGAGGAGCTGATGAGATGCAGGTGAATCTCCAGG
This sequence comes from Procyon lotor, assembly GCA_028646535.1. Classification (NCBI taxonomy): domain Eukaryota; kingdom Metazoa; phylum Chordata; class Mammalia; order Carnivora; family Procyonidae; genus Procyon; species Procyon lotor. Next base: position 10,617,285 of record CM053616.1, on the reverse strand, counting down.
AGGAAGGTACTTTGACACTGGGAAAGTGCTGCTCCTTTGCCCAGCGTTTTTGCGCAAGCCGGGGCTCATCGATACAAGAAGGCATTGAATACTTGATTAGTCACCACGCGTGTTATTTCATTTCATCTCTTTTACATTCCCTGAAGGGTGATGAACCCCTCCTGCACCTTACAGAGGAGGAAGCCAAGGCCCAGAGAGATGCGACAACTTGCTCAAGATCACAACACAGCTCAAGTGGCTGCCGCCCTGGGGCGCCCTTCGTGGCGGTGCTGGCTGACACCGTTAGCGTGCAAGGCGCCCCCAGAGCTGCACAGTGCACAACTCATACCACCCTAAGAAGACAGGTCTGCCCAAACCCAGAGGACCCTTTCCAATATATCCTCTGGGTACAGTGCTGCTAGCACCACTCTGCCCAGACCAACCTCTGGAGAGCCCCACGCTTGTAAATAACATTTCATGCCATCCAAATGGGAGGCTCCCATTTCTCCTTACCTTAGTGAGCAAGTCTCATACGGCAGGCACAAGGCTTAGGAGAAGGAAAGGCCACACCACAGTAGGATACATTTGGCACGGACAGGAGAGGGGCACTTAGACCTGCAAATGGTGGTTCTGGAGATGCTAAGGGTCCTAACGCAGGAGCAAGCAGAGCTCTGGGTGGAGAAGGCTGGATCTTATTGGTTACAACTGTATCCTAGGAGGGGACACCTCTCTCCATATGGGTGGGCCAGTTTCTTAACTGTTTAGGAATTGGTTCCAATTTTCAGGCCCTGGTTCAAGATGAAAATGAGGAGTTCCCTGTTCAAAAATGATTAAGCTACTTGTGGTGGCAACAAGAGAGCACTAAACTGGGTGCTGGGCCCTTCTGGGCACAGGGATCAGTGTGTGAGGCTCACATCATGGGATCCTGAGGCCGGCCCTGCCCGGTAGACACAGCCCCGGGAACATTCTGCTCATGAATGTCCCCTAGCTCTTTCTTCTCCTCGAGGTATCTCCTGCAGCTTCTGATGTTCCCACAGCATTTCCTTAATTTTCTAGGTGTTCTGTTTAGAAATAAAGTTATTCCTTGAAAACAAAAAAGCATCCCCAAACTGAAACACCCAAGCTCTCTGAATATCAGGGTTAAACATAATTAATTTACGAGAATACACCTCCTTCCTTTTCTCCTTCCTTTCCTTTCTTCCTGTGCAGGAAGCAACTTTGTGCTTTGACCTGAGGTTCAGCTAATACACATAATGGAGAGAAAGAGCCGGGAAGCTGAAGAAGTAGTATGTTAGCATCAAAAAGGAAGACAACGGCTTGGGTTTGGAACAGAGCATAAGGAAAGGGAGAGAAGCCTGGCGATCTGCGGGGATCTGGGGGAGGGAGGAGAAGGGGAGATTGAGCCGGAGAGGCCAACAGGAGGATTGTAAGAAGCTTTGTTCTGTGGTTGTTAATTGAATCCTCTCGACACTCTTTAATAAAGACTTGAATTGCATTTCCGGTGGGTTTTGGTTACAGAGCATTTTAAATTCAGCTGTGCAGAGACTGGACCCCATGGGTCTGGGATTAATAGGGGTTATATTTAAAAGCATCATAAGCGCCTCTCCATCTAGATGGTAATTTAGTTGCACCAAACAGAAAGAAACTCCATCTGCGAGTTGGCAACTAGACCCCTCCACTCCGGATTATGTGATAAGTACATTTGGTGGTTGATGGTTCCGATCGGTGTAAAAAGGCCAGATTTGACACGTTTTACTATTTACTTAGCAGTCACAGAAATGTCTAATGGAAAAACTGCTCTCAACTAGGTTGAAAGACGTCTCGAAAACAAAGAACTCCCAAGGCCAACTGTCATGGCACCACCTTGAGCGAGGATGATGACGCGCAGAGGAGACGTGGTGAGTGTGGCCGAGTGACTGTATGAATAGACTAAGCCACAGTGAGCGCGGGTCCCACAGGACGCAGAGAGCCAAGAAAATGAATGGCAACATGCTGTCCTTGCACAGCCGAGGAAATGCTGCCCCACTACCCCACCCCCCACAAACATGCGCGGAAAGCAGCAGCTTTGCAGTTAATGCTTATGTGTCTGCTTATCCATTTCAGAGGTCTGAGCAGGTGATGGAAGCTAGGGCTGTGGGTTTGGCTTGAGATAAAAGTGAGTATTTCTCAGCACTATTGAACAAACAATGTTAGGGCTAAATGTAAGCATAAGGCAGTGAGAATGGAGCCAAGTCCAATTTTAAATTTTTTATGGTATTTCACAACTGAAAGTGCAAGTCGTATTCGTGACTTCATCTGCTGTTTTAACGCAGTATAAAATATAGAACAAGGGTTGGCAAACATATAAAAGTATAGCTTCAGAAAGAGAGAGAAAGAAGAAAAGGAAAGGAAGGAAAAAGAAAAGGAAAGAAAAATAGGACAGGAAAGGAAGGGAAGGGAAGAGAAGAGAAGGGAAGGAAAAGGGGGGTAAGGCAAGGGAAGAGAAGAGAGACAAGGAAAGGAAACAAGGAAAGAAGGGAGGGAGGGAGGAAGAAAGGCAAGAGAAAGATGCATAGAGTCAGATTTAGAATCATCCTCCAAATAAGGATATTTGGGGTATTTACTGCTGGCCTGGTAAATTTCCCAAAGATGAGAAGCATGCAATTTCCATATCTTATATCCCCAGTTAATATATTGATTGGACATGGCACGTAGGTAGGTTTTACTACCCAAGAAAAGCCGTGGAGTAAGAGTCAGAAGTTCTAGTTCCAACACATCCATTTATTGCTTTTTGAGTGACAACACAGCACAGGGGGTTAAGAGCCCCAGAGCCGGATACCCTAGGTTCACACCCCCGCTGCGCTCCTTCCTAGCGTTGCCAATAAGTGTGTCAGAGCCCCTCCGTGCCTCAGCTTCCTCATCTGTAAAATGGTGCACATGTCATAGGTTGTTCCAAAGATCAAATGAGTTAGTGCCCGTAGAGCACTTAGTACAGCACTTGGCACGAAAGTAAGTGCTCGGAAAATGTTCGCACGAATTATTGGGGGGAAAAAAACCAAACATGGCTTCAGTTGAAGACACTAGCCCATCCGACTGGCAGTGAGGCTAAGAGGCCTGTGACACTTTTTTTTTAACAGCTTTAATGAGATGTAGTTCACATGCCATCATGTAATTCAGTCATTTGCAATATACAATTTAATGGCTTCCAAAACATTCAGAGTTGTGCGACCATCACCACAATCAATTTTGGAACATTCTTGTTTCCCCAAAAAGAATCCCCCACTTCTTGGCTTTCAAGTCCTCATCTTCCCAACCCTCCACTCAACACACACACATGGCCCCGGGCAACTACTTTCTGTCCCTGGGGATTTGCCCATTCTGGACATTTCACATAAATTGAACCAAACGCTATGTGGTCCTTTGTGACTGGCTTCTTTCTCTTAGTACATTTCCAAGGTTTATCCATGTTGTAGCACGGACACGGGTCAGTATTCGGTCCTTTTATTTTTTTAAGATTTTATTTATTTATTTGACGGAGAGAAAGAGATCACAAGTAGGCAGAGAGGCAGGCAGGGGGTGGGGGGGAAGCAGGCTCCCTGCTGAGCAGAGAGCCCGATGCGGGGCTCGATCCCAGGACCCTGAGATCATGACTTGAGGCTTTAACCCGCTGAGCCACCCAGGCGCCCCAGTATTCGGTCCCTTTTACGCCATTCTGCAACCCTTCTTGGGAGCAGCTGCCGGGCAGAACTGTGACTCTCCCGGCTCCCCACATTCCTGGGGCGCCTCCTCAGACAAGCGGGAGGGTAGCAGGGGAAGAAAACTCTCCTGATCAGGAAGCATCATAGGACTGAGGACCGAACCCAGGCTTTGTCACTTGTCAGGGACAAATCTACATCTAGCTCTGCCACTTACCTGATCAAAGTTCTTCATCTGTAAAAGGAGATAATGCTAATGTTCTAAGGATTAGAATAATCCTTACGTAAATGGCCCAGGGAGATTCTGCTACATAATTGGTTTCCGAGGTGATAATCAGTAGGCTTTAGGGAAAGACGTCACTTGGTTTCATCAGTTTCCTTTCCTGCTGTGGGTTACCACAATAATTTTTTTTAAGTGATATACCAATTAATGTCGAAAAATCTCTCCTCGTGGAACGTTCACCTGTAATAGTAATTTCAAGACACGGCTCCTCCCACTCCCGTGCCCAGGGTCCCTGGCTACGGATAGAGAGGGAAGAAAGGACAAGTCAAAGTGCCAAGAGGTGCTGGGGTGAGGCTGGGAACCTTATGTGTCATCTCTGACTCCTCCCCAGGTGACTGCTTCCTGACAGTGAGGTCCCACAGGTTACAACAGTGACAAACAGGCTCTTTGACTCATAGAGACGGTTCAGTCACCAGCATGGTGCTGACTCTAAAGGCGAGAGGACAGTTAAGTCAGGCTGGGGTTCATGTTTCGTGGCTTCTCTGAAGGTTAGAACCCTTGAAGACAGAGTTATCGTTCTCAGCTAGATGTGGGCAGCCAATACTGAATTACTGAGATGCGCAGAGGGGGCTGTGGAGGCACGGACACCATGGAGAGGTAACATGCTAACTGGAAGGAACACAAGATTTGCATGATTTTCTTTTCTTCTCTTCTTTCTTTCTTTCTTTCTTTCTTTCTTTCTTTCTTTCTTTCTTTCTTTCTTTTTCTTTCAAGCTGGGGTCCAGAATAAGCTGCTTCCTTTTTTTTTTTTTTTAAAGATTTTACTTATTTATTTATTTGACAGAGCAAAAAAGAGCCCAAGCAAGGGGAGCAGTAGAGGGAGAGGGAGAAGTAGGCTCCCCGCTGAGCAGAGAGCCCGATGCGGGGCTCGATCCCAAGACCCCGGGATCATGACCTGAGCCGAAGGAAGAGGCTTAACTGACTGAGCCACCCAGGTGCCCCGAAGCTGCTTCTTTTTTTAAAAAAAAATTTTGGTTTACTTTTAATTGTACAGATTCTAAATGCATACGTCTGTATTTGTAAAAATACATATAAAGGCAAAGTCTCCCACATGCACTAATCCTCCATCTCAGTACCTTCTCAGAAGGAAGGGTTTGCTAGACTTGCAGGCATATTTCTATCCATATATGTATATCATCATCTAAATATATTTATTTTTATATAATATTTATATCCCATTATATTTATAGGTGTGTCCATAAATATATCTATATAATTTCTACCCATGCATGTGTATAGTCATCATATATATATGTGTGTGTGTGTGTGTGTGTATAATTTTGTTGCATGCATGGCATTAAATTGTATATACTTCCCAGGCAGTTGGCTTATCTTACTTAGTAATAAGCGTTGACAGTCTTCCATTGTCAATCCAATCCGTAAAGGGCTGCATCATTTTTTAAACACTGATCAATGATATCAGTATTGCCCAGCACAACAATATGACAATATGACAGGCTCAATCTGTGTGTTCTTGTATTGATGACCCAGAGCCAGGCTGGAGATTTTTACACTTACAAAGGTGTCTCAAAAAAAAAAAAAGTACACCCAAAAGACAAACAAAAAAAACCCCAAAACCCATCTTGCTACATGCTTCCTGGGGCACATAAATAGTTCTCTATATTAAATACCATGAAATGAAATGAAATTGCTGAATAAGAGAACACTCACATATTCTATTTTGATAGATACTCCAATCTATCAAATAGATCTGCCCTTTACAGAACAGTAGAAGGATGTGGAGATGAAAAGCCAGATTCCTCAGTTGGAATCTTAGCTCTGCCCCTTCCTAGCTCACCTTCGCTCTGCCAACATTCTTCATCCGTAAAACTAAGATAATCGCAGGATCCACTTCATTTCATTGTTAGGAAAATGACGTGAGTACCTGTAAAGCCCTTCTAAATGGTAGAGTAAGAAATCTGTAAGTATTAGTTGCTCTCGGGAGCTCTGGGGTTAAGATCAGTGAAATTACTCAAATATCTTCCTCTTCAGTTAGAGAACAGACCAAAAGTTGTAGGAGAATTCTTTGAACATTTAGAGCCCTCGACTGTCGCCAAGTTTTCTTTTGGCCAGTGTGCCCCGCTGCTGTCAGCGGGAAAGCCACTGTCAATTGACAGGGTCAGGGAAGCAAGCTCAGCCCACGTGCAGAAAATGGGGAACCAGGTCCTCTGGAGCTGGCGGGAAGGCCAGCTGTCAGAGTGCTTTCTCGCTGGGGACAGCAGGGATTAGTTCTGATTACCCAGCCTAATCCAATGGCCACTGTGTTCCTACACGCGCTGAGTAACTACGCCTACTATCCCATGTTAGTTAGGGAAGAGTATCCTCCCCCAAAGATGGGTTCCAGGAATCTGGGGAGGTCGGTGGGGAGGAGCAAACCAAGTGGGGAGAGAGACAATGAATGAGTCTTGGGTCCCTTCTATGGGCCAGCCCCCTGGCTGGCCGCTTCAGGGACATGATCACATTTAATCCTCACAGCAAAACTACCAAGGTAGGGTTCTTGCCCCTTTCACAGATCATGACTTGCAAGCTTAAGGTAACTAAAAGCGTTGATGTAACAAACTTAATTCCTCGCTGCCCTCGAGTGACAGGGTGGGGATAGGAGTCCACGTCTGTTGGAACTCAAGCATTATTTTCTTTCTCGGGTGTGATTTTAGGGTTGTGTGTGTGAAGTAGAGGCAAGAAAAGAAGCCCATGAAACGGTGCTCAATATCATGAGTTATTAGGAAATTCAAATTAAAACCACAGTGAATGAAATAGCCTTTCACAGTCACTGAAATGGGTATAACACGATAGGCAGCCAAATGTGGGCAGGGATGTGGAGAAAATCCTCAAGCATGGCTGGTGGGAATGTAAACCAAGACAAGCACTTTGGGGTGCCCGGGTGGCTCAGTTGGTTGGGCAGCTGCCTTCGGCTCGGGTCGTGATCCCGGGGTCCTGGGATCGAGTACCGCATCGGGCTCTCTGCTCAGCAGGGAGCCTGGTTCTCTCTGCCTGCTCTGCCCTCCACTCTGCCTGCCTGTGCTTTCTCTCTCTCTCTCTCTCTCTCTCTCTCTCTGACAAATAAATAAATAAATAAATAAATAAATAAATAAATAAAATCTTAAAAAAAAAAAAAAAAAGACAAACACTTTGGAAGACAGTTTGGCAGTTCCTGAAAAAGTTAAACAGGAATTGAACAAAAGACTCAGAAATTCCATTCCTGGGTGTCTACCCAAGATAAATGAAAACATATACCCACCCAAAGATTTGCACACAAATGTTCTTAACAAGATCATTCATGATAACCTAAAGTTGGAAATAACGTAAGTGTCCATTGGAAACAACCTAAATGTCCAACTAGTGAATAGATAGACAAATGGGGTAAAGCCATACCATAGAATACTGTGGGGCGATAAAAAGGGGCCAACTCGGATACATGGTACAATATGGATGAACCTCAAAAACATTCCAGTGAAAGAAGCCAGACGCAAGAGACTGCATATTTTAAGTTTCCAGTTACATTCAATATTGAAAAGAAGCTATAGAGGCCAAAAGTAGATTCATGATTGCTGGAGACGGAAGCAGTGGGAAAAACACTGATTAATAATAAATGTACATGGAGGTGCATGGGTAGCTCAGTCGGATAAGCATCCAACACCCGGTCTCAGCTCAGGTCTTGATCTCTTGGGCCCCACGTTGGGCTCCACCCTGGGTGTGGAGCCTACTTTAAAATAATAATAATAATATGATAATAATAATAATAATAATAAATGTGCATGAGGTGTCTTTGGGGTGGTGGAAATGTTCTAAAACTGATCGGTGGTGACGGTGTACAACTAGATAAATTTACAAAAAACATCATTGAATCGAACACTTAGAAAAGGCGAATTATAGGGGTGTGGGGTGGGTGAGAAAAAAAGAAAAGGTGAATTATACAATATGCTGTATATGCCTCAGTGAAGTTAATTTTTAAAACAGAGGCAGGAAAGAGACAAACATTTCACAGGCACATACTGCGTTCATGGCAGCCTTTCTTGTGATAGCAAAAGATTGCAAGCAACCAAAATGTCCACTGTCCACTGGTAGGAATGTGATTACAGTTTATCTGTTGAATGGAATTTTCTATTTTTAACAGCAATGGGCATTAAAAATGAATAAGGAAGTTCTGTATCCATTGATATGAAATGATCTCAAAGATATATTGTTCAGTGAAAGAAAATACAGAAGGGAGTGTAGAGTATGTTATCGCTTGTAGAGGCCAAAAAAAGAAGAATATTCTGATATGCTCATGTATACATATAGGGATTCTAAAAACAGACAAGAAACTGGTAACGTGGTTGCCCCCGGGAGGAGGCCTGGGTGTCCAAGAAAGGGGAGTGGGGAGCCTGTTAAGGACAGTGATTATCTCTGCAGATCCTTTTGGATAATCTAAATTTATGCATGTTACCTGATAGATACAATTTAACTTTTAAATATTAATAGTGAGCAACTCCTTGTGCCTACAGTGTGCCTGGCACATATCTGTGTGGACCACTGAGCTCTAGCTGCCACTCGCTCTGCATTCAGAAGTTACTCAAACTTTGTTTTAGGTAGAATAGAGCCTTCCCTCTGGTACTCCTCTCCTCTGCTATTTAAAATCCACGACGGTTACCAATTCTTTAAGAGAGGGCTAAACCAGAGAGCTCCAGGTTAAATGAAACATGTGAGAAGGTCTAGTACCTCCTTGATTTTACAGTTGAAAAATTCCCCTGAAACACTCAGCTCAAGTGACTTTTCCAAGGGCACACAGCTTGTTCATGGCAGAGTCCCTGATTCTTTTTTTTTTAAGATTTTATTTATTTATTTGACACAGAGAGAGATATCACAAGTAGGCAGAGAGGCAGGCAGAGAGAGGGGGGAAGCAGGCTCCCCGCTGAGCAGAGCCTGATGCGGGGCTCAATCCCAGGATTCTGAGATCATAACCCGAGCCGAAGGCAGAGGCTTAAACCACTGAGCCACCCAGGCGCCCCAGAGTCCCCGATTCTTGATTCTAATTTTCAACTCACTCTGTTCAGAGGATATATTCCTCTGCTGCACTTATTTTTGTCCTCTCTCAGGGTAAGGACAAGGTAGAAAGGAGAGATCATTATGCTGTCAACATACAGAGCACGACAGTGTTGCTAATCAGACCATCTGCCGCGGATTAACTGGTTAACATCACTTTGGTTTGAGGTTGAACGTGGTGGGCTGAAGGCTGTGTCCCATCCAGGCATGTGTCATCAGAGTCCTCGCTGTGCTGTGAAGAAACCTCCTGTCTGGTTCCTCCTCCCCTTGTGCTTTGCTTTCTCCTAGGCTCCCTGTGTCCCTCTTTGGAGAGAGTGTCTCTTTTAAATTGCACCAAGAGGTGTGCAACTTCAGGGAAAGCAGAGCACCTGAGAAAAGTTATCTTCCCTTCTGTCCCCTTCCTGCCTAAGTCGAGGAAGAGGAGCTGTGGGGAGGGCCAGAGTCACCTCAGCCACCTTCATCCACTATCCCTCCCCCAGCCAGTCACACGGTCTCAGGAGAAAACTTTGTATTTTTGCCTCCACTTGTCTTGTTTTCTGAAGAATTATTTTTATTGCTCATTATCGAATTGTTTTTAGTAAAGTAAGGAGCACCACCTTCCCTTAGGAAAGCAGGGGAGCAGTAGTGTATCCGTGAGTTTTCCAACACGAGACTCCTCCATGGGAGCTTCTTTTCATTTGTTTGGGCTGGAGTTTAAAGCAGGCCCATCCTAACCTGTAAAGTATCCACACTGCCCACAACTAACCTCATGACTAAAAGAAGAGATGGTTTGACTTTAGAATATATCCCAAACCAACCCTCTTATACTGTTGGTGGGAATGCAAATTGGTGCAGCCAGTTTGGAAAACAGGGTGGAGATTCCTGAAGAAATTAAAAATGGAGCTACCCTATGACCCTGCCATTGCACTACTGGGTATTTACCATAAAGATGCAGATGCATTACAAAGAAGGGCCACATGTACCCCAATGTTCATAGCAGCAATGGCCACAATCGCCAAACTGTGGAAAGAGCCAAGATGCCCTTCAACAGATGAATGGATAAAGAAGATATGGTCCATATACACAATGGAATATTATGCCTCCATCAGAAAGGATGAATACCCAATTTTTGTATCAACACAAACGGGACTGGAAGAGCTTATACTGAGAGAAGTAAGTCAAGCAGAGCGAGCCAGTTATCATACGGTCTCACTTAGTGTGGAGTATAAGGAAAAACACTGGGAGAAGGAAAGGAAGGGTGAAGTGGGGGAAATCAGAGGGGGAGATGAACCAAGAGAGACTGTGGACTCTGAGCAACAAACTGAGGGTTTTGGAGGGGAGGGGAATGGGGGGGTTGGCTGAGCCTGGTGGTGGGTATTAAGGAGGGCACATATTGTATGGAGCACTGGGTGTGGTGCATGAATAATGAATCTTGTAACACTGAAAATAAAATAAATTAAAAAAATAATATATCTCAAACCTCCAAGACTGGCCGTTGCCCTTGTCCTAACTGCATTCCCCTATGCCTCTCCCATCACTCAAGCCTAGAGACCCATTTGCGAGACCTCACCCTTCCTGCTTCGTGGGCCCTGATTGGTCCAAATTGGTCAAGTACTCTTGCTCAGTGATTGGTTAATTAACCTAATTCTAAGCCAATCAGCACGCAGCTCTCTTCAGAAAGTGGTTCAAGGGTGAGCCAATCAGTGTGAAGTTCAGATCTGTAAACAGGAAGAAAAAGCACTCGGAGCCCAGGGGAGGGTACCATTTGAGACCATGGAAAGCCAGCCCAAGGTTGAAAGCAAAGCACAGAGAAGAGCAGAGTCTCCAGAAATGCAGAGAACCAGAGCCCGGATCCTGACCGAACCTCTGAACTTTTCAGTTGTGTGAGCAGTACGTCCCCGCGGTTGCACTTGTTTAAGCTAGTTTGAGTTGATTTTTGATTGTTCCTTCTGGAAAGCATACCGGAGCATCCATACCTTCCCCTCCCTGACCCATGGTGCCTGAAATTCCTACCACTGGCCCTCCATTCCACATCTACTTGTCGGACGTGCCTTTGCCAAACTACGGCAGAAGGGAAGGATTTAAGATTAGACAGCTTAATCAAGGAATGCTTCTCCAAGAAAGTTCTGGGGACTCCTAATATAACCAACTACATGAGTTTCTGAGCTCCCTTTGCATTTGCCTTCTGTGTCTTTCTGCCCTTTGTGTGTTGTTTTACTTTTTGTTGTTGTTTCCACAGAAAGATCACCTTCCGTCTGGTTCTTATGTTCAGTCCCACCAGTTTTCAAACCCCAGCTCAAGTGCTAGCTTGTCCTTCAAGCTTCCCCTGAGCACCTCACCTGGGAAAAAACAGCCCCCTCTCAAATGGTGGACCACTCAGCTCAGTGTGCCCGGCCCAAACTCCGTACCCCACAGACACACCCCACCGTGAGATGTCTGTCTGGAAGACAACTCCTGGGTTTATCTTTTGTATTCACCCAGCTCTAGCATATTGTGGCTGGGCCTTCCACATCTCTTGAGGAGGAAAGTTTAGTGATTGAAAAGAACAGGTTTTCCTCAGGAATTACAGGCCAAAGAACCAGCTAAAGCAATGGTTCTCAGGTGTGGTCCCTGGATACCATCAGCATCACCTGGGAACTTGCCAGAAATGCAAATTCTTGGGACCTCCAGAACCAGAAACTCTGGGGGTGGAACCCAGTAGCCTGTGTTTTAACAAACTCTCTGGATTCTGTTGCACTTTATAGTTTGAGAACCACTGGACTAGAGGAAAACCTTAAACTACTGGCAGAGAAGCAAATGAGCCTGGTTATCCAAGAGCAGGACTGAAGTGAAGATTGAGGTGAGTTGTGGGTCCTTTTCTTTCCTGGAGGTTGGGCATTTATTCTTTCTTTTTTGCCAACCCTAGATGGGTTGGCATGCTTAATTTCTCCCAAGTTTCTTTACATTTCTGAATTTCTAGATTTCCTTTTGGCAGAATTAAACCCAGAATAACAGTAGCTCAGGAAAAGAATTTATCAAGCTACTGAGGTGTGCCCGGGCAGAAGCTGTGACATAGCTCAGTAAAGACAGTGTAGTAATAAAGATGTGGATAGCATCTTTGGAGCCGTCCCATGAGGCCTGCTCATGACCCTTGTCGGCACCATCCCTCTGTGCCTGACTCGCCCTCACTCCAGAACAAGGAAGCGTCCTGTTCATTATGCACTTTCATGACTGACCTCGAAATTCCATGGCTCCTGAAATGCCTACCCAGTTACTGTCTCCACTCAGCCCATTTCATATAGCCAGCCCATTTCAGAGTCTCGCATGCCCTCACCCCACTCTGCCTCTGTCCAAGGTAAAAGGGATCAGTGAAAGGCGCAGCTAGAATCTTTGACAAAAGACTGGACTTGTGCCTTAGTTTTCATAATAATCATAGAGATATCACCTTGTATGCATAGATTTAACTTTACCCTCCATTCCTATGAATTATGAGAACTCATTTAAATATGGTACTGATATATACTAAAAAGGATCAGGTCAGATGACGTTGAGAAATCTCTACCTCTCCTTTTAGACAATAAATGTACCATCAACCATTTCCAAACAAAAAATAGTTTTTATTTAATACAGACATATTCTCAAATATAATCCTTTTTGTTTTGCTCTCAGACACACTGTTTTTGTGTGTGTGGTTTTCGAGAAGATTCCTCGAAAAACCTAATTTCCTATGTTATTTTTGTTTAATCATGACACTGATGTCAAAAATGTGTTGCTTCCACTACTTTAATAGCTTGTATTATGAAAGCATTCGGAAGTTCTGGCAAAAAAAGGAAAAAAAGAGAGAGAGAGAGGTTTTTTTAATTAACCAAGAAGAACTCGCCTTTGGGGAGAAGCTAGGATGTGACAGACACAATAGGAACATTTACTCATGTCCCCATCACTCCTGTCACAGTGGATGTTGCTGTCATCATTTTATAGATGAGAAGTTCAGACAGGCTGGAAAACTGTGCTAGAGTCAGGATTTGGTTGGAAATCTGACTCTAGAGCCTGGACTTTACTCAACACCCCCTCCTTCCCCCGTACCTCCACCCAGATTAGAACTCCCACTGTTTCCTCCTTGCATAGGCGCATATCTACACGTAGGTGTGCATGGGGTGCTTGAAAACGAATTAGATGGGGGCAGGGAGCTGGGGGGGAGGAGAATTTTTGCAGGTGACAAAGACAGGAATTCCACCCGACCTAAAATTCTAATCCAAATTGTGACTGTTTTGCAAAAACTTCAAAAGGACAGTGTAATTTGGCACCAGATTTGTTTTAATTTGTTCTAAATCCTGATTTCCGAGATCTGAACATGCTTATTGACCATCAGTGCCTGTTAATACAGGATTTGTCAGTTTGTTGATTCAGGTCACTCCCAGCATCCTGGATTTTGGTTCTAAAGCCTCGCAGCAAAGCAGCTCGTTCAATTTACCCTTAGCTGGGTAAGGTCATATTTAAAGATGCTGTCAAAAAAAACATCTCTTACCATTCCTGGTTACTTAAGCTTCAAAAATGAAGGATACCTTTACTTAAGGAAAAGGCTGGAGAAGGGAAATATTAGAGCAGAAGCAGCTCTAAATGCTGTTCTTGCTTTTATCTATTTTTAAATGATTGCCAGATGTCTGTAACTGACACCCTTAATCAGTGGTTTTCAAGCTGATATGTGTTCATCAAAATGCAATGGGACAGTGGTGCCATTTTATCGATGGATTTGTCGATTGACTTTTTGCCTTAGATTTTTAAAGAATCTGTTTCACAATTGGAGTACAAGGTCATGCCTATAGTTAACAATACTGTATTGTACACTTTAAAATTCATCGGGACAGTAGATATCATGTTAAGTGTTCTTCAATTTTAAAAAAAGGGGGGGGTGGAGAAGAAAGCAAATCTAATGACTCAATGAATGTCTACATTAGCCATTTTGAAATGCCTGATAGCTTTTCAGCAATTTGCATTCTGGGTGTCATTCTGAGTCCACCCAGAAAGTGGGGATTTTCAATCATTCATATAATCCGAGCAATAACTTTTGACGAGAACCTCAAATATTTCAGGCGAAAGGATCTGGGGCCTGAGTTACCTGGATAATTACTTCAGTTTCTCTTTCATGTTACTTTGCAAAGCCTTTGCAGATTACTCCTTCGGGTCATCCTGTAGGTTTGTTTTTTCTAAGTGTTGAGACAGCCCTGATGTGAAAGAGTCTATTTTCATTGCTGCCAGGCCCAAATCAACAGACATGAAAAATAACCATTTCCAAAAAATAGTCTCAATGGACCTAAACTATAAATGATAACTTGGCCACTTTAAAACCCTCGATAGCCAAATATGCCAGACAGCCCCTCCCTGTTCCCTCCTGTTTTAGTTCATAAGGGAACCGTTGGCTTTGTTCCTTATTGCAGAAAATGCAAACAACTACATATTTAAAGCGCAGCCATTCCTTATGTAAAAACCAAAGTCTAGATACTTACTTTTTAATACCTTTTGTCCAAGAGACGAGCTAGGAGGGCTGGCTCAGCTGTGGGCTCCCCAGGCCGTGTGGGAGGTCCTGCTCCTGGGACTGGGGATTCAGAGAACTTACAGAGTTCAGGGTCTTTTTTCCACGTTCGGGTCAAAGCACAGCTGGGTCTGTTTCCAGAAAAGCTCCTATCTTCCTAAGAGGGAAAATTCCGTGCCCGGGGAACTTCGGGAAGAAGACATTTTTTTCCCTGCCCTTGAATGAACTAGGTCATTGCTGAAGCTGGAGAATATTTTTTAGCATCCCTGTGATGAAACTTGAGGGCTGTTTCTGCAGGAGGTGTGACACTTGTTGACGCCGCTGCCGGGGAGGCCCTGGCAGAGGGGGCTGGTGAAATGCAGCTCCAGCGAGCTGACGAAACGCAGACGAGCTGTCCCTGAGGCTCAGGACACTGAGTGCCGCTCGGCAGGGCTGTCAGGACCTCAGGTTTGGTGGCTTGCCTCTTAGAAAAGCAGGATCTTGCTGTCTGATCAAGTCTCTGAGGCCGGAGTAACACGGGCAGTTCTCATACCAAGAACACAAGGCATTTGAAGTACACATAGGAAGGGGAGGGGTGGGAGGGTGGGCGGGGAGGTGAAAAGAAGAGGCATTATGTTGTTCGTTCAGAACTGGCATCACAGTTGTTCTCTGAAGTCGTCTGAGAAACGCAGAAGCCACAGCAAGGCGGGATCCACCCTCCTCCCTCCTCCTGTTGCGGTCCTCCCCCCACAACCCTCCCTCCCTTCCTCTCTCTCTCTCTCTCTCTCTCTCACACACACACACACACACACACACTCTCTCTCTCTCTCTTCCTATTTTGACAATAATAGTAAGAAGAGAGGAAGAACACCATAGAACTACCACAAATCCGTCAAACTGTCAAAAATTGTTCATGTTACATACCAAAGTAGAATTTGTCACGCGGGCATTTCTCTTACGGAATTTTGTCCAAATCCAAGACAGAAGATAAAAAAAATCCAGAACTGCTCTTCTGCAACTACTTTTCCTCTCTGGAAAAGTGTGTGCCACACCTGGAAACAGGCAGCTTGGAAAGAAACTTCTCAGGACACTCACAGAGACAGCTAAAATTAGCAGCTCTGAGTGGGTGACTTTGAAAGGGACATAACTGGATATATTCACTCTGTACCAGGCAGTATAAACCTCAAAAGCAGATTGTTTTAACATAGTGCAACGTGTGTATCACTACACTAGGATGGAATGAAGTTTTTCACAAGATGAGAAGTTATCATCTAAAATCATTAAATATCAAGTATACGGTTGATGTGTTCTGCTTCTCAGTTTTCTCTTCAAGAGAAGAAAGATGTTGAATTCCGAGAGACTCTAAAATAATGACTGTCTCTTTGGGAACACATCTATGAAATGCAACCAGATGCAGAAACTACCACCCCTTGGTGATGGCGGGCATTGGCTGATTTTGTGTTTTGGTTTTTTTTTTTTTAAGATTTTATTTATTTAGGGGCGCCTGGGTGGCTCAGTCGTTGAGCGTCTGCCTTCGGCTCAGGTCATGATCCCAGGGTCCTGGGATCAAGCCCCGCATGGGGCTCCCTGCTCTGCAGGAAGCCTGCTTCTCCCGCTACCATTCCCTCTGCTTGTGTTCCCTCTCTCGCTGTGTTTCTCGCTGTCAAATAAATTAAAAAAAAAAAATCTTTAAGATTTTATTTATTTATTTGACAGAGAGATCACAAGCAGGCAGAGAGGCAGGCAGGGGGCTGGGGGAAGCAGGCTCCTCGCTGAGCAGAGAGCCGGCTGCTGGGCTTGATCCCAGGACTCTGAGATCATGACCTGAGCCGAAGGCAGAGGCTTAACTCATTGAGCCACCCAGGCGACCCAGCTGGTTTTATTTAAAGCTGGATCCCCTTCCTACAGGCTCCTTTCCAAGTAAAAGGAGAGAACATTAAGTTAAGAGAGCAGATAAGAGGAAGGGGTGATGATAAAAAATAAATAAAAGTTATCACACAGCAACAGGATAGGATAAAGACAAACGGGAACCAGCATCCCAATGCAGCAGGCAGACGTATAGGGTCATGAGAGAATTGTTGCCCGGGAGTTCGTAAATGGAAAAGTTGACACTCATTGTGAAAGTTACTTTTGTTCCCAAAAAAGAGTCTGAGAGATGGACTCCCTCAGCGCCTACCATTCATCTTCTAGTAAAATAAATTTAAGGACCAAAGATTAAAATATACATTTATATTTACATTTATATGTATTATATATAGTAGATTTGCCTACATGTGTTTTATTGTTCATCTCATTAACCCGCAGCCATAGAACTTCTGTTTTAATCTTAGGTTTTGGGGAGCAGGAATAGAAGACAATCAGAAACAGAGCTTGGGTTTAAGCTCAATGAGGTCAGGACACTGTTCTGAATTTTCTGTGATTATTCAAAGGAGGGGATGGAAGGTTTAAGGTGCTAAGGCGAAAAAGCAGGGCATTTATTTGTGCCCCATCAATAGCATCAAAAAATACCTGATTTTTTTATTAAAAATGAAAACCTAATGATGTGTAGCATCATTCCAGGTAATGATGGCATATGAGAAAATATGCGTACGTTATCTCTTTTTCTGAAGCTAGTGGAGGAAAAACAAAACCCTCCCTTTGTAAGGGGACTGTCCATCTACAGAGCAGATTTGGAAATGTTTTTCTTATCAGATGTCTTTTAATCGCTTCTCTCAAAGGCCTTTGGGGCTTTGTTATTTTCTTGGCTTTTCAAATAAATAGGCACCTCACAATTCCTCAGCTACTCTAGGCTCGCTGGGGACCAGATCTAGTCAGTTCCCAACTAATCTGAATATTGAAAGCCAATTCATTAGGTCCTCAAGCTGCTTTTCACTCCCATAAATTGAGCTTGAATTGGTACGTGAGGAGTTTATCTGCTCATTTTATCCCTCCTGGCAGAGAAGGCCCTCAAATGTTCGTGTCTAATGGTAGGAGTGATGAATGCCCTTTCCAGAAGAGCACATTCTTGGCGGAGGCTTGGTACCAATCACATGTTAGGTCAGATCAGATTTTCTGCCAGGGTCCTTGGGCCAAGCTGGAGCTGAGACAGCCACTGTGCTTCAGGGCACAGTCAACATTTGGGGAGAGTCCCCCACTACTGAGAGCATCAGCTCGGGTTCCCTCTCTCAACAGTCCACTCCTACCCAGGGCCCAGGGGTTCTCGTAGTTTCTGCACTGTGTGTGGCATCTTGCTCGGTGAACACGACCCGAATCCAACTCTTGCAACCTTCATTCAGTTCCTATTTCCAATCAGGTATATTTGCAAAATAATTTTTAAAATGCAATTTTCTCAGAATTCATATATCTAAGAGGAGCTTTTCCAAATATATGAATGTTGTTTGGAAGTTAGATTTCATTTTTTCCCTGAGTCTCAAATGATAAATGGGAATTAAGTTCACAAAAAACTTTACAGAAGTATTTAATCCATCATGTTCCCAAAGTACCACATTTCTGCTTCCTAAAACCACAAGGATCAAAGCTAGGGTAAAATTCAATCTGACTAAATATGAAAGTCAAACTATCTGCAAAAAAACCCCAGACTTCAACTTCTAAGATAAAACTTTGACACAGTTTTGGTTTTAAAAAGAGACATTAAAAAAAGCATTATGACTCTCAGAAAAGGAGCAAAATTCCGATTTTCGCAAATATGTATGCTAAGCCCTAAGCCCGATATCACAATTATTAAGTAAAATTAATTAGTTGAACAGTGCGTGGAAATTTAAATTCGAAAAAATATTACTTGTGTATGATGTACGATTTTATAAAATTTTCCTTTTTAAAAGGTTTTACTTCTGATTCTAAGAACAGTATAAACTCTTTACTGATAATCTTTGATATTTTGATTTTGAAATCTCCCACTACCCAGAGATAGCCACCATTTTGACATATTTCCTTCGATCTCTTTTATTTTCCCTCTCTGGATGCTTATACACTCAGAAAGTGACTTTAATGGGTGAAAAGTATGAACATTTTAAGGCTTTGAAGCATATTGTCAGATAAAACACTAACCTATTACATTTCCACCAGCAGGTCTGAGCCCACCCATCTCCCTGGGAGAGCAGCATCTGGCGAAACCATATCACTGAAAATGTCCGGCTAATCTAAGAAACAAAACTGGTATTTTAATGTACATTTCTCTAATTGCTAATAAGGCTCGATATTGTCTCATGAGTCCATTGACCCATTTTCTTTTACAGATTGTCTCTTTCATTTTTTTGGGTCAACTTTGAGTATGTTCCTTTGGCACATATAAAAGCATTTCATATGTAATTTGCTGGATATGGGCCCTATCTTCCAATTTATGGTTTGCCCTTTTATTTGTGAAGTTCTTATAGGCAGAACTTAACCAATTTTTATTTACTAAAAACGATCTCGCAGTGAGGAAGGAAGGAGGAATTGTTGTTTCATGAGTTCTAAGTTTGTCTTGCAAGATGAAAAAGTTCTGGAGTTCTGTTTCCCAACAATGTGAATATATTTAACACTGCTGAGTTGTGCACTTAGAAATGGCAAATGTTGTTATTTTTTAAATGACAACAAAAAAGAAAACTATCTTTTTCCTGTGGTTTCCTCCTGGGCTTCTAGAGCCTCCCTCCCTCTGCACACTTACCCACTGTCCATGCTGCTACAGGCAGAGCAGAAAGTAAAGCTGGGTCTGAATCAAGCCCTTCCCCCTTTTTCGTGTTACTTCATCTGTGCTAATG
Organism: Procyon lotor; assembly: GCA_028646535.1. Taxonomy (NCBI): domain Eukaryota; kingdom Metazoa; phylum Chordata; class Mammalia; order Carnivora; family Procyonidae; genus Procyon; species Procyon lotor. Next base: position 10,598,121 of record CM053616.1, on the reverse strand, counting down.
TCCTGGATTAGTTTGTGTCTTTTTCCTTCACTCAGATATCTGAGATTCTCAGCTTCCTTGCTGCTGTCAGGGCTTCCACTATTTGCAACTAAGAGATTGATATGGCTGGGATTTTGATTTGAAAACTAGACCTCCCCCTCATTAAAAGTATAATGAAATGGGAGTTAAGACTTTTAGCTGTGACTGAATAAAGAGGCTGGAAAAGCTTCTCCCTCAAAAGCAACTACGAAGACAGATAATACAAAAAATAAATCAAGATGGGGAATACAGACAAGCAGCCATTGTAGTACTCTAGACAAAAACCAAAGGGATGCAATAATTTGAGAAGCACTTATGATAGAAAAAGTTCTCAATTTGGGGCACTAACAATGAGTCTCTATGGCATTCTTGCCCGGACTTGCTCCCATTCCCCTGCCCAGCTCCAATGTCATGGAGGTTCTGCTAGGGGAGGCTGGGAGCCCTGGCATTTTCTCTGCCACCGTCAAAGAGGACTCACTGCATCTAGAGCCGTGGAAATCACCTATGCCCAGCAGCATTAGCAATGGAAGTAACTCTTGGTAGCAGATGAATGGAGAAGGCCAACAGCTCTACTAGCTTGAGAATGGAATTAGGGTTGGGGCCAGCATCTGTCTGGCTGAGGCTGCAGGCACACAGCACAAGCTGGGAGGACCCAGCTATCCATCCACACATTCCCAGCATGCACAGAGGAGATCTGAAAGGACCCAGCAGAAAGTAAGCATCAGGGCAGATTCAAACATGGCCAGAGCTTGAATGTGTTCCCCTACCCACACACAGATACATTGGCAGAGGATGGAAGGTTTACTAGCTCAAGGTATTTGAGCACAACCTCTGTCCAGTCATTAGCTGACATAAGGCCATACAGACACAGGAGTAAAGCCTAGGAACTCAAGATTTTAAAAAATTTAAAGAGGGGCACCTGAGTGGCTCAGTCAGTTAAGTGTCTGATTCTTGATTTTGGCTCAGATCATGATCTCAGGGGCACGAGATTGAGCCCCACATTGGGCTCCACACTGGGCATGGAGCCTGCTTAAGATTCTCTCCCTCTCCTTCCCCACCCAACCCCCTGCTCACATGCTCCCACATGCTCTCTCTCAATTTAAAAAAAAAAAGAAGGAAGGAAGGAAGAGAGAGAGAAAAAAATTAAAGAAAACTGAGTAGAAATATCTGTGTCCATGCACTTTAGGGGAGACAGATTTCACAGATTTATCTCAGGTAAGCTAATAAACTAACAAATAACCAAGCAGCAGCAACGTGTGTGTTGGGGGAATGATTAAAATTCAGTTATCTCACACACACATACACACACACACAAAGAATTTAGTTACCACCATATATTATCTAAATTTTCAAGTTTTCAACAAAAATTATGTGACATGCCAAGAAATAGGACGGTGTATTCTTACACAGGAAAAAAGCAGTCAATAGAAACTCAGTATTACCCTAGTACCCCAAAACCAGACAAAGACATACAAGAAAAGAAAACCAAAGTCCAGTGTCTTTCAAAAACATAAATGCAAAAATCCTTAACAAAATATTACCGACTGAAATGAGCAACATATGAAAAGGACTGTATACCATGACCAACTGGGATTTATCCTACTAATGCAAGGATGGTTTAACACCTGAAAGCCAATCAATGTAATGTACTGTTAATAGTATAAAAGACAAAACTACATGGTCATCTATCTCAAAAGAGGTAGAAAAAACAATTAGTAAACTCAGCATCCATTCATGATAAAAACTCTCAGAAATTAGGAATAAAGGGCATCTAAAAAACAAAGCAAAACTGACAGTGAATATTCTACTTAATGGTGACAGAATTACTATTATTATTATTATTATTATTATTATTATAATTTCCCTAATATCAGGGGGAAATCAAGATGTGATTCTTGCTACATCTATTCAACAATGTACAGGAGGTTCTAGGCAGGGCAATAAAGAAAAAAACATTAAAGCATTCACACTGGAAGAAAAGAAGTAAAACTGTCTTCATTTACAGATGATAAGATCCTGAATGTAAGTAAATCCCAAGGGTTCAGCAGACAAACCACTACAACTAATAAAGTCACAAGATGTAAGTCAATATACAAAAATCAATTATATTTCTATATACGAACAACAATTCAAAAATAAAATTAAGAAAACAATTCCATTCACAATAGTATCAATAACTCTTAACTCTAGGAAACAAACTGAGGGTTGCTGAAGGGGAGCTGGGGGGGATGGGGTACCCAAGTGATGGGGGTTAAGGAGGGCACATGATGTAATGAGCACTGGGTGTTACACTAATGAATCACTAAATTCTACCCCTCAAACTAGTAATACACTATATGTTAATTAAATTGAATTTAAATTAAAATTACTTAGAAATAAAAACAAGACGTGTACTAAAAGCTACATAAAACACTGAAAAGAAAGTAACGTAGATTAAATGAGACATTTCACATTTACGGATTGGGAGAATCACTATTGTCAAGGTTGCCATTCTCCCCAAATTGATCTATATACAACACAATCCCCATCAAAATCCCAGAAGGGTTTTTGTAGAAATTGATAAACTGATCCTAAAATTTATATGGAAATGCAATGAAATTAGAACAGCCAAAATAATTTCAAAAAAAATAAACAAAGTTGGAGGACTTATACTCTGTGATTTTAGAACTTACTAAGAAGCCACAGTAACCAAGAGAGTGTAATAGGGCCACACCATCATATAGAGGGATAGTCTGTACAGATACATCAGAATCGAGAATCCAGAAACAAACCCTTACATTTATGCTAACTGATTTTTGGCAAAGGTACCAAGATAATTCAACAAAGGAAAGAATAGTCTTTTCAGAAAATGGTGCTGGGACAATTGGATATCCATATGCAAAAAAATCTGAACTTTGAAACTTCATGCCACACACAAAAATTAACTCAAAATGGATCACAAGGGACACCTGGGTGGCTCAGTTGGCTGAGCATCCGACTCTTGATTTTGGCCTGGGTCATGATCTTGGGGTCATAGGATCAAGTCCTCCATCGGGCACGGGGGGTGGAGACTGATTGGGATTCTCTCTCTCCCTCTCCCATTCCTCCCACACCTGCTTGTGCTCTCTCTCTCTCACAGACCTAAATGTAAGTAAACGCAACAATCCTAAACTTCTAGAGGAAAATACAGGAGAAAATTGTGACTTTGGGTTATGCAAAGAGTTCTTATGTCACTTGTTCTTTCCATTAAGCATGATCCATAAAAGTAAAAATTAGGAAACTGGGTTTCATCAAAATTAAAAACTCTTTTACTTCAAAAGACATCATTATACACCATGTATAGGGAAAAAATATTTGCAAATCATATATCTCATAAGGGACTCATATCTGGAATATATATGTATGTGTGTGTGTATGTGTATATGCAGATATATATACACACACACACATACACACATAACAATAGAATGACAAATAATCCAATTAAATAGGCAAAAGACTTGAATAGACATTTCACCAAAGAAAATCTACAGATGGCTAATAAGCACATGCAAGGTTGCTCAACATCATTAGTTATTAGAAAAACACAAATAAAGACCACAATGAGATACCACTACATGCCCAATGTGATGGCTACAACGAAAGAGAAAGGCAATGCCAAGTGTCCATGAGGATGTGCAAAAATTGGAACCCTCTTACAATGCTCATGGGAATATAAAATCGCACAGCCAGATTAGGAAAGAGTTTGGCAATTTCTTAAAACATTAAACATATCCTTTCCATATAAGCCAGTAATTCCACACCTGGGAATCTACCTATGAGGAAAATACATGTCCCAACAAAATCCTGTATTCCAAAGCCTAGAAACAATCCAAGTCCCTGTCAACCAGCGAATGGATAAAACAAATTATGGTACACCCATACGTACAGTAGAATACCTTTCAACAAAAGAAAAGAAAGGAAAAACTAGTAGACGCTACAACTTAGAAGAAACTCAATATTATGCTAAGTAAAAGAAACTAAACACAAAGGAGTACTTTGGAATTATTCCTTTTATATGAAATGTCAAAAAAAAAGGCAAATTTATAGACAGAGAAAACATATCTGTGGTTTTCTAAGTCTGTAGGTGGGTGGGGATTTAGCTGCAAAAGGCCATGAAGAGGGGCACCTGGGTGGCTCAGTCGGTTGAATGTCCAACTCTTTGTTTTGGCTTGGGTTATGATCTCAGGGTCTTGGGATCGAGCCCCATGTCGGGCTCCACACTCAGTGGGGACTCTGCTTGGGATTCCCTTCCTCTCCCCCTCCCTCTGCTCCTCCTCCACTCATGCATGCGTGCTCACTCGCCCACACTCTCTTTCTCAAATAAATGTATCCTTTTTTAAAAATGGATATAAGGGAACTTTTTAGAATGATGGAAATGTCCCAGAACTTGATTTTGGTAATGGTTATACAACTTTAGATATACTAAAAATTACTGAATTGTACACTAACAGTGAGAGAATTTTATGTAAATTATACTTCAGTAAAGCTGCTTAAAAAATAGACTGAATCAGTTAATAGATCCTTTGTTTCTCCTTTTAAAATAACTTTGGTTTGTACTTTATTATTTTTCCCGGCTTTACTGGGGTACAATTTATATAGGGTTTGCAAATATTTTCTCCTATTCTGTAGGTTGTGCCTTTTTACTCTGTTGATTGTTTCCCTGCCTGTACAGAGGTTTTTAGTTTGATGTAGTCTTTCTAGTGTATTTTTGCTTTTGGTGTCATATCCAAAAAAGCATTGCCTAGATCAATGTCAAGAAGTTTATCCCCCACTGTGTTTTCTTCTAGGAATATTATGGTTTCAGATCTTACATTCAAATCTTTAATCCATTTAAGTTACTTTTTGTGTATAGTGACATAAGGGTCCACTTCATTCTTTTGCATGTGGAGATCCAGTTTTCCCAACACTGTCCTTCCCTCATTGTGTGTTCTGTGTCCTGGTCAAAGATGAGTTGACTGTACTTGCATGGGTTTCTTTCTGGGCTCTCTATTCTGTTCCCTTGGTCTGTGTGTTTTTGTGCCAATATCACACTGTTTTGATCACTATAGCTTTGTAATATAGTTTGAAATCAAGACCAGTGATGCCTCCAGCTTTGTTCTTCTTTCTCAGAATTGCTTTGGCTCTTCAGGGTCTTCTGTGGTTCCATATGAATTTTGGGATTGTTTTTTCTGTTCTTATTTAAAAAAAAAAAATGTCCTTGGGATTTTTATGAAGACGGCATTGAGAGGCGCCTGGCTGGCTCAGTCAGAAGAGCATAAGCCTTTTGATCTTGGGGTCATGTGTTCAAGCCCCACATTGGGTGTAGAGATAACTTAAAAATAAAAGCTTAAAAAAAAAAAAGATTGCATTGAATTTGTAGATCACTTTGGGTAGCACAGACATTTTAACAATATTCATTCTTCTAATCTGTAAACACGAGATTTCTTTCCATTTAATTGTGCCTGCTTTAATTGCTTTCATCAGTGTTTTATAGTTTGCAATGTACAAGTCTTTCACCTCGATTAAATTTACTCGTAAGTATTTTATTTTCTTTGGCTCTATTGTAAATGGAGTTGTTTCTTCATTTCCTTTTCAGGTGGTTTGTTATAGGTATATAGAAATTCAAATGATCTTCGTATGTTGTTTTTGTATCCTGCAACTTCACTGAATTTATTTATTAATTCTAACAGTCATGGGTTTTTTTGGAGGAGTCTTTAGGGCTTTCTACATATAAGATCACATTATCTGCAAATAGATAATTTTCCTTCCTCCTTTCCAGTTTGGATGCCTTTGACCTGACCTTTATTCTAGAGTCTTGTCAAAGAACAGAGGGCCTACTGGATAAACCTGTGACTTTGAATGATTACTTCGGATCTCAATTGCTATGAACCCAAGAAATAGATACCTAGTGGATAAATCCCCCTGAACATGATATTCCTCGTGACGGATACCCGGAGAGCCAAAAGTCTAAGACGAGAATTATCACCAGCCACCTGATGTAACACTTGCTCTTTTGACAGGGTCATTATGCCACTCACTCTCTTATGCAACAAGGAGGCATATGAGCCTGTCCTCCAACAAAGGTAAAGGTAGCAGAGGAAATGGTGGGCTCTCAAGGGGTTCTGCAAAGGTCAGGAGAAAGAGCTCCCATACTCCTTTGCACAGGTCACTTCCAGGGAGGTAGCTCTGCAGACCTGACTGCCCAAGATTCTGCATTAGTAACAATAATTTTAAAAGCATAGTGAAACTTACATGATCTTACATCAGGGTTTTTGGCAAACTATTATGTTTCCTATTCCTACCACTTACTTTTATAGTTGGGTGGTCAATTGAGGGACCAGTCAATTCTACCTAAGTGATAAATGAGCAGGAAACATGTAAGTTCCTTACGGGGAGCAAAATTTCACAAAAGAGGTTTCCTCCAAATCACAGCTTTCTGAAGCGGTCTACCCCTGTCGCCTTCTCTCCCTGTCTTGAACTCCAGAGTCCTGTCCAAGCTTCATGCAGTTCTATCCCTGTGTGTAACAGATTCACGTGGCTGAGTTCTGAGCTTGGTTTTGCCAGCCCAGCAGACTCCCCTCCATGCTGTCCCCATCAGAGGGCTTGTGGCTACATCCTTGAAAACATAGCCCTTTCTGTTTCATAGATACTTTTGTCCGTAAGATGTCCAAACCTGTCTTCCCAAGGACACAAAGAGAACTTTCCTGCAGGGTGAAAAACAGTCTCCCTCCCCCACTCCCCTTGCTTGTGTTCCCTCTCTCGCTTTCTCTCTGTCAAATAAATAAATAAAATTTAAAAAAATAATAAAATAATAAAATAAATTAATTCCTGATGATGAGCAAACCCTTTGACCTGCTGCTGACATAATCCTTACTTGTGCCACAACATCCCATGACCCAACATCTGACCAGCCCCTTTCACTGCAAATACAATGTCTCAGACCCTAAAAGCACTGAGGATTTCCTCATTTTAACTTTCCCTGCCCCGCCCCCCCCAATAACAACATAGCTTTCCATCTTTATCATTGATATAACAACTTATTCCTTTGCTTCACTCAAGTGTTGAAAACAGCGGTCACCATCAAACCCCTTAGTCTTCCTGGAGGTTGACTCTCCCCGCATCCGGTCTGTAAGCTTTATGAGAAACACCTGCTTGCCCTCCAGCTCCAGTAGTTAGCACAACACCTGGCTGCCATGGCTCAAGCCATGGTCATTGACCAAATGAATGGACGAGTCTTAGATATCAGAGCCTTCTCTGGATGGTGTGTCTGCTCATGCTCTCCCAAAGGACTAGCTTCCTAAAAGGCAGGTAAAATCAACTACGGTTATTCTGGGAAGCCTTAGCAGGCCCAGCACCACCTCTAGGAAAGACTGAAAGTTTCGAAATGCCAGTCCCTAGATCTTTTCTTTCAATGCCATTTTCTCCCTCATTCCAGTATTCCCCCCGCCCTTACCATGCAGTGTTGGGGGATTCCTCCCCGTAAGTTTCATACCAGTATGGAAGTAGCGATCAGAACAAAACATACAGTGCAGGATATTTTCATGTCATTCTCTCTGGAGTTTACATTGACCCTTAAAGCAGTTAGTCTTGAATTTGACCAGGCATCTGAATCTCTTGGGGCTCTTGTTCAAATGCAGGATTTAGGGGACTAATCCCAGAGATTCAGACTAAGTGAGTCTGAGTTCAAGGCCAGAAATCTTCATTTTTAACAACAACCCCTCCCACACACCCCACGCAAGTAGCCAATGTACCACATGATGAAAATCACAAAGACACTGAAGGGCAGTCAACCACCTCTCACCACATCATGTAATTAGATTTAGCCCCATATTTCTCTATTCTACTTTAGGCTAAAGTAGAAAAGTCTGTGATAAGCTCATACCCATTACAGAGATAGGAATTCAATGCCTTAACTTTGGAGAATATTTGCATTTTAAAGAGAATGCCCAAAGAGGGCAAATGTTTACCTAAAAGATAGGAAACTCAGAGTCTGCTGTGAGACATCACCATCATTGATTAAAATTAGCATTATGGGGAAAGGGGCAGTAAGAATACACTGTTTTTAATATTCAAGGTACTCCTGTACTTCTGAAGTAAAAGAGACCCTCAGTTACCTGGTTAGAGAGACTCTATTTCCTTAAGTTTGCTTATACCAAGCTATTTCAGGTGTGCTTCATAACTAATGTTACATCTTAGGCCACTGGTAAGAATTAATTATGCACCAAATGTTAAACTCAGTCCACTTTCATTAGCATATCTGCCTCTAGATGGGTAGCCCTGGACACATTTTTATCTCCCTGAAACTCCTTTGGTAAATAATTACAGCTTCTTCCTTACGTTGATGTGGTGGTGAGTTACTTATGGCATGTTCCTAATATATCACTTGCTATATGGTAAGTGCCCAATTATTGTTAGTAATTGACACTGGGCGGGGGGGACTGGGCACACAGACAAGCAGAAGGCAAAACCTCTGCCCCTATACAGGTGTGCATAGGGAGCCAAGAAAGTATACGGGAGCGACTCTCAGAGGGAAGAGAGGGGGAATGGGGCGAAGGAATGCTTCAGGGCAATAACATATCAGGGGTTTTGAAAGATGAGTAGGCACTTTGGGGAGAAGGATAAGGGGTCTGCAGAAGAACATTCTGATAGAAGAGCTTGTGCAAAGTGATGTGTGGAAAAGCTTGGCTTATTCAAAGGAACCACAAAAGGAGTTGGGGATAGCCGGACTATAGTTAGCAGGAAGGCCTGGGTGGGCCTGTGACCTGTGGGGTCACGCAGGGCCTCTTGCTCACATTGGCCACATGTTTGGTTTAACATTCTGCTATTGCCACCATGGAATTCTTAGTTATTCCGGCACAATGGGCCCTACATTTTCATTTTACAGCAAATTCTGGAGCTGGTCTCAGGGGCAGATACGATATTTGCTTCATCAAAAAATGTAAGTGTGGAATGATGAGCGAGTTACTTGTGGTGAAGGAAATACAGGCAATTTTTTGAGGGAAATTCATGTAAAAATTAATGTTGGTGCCAGAAGGAAACTTGAGGATCTCTCTCTCCAACCTCAGAACTCAGCAAGCAATAGTTTTTGCCGCAGTTCAATCTTTTCGACTATCCATACATATACCATGTCTCGACGTCGGCTGATGGTGGAGAATTTCTTTTATCTTAGTTAAGAAAGTGTCAGATGTTTTACTCTTCCAATAGCCTAAAAGTCTGTTGTGTACCCTCTCCTGCCAGAATAAATGACTTATTCTAGAATGTTCCCATGGCATCCTCGTAGGTGAGTATCATATTTTTCAGATAAATTTCTAAAATGGAATTGCTATATCAAACGGTAAGTGCATTTTTCATTTTGATAGATATTGTTAAATTGTCCTTCAAAGAGTTATACAAATTTACATCTTCCCAGCTGTATATGAGATACCAGATTTGAAGTACCATCTAGTACCAGAATGTTTTATTTGCCAATTTAATAGTGGAATTAGCATTATTCTATTATTTAATTGCAATTCTGTTATTTGAAAAGACATAAAGTATCTTTTCATACACTCAAAAGCCATTTGAATGATTTTTTTCTAGGAACTGCCTATTCATATTCTTTGCCCATCTTTCTGTTGATAGTTAATTTGTTTAAATTATCTTAAAGAGTATTTTATAAGTTAAGAATAATACCCCTTGTCCTTAATATAGTCACTAGTTTGTCACTTGCATTTTTGTGCTATAAGTGCTATTTCTCCACAAACAAAATCATTTGTATGTATACAGATTCACCAGTCTCTTAAGTCATCTGAGATTTTTCATATTTAGAAAGCCCTTCCTACTCTGAATATAAAGACATTCTCTCGAATTCTCTTCTTGTATATTTATGGTTTCATTTTTTTAAAGAAAGATTGTTTTTAAAATATTTTATTTATTTATTTGACAGAGAGAGAGAGAGAGATCACAAGCAGGCAGAGAGGCAGGCAGAGAGAGAGGGGGAAGCAGGCTCCTCACTGAGCAGAGAGCTCTATGCCAGGACCATGAGATCATGACCCGAGCCGAAGGCAGAGGCTTTAACCCAGGTGCCCCTATGGTTTCATTTTTTTAAATATTATATAAAATGTTGATATAGTTGGAACTCGCTGTAGTGTGATGTATGAGTTAAGGAAACAAATTTTTCCCCTATTTGTCTCAACACCCAACTCTCACTGATTCAAAATACCATCTTCATTATAATTTAAGTTCTCATCTGTTTTGGGTCTCATTTACAGTCCCGTATTCTATTTCATTGATCTGCCTACCCAGGTGTGACATAAAACTATTTTAGTATTTATGGCTTCTTTAATCTATTTTGATATTTGAAAAGGCTTGTCTCTTCTCATAACTCTTGATTTTCAAAAACTTCCTGATTGTTACCTATTTACTTCTCCATATGAGCTTTATAATCACCCTATCTGGTCCTTCCACCCAAACCCTGTTGGGGACACGGTCAGATCTGACCTTCAGAAAGATCATTCTGGCTACAGTATGAAGATGTGTGCATGGGGAAGGCCAGCAAGAGATGCCATTTGAGGAGTTCACAAGAGATACGAGGGTAGCTTGGACCAGGATGGTCATAGCAGAGATAGAAAGGAAAAAGGATCAAGAGCCAAGGAGGAAAAAAGGTGGCAGGACTTGGTGATGAATGTGATTTGGCAGTTTTCGAAGAGGAAGCTCGTTTCCTAGTCTTGCCTGGAGAATCTCTGAGATTTAGTCCGGTTCTATAAAGGCCCCAATCTGGAGCAACCCAAGGATGCATGGTTAGTTTTGGAGTTGCCTTGAAAATCAGGGTCCTCTTGAGAAAAGACATAGAGCTCTTCTGTAAGGAAATATCATGGGTTTCAATAAGATACCCCCAAATGAGTTGCCTCCCCCACCATGCCCCGTAGCAGGAATACCGGCCCAGCTTCTAGAGCATTTCATGTGCTGTGGGGTCAACCCGAGTGACAATAGTGTAATCTGAGACATTCCGTCATATCACATCTGGAGCCTGCAGATACAACTTGTGGTTAATGAAGAAAAAATAGGATAGTTCATAGGTTTTTCTTTCTTCAGTTCCTCAAAAAGTTAAACATAATTACTCCTAGATACATACCCAAAAGAATTGGAAGTGGGGACTCCATGAGCTCCTTGCACAATAACGCTCATAAGAGCACTGTTCACAATATCCAAAAGGTAGAAACAGCCCAAATGCCCATCATCAGATGCATAAAAAAATGTGGTCTATACATACAATGGAATATTATTTAGCTTTCAAAAAGTAACATTCTGAAACATGCTAGAGCATGGATGAACCTAGAAATTGTTACGCAAAGTGAAATAAGCCAGAAATAAAAGGGCAAATACTATACGATTCCACTTATATTAGGTACCTAGAATAGGCAAAGTCACAGAAACAGGAAGCCAAATAGAGGTTGCGGGAGACCAGAGGGAAAGGGAGGAAGTGGGGAGTTACTGTGTAACAGATAGAGTTTGTGTTTGGGAGGATGAGAAAGTTCTGGGAATAGATGATTAGTAGCTAGGGTTGCAGAGCACTGAGAACTTGATGCCACCAAACTGCACACTGATAAATGATTTAAATGGTAAATGCTTACATTATGTATATTTTACAAAATTAAAAAAGAATATTTTTTAACATTCTCTTTTATTATGAAAGAATGTGTCACCACTGAGAGACACACTACGCTCGCGTGATTATGACTCTAAGTTGTATTAGCTCTCTGAGATCTAGGGATTACAGAGTAGACAATACACTCTGTCACCCAAAACAATGCAAAATATTTTGGGAAACAAACTATATAGCCCACATCTCCGGAAATCCCCTCCCAAGTAGCTAACCACAAAGGGAGGAAATATAACAGGGTGAAACCAAAAGTTTGCAGCCAAATCTCAAGGGTCCACGTTATTTCATTCGGTACTAGGTCAGCGCGGTGCAAATGTGCACTCAGGAAGGACAGGACGGGAGCATTTAAGCTTTCTTTGTCTTAATCTTTCTTTACCCATATTTTAAGGATACGCATGTCCTCAGATATCTTTTGAAGCAAATAGGTCTAAAGCATTCAGTTAGACAGAAGATGCTTAAAACTCACTTGACAGATCACCTAAATATTAAGTCACCAGAATCAGGGGGTATCTACTGACGAGCTCTGACAACAGTTGGGAATGAAGCTGAATCACTGTTGGCCAAACTGATGTTACAAATGACCTCGGGCTAGGGGCAGCTGGGTGGCTCTATCGGTTAAGTGTCTGCCTTCAGCTCAGGTCATGATCTCAGGGTCCGGGGTGAAGCCCCACATCGGGTTCCCCACTCAGGGGGGAGTCTGCTTCTCCCTCTGCCCCTCACCCCTTCTTGTGCTTGCACACTCCCTCTTTCTTCCTCAAACAAATAAAATCTTTAAAACGAAACAAACAAAACAAAAACAACAACAAAATGACCTCAGGCTAGAGGCTATTTCCACACACACAAAATATTTCTTCCAGAGATACCCTTAATGGAATCTGTCATAAAATGTAGGAACATCTGAGTGGAACAATAAGCAATCCACAGCGTGATTTCTATCCAGAAAGAGAAAAGCATAATTGGTTAATATTGTACAGTTAGGTGGATGTGAATTACTTATAGTGATAACATTCTTTGGCAGAAATCTTCTAGAAGGAAATTTTTCTAAACACATAGTTTTCATATGATTAAAGAATGAGCAAAGGTTCAGTGAGGGTTCAGTGATAGTAAATGACTCTTCATTCATTGCTGGTAGCAATCAAAAGTATACAGCCACTTTGGAAGAGTTTGGTGGTTTCTTACAAAAGTAAACAAACTCCTACACACAATCCCACAGTGATGCTCCTTGGCACACACCCAAAGGAGTTGAAAACTTGTGTCCACACAAAAACCTGCACACATGCTGGCCAACTCAACATAATAATAAAAAATATATAAATAAACAAAAACAAACAGGAAAAAACTGCACACGGATGTTGAGGGCAGCTTCATTCATCATTGTCAAAACCTGGAAACATGCAAGATGTCCTTCCATAAGAGAGTGAGTAAATAAACTGTGGTCCGTCCAGACAATGGATTAATATTCAACACTAAAAAGAAACAAGCTACCAAGCCACACAAAAGTCATGGAAGGACCTTAAATGCATATTATTAAGTGAAAGAAGCCAATAGGAAACACTGCATACTGTATGATTCCAATGATATGACATTGTGGAAAAGGCAAAACTATGGAGACAGTAAAAAAAAAAAGAAAGAAAGAAATCTGCAGCTGCCAGAGATGAACAGGTGGAACATGGGGATTTTTAAGAGCAGTGAAAATACTCTGTATTATATTATAACGATGGCTATATGTCATCATATATTTGTCTAAACCCATCGAACGTATAGCACCAAAAGTGGATTTGAAGGTAAGCTACGGACTTTGGGTGCTGATGAAGTGACAAAGTAGATTTCCTCAATTCTAACAAATGCATCATTCTGGTGAGTGATGCTGATAATAGGAGAAGCCATATATGTGTGGGGTCACAGGGTATACAGGAAGTCCGTATTTTGTTGTAAAATCTCAATTTTGTTGTAAATCTAAAACTGCTCTTGAAATATGAAATTTAAAAATGGTATGAATTGATCATGTAGTCACTTAGAAAACAAGGTAAATTAGGGGTGCCTGCAGGGCTCAGTCAGTTGAGGTGTCCAACTCTTGGTTTTGGTTGGGGTCATGATCTCGGGGTCCTGGGATCAAGCCCTGAGTCTGGCTCCATGCTCAGAAAGGAGTCTGCTTGCAGATTCTCTCTCCCTCTCCCTCTGCCTCTTCTCCCCCTCCTCTTAAATAAATAAATCTTTCAGAAAAAAAAGAGCAGTGCCCGGGTGGCTCAGTCAGTTAAGAGGTCATGATCCCAAGGTCTTAGCAGAGAGCCTGCTTAGGATTCTTTCTCTCCCTCTCCCTCTGCCCCTCTCTCTGCACACACACGCGTGCTTGCTCACTCTCCTGCTCAAATACATAAATAAACAAACAAATAAAATCTTTAAAAGAAAAAAAGTAAAATAATTAAAAACTTTACAAAGTATTTTGTTAAAGCACCTACAGAAAGACGTTGTGAAGTGAGACATAGCACCTAGAGACAAATTGGCTTCAGCCACAAAGGGGATCAGAATACGGCACACAGAAATATGCCACGTTGGCGTAGTGATTATTTTAAGCTGAAGACATTTTTGAGATTCAACAGATTGGGGGTAGGGAGGGCGGCTCTGGGAGCTTCCCTTATCTGACTAAAAGCAGCAACTTCTGGGAAATGAGGCTGCCATAAATTCCTCTTCAGAGCTGATCTACTCTGAGAAGGGAGAACATGAATAAAACCGACCCAAAATCCCTTTTCCAGGACAGTTTTATGACCCCGAAGATGGAAAGACCTCTCATACCTATGTAGACAAACATTATCACAAACCTTCTTATCCTCCTCTTTTTTTCCTAAAACCCATTTGCCTTTCCTAAAGAAACCTATTTGCAAAATTACAAATCTTTTCTAAGAGGGACTTGACATTTTTGATGCTAACGTTTTCTCTCATTTTCATGTTGTTTCTACTGTAAATTTAAAAAAAAGGGATGTAGGGGCATCTGGGTGGCTCAGTGGGTTAAAGCCTCTGCCTTCGGCTCAGGTCATGATCTCAGGGTCCTGGGATGGAGCCCCACATTGGGCTCTCTGCTCTGCTTCTCCCTCCCCCTTTGCCTGCCTTTCTGCCTACTTGTGATCTCTCTCTGTCAAATAAATAAATAAAATCTTAAAAAAAAAAAAAGTGGGGATGTAAAAAAAAACCCTATTTGTTCTTCTGATAAGAAGGCTCTTCTTCCCTCCCTTTCTTCCATATTATATAATTCTATATAATTCCTTTTATATAATCCTTTAACTCCAACCATTTAAGAAGCTAGCTGCTTCATTTGATGGTTCTCTTGTGCATACAAAATAAACCTTTTCTCCTGTTCACCTGTCTTTTATCACTGTAATTTGCAGGCCCCAAGTACTCAACGTAAGAAGGTAGAAGAAACTGTTTTTCCCTCTCCTCTACTGCAAAAAAAGGAATTTGTTGGCTCAGCCCGCTGACCTGCTGAAAAGGTAGGTATGAGCCAGGCTCAGAGCTGACCACAGCCAGGGACTGGGGCATCACCAATCCTTTCTCCACCTCTCATTTCTCCTTCCAGTTGATCACTTTTTCTCACCACCTTACTGGTTTCTTCCACACAGCCGGCGGGGACACGCCCACCAAACGCCTCAGATGCATAGCTCCCGGGTTTTGCCACCTGACACAGGCTGAGACCCTCTTCATCTGGTTGAAGGTCAGAAATTCCCAGAACTTGCCCAGCTTGGAGAACATGCCTACCTCCAGACAATCACTGAGTTAAAGAAACAGACTGGTAAGAAACTGGGGGCTCTCCCTAAACCACATATTGAGAAGCAGTATTTCTTTTTTTTTTTTTTTAGCTTATCAACAGTGCTCAACTCCCAGAGGGCTGCACCCTTCTTGATTCTATCTTGCTTGTAATCAGAGAATTTCTGGGACAATGTTGGCCAATATTCTAGATTCCAATCTTCTCTACTGTGTAGCTCTTAAGTTTTCTCCCCACTCTGTACTCCCTTGATTCTGTATTATTTATCTTAGAAACTCAGACCCCCAACTAAACTGGGCTGTGCTCCTCTTTGGAGTGGATCTGGGATTACAAATTATCAAATAATGGTAATGGGGAGGGGGTGAAGCTCAGTCCTTGTTTCCCCAGACTGCCCACTGCCAGCTCTGTCTTCCATCCCCCTCTTGGCTTGGTTCCCCTTTGCCGAGACCCATCCTGCGCTCTTGCCCACAAAAGAACGTAAGAGAAGTGTCTCTACCCTTGTGAAGACTGTGTGACACGCCCTTCAAAGCTTCAGGGAGATAAATTTAGACATAAAACAGGAAGTAAATCTCTATGTGGCTGAGAGTGATCTAAGGGAACTTACTACCTCAAGATATTTTAAAGGCGAGGTGTGGGGGGGTAGTTCTTATTAAACATTCAGGTGGCTCAGAGTCACCTGGAAGGCTGGTAAGCTACATATTGCTGGTCTCATCCCAGAGTTTCTGTTTAGTTGGTTTGGGGTGGGGCCTGAGAATTTGCATTTCTAAAAAGCTGATGCTGTTGATCCAGGACCACATTTTGAGAACTGCTATGTAGAGGTTCAAGAAGGGACAGAAAACCTCTCTGGGCCACAGGGCTCTCATCAAAGGGAAGGTGTTGGGCTAGGTCAGCCAAAATGCTCTTTAGGACTGACATCCTGCTTAGTGTTAAACAGGGGCTACATGTGTACTTGTGTCAAGCTTTTCTCATTACCATGAAATAATTATCGACTACCTACATTAAGATACCATAGGGACGCCTGGCTTAAGCATCTGCCTTCGGCTCAGGTCATGATCCCAGGGTCCTGAGATCGAGTCCCACATTGGGTTCCTTGCTCAGCAGGGAGCCTGCTCCTCCCTCTGCCTGCCGCTCCCCCTGCTTGTGCTCTTTCTCTCTCTGACAATTAAATAAATAAAATCCTTAAAAAAAAGATACCGTAAAAATTTACAGGAGTTAAAAGCTCTGGTCTATATACAACAAAACCCCATTAAATAAAATTCATTACTGTCACTTATGGAAAACTTACAGAATATTTTAAGTGAATGCCCATTTGTTCATAATGTCAACTAGGCCCCTACAAAAGTGTTTCAAAGAAAAGTTTTCACTGAGATGGCTTTACAGAACAAATTAATAATTAGCATATAAGGCTTAGCATATAACTAATGTTTAAAGACCCTAAATATGATTTAAGCTACTGGTCAACTGAACATGTACTTCTCCTCCCCTTTTCTCTAACAAATCAATATTACTTGCAATTTAATTTAGTACTGTGTCCATCCTCCTGAAATAGCCATGCTTGTTCACAGCATCTAATTTTAGCAAACAACTAATATGGTAAACTTGAACTGTCAGTCATTTAAATATTGCCCCTCTGCCTCACACAAATAAATAGTATTTACATGTTAATTTGCTTAACTCAATCCTGGAGCAGCTCCAATTACCCTCCTTGGCTGGTCTTCGATCACATGTTCTCCTCCCTCTGGGACCTAATGCCTTTCTACTTAGAACCTTAGGATTGAAGAGGACCTAGTGTCCAGTCCAGTCCCCTAACCAAATGTGTCTTCAGGGTACCATGCCAAGGAATTCCCAGAAGGGACAGCCCACGAAATCGATCGCTAACACCTTGTGAAAGTCTGCTGAGGTCCTCCATCAGTCACCCCAGAAACCAAAGGTCACCTTTGGAGGCATGGAGTTGAGCCAGCACAAACATATTTACCCACCTCTCTACCTGACCGTGTTCACATGCAAAGGTTAATGTCATTAACTGGGAATGGTCACAGTTGCAAAACATATAAGTTGTACCATTATTATCCAGGAAATAATCATGCCTTCATTGCTCAGATTTATCTCTCGCGGTCCACCATTCCTAATCCTAGAAGTTTATTTCTCTTTTTTCTTGGCCCATCTGTAGGCCTTCAGTAAGTCTCTGGAAAACTAATGAGCTTCAGTACATTAACAGTACAGAGATCCTAAGGTTCAACATCATGCTCTGCCACTTTTTCATGTTTATATAATTTATCTCCTCAACGAGATCATAGGTTCCTAGAAAACACAGGATCTGTTTTATATTTCATGTCCCTTTTCTGCTATGCCTGAAGCAATAGTCAGGATCTGGAACCCCAAGTCCCCTTTCCAGGGTCTGGTTGGTTCCCTGAGGGCCATAAAAATGGAAGAGAGGAATGTTATATAGAGGACATTAAAGGCACTTAGCACCACTGGGTAAGTGACCAGCCCAAACCCTTATGGTGGGATTCTACCATGATGAAATGATACAGATTAATGGGGAGCCACTACTTCACCTCAAGGCCTAGAGCAGAACTGGCCTCATCTGCTCTCTCCATACTTCCTATCTTTAGGGGCCATCCTGATCCCACATTGCCTTTCAGCTGCATGACTAAATCCCCACCCTACCCCGTCATCTAGTTGGCCTTCGTTCCAAGGACCTGGGGCTGCAGTAAGGCATTCCCAAACAAGAGAGCAGGATATAACAGGATCTAATAAGCAGAATGAGCCAAGATTTACACAGAAGAACAGAAATACAAATACCACAGAAGATAAAAGTGACAAAAGACTGACTGAAGGTAAGTTAGGATCACTCAGAGGTCGGTGTATGTCTACCGTCTCGATGTTCTTTTAAGGTAAGCTGGCCCGTTTTTCATGCACCAGCAATATAGCCCCTTGATTGGGATACTCTTTGGGACCCCAGTTGAGCAGATCAGCTGGAGCCCTTCCTGGGGATCAGAGGAGAGGGGAACCCAAAGGGGGCTGGGGGTAGGAAGGGGAGCACTGCCCATGTTAGAAGCTGTTAGGAGCTAAATGACTATAAGAAGAATAAAGAGCCTTTCTCTCTCAGAAGAGTGAGCCTAGCAGATATCTGCACCCTTTTCTCCTGGGCCCTCTACTGGTCTTTGATTCTCTGGATATTTAACATTCTGACTCTGTGGAGGGAAAGAGAAGGAATCAAGTGGCCTTTGGCCTTTGGATTCTCATCAGAAGCCCCTCCTGCACTCTGCCCCTGATTACATCACTGACACACAGAAATACCGGTTCTCCCAAGGTGGAATGAAAGGCAGAGATCCCAGGTATCCCCAGAGCAAAGGTTCTCGCCTTAGCTTGAATATTACAATCAGATGGGGAATTCAGAAAAAAAATCACAGTGACCCGGCAGGACCCCCAAGCCAGTGAAATAAGATGGATGTAAGATCGGATATCAGTGTATTTTAAAACTCGCCAAATGGTTCTAATGTGTCAAAGCTGAGCCTCACTGGCCTGGAGGTTAAGCATCCCTTTTGTACATTAGAATACCCTGAGGGATACATTAAAAGCTACTATTGCCCCATTCGAGACCAATTAAAATTAGAGTCTCTGAGAACTACAGCCCAGGTATCAGCATGTTTTTCAGATTCCTTGGGTGATTCTTTTTGTGTGTGTATGTGGTGAACTACATAGAACATAAAACTTACCATTTTTGCCATTTTTAAGCATACAGTTCAGTGGCATGAAGTACATTCACAATATTGTGCACTACCCATTTCCAGAACTTCTTCACCATGCCAAACAAAAAGTGTATCCACTAAACAATGATTCCCCATTCTCTTCTCCCCTGCAAGCCCTGGTAACCTCTGTTCTACCTTCATAGTCTCTATGAATTTGTCACTTTTAGGCGCCTCATCTAATTGGAATCATACAGTATTTACCTTTCGTGACTAGTTTATTTCACTTAGTGGAATGCTTTCTAGGTTCATGCATGTTGTAAACCTGTGTCAGCACTTCCTTCATTTTTAAGGCTGAATAATATTGCATTGCATGTATGTACCACATTTTGTTTATCCATTCATTTGTTAATGGGTATTTGGCCTGTCCACCTTTTGGCTCCTGTGAACGAGGCTATGCATATTGGGGTACAAAGATCTGTAGAGCGCCTGCTTCCAGGTCTTTCGGCTATATACCCAGAAGTGGGATTGCTGGATCATATGGTAATTCTATGTCTTATTTTTCTCCCATTTCATTGAGATGTAATTGATGCACAGCATAATGAGTTGATTTACATATATTGTGAAGTGATTATCACAACAGTTTCGTTAATATCCATCATCTCATACAGATACAAAAATATATATATATGGAACGCTGCACAAATTTGCTGTCATCTTTGCTCAGGGGGCATACTGATCTTCTTTGTATAATCCCAGTTTTCGTATATGTGCTGCCAAAGTGCACGTTTAACTTTTTGATGAACTGCCATGCCCTCATGTGATTCTTTTTTAAGATTTATTTATTTTAGAGAGAGAGACCAAACGAGCGGGGTGAGGGGCAGAGGGAAAGGGAGAGAATCTCAAGCAGACTCCAGGCTGAGCACGGAGCCTGACACAGGGCTTAATCCCACAACCCTGAGGTCATGACCTGAGCCGAAATCACAAGTAGGATGCCCAGTCGACTGAGCCATCCAGGCGCCCTGCACTCATGTGATTCTTAAATAGAGCCAAACTTGGGGAACACTGATGTTCCTACTACCTCCTAAAAGAGTACTGATTGGTAGTTGGTAAACATTAGGGAGTGACTTCTTCATTAATTGTATAGCAGCCCAATGCAGTTGTTTTTGTCCCAAAGTCTAAACACTACTGGGTGAATGAATAGTACTTTTGAAAACCCCAACAAAGTGTCTTCTGGCCATGAGAAATGGCACCTCAATTGCAGTTCCCATTTTCAGCTGAAATGTGTCCCCAGTGATTTGTTAGTAATGATCATTTAAGTATCAGAGTTTCTGAATGATTTGCTTTGTAGATAACAAATTAGACTTGATTCATGCTCACTTTGGCAGCACATATACTAAAATTAGACCTGATACGAGACTTTTCCTATCACAATGCCATATCCATCATGATGCCTAAAATTATTTCTGTCATCATACCAGTGCTCAGATATGTTTTCTTGAATTGGAAGGAAAGGTGGCGATAATGAAGTGACTGTTGCACACGAATGTCTTCCATCTCAAAACACTGCTCAACTATCTGTTGATAGTTTCATGGGAGTTCAAGGGCAAGGGGATGATCAGATGACGCACAGAGGATTTTTAGGGCAGTGAAGATACCATCTGTATGATACCATAATGGTGGATACATGTTAGTATACATCTGTCTGAACCCACAGAATGTACCACGCCAAGAGTGAACACTAATGGAAACTATGGACTTGGGGTGGTTATGTGTCAGTGGAGGGTCATCAGTTATAACAAGTGCACCACTCTACTGAGGATGTTGATAATGGGGGAGGAGGATCATGCATGTGCGGAAACAGAGTACATGAGAAATCTCTATCTTTCCCTCAATTTTGCTATGATTCTAAAACCATGCCCTCCTCCCAAAAAGCCTTAATAAAAACTATCCTTTAATAGTATTTGGCACAGAGCCTGGCATAAGGTAGACATCAGTGGATATGTGTTAATAATTGAATGAATGAGTGAAAGAATGAATTTAGACAAATAAATGTATGGATGCTATGGATGATTCTATTATGATGAAAAAGCATGGAATACTATTACAACATTTAGTTACTATTCTAAAATTGAAATCAAAATGGGAAAATGCCCCTAATCCTTTGGGAGAAGGCAGCAAGAAGGGGCAGTGGATGTGGGGAGCCTTGTGTCTGAGGATGCACTGAGCAGCCTCAACACAGAGCTGAGTCAGAGGACATGAAGGGTGCTGGTATGGAATAAGGGTAAAAGACAAGGGGTACCACTTAAGTCACAAGACTCCTGCTCCCTTCCTCCCTGTTGTGTACCAATCCCAGGACCTGCAGGTTTTCTCCTGTGCTGGGCCTTTGGAAAACCTGTCCAGATATGAAATAACATGTTCTGGCGTTTTTAGTTCAAGTACCATCTAGACTCAAATTGAAAAGGAAGGAAGAGAAATCCATGAGTCAGTTTCCAGATTTGTATTTTGAAGGTTACATCAATGGATTTCCATAGAAAGAAACCACAAGCTTCTTGCAGACTGTCTGGATTCACAAAGACCTATGTCACTTTCAACTAATGAGGAAGGGCCCCTAAGTGTATCATCTAAAGATATGCATGAACTTTTAAGGTGCACCTAAAAGCCAGATCTTCACTCTCAATGTTTCTCCTTCCTATCTGTGTATAATTGTAATGGTTGGTATAGGAAAGGAAGCTGAATTACTGTTAATTATTTTGTTCCCAAAATTAATGTGCAATTTTGAGAGTGCTAACATACCCTGCATTTAATCCTCCCAAACACTTTTTATAGGTATACATTATCTCTCATTTAATTCTCATAATATCATTTGAAGCAGGTAGTATTATCTTCTGTTTTTTACAAATGTAGAAATTGAAGCTGAGAGGTTAAGGAAATTGCCTAAAGTCATGTCTCTAATAAGTGGCAGCATCAAGATTCAAATTCAGGGCTAATTCTAAAGGTCATAACTTTCCCTATTAAACCATTATGCCCCTTAAGAGAATCACAGCGGGTGAAATTACATAATAAAAATATTAATATTTGATTAAGAGAAGAAAAAGACCAATCATAAAATGTAATGTCAGTCCATGGTAGAGGGTGGTGGGTGCAGTTATCGAATAGGTTATAAAGCTGCAAAGTAAGAGGCACCTGGCTGTCTCAGTCGGTGGAGCATGAGACTCTTGATCTGAGGTCATGAGTTCAAGCCCCACACTGGGGGTAGAGCCTACTTAAAAAATAATAATAAAATTGCAAGGTGGAACACAGGACCTAGACTAGAGTGAAATGAGGCAGGTAGCCCTCCTGGGAGAAGAGGAGAAGCTGAGGAAGAGATGGGAGGGGATGGACACCTTTAGTATCCCGCTGAGCTGTATTGGACAAAGATCAAATTGGTAAGGATTTTGCCAGCGTAGAGGAGATAGATGTGCATTTTAACCCCCAGGCACATATGAGAAGCTGCATAAGCAACACCTTGTACATAGCAGACTTAGAAAAAAAGAAGTTTGTTGAATCTCAGTTTTAAAAGACCAGTCAGCTAATAAAGACTAGACCAAAAAAAAAAAACTAGAAGACTTGATTTCCATAATTGGCACATGCAGGTAGTAGGCTGTCATATCCGTTCAATGACTAAGAACAAAACAGGAAGGCACCAGAAGTGATTGGAAAAGGTTTACCAAGTCAAAGTGAGTGTGAAACAAGCTTCTGCATTTCTAAGGATAATAGCTTGCATTTGTTATCTATTACGCGACAGGCAGAGTTACTGCTTTACTTATATCAAGTCCCTTAATTCTGGTAACAGTTCTATACATACTATTATATTTTTGATCCCATTTTAACAGATGAGGCAGAAAATTAAATGACTTATCCAAAGTCATAAAACGAGAATCCGGCAGATCATTCTGGATCTTAAAGGTCGTGCGCTTAGCCACTATACTGCATTCTGAACTCTGCACTTAACACCGGATGAAAAAGTATAGTGACTGTGCTAGAATGTGATGGGAGAATGTATGGGGCAATTAACCACGTCGCCAGAGGTCAGGGAGAATTTGGGTGCCCAAACTGCTCCAGAAAATCCTGTTGTCCGGTGTGATGAAAAAGCTAATGGCACCGGAAATTGGGGAAGGAAGCCTTCTGTCTGAGCGTACCTGGCTGGTCACATTCCATAAACTGCTTGCTCTTGCCCCAAACTACTCTATAGTGTTCAATGGGTGGCAGTCTGACTCGGAGGAAACCAAGCAATTCCTGCTAAAAACGATCATTTCCAAGATCTGCCGCCCAGTTGAAAGAAAATTCTAGGCACAGATTTCGAGCAAATTTCCATTAGGTATCTGATGTCTAGGAACCACTTCCCCTATGCCATACACATCAACCCCTAAAACCAGGAAGCCTCGGCTGAGGTTGCCCAACGCGGGTGCTGGCACACTCAAGTCACTGAGTCAGCTGAGCGCGGCGGGGGGCGGGCGATAGAGAGCCGAGAGCTCCGGTCTCCGGCTTGAGGCAATCCTCCTCCCACGGTCTCGGGAAGCCCCGGCGCCGCAGGCTTCCTAGCCGAAGTGGAGCCGCCCGGGCGTAGCTCCTCCACCGCTTCCTCCCCCAGCTGCAGCTGCCCGACCGTTCCGGCTCAGCCCGGACTCCACCTCCCCAGTTCCGAGGCGCGCGCCTCCGCGAGCGGGCGGCCGCGGGGGAAGGCGAAGAAAGCGCGCGCGCGCACACGAGCGCAGAGGCCCCGCCCCGCCAGAGGCCCCGCCCCCTCGGCGCAGCAGGCGCGGCCCGCCGGCCGGGCTCCGGGAGGCAAACCTGTCTCGGCCCGGCGGGGAGCGGAGCTTCCTCCTCGGAGTGCGGTGCGGCGTCTCCGGGTTTGTCCTTCCGCCCCTGCCTCCGCGGCGCCGGGGGGAGCGAGGGGGCGAGCGGAAGGCGCGCTGGAGCCGAGGCCCGCGATGCGCCCTGGGGGAGCAGCGCAAGTCGCGGGGTCGCCGGCGTCGGACGGGTCGCTGTGCGGGGAGCTGCTGCAGGCCCCGCCGCCCCCGGCCTTGCAGCCGCCTCCGGCCGCGCCCTCGGGGCCGCCGCTCCCCGCCCCGGCCGGCGCGACCCTCAACCGCCTTCCGGAGCCGCTGCTGCGGAGGCTCAGCGGGAGCCTGGACCGAGCGCCCGAGGGCCGGGGCTGGAGGAGGCTGGCGGAGGTGGCGGGGAGTCGGGGGCGCCTCCGGCTCAGGTGAGGGACGGGGGGCGTGGGGCACGCGGGGCGGGAGCGAGCGGGCCCGGGGGGCGGGGGAGAACCGACGCTCCGGCGCCTGGAGTGGGGCGGGTGCCGCTGCGGTGAAAGGCGCGGGGAGGGGGGACTCGGTCGGGAAAGCGTGGGAATGCCAGAGATTCGAGGTTGGACCCTCCTCGAGGGCTGAAAGCCAGAAGTGGAGGTCGACCCAGGAGGACCCGGAAAGAAGGCAGGCTGCTTGGAAACCGCTAGGACAGGGCAGTCATTCCAAAGGACCTAGGGTACAAAAGAACGGGACGTGGGCGCAGACCGGGAACACCTAAGGAAGGCTAGGAAGCAGAAGTGCAGGTAAAGAGGTAATGAAAGGGAAGGGCTTGGGTGCAGGATTGCATGGAAGTTTTTAGATAGGGGAGGATGATGATGGGAAAGGCTGAAACTAAAACTAGCGTCTTCCTCCGTCAAACCAGCTTACCAGGGGCTCTTCTTGACCTCACCGTGAGCACTGAGCTCAAAGTAAAACTGTTTTCCTCTTCCCAGACTAGGAACTGCGAACTTTTGGTCTCAGGACTTCTTTACACTGTTAAGAATTATTGAGGACCCCCGAGAGTTTTAATGTGGGTTTTATGTATTGCACACATACAATGTATGCTGATAGTTATCATATTAAAAATTGAAACTAAGAAACGTTAAAAATGTTAGCTTATTTTAAAAGAATAACCAGTTACATGTCAACCGAAATTACATGGTTTTGTGGGAAAACTTTTCCAAAACAAACGAACAAAATTTGTTAGAAAAGTGGCATTGTTTTACATTTTAAAGATCTCTTTGATGTTTTGTCTTTATTGCAGAGAACTGACCTCTTTTATGTGCCTCTGCTTTCGGTCTGTTGTACTATCCCAGGTCATGTAACACTGGATACTCCACAATGTACACTTCCTCAGAGAGTGAAAGAAAACGATAAATAACATCTCAGTGTTACTGTGAAAAGTCGTTTTCACCTTGAAGATCCCATGACAGGGTCTCAGGAATGCACTAGGGATGCCCAGACCCCACTTATAACCACTCCTCTATTTGGTCTGCCTGGCTGGGAATCCCTTAGAAGTTTTTTGTTGTTGTTGTTACTGTTTTTTTAACTTCTCATAGGACTAAACTTTCTCTTGGACTATAATTATTTGTACACTTTCTTATGAACGCCTTGAGAACAGGGGGCATCCGTTAAGATTCTGTGTTATGCATAGAACCTACCTTAGACACCATACTCTTGAATTGAGGGGAGTCATTCATTCACAATTTTATGTTTATAGAGTACCTGTTAGGAGCTGGAAGTTCCAGAAGATAAAAAGATGACAAATATTTAGTTCCTATTCACAAGGACCTCTCTAGTAATGGACTGTTATTCTGGGACATTAACCAACAACAGGTTAAATGCTATGTTGGGTGTGAATAATAATAACAATGGATTGTTATCACTTATTGAGCACTTAGTATATAACAACACAGTAAGCGTTTACATGCATTATCTACTTTAGCTCTTGCAGCAACCTCAAGTTTCAGAGTTTGGGGTTAAACCAGGATCATGATGATTTAGCGTTCTTTGGCCACAGAGAGGAATAATGATGTGAGGTTGGAATTAACAATTGATAAACTTGTAAAATTGAGCAGACAGATGGCACAGTTTTCTGTTCTAGGAAAAAACGTGCTTCTCTTAGGGAGAGGGGGCTGTGCAAAGAAAATCCAAAATATTATTACACTAGGTCTGTAGATTTCTGAATTTCTAGACTTAATAACAGTGTAAAAAGTTGTCTTTTGGGGGGATCCATCAGATCATTAGATCTGTGATTGGTTAGTTTGTGATTAGTACACTAGTTAAGGAAGGCTCTGGACTTTCCTGAGGAGGGCCGGGGAGTGAGGACTCCTAATTTGGCAGTGGAAGACAGAAAAGAAAGGAGGGCCCTGCCACCGAAGAAGCGTGGCCCAGGCGGTGGATACCTGACATCAGGTGTTCAGTGTTCTTCCCCGAGCCTTCAGTCCGGTTTTGCCAAAGGCTGCAGAATGGTTCGTGTGGCAAACAGAAAAAGTCTGAAGCCACATCTCTGGTGAAGGTAGTATAAGAAGGGCAATCGCCTTGAAGGCAACAAAGGGCAGGCATTCATGGAATCGGGCAAATTCCAGGGTGGGCTGTCTGAAAAGAAATAGACGGGATTTCACCAGTCTTTCAGGGTGATGAAGATTAGTTCAAAATAGGTGATTGGTGGTGGGAGTCGGGGCACCCCTGCAAGTTAGAGATTTGGGGAATAGTAAAGTCACAGACCTACTGAAATCAGAATTAAACCGGCATAACAAAAAGTTAGCACTGGGCGCTTAGGGGCTGGAGAATGACATCTGAGTGGGTAAGGTAAGATGGTGATGCTTACTCTATTTAAGACAAAAAAGCTATTTCAGAGTAATTTCATACTGATGCTAGAAGAGCATCTATGATAGCAGAAAGTCCCAGAGGTATTTTTCTGTAGTGTCAGACCAAGGAACTGAAGTGTGAGGGTCCAAGTGGACAGTAGTTCCCATGAGGTTGTGAACTTTTTCCCTAAAATTTTCCAAGGTTGCCTATTGTTTTCTTCCCTTTTTTCTGACTCTACACATGTTTCCTTAAATAGATGAGAATGTAATGAAAAACCCCAAGAGTCCTTCCTGAACTGTCCCATCAAGGATTAGGAGTAATTGTAAATGTTTTCATACAATTAGGAGTGACTCGGGGTCAGTCCTGGCTTACGGTTTGGTTCCCACAACCGTGTGCATACGGGAGTACCCTAAATACAGACCCAGCCCCAATTCCATTCCAGACCTCCCTGATACTGAACAACCTGTCAATGCAGATAGAAGCAGGTTCTGAGTGTCTTGCCCAAGCTACATAAACTGTGTCATGGTGTCACCACACCCTGAAGGTGACAGCTTTCAGGAGGCTCTAATGCTGCCTGGACTCCATGCAGGAGGGAGCTTAGGAAGGGGGCTCTGGGACGCGGACCGAGGAAGACCATCGCTGCGCACCTACTGCAGCTGCAGACTTCTGCCCTCCAGTGTATAAGAATGAGAACGTGTGCAAAGCTGAAACAAGGGCTCTGCTCCTGTCTCTGTCCCTCCGGTCTGTCTCTTCAGTGTCTGAAATTTGGAGTGCTGGAGCCAGGCTTTGTGTCTCTTTATCTCTGTGTCTTCACCGGATCCCTTTACCAGTGTATCCTTAAGTCTCAGGACTATACATACTTAGGTGGATTCCTCTCCGTTCATATCTTCAGTCTGTATCTTTGCTTTGAACCCCCTGGATTCGTACCTGTAGATGCCGATTTGCCATCTCCTCTTGAGTAACTAAGATATCTTAAGCGTAGCATATCCCAAACTTGGCATGTCTTCCCCCACAGACCTGTTTTTTATGCTGTCTTCTTTGTCTCAGGAAATGGCAGCTGCACCCCTCCGATTGCTCAGGCCCAAAACTTCAAAATGATTCCTGACTCCACTTTTATACACCATGTGTGTTTTATCAGCCGTCCGTGTCTGCTGCGGCTTCAGTGTGCGTCCAGAATCCAGCCTCCCCGCACCAGCCCTGGGCAGCCCCTGCCCTCCCTTATCTGGATCATTCCAGGAGCCACCTGACTTCTCCCACTTTGCCCCTGCCCCCAGGCTGTTGTCAGCGTAGCAGTGAAAATTATTACTCTTTTGAATCATCCAGTTGGATCTTAACCTTTCCTCTGCTCAAAACCCTTTAGTTGCTTTTCTATTTCAGGATAAAAACATCAGTTGGTTACCAGTTATCTCCTGGACCGTGTTATTTTCCTCCCTTTCTCTACTCTCGGCACACTTGCTTTCTTGCTTTTGGCTTGAACACAGGAGGGTCCTTGGACTTGCTTTTTCCTCAATCTGATAATCTCCACAGGTGAACCATATGACTTTACCTCTTCAGGTGTTTGCTTATTAGTCACCTCCTTCAGTGAGGTCTTCTCTGATCACATTATTTAAAATTACCCCATACATCTGCTCCAGCATTACTTAGCCCCCTGCTTTGCTTTGTTTTTCTCCAGAGCGCTTATGACCGTTGGATGGGTACATACCACATACACCTCTGTTTGTTGGCCTGTGCACGCATATATATATTTATATCTTGTAGGAAAATCCAGGATGATAGGGAATTTTGTCTTGTTTGCTTCAGTATCCTAAATACCTAGGGAAGACATTGGGAGGGTATGTGCTGTTAAGTGCTGTGAAATGTGTAAGCCTGACGATTCACAGACATGTACCCTGGGGCAAATAATACATTATATGTTAATAAAAAAACAAATTTAAAAAATATATATAATAAAAAAATACCTAGGGAAAATGGATGGCCTGTTAAGATTAATAAGTAGTTGCTGAATTAATGAATAGAGATTTCAAAGAGTAAATGTTCCAAGAAGAGAAGCAAAAGAACCTAAAAGCAGTGCCGTGGTTTGTACCCAAAGGGATGTATGATGTGTTCTATTTGATTATATATTTTTTGAAGTGAAGAGAAATACAAATATATTTTCTTAAAAGCAAAGCCCATTTGTTTCGGTAATAGTCTTTTAACTTAAATGAGAAATTCCAAATTAGGGCTGGTAGAAACCACTTCAAAGCACAGTCTTACAGGAATGTAACTAAAAAAGGAAAGAAAGAGTCTAGGTATACAGAAGCATCATCTGAGCTGAAAGCCAGTGCCCAGGCGGAAAATCAGTAAAAAAGAAAAGGAGATACCGAATCTTGTTTTTCTCTTGTGCGTCCTGTATTGGAAATTTTTGTCTACTTCAGCTCGACCTCTTTCTTCATTTGGAAGAAAGAGGTCAAATTGTTCTTCGCTTTTTTCTGAATCAGTATAAACATCAAAGCATCACTTGGTTGCATTTGGTGAGATGGCTTCTGAATTTTATGTACAAAATTTTGACCACCTTTCTGAATCATTAGAAAATATATATATTTAGCATATAGCATCCTTGTTTTTATAGATCTCATGTTCTAATTATCTAAAAGAATGATTATCCTTCTATTGTCTCTTATACTGGTTTCTTGACCTGGGTGTTACAGGGACTAACAAAAGAAAATTTTACCGAATAGAGGAGCGGCGGGCATCTGCAGCTTTCATTGTTGCTGTCATCATTGTCGCCATTATTCCATAGGAGAAAGGACATTTTAACACTAAAAAAATAGGAAAGGCCATCTCACAGTAAAAGGCAGTCTTATTGTCCTTATCTTTATCATTTTGCCATGGACTTCAGATTGTGCTACCACTGGTCTACCGTCCAAAATTTGGGAACAGTTAACAAAAATAGAGTATTGAATAGACACATTTAACCGAGACACTTAGAAAAGAATACCTACTGAGTGTAGAGACAGGAGGCCTTGAAGGAATGATCAGGTTACCAAACTAGTAACTACTCAAAAACTTTTTAGGGAAAGCGAAAACAGTTTCAGAAATCAGCACAATCAGGAAATTATTGTTCTCTTAATAGCCCATATTTTTATTACATAATAACTCACTTTTATTGAGTGCTTATTATTTGCCAAGCACTGTGCTAAGTACTTCTAGCATGGATTATCTAATTTAATTCTCACAATCCTATGAGATAGATGATACTAGTATTGAAATTATTTTGGTTCAATACATTTTTTTCTAAAGTTATGAGATTACCAACTTCACCACAGAATTATAAATCTTGAGTGGCCATTATATAAATGCTATGGTAGCCTTTTAAGAATGTGGATTAAGAATATTCCAGGAGCACTTGAGTGCTCAGTGGGTTAAGTGTCTGACTCTTGATTTTGGCTCAGGTCATGATCTCAGGGTGGTGAGATTGGGCCCCATGATGGACTCTGCACTGAGCAGGGTGCCTACTTAAGATTCTTTCTCTGTGGGGCACCTGGCTGGCTCAGTCAGTTAAGCATCTGCCTTCGGCTCAGGTCATGATCTCAGGGTCCTGGGATCGGGTCCTACATCAGGCTCCTTGCTCAGCGGGGAGTCTCCTTCTCCCTCTCCCTGCTCTGCCTGCCTCTCCCCCTGCTTGTGCTATCGCTTTCTCTCTCTCTCTGACAAATAAATAAAATCTTTTTTTAAAAAATATTCTCTCTCTATCCCTCTCCCCCTACCCCTCTGTCTAAAAAAAGAAAAGAATGTTCCAAGTCATATGAAAACTTGCTCACCTTGCATCTGGCACAGCTATGGTACTGTTATGTCTGACCCTTTGCATCTATCCATCCTCCAGCCTTCTTAGTTAAGATTGAAATTCACGTAGCAGTCATTCAGTTGTGAATAATTAATATACGCAAGACAGATTTTAGGTATTGAGGGGTTAAAAATACGAGGTTTCTATTTTCAAGGTGTATTGTGATCTAGTTAGGTAGAGAAGACATGCCCGTGAAAGAAAAGCTCATGGTTTTCAGGCAAAATTGTGTCAACTGAGAGAGAGCGGGGGTCTGCAAACAACAGTTCCTGAGCCAGATTTGGGCCACTGCCCCTGGTTTTGCAGTTTATGGGCTAAGATTGGCTTTCGTATTTAAAAAATTGTAAGACAAAACCAAAGACAAAGAAGAACATGCAATACACTGTATGGCCTGCAAAACCTGAAATATTTTCCCTGTGGCACTTTACAGGAATTTGTCAACCTTTAATATATAAGATAAGCACCATCAGGAGACTATGTCTAACATGTGCTTGAGGGATTTGTGTGGTCCGGGTGAACCTCACAGAGAAGCTAGAGTTTACATTGGAGTATAAATTGGAAGGAAAGGGAGAAGTCGCTTCGAGGTGCAAATTCTCCAGTACATCATGGAGATTACCTAGTGGCTTTGGTTGGCTTTTGTTGGTTATGTCTCTTCCGGAAGATTTTTGGGGGCTTTTTTTTTTTTTTCCTTCTGTTGAATGTTTCATACTTGTGCTTTCCCTTTCTGTGAAATGGTTGAAGTCCATACTCCTTGTTCAATTATTTAGGGCCTTCTGCAGTCTGATCTTAACCTGTCTTTCTAACCTTGTACATGCTGACCGAACACAATGACATTGAAAAGGAAATGGTATATGTATGTTACATAGTGATAGTAAAAAAAAATAGTTTTAACAAAAGGACAGTGAGACAGAAAGTAGATTCTTTGGAGCAGAGGTCAGCAAACTTTCTTTAAGGAGCTAAATGGTCCATGTGTTCAGGTTTGCAGGGCGGTGACTCACCTCTGCTGTTATAACAGGAAAGCAGCCATCCACCTTTGTAACCGTGTGTGTGAAGGAGCGTGGCTGTGTTCCAACGAAACTGTTTTACAAAATCAAGTGACCCACAGACCAGCATGCATCTTACCCCTGTGTTAGGGTATTTCTAACTTTGAATGTCAGTTTTTTTGTTTTGAGGGGCGGTTGTTTTGTTTTGTTTTTAAAGATTTTATTTATTTGACACAGAGAGAGAGATCCCAAGTAGGCAGAAAGGCAGGCAGAGAGAGAGGGGGAAGCAGGCTCCCTGCTGAGCACAGAGCCGCTCTATCCCAGGACCCTGGAATTATGACCTGAGCCCAAGGCAGAGGCTTTAACCCACTGAGCCACCCAGGCGCCCCGGAATGTCAGTACTTTGAATGTCAGTAGCACTGATAGTCTTTTACAAATTATTGAAAAAATGAGCACACATAGGAAAAATTCGACAGTGTAAAAGGGTTGATAGTGAAAAGTTGAATCGCCCAGCTGCACGCTTTGCTGCTCTGGCTCCCCTCCTTAGGAAAATC
The DNA here is from genome assembly GCA_028646535.1 of Procyon lotor. Lineage (NCBI taxonomy): Eukaryota > Metazoa > Chordata > Mammalia > Carnivora > Procyonidae > Procyon > Procyon lotor. The sequence goes on along the minus strand of CM053616.1, from coordinate 10,566,013 downwards.
ACTACTAGTAGTTTCTTGGTTATCTTTTCAAAGTTACTTCTGTACATATAAGAACAAACAGATATTCTCACTAATAGAAATGATATCAAGCAGAACGAATACTGTTCTGTATCTTTATTCATATGAGTACATATGTAGGCACACGCCTTTGCTAATACAAAATGCGGTATGTGAAAAGTTTTTTCATTTTTCAAGATGTCTCAAAGATCTATGCCCTTTTTTGGTCAAATTATGCTTTATAAAAGCATAAGGCAATAGAGAAATGTACCTGATCTTCCTAATCTGTATTTCCAAATTAAAGTAAAAAGTTTGGTCAGTATCAAAGCCAACTTTATTTCACATCCTGTCTCAAGATTTCTCTCATCTTCTGGGGCGCCTGGGTGGCTCAGTGGGTTAAAGCCTCTGCCTTGGGCTCAGGTCATGATCCCAGGGTCCTGGGATCGAGCCCTGCATCGGGCTCTCTGCTCACAGGAGAGCCTGCTTCCTCCCCTCTCTCTCTGCCTCTCTGCCTCTCTGCCTACTTGTGATCTCTCTCTGTCAAATAAATAAATAAAATCTTTAAAAAAAAAAAAAAAGATTTCTCTCATCTGATTTAGTTTCGGGAGCTGAGTTGGAGAAGGGCATAAAGAGGAATTCCCTGTGGCGACAGGAGGAGGAGGAAAGGACAGTAGCATTCATGATGGAAATAACTTTTTACCACTCAGCGAGTCATGGTTTATCCCTACAACACCTGCAATCATGCCAGACACAGAGCAGGTGTATCATGTTGGAGAAAACTGTTGACTTGAATTAAATCTGTTTGTTTGCAGTTGTCTGGACTTGGAGCAGTGTTCTCTTAAGGTCTTGGAGCCTGAAGGCAGTCCCAGCTTGTGTTTACTGAAGCTGTTGGGTGAGAAGGGTTGCACGGTCACGGAGCTGAGCGACTTCCTGCAGGCTCTGGAGCACACAGAGGTTCTTCTGCTTCTTAGCCCCCCAGGTAGGTTCTTCTCTGGGGTCTGTTCTCCAGGAATTCGTGGAGACAGACTTAGAACAAAATGTCTCATTTGCCAGTGAATTGTATTAAATATTTTTGGAAAATGTAAACGTATGGAGACTCATTTGTTCCCTGCAGGTTGAGACTAAAGAACACACAGAAAGCAAGTAAAACACATAAACATTGATTGAATTGTGGTTCAAAAACACTTTGGAGACAAGTAAAACAATTTGGATTTAACGTGTGTATCAGACATTAGGGAATTATCATGTGATAATGGTGGTGTAGTCTAGAAGAATGTCTTTGTTCCAGTGAGGTGTGTGCTAAAGTATTTAGGGGATGAGGCTCCTGGCTGGCCAAGTGGGAGAGCCTGCAACTCTGATCTCAGCGTTGTGAACTCAAGCCCCACATTGGATGTGGAGCCTGCTTTAAAAACACAAAACGTGAGGCACCCGGGTGACTTAGTCGCTAAGCATCTGCCTTCGGTTCAGGTCATGATCCCAGCACTGAGCCCTACATTGGGCTTCCTGCTCGGCCGGAAGCCTGCTTCTCCCTCTCCCACTCCCCCTGCTTGTGTTCCCTCTCTCAATGTTTGTCTCTCTGTCAAATAAATATATCTTTAAAAAAATTTAAAAAAGCAAAATAGTTAAGAGTAAGATTTCTTTTTTTTAAGAATTTACTTACTTATTTGAGAGACAGTGAGATAGAGAG
>CM053616.1:10530813-10564229 GCA_028646535.1 Procyon lotor | reverse complement strand
AGGAGCCTAGAATCATGACCTGAGTCAAAAGCAGATGCTTAACCGACTGAACTGTTCAGGCGCCCCTTGGGGTAGGACTTCGTAACTCGTGTTGAAATAGTGCAGCCGAGGCTCAATTAGTAGAGCCTGTGATTCTTAATTTTGGGGTTGTGAGTTCAAGCCCCACACTGGGGGTAGAGTTTACTTTGAAATGGTGGAAGGTAGGAAGGAAGGGAGGAAGGGAGGGAGGGAGGGAGGGAAGGAAAGAGGGAGGAATAGTGCAGCCAAAAAAATAAATATGTATTTATTAGTATATATATGTATATAAATGAGATAAAGCAAACATGACAGATATTTATTATTTCAGCAACATCATACTTTTGAAATGTTGATTCAACCATAATTTTTTTTTTGATATACCAATATTGAGTGAGATCTCTCCCTTGCAAGGTCAGGTTGAGGAATAGGAAACAGCCCCTTGTCTCCACACTGACAGGTAGAGTTGGTCCCCTGCAGCAGTGTCAGGCAGGAGAGACCATGTGAATAAGTCGCCTGATGACAGCAGCCCTGCGGACCTCCTTTCTCAGGGGTCAGTTCACCATCGTAGGTTCCATTAGAAGCAGAGAAGCCAGTCGGGGTTGGGAGGACCATAGTCTAAGGACTCGTGCTCTCTATTTTACATGGTTTTAATGTATGCCGTTTTTATTACATAACCAGCCTATTTGTGATAACATTTTGAAGTTAATGTGAGGAACCTAAAATTATAATTCAGATCATATTTTTATCAGTTCCAGGGTTCAGGAATCTTCTAACTGAAAAGTCTTGAAGGAGGTTGGGCTTCAAGAGAGACTGAGGACAGCCCTGTTTTCAAAGAATTGGCTTGTTTTCACCTTTGCCCCTCCTTTCTTTTTACTGGCTTCCTTCTAGTAATGACTCTCTGTGTAGTTGCAAGGTCTCTACTGACTGTTCCTTGCATTCATCTTTGTCCCGGCAAAAATCATAAGATTCACTCTAGTTAACTAAGTTCAGTGACATGCCTGTCCCTACACCTGTCACTGTGGCAGGAGAGATGGAACGTGCCCATTTGCTGGCTTAGAGCCAGGAGTGGAGTTGGGTTGAGTCAGCTTTTCAGAAACTACAAGGATCACCCAACAGAAGTGGGCCCGTTGGAGGGAGAAAGGGTGTAGCAAATGCAGGGAGGTAACTGAAGAGTCTGCTACGAAGGGAAAGGACCTAGATTACTAATCAGGAATTTTATACTCTCAGCTCATCCTCTGCTTCCCAAGGCCTAATGCAGATGATGAAATAGGTCTCCTACAAATGCCTCCTTTGAGTTACACATTGCATTGGATGCCTGACACCCGTTCCTCGGGGCCTCTTCATTCCAAGAGGTCATCTGTAACTAGTCTAGATGTTACATCTAGACCCCTGTCTAGACAGAAGTGTTGTCACCAATCAGTGAACTTCTTCGTAAGATGACATTGGTTAACTTTTATATCCCCGGGGCCTTGCATCTTACCCAGGAGTTGTGACGATTGAGATCTGGTAGTTAGGGCACTCAGCTACTAAGTCCTCCTACTTCCTAGCGTACCGTACCAGGGCCTCCAAGAACATAAGAAACCTCTCCAGGAAGTAAATAGAACTTTTATATCTCATTATCTTTTTTCAGTAATTACCCTAATTATTGGTTGCCAAGTCCGTAAGACGAGAGTAAGTCATCTCTGCCTGCAGAGTTGAAGGAGTTACATGACGCGATGCCGTGTGAGATTGCCTCCAGGCGACCGCAGGGGCTTCGCATCTCATGATCTGTGCTGGGACCACTCACCTCTGGTCTCGGGCTTCCCCATCTTCAGTTTCCCATGCCTGACACTGGGCTCTCCTGAAATTGAGTCACATGTTTTTTCTGTGTAACAATCTGCCCGAAGTTTTTGACAAACCAGCGGTGAATAGGAGCCAACCTAATAAACGTCAGTAATCTAATCCCTTGACAGGTCCATTTCTGCTCTTTGTGTTTTTCTCCAAATAGTAGGATTAGAACTTTACCATCAGTGTTTCCCATATAGATCATTCTGGTATTTGGCCTACAAGTTTCTTCAGAGTTACCCCCTAGAAATTCCTTGCATTCGAGGGGAGACCAGGAAAAGGAAAGCAGTTTCTATTTAACATTTCTATATTAACAGTTATTCACTATTTCTGTGAACTTTTATGTCATGTTAGCTGTATAGTATCCTTTGGGAATCAGTTGTTTCTTGAATATTAAGTATTGATTTTTGAGGACATATTTTAGGATCTGATAAAGCTCAGTAATTTCAAGAAGAGGTAATTTACTGTTCGCTTTTCTATGTGCATTTATGTGAATCTAAAACTCACTGTATTTGCAGATACTAGAATAAAGAAAATAAGAATTGTAGAGAAAATCTTAATTTTTATTAGATATCGAGAATAAAAACTTGTTAAGAAGGTAAGCTCTGATAGAATCAACTTTATTTGGGACTTTACTCATTCATTCAGTAAACACTTACTGGATTCCAATACCTTTGCTCTTCCAGACGTTGCACTGGTACTCTGATTCAAAGATAACTAGAACCAAAATTCTCGCCTAGGAAAAGTTCGTAGTCTAACAGGAAAGACAAACCTGTAAATGGTCACATCCAACACAATTGTAAAAACAAATAGAGCAAGTCTTATCTGATCTTTGGGTTTTCCTTTTCAGTGTATTCCTATTTTTGGTGAAAAGACAATATGGAAATATTCTCATGTGTTCTCTCTTTTTTGCAGTAAGATAGTTTTCATAGGAGGATATTAGTTCTTATTCCACAGAAAGTCCAGTGACTTTTCTCTCTGGAGAGGTCTGCTTTTGGTGAGTAGGGTGAGTTCTCAAAGATGGTGTGAGCCTCTGAACAGACCTTTCCGACCCAAATGCAAGAAAAAGAGGAAACTTTAGATTTATTTTAGTTTTATTTTGCCACATTCCATTCTGGTTGTTTGTGGGCCGACAGCCAGAGATAGCCATAGGAGATGGCTATAAAAAGAAGTTTCTCTGTGTTTCGAGAAACTGAGTTTCTGTCATGTATTTGTTTTGGTGGCCCAGCGGTAGCTGGGGCAGTGTCCCTGCCTCTAACTAGAATGATCCCCTTGACTAGGAGCCAGCCTCAGTGGTCGCTCACTTACCATGGCATCTAAGGTTAACTCATCCCTAAATTCTTGCTTTCCATGGGCTCTGACACTTAATATATTTTCTGAAGGAGCCCCATAGGATTGAGGTTTATCCTCTTCCACTTTCTCTCTAATTGGGCTTTTATCATAGCACACGGATGGCTAACTGCTCCCCATGCCCATTTCCCAGCCTGATCATTTCCCTATTTTACTGTTTTCGTCCTCTCAGTGGGAATTCGAGGGGAGTGGGGGCACTAAATGAGTGTGCTGAAATTGCTGGAACCAGAAGTCGGTAATGATTTTTTAGATCTTTATTTTCTCATTAAACGATCAAAAATCCTGATCCCAGAGCAACTGACATTGGTATCTCTATCCTTCACAAATGTCATTGAGCCTAGATGTGCAGTTCAAGATGTTCTTGTTTTTCTTCCTTTAAGTGAAAACATTTTGAGTGATTATAAGCTCCATCAGTTATGTAGTTATGCAGATCACAAAATGGCTGCCAAGGAAGTAATGCCCTGGCCCGGAATTGGTTAAGCAGAGGCCAGAGGATAGGAGATATTTAGAGAGAATTAACATTTGATATATGGGTTTCGTTAGATGAATCCCAGGGTTCCAACTCCAGTTCTGTGATGTTATTTTATTTCCTTCTTTATGTAAAAGGTACTTTACTCTCCGTACATTCTAGACGGGTCTGGCTGAGATCTCTTCAGTCACATCTTTTCCACTTGCCCCACACCTTTTTTGTCTTTAAGACAGGAGCCAAGGGGTACCTGGGTGGCTCAGTTGGCCAAGCGTCTGCCTTTGGCTCAGGTCATGATCCCAGTGGCCTGGGACTGAGCCCTGCATCAGGCTCCCTGCATCAGGCTCAGTGGGGAGTCTGCTTCTCCCTCTCTGTCTCATACGCTCCTTCTCTTTCTTGCTCTCTCTCTCAAATGAATAAATAAAATCTAAAATCTTTTTTTTTTTTTAAGATTCTCTTTATTTATTTGACAGAGAGAGAGAGATCACAAGATGGCAAAGAGGCAGGCAGAGGGGGAAGCAGGCTCCCCGCCGAGCAGAGAGTCTGATGCGGGGCTCGATCCCAGGACCCTGAGATCATGACCTGAGCTGAAAGTAGAGGCTTTAACCCACTGAGCCACCGAGGCGCCCCTAAAATCTAAAATCTTAGAAAAAGACAGAAACCAAGATTGTTGAATATTATTCTCTAATTTCTAAAATACTTTTAGTTCAGAACCATCATATCTTTACAGTTCTGTGAAGGAACAGAAGTGTGCCATTATGAACATTTAAATTTTAAATGTGAGCAATTTAGCTAGAGTCACAGTTAGTCACATAAGTGGATTAGACCCAGGTCTACTGTCCCTGACCTAAACTCAATGTCATTTCCATCATGCTAGGAAGTTTCTGGGTTATTGAGGAAACTTGATGATGAATTATTCCCCCAGTTGCCTCTTGACTTGTGGACTGCAGTTTTTTTGTCCTTGCACATTAAAAAGTACTCATATTAGATCTCATTTACAAAAGACTTTCGTTGTTGCGTGAGTGACAAAAATTTTTGAAAGGAAAATATCAAGCAGAAGAGGCAACAATGGTGTGGATGGGAATAAAGGACACAGGAGGAGGAGAGACAAAGGGAGTTGTGAGGTCTGAAAGAATGTGCATCTGCGCTGAGGTATTCAGGGTCACTGGGCAATATGGAAGCATACGGGATATCATGAGGAGACTAGGTTTAGCCACAGGAGGTGCAAATGTAAACTGACTTGTAGGAGGGACATACATGGACATGCTTTGGTTGTGTCGGGGGGAGATTGTTGGAGGAAGAGATCGTTTTTATTCTGGGACAGGATGAGGCACTTTTCAATGATAGCTTAGAAATTTTCAGAATAACTCTGAGGAAGAGTTTAAGATAGAAGCTGACGGAAAGAAATTTTGGTTCGCAGCCTCTGAGAACAGATGTACTGTTATGTATGCAATAGATTTGTTCCTGGAAGAGCTGTTTGTAAATTACATCAGTATTTAAATGCACCCATGGGCTACCTGGGTGGCTCAGTCGGTTAAGCTGCTGCCTTTGGCTCAGCTCATGATCCCAGGGTCCTGAGATCGAGACCCACATCTGGCTCCCTGCTCAGTGGGGGGCCTGCTTCTCCCTCTCCCTCTGCTGCTCCCCCTGCTTGTGCTTTCTCGCTTGCGCTCTCTCTCAAACAAAATCTTTAAAAAAAAAAAAAAAAATTTAAATGCATCCTAAGAGAGGCTAACTTAAAGGGAAGCTATGGTGACTCCTTCTGTCAAGTCAAGAATCACTCTAACTTATTTGTTTTGAAATTCCAGCAGGTTTTTAGTTTTATTGTTCAGTATCACAAATCTGTGATCTACATAGGTGTGTGTTGAATGAACGATCCTCGTGTTCCATCGTACCTAGTTCAGATTGTCCCCGGTTTACAGGAAGTCAAGTAACCTCTTTGACTTCTTTGCAGATGTTATCTGAAAATAGGCTTGTTTGCCAGGAAACTGTGCATTCACCCTTTAAAATAGAACTTTCATTTGTTATGCCTTGGTACACCCTCCATAGCTCCGTGCCATCTTCTTTCCTTACCTTTGTTCGGCACCTTCTGACTAGTGGGCGCCCCGCAAAGGTGGTTACAGGTTGACCATGGTTCCCTGCCGCACAACACTATGTGGGAGGAAGGAAATTTGTGTGGTTAAGGCATGGGAGGTATTGCGACTTCTTGTCTTTACTACTCACCAAGAGCGGTTTCCAAATCACATTGTGCCTTTCAATTCTCAGTCTTTGAAGCATTGAGTAATAAATATGTGTATTTATTTTCTTGCTTATTAAAGACTAGACTACTGAAATGGATGGTCCAGGACGGATGTGCAAACTGAGCTTAACATACATTAGAAATCATGTAGTGTTGTCTCCCACACAAAGGAAGGACACCTTTTGGGATATCCTGGTCCTATGGGCCCTTTGTCCATTAAAGCTATTCATTTCTTTGTAAGACATTATAGGGAGAAAGCCTTTTTTTTTTTTTTAAGATTTTATTTCTTTATTTGATAGAGACACAGAGAAAGAGGGAACCACAAGCAATGGGGAGTGGGAGAGAGAGAGAAGCAGGCTCCCCACTGAACAGGGAGCCTGATGCAGGGCTCAATCCCAGGACCCTGAGATCATGACCTGAGCCTAAGGCAGATGCTTAACCGACTGAGCCACCCAGGCATCCCAGCATGTGATTCCTGGTCTTGGAGTTAGGAGTTTAAGCTCCGTGTTAGGCATAGAGATCACTTAAAAATAAAATCTTAAAAAAAAAAAATCACTAGAAAATGATAACGATATGAAGTGATAAATGTATTAGGTCAACAGTAGTAATCACTTCACAGTGTGTATGTATATTAAATTATCACATGGTGATGCTATAAGTGTATAGAACTTTCGTTTGTCAAGCATACTTCCATAAAGGTGGAGGGAAAAAATATCACTAGATTAACAAAAGCATGGGGATTTTAAAGCCCAAGAAAACGTAGGTTTGTCTTCTGGTTCTGCCATTTTATGATGGGAAAAAAAAAATTGGTCTCAGAGAGGTTAAGTAGCTTATTTAACGTAATCTGGGTGACCTTTTTTTTTTTGCAAATTACTTCATTTTCTTCACTGTCACATAGATCTAACTAATACCTAATTCATTTGGTTATTTTGAAGGTTAGGGATCAAAACACCAGGCACATATAAAGCCGTCAGTAAATTTCTGCCATGGTAGTTTTTAATATGGTGATGATACACGGTCATACAACAGATACATGCGGAACACTCTCTGTGTCACCATATTCCAGGCACTGTGCTGGGTGTTGGGTAAACTGGTGACTAAGACAAACAAAGTCCTTGGTCTCATGAAGCTTCTGTTTTAGTAGGTGAGACTGACAAGAAAACACAGGGATTTCAAATGGTTAGTGCAGTGAAGACCACAAAGTGGGGTGAATATAATCGAGAAGTGGGGGTGTGGGGTAGCTGGTTTAGAGACGTTTCCCAGAGAAGCTAGAGACCTAGATTATGAGAAAGAAAGAGGCTGCTGTGAAACATCAGGGGGTTGGAGGGGAAATCCGGCAGAGGACTAGTAAGGAGGAAAGTAGAAAATAGCTTGGCTTCTGAAGAGACCATTGTAGATGGAGCAAGGGGGACAGAAGGGGACAAAGTTAGAGAGGTCAATTTATGTAAGACCTTCTGACCGTGCTGAGGAGTGTAGATTTTATTCGAAGTACGATAGGTCAGTCAAGGGTTTTAATCAGAGGAGTGGTATGGATTAATTTATGTTTTATTTGATTTTATTTATTAGAGAATATGAGTGGAGGGGAGGACAGAGGCAGAGGGAGAGAGAGAATCTCAAGCAGACTCCCTACTGGGTGTGGAGCCTATGATGGGAGTCGGTCTCACAACCCTGAGATCATGACCTAAGCCAAAATTGTAAGTGGAATCCTCAACCAGCTGAGCCACCCAGGCCCCCCTGGATTGATTTATGTTTAGAAACAAAACATTTGGGCTGCTAGTTGGAAGCAAGGACACCAGTTTGCAGGCTGTAACATGATTTCGTCACAGCTGACAGTGGCTTGGGTTAAGATCATGACTTTGAAGATGTGGAGACTGGGGAAAGCGGAACTGGCAGGACTTGCGGAGAAGTTACATGTGGAGAATGAGGAAGAAAGGAGGGATTCGGGAGGCACTGCTAAGTTTTTGTTCTTTAGTAACTGGATGCCTGGGGACAGGTTGAGATGGGAAGACGGTGGGGTCTCATGCAGGAGATTTTGTTTTGGAGGAATTTGGGACACATTAAGTCGGAGATGGCTAGGAGACATCCACATTTTAAAGTCCATTTAGCTGCAAATCCTCTCTATTTTTTAGATTAATATTTGTTCCCTTTTGTTGTTACAGCTTTTTTTTCTTTCTTATCACATGTAAACTTTGACAATAAGAATCTTTGTATCTTGAAGTTGTGGCCTCACGTCTCTCATAGCTAAAGAATGGCATTGGGGGCCTTAAACGCAGTGCTGTGCATTTGCCGGCCCAAGTGAGACGCTCACCCCATTTTCTGTCTTCACCGTGTCCTTTGCAACCAACACATGGTACAAGTTCCAGAACTATTACTTCTTCCGTACTGTGCCAACGAGGCATCAACACAAAAAATGAATGAATAGGAAAGTTCTCCCTTGGCAAACGTTTTAAATTCTTTTTTAAGAGGGTCTACTTTCTTTACTAAAGATTTTCTAGGGTTTCTCCAGACCCTCAAATGTAATAGGTATGCAGTAAGATATTTACTCATTTTGGATTTTGGTTTTATTTGGTATCTTTCTGGAATGGCTTTCACGTGTCTATTTTACTTATATACTACTTTTGTCCTGGAATAGCATCTTTGATGTACTAGGATTGCTGTTATCGGACTAACTTCTCTCCAGCTGTAGTCTTGTTTTGTTCCTTGGAGGCTTATAGAGGAAAAGAATACTGTTATGAGATCATATTCAGCATAGATGAGGAAAGAAAATAAAACTAGGTGCAGGGAATTACATTCTACAAGTTATAACGATCTTTCTTCTTCCTTCCTGGAAGCCAGCTAACCCAGTTTTAAGTACCTTGGCAAACGTAGAATTTCCTAACTTTGGTTTCTTTTGTGTCAGTTATCTGTTGCTTCATAACAAATTACCCCAAACCCCAAAGCTAACCATTTATTACTTGACACAGTTTCTAAGGCTAGAAACCTGGAAATGGCTTAGTTGGCTGGTTTTGGCCTCGATGAGGCGAAGGCAAGCCGATGGGGCAGGGCTGCAGCTGTCTGGTCTGACTAGGGTTGAACCATCTCCTTCTCGGGTGATTCACTTACATGGCTGCTGGCAGGAGGCCCAAGTTTCTTTCCTTAGCACTTGGCCTCCCGCAGGGCTGCCTGAGTGTCCCCATGACGTGGCGGCGGGCTTCCGCAGAGGGAGTCACTGAGGGAGACAGCGGGACAGGCGCAAGGAGGTAGTTCCATAATTGACTTGGGATTTTCTTTAAAGCTGTCCCAAGCTTTGGTGCTGATAGTCGTTTCTCAGACGAGAAGTATTTGTATCCCATGTGTCAGATTTATACCCTGCTGTTCTGTTTCTGTGCCTTTCCATGTACGTAGTGATTTTCATTTTAATGCTAAACCAGAGCACTGAAATAAATGTGTCTTGAGGACATTTTCAGTGGCCACCCCTTGCAGCAGCAGCGCCCCCCAGTCCGTTGAAGTGCGAGCCACATGAGCACTTATGACCGAGTATTCGAAGAGCTGGTGCCAAGGGCTGCATCGTGGCTGCTGTCTAGCGGACGTCTGGTAGAAGGTGCATCCTGATTTCAGAAGGCTTAGAATATGAAGAAAATATTTCTAAGAATCGAAGAAAGATGACAAAGTTTTCTCCCCAGCCATGGGAAGTACAGTAGATCAAAGTCTTCTGTGGATGAATTTCTTTCCTCTTGGTTTTACAAAGCCTGGAACTCTCAGATGCGTAATCTGATGGGGAAGGAGCTATGAATGGGCAGTTTACAACTAGGATGAATATACAGGTTATTTCCGAAGTAATTTTTGGTTTTTGTTTTTTTTTGGTTTTTTTTTTTTTGGTTTCAGAAATATAAACAAGGAAAACCTCTCTTCCGTGACTTTAACTTTTTTTTTTTTTTTTGAAGGAATAAAGATCACCGTCAACCCAGAGTCAAAGGCAGTTTTGGCTGGACAGTTTGTGAAATTATGTTGCCGTGCAACTGGACATCCCTTTGTACAATATCAGTGGTTTAAAATGAATAAAGAGGTAACTTTATTTAATGTATTTAAATGTATTTTACTTCCCTTGTCATAAAAAGAGAGCAAATTATTTAGGATCATTATCCTCAGTGTGTTTCTTAGAATTTTGATCTAATAGACATGACTGTGTTATTACTGAAGTAGTCAGTAATCATTATTTTGGTAAGGCAATTCCAGAAGTTGTCTTATAAAAAAATGGTAAGCGGGGCACCTGGGTGGCCCAGTCAATTAAGCATCTGCCTTCAGCTCGCGTTATGATCTCACGGTCCTGGGATTGAGCCCCGTGTCAGGCTCCCAGCTTACCAGGGAGTCTGCCTCTCGCTCTCCCTATCCCTCCCCTTGCTCATGTGCTCTCTTTCTCTCTCTCTCTCTCTCACTCTCTCAAATAAGTAAAATATTTTTTAAAAACTGCTAAGCAATAATAAAATCAATTCTCTAGACTCTAGAAATTATGGAAAATCAGGATTATTTAGAACAACAATGTTAACAAATAGTATATATCACCAGTATGTTCTAACATACGCACACAAAAATCCTTAACAACAAATTATGTTCCAACCAAAATCTCTCTTTTTTCTTTTTGGACAATAACTTCATTTTCTTTGGTAGTGTGTGCCCTCTAGTCTCAGAAGTTCGGGAATTGCTTCTTGGTGCCAGCAGCCTGTGTGACTTTGAGCACATTGAAGCCACAGTCTTGCTGAAGGGCCAGCACTCACCCACTGTGACAGCGTTGCCCATCCCTGAAGCAGGGGACAGGTGTATGGACATATTCTAGTGGTCTTTCTTAAAACAGTTGTACTTTAATATGTGATGGAGGGAGTCCATCACATATTAAATGGATGACAGTGGTCTTCTGTATCTTAATCTTGATCACACTAGACAGAATCTGCCCTCGGATAGAGACATTACCAGTAAAAGGGCATTTCTTGTCGGTATAGGACTCTCAATGACCTCCTTGGGCATCTTGAAACCCATACCAAAGTTTTTATGGTATTATATAGGAGCTTCTCTATGCCAATTTCTCCAAGCAAGTCCTTTTTCTTATTTTTTTTATTTTTTTTTTAAGATTTTATTTATTTATTTGACAGAGAAAGAGAGATCAGAAGTAGGCAGAGAAGCAGACAGAGAGAGAAGGGAAGGCAGGCTCCCTGCTGAGCAGAGAGCCCGATTTGAGGCTCGATCCCAGGACCCTGAGATCATGACCTGAGCTGAAGGCAGAGGCTTTAACCAACTGAGCTACCCAGGTGCCCCCCCACCCTTCTTATTTTGAAAGGTGGTTGGCTGCTTTAGGTAGGCACACTCAGTATGAATATCCACCATTTTCCCAAACTCCTGAAAAAAGGAAACCAAAATCTTTAATTAAAAGATTTTTAAGGTGCCATGGAAGGCTAATGGAAGATTCCACTTAAATGTTATATCAAAAGATTTAGGCTATGATGGTAGGTTCCAAAGTAAAATTCAGGCTGGTGGAGGGGAACATTATTCTTTTACCACCCAACAAATATTTAAAAATCACATATTGGAATTCTTTTTTCTTACAAGTTCTTTGAGCTACTCTGCCACTGGTTAGCTCGTGTTGTGTCTCACTTTGGTCGGCTCCTCTCTCCTACCACTTCACCGCCCCTAGCCTCCTTCCCTCCTAGATTGTACCTTGAAACTCCATACTCATTTCATCCTGTTAGTCAAATAACTAAGCTTTCATCCAAACTCAGTGCTAAGTCTACATTTGCAAACCTGAAACTAAGTTAAAGGGCCGTTCTAAGATCATGATCTTTCCTTTAATGGGATCATCCCGTGCCTTAGAAGAAATGTGTGGGTTTTTACAATTTTTTATTTCCATCCCTCATACACAGGTAAGGTAGAGCAGCTGAACTGTAGTAAAAGGTTGCATGTAGGCTTTGGTGCTAGAAGGCCTGTGTTGGAACCCTGAGTATCATTTATTGTAATATGAATTCCTGCCATCTAGGGTTATAAGAATTTAAAAGATAGGCTGTTTCACGTACCTAGGCTTTCAGGAGATGGTAACTAAATTTATTTGTAACATGTTCTCAATTGCAAAGTTGCTTTTATCTTAACAAATGCCTTTCGAAAAGGGAGATATAACAGATAAACCTTGCTACATTAAGCATATCATTTGTAAAATATGCCCTGATTTGAGGAAGGTAAAAATGTAGGGGGTGGGGAGTACTTCTTAGATCTGAAGAGTTGTAATAGATTTTACAGCCCTATGAGGTCGAGTTTATGGTCATGGGCTTATTTTAAGAAATACTCATTTAACAAGTACTTGATGAGCGCCTGTTTTGTGTGAGGCCTTGATGTAAGGCAGTAGTGAGGAGGCACTGACACCTAGGGCCCTGTCCCCTAACCCCGGTGGGGAGAGACAGCAAACGGATAGGAGAATTCTTTGAGTTAGGAGGAGAATCAGTAGGGCGATCTAGACTGAGAAGCCACTAACCATCTGAAGCAGGAGAAGTAACGTGATAGGATTTATGTTTTTAAAACACAAAGTTGTCTTTTGAAAAGAAGCAAGAGAGAGCAGAAAGACCAGTCAGCTAATGCCTGCGCTAGACTGGAAATAATGGCAGGGCAGTGGAGAGGGAGCAGAGTGCTCGGGTCGGGTTATTTTAGTGGGGGAGTTGACCACACCTGATAGGTTAGAGGTGGAGCATGAAGAAAAAGGAAGAGAGAACAAGGACGACCCCTGGATTTTTTACAGAAGCATCTGGGGGCGTGTCATATACTGAGGTGTTGAAGATTGGGAAAGAAATGGATTTAAGGAGAAAATTCAAGGATTTAGTTTTAGATGCATTAAATTCAAAATGCCCATTAGACATCTACGTGAACCAGCTAGGCAGTTTGGATACCTGGAGAGTCTTTGAAAGTTTATGTTATGGAAGATAAACCAGTAGAGACTAAGAAGAACCTGTAAGAAAGATGGGAGGAAATCCAGCAGAGGATAGTATGAAGCCTAAAAGGAAAAGTATTTGGGGGCGCCTGGGTGGCTCAGTCGTTAGGCGTCTGCCTTCGGCCTGGGTCTTGATCCCCGGGGTCCTGGGATTGAGCTCCGTATCGGACTCCCTGCTCGGCGGGAGGCGAGGCCCGCTTCTCCCGCTACCATTCCCTCTGCTTGTGTTCCCTCTCTCGCTGTTTTTCTCTCTGTTAAATAAATAAAATCTTTAAAAAAAAAAAAAAGTATTTGAAGAAAAAAAGGTAGTTAGCATTTCCAGTGCTGCCGAGAGGAGAGGGTGCGGGTGAAGGGAGGCTTGGTTGGGGTTTTTTCCTGATTTAAGATACAAAGGACTACAGTATGTTTTCCATAGTGATACAGTAGAAGAGAAATAGTAAAGCAGAGAGAAAATTGCAGGAGCAAGATCAGAGAGGAGGGGATTGACAGGAGAGGAAAAAGTTTTCCTTTGCCCTCTTATGTTCATTCTCTGGGAGCCTGTGAATAAACTGACAAAATACAGACTGACCGGAGAAAAAGTTTATCCGTATGGGAATTTACAAAGGAAGTAGTTCCATGACTAGTTAAAGTTAGAACTTTGCATTCCTAATTTAGTAGGGAAAAGGGAGGAGGGAGAAAGGCCTCTATGAGAGGAACAAATGGGTTTCTTTAAGAAACACAAAGGGGTCTCTAGAAGAATAAATGGGAGATAAGAAAGTTTGACCATGTTATTCATGCAGGTGCAAGTGGTCTTCCCATCTTCATCATGGCCATAAAACTCTCCTGGAGAGGGGATTTGTGGTAGGTTTTTTCTCCTACCTGGATAAAGCCACCCTGAAGAAGGAATTTATGGTAGCCTCATTTCCCAGAAGTGTCGAGTTTTAGTCAGATAGGGCAGTCTCTGAGAAAGCTGCTTTCTGCACCTTTCGGGTAGAGAAATTACCAGTTGATCCCAGACATCTGCAGCTTGAACTGGTCTGCACGCCAAGTCTGAGACTCTGAGTGGATGCCCACAGATCGTAAGCCCAAGTAGCCTTCGCTACGAAGATATATTTTCCACTTGAACGGAGAGAAGAGAGCAGTTATAAAGGGACACATAGACAGCTCTGTGACTTGGTGGCAGGAAGAGGCTGGTGGCTAAGAGAAGCCGAATTGCCTGTAGGAGGTTTGAGGGGAGACAAAGCATTAATAGTCCAGTAGGAAAGCAGACTTAGTACATTAACATGGTGTCCGGTGCCGTCTGCCATCCTGGTTGTCAAGTCTTCCAAAGGATGCTCTTGCTCTGGTGCCGGTTCTGAGGGGGCGAGAGTGGAATTCAGTTGGTCGGGGTTTGCACAGAGAGGGATCCTTTCGAAAGGGAGCTCATGTAACCTAATGAGGCACTCGACCGACCCCTTGGCCATGTGCCAGAAGCAGGTGGCACTTTCAGATCGATGGGAGCAGCAAAGGTGAGAGAAAGCTTAATGTGGTGACCAGAGCCCTGGGGGAGAGCTTGGGAAACGCTTGGGTGACCCTCTTCTCACCGTCACTGGCGTGCTCTCCATAGCCCTTCTCCGCCCAGACCCTGAAAGAAGAGTGGTGGTTCGGGAGTCTGTCCTCTTACGGAATTTTGCAGATGAGAAAATGGGGTCTCAGGGTGAAATAACTCGCTTATGTGCCCACAACTAATTGGGCCAGAACTGAAATGAGTAACCAGGCCTAACTTTCTGTGTTACTTAAAAGTTCGCCACTACAGATTCTTTAAATACTAATGTTTTAAACAGTTTTAAATGACAGAACAGATACATTTCTGTTAGTTTTTGGACGATCTGTGGAAGAGAGCTTAACTCTTTAGTTAACGGATTTGTAAAAAGAGTGTGGATTTCTAAGGCTTCAGTCTTAAATTATTCAAAAGGTTTGTTTGTTTCTTTTGTTTTTAAAGATTTTCTTTATTTGAGAGACGAGAGAGATGGGGGGGTAGGGGGATGGCGTGTCTCAGAGGGAGAAGCAGACTCCTCGCTGAGCAAAGAGCCAGATGTGGACTTGACCCTGGGACTCCAGGATCATGACCTGAGCCGAAGGCAGTTGCTTAACCAACTGAGCCACCCGGGCACCCTGTTGTTTGTTTTAAGTAAAAAATATTTTAGAACTTGGGGGAAAAAAATGCTTTTCAGTGCATCAAAGAAATCGACATTTTTTTGCATGACACATTTTTATAAGGCACGTTGTTTTGATGAGTCATTCATTTACATTCTCTTACTGATTCTTTCGCAGATTCCAAACGGAAATGCCTCAGAACTAATTTTTAACACAGTGCATGTAAAAGATGCAGGCTTTTATGTCTGTCGGGTTAATAATAATTTCACCTTTGAATTCAGCCAGTGGTCACAGCTGGATGTTTGTGATGTCACTGACGTAACAGGAAGCTTCCAGGGTAAGTGATAAATTAAGTTGAATATTGGGGTGGGAATCGCCTTATTTTATTTTGAATGTTTACTTGAATTTCACAGTAACACAAAGGGGACCGGAAGCTCACAGACGTACTTATCACCAGTTGTTCAGACTTCATCCCATGTGCTTTGATCCCTTCTCTGTGGACATGTACACGTGCAGATGCCTTAGGCTGGCCTGCCGTTGGCCTTTGGGAACGTCCCTCCCGTTTCTTTCTACACTATGTCTTTTTCCCAAACTGTTGTATTACTCTGACAAAATTGTGTTGCAGAATGAAACCTCTAGAGTTGCCTTTGACATGAAAGGGCAGGTAGCATTATCATTCCCTACAAAGCATTTCATCAGACTGGTTTTCTCCTCTGTCCTCCAGCTTCTTAGGCCAGTAACTACTACTGATTTAAAAAAATCTATCTGTTCTAGAGAGTAGCCGTCAGATGTTATTTTCTGTATTCACACTCATAGTCGAGAACTATATTCTTTGTCATTTTGCCAGACAGAAAGAGTAGGCGGGAAACACAGTGTACCTATCTCCGTTCTTCTTCCTCAGTCTGGCTCTGCTACACCTAAATAAATAATCTCTAAAAATAGTCCTTTTTAAACAAAGGAATTACTTACATCTTTCTAGAATATTTCTATGTGTGTAATGAACTTTAATATGTTCACACCTGCAATGTGTGAAACACTGAGTTTCATGATGGAGACCTGTTATTGCGTTAACAGACAAGTGCTCCTTTCTTGAGGACCTTAGAGTAACCCATGAGTGTTCAATAAATTACACTTTCTGGGGACGTCTGCGTGGCTCAGTCAGTTAAGCATTGGACCCTTGATTTCGGCTCAGGTCATGATCTCAGGATCGTGAGATCGAGCCCTGTGTTGGGCTCCGTACTGAGCGTGGAATCTGTTTAAGATTCTCTCTCTCCGGGGCGCCTGGGTGGCTTAGTCGTTAAGCGTCTGCCTTCGGCCCAGGTCAGATCCCAGCGTCCTGGGATCGAGCCCCGCATCGGGCTCTCTGCGCGGCAGGGGGCCTGCTTCTCCCGCTACCATTCCCTCTGCTTGTGTTCCCTCTCTCGCTGTGTTTCTCGCTGTCAAATAAATAAAATCTTAAAAAAAAAAAAAAAAAGATTCTCTCTCTCCTTCTCCTCCCCGAACCCCACGGGTGCACACACACACACACGTGCTCTCTCTCGTGCTCTCTCTCTCTCTTTAAAATAAATCTTTAAAAAAAATACTAGTAATAATGCTTTCTGATGTCTGCCTCAGGAAGAAATATTAGTGATTCCTCTATCCATATTTATTTCATACAATAAAACTCTTTTTTTTTTCTTTTTTTAAAAGATTTTATTTATTTATTTGCTAGAGATAGAGCGAGAGAGGAGAGAGAGCGAGTGTACAAGCAGGGGGAGCAGCAAGCAGAGGGAGAATCAGGCTCCCTGCTGACCCACTGAAGCCCAGTGCAGGACTTGATCCCAGGACCTTGGGATCATGACCTGAGCCAAAGGCAGACACTTAACTGACTGAGCCACCCAGGCATCCCAAAACTCCTTCTTTTAGTAAGTTAAATCAAACAGCAGAGTGTAGAACTTTCCATGTTGAATGTGAACATCACTCAAGATGTTAATAAGTTGTTTGTCCCCACCAAAAAGAATCTGTCTAAACGTGTGGAAACCACCTGAACTATTTTGCCCTTTTAAATACACCAAAGCATACTAACACTTAAAGCTCTGAGAAGTCTTAAACACACACACACACACACACACACACACACACACACAAGAAAAAAAATCTCTGAAAAGTCCTACAATAAAAAAATCTGTTGAACTTTGTTTAACCCAGAATTTTCTAAACGTACTTGTCTACAGCGTCCTTTTAGCCACAAAACCTCTCTTAGTATTTCTAGAAGTCAACAGTTTGACACAGTTTTCTGAGACATAGTTTTAGGAGGTACTCAGGATTATAAAAAATAATAACTTGAAAACACCTTGTTTTTTTTAGCTAAAAGGGGAAAAGTTTTCTTACTGCTAGAGATTTTATTTATGTTCAGTGATATTTTTCTTTTCATTTAAGGAGGTGTGGATGGTGTCTCTGAGCCCAGGCTGCAAATCTGCGTTGAACCGAGGTCCCAAAGGCTGACTCCTGGCAGCACGTTGGTCTTACAGTGTGTTGCTGTTGGAAGCCCTATTCCTCACTACCAGTGGTTCAAAAACGAATCACCATTAATACATGAGACCAAAAAGCTATACATGGTAAGAAGTTGGTTATTTGGGTATTTTTTTGTGTGTTGATATCTAAAATAAGTAGTATAACTGGAAATTAAGACAAACGTTAAAATCCACATTTGCTGGGGTGTTTTAATGTTTTCCTTATTTTCATTTCAAGTCCCTTGTTACTCAGTATTAACTCATTCTTATATTTACAAAAGTTCTGAAATGTAACACTAGCCCACATCTAAGGGCTTATACTAAAATGTCAGATAGGGGCACTTGGCTGGCTCAGTCGGTGGAGTGTGTAACTCTTCATCACGGGATTATGAGTTTAAGCCCTATGTTGAGTGCAGAGATTACTTAAAATCTTTAAAATGTCTAGTAGTACTACACCTAACTCGCCATTATTGGAATCATTGTATCATTTGCCTGCTAATGTTTACTCTAATAAATGGAAATAATCTAAGAATGTCTGAAGTCCTCTGAAATGTTTTTTTTTAAGATTTTATTTATTTATTTGACAGAGAGATCACAAGTAGGCAGAGAGGCAGGCAGAGAGAGAAGGGGAAGCAGGCTCCCTGCTGAGCAGAGCGCTTGATGCAGGGGCTCAATCCCAGGACCCTGAGATCATGACCTGAGCCGAAGGCAGAGGCTTTAACCCACTGAGCCACCCCGGTGCCCCATGAAGTCCTCTGAAATGTTATAGGGTTTTCCCTAATTCAAAATAAAGTTTCTCTCCAAGCCAATTAAAATTAAATTGAAGGGAAATGTGTGTGTGTGTTCTGATATTGATAACAGGTACCTTATGTGGATCTGGAACATCAGGGAACCTATTGGTGTCATGTATATAACGATCGAGACAGTCAAGATAGTAAGAAGGTAGAAATCATCATAGGTAAGCAATCTTAGTGTTTTGACAAGTGGAGTATAAGTTACATAAAAATGAAACATTAAAGCAATGGCAATTCTCCTTTTTACCTTTATTTAATTGTATTTAATGTGTTAAATATCCAGAGTTATGTTGTTTATATCGAAATTTGAGAGAATACATACTAAATTCATAATCAAAGTATTCTTCTAATTTCAGTTACAAAAACTTGATTTAAGTGGGAAAAGACTTTTAATAAAATGCTTTTAAACCATGGGATCGGGGGGAGAAAAAAAGAGAAAAAAAACCGCTTTTAAAAACCAAGCGTCACAGACATAGAAAGGAAAGAGTGATTATTAACCAATAGTCCCTATTACAAAGTTCGTAATCTGGGAGTTTGCTCTGTTTAAGCTTAATGCATTTATAGTTAGGTTGTCAGCAGTAGGAGGGTTGATGCATATGTTGGTTTGCCAACATATTTCTGTGACATTCATCTCTCTGTTTACCTGATGGCTGCCGTTCCTAAGATCATGAATTACAGTATGTTCACATTTGTTTTCTCTGGAACAAGGACGAACAGATGAGGCAGTGGAGTGCACTGAAGGTAGTGTAACCCTTTGGTTTGAAACCACATATCCTGCACGCTGGTTGCCCTGGGGATTGGTGGTGTGCTCTGGCCTGCTGAGCGCAGTGATGGAAAAAATACTCGCTAGAAGGAAGAAATTGCATTGAGTCTCGGGATTTGTAAATTGCCAGGGATGCTGTTAAACCAGCACATTATTAAAGTAACTAATTTTCCATTGATTCTCTGTTGCATATAAGCATAGCACTTCTGTTTATCTTAGGAATAGGGAACATTTACGATTCTTAATGTTGATTTTTATCTTTATGAAATTTATTTAAAAATTGGAGAGCTATACATCATGGATAATTGTTTAAATGATTTTAGTTATCCTTTCAGCCATGATTACATGCTGTTCAAAAGCAAATGTGGCTTCTTTGAGAGTTTCAGAACAAGCGATTTCTTGTTAAGCGCATGTTTTATCAAGTACCTGATATTACTATTTCAGTATAAAATTGGTAAGATCTATTTTTTGAAGCTACAAGTCTGTAGATTAATCTACCATATCATCTTTACAATAATATATATAAAGAGAGCTGGAAAATCTATTTCAATATAAGCTTTTAAACTTGTTTTAATGATTCAAAGCATTGTACATAAGTTTGAATGAGTAAGTTTTACTACTTAAGTTACCTTCCCTTAGTACATCACATTGTTTTACAGAATTTGGTTTGTAGATAGCAAAGTATTTTTTCAATTTCTGCTTCTTTAAACTATTATATAATCTTGGGCTCTACTTGGGTAAAGTAAAAAAAAAAAAAAAAGGTAAATCTTTTGTTTCCTGGGTTTTCCTGTCTTTTGTATCGCTGTGGTGTCACATTGAAATGCTGTCATTACTGGTTTTGTCCTGCTTTTGAACAGGAATTCTCTACCGTAAAGGGGATTCCAATCCTGTTGTCTATAGACCGTGGAAGCTATGTGAAGAAATCCTAACAAACTTCTCTTCCTTCTCTTACTTCATTTTTGCCTAATTGCATGATTTTTAAACTTTCCAAAGTTGGATATCTCTAAGAACAAATATAAACTAGCACGTTTGGCTTCAGGGTGCTGCATGGAAATTACTGCCTTGCTGTGCTGTTTCTTTACCTGTATGATTATCTCTATAGTTTTTACAGGAGCAAGCACACTGTCAAATTCTAATTTTCACATCAACCTTTCAGCCCATTTAGAGATGAAGATTCAACTGTGAAACTACTTCAGAAATTTCACATGGGAGAATTAGATCCAACTTTCTAAAAAAGTGTAAAAGTTGAGATGTTGTAGAATTAATGGATTGACACGTACCATTAACAGTGTCCTACATCATATCTTTTTTACTTATTTCACTTTATGTATTTTGTTAAAAATACTTGGTCAGGACAAAAGGTGGAGATTAAGTGAAGCTCGGGGGACTTTTTTAGGGCAGTGAGACTTTTCTGTATGATCACTATAACGGTAAATACATGTATGCAAGGTTTTAAAATCATTTAGTAGGTCAGGGGAGGGGGGATTCCCAGGACGGAATGCAGAATGTGACCAAAGAATCTAAATGCATTACAAATGTATGCAGCAGCCTCAGTGAAGAGGGGAAGGAAGAACAAGGAGCTGCCCTAAGTAGAAATGAACGCGGTCTCTAAGACGAGGCAAAAGAAATTGTACAGAGCCCTGTATTCCAGTTGATGATGCTCTTGCGTTGACTTGACGTCGCAGATAAGAATAAGCTCCTCGGTGACGTCAGGAGCATAACATTTCTAATTTGCTGTTAGTGTTGATTTGCATCTTCGATTTGTAAAGGAAAAATAGGTGGCTGTGATGTCATGGGTATTTGCTCAGATGATTTGACCTGTCCGTGAGCCCAAGGGTACAGCTTAATAATTCTGAAACCCCTGTGTCTCCAAAAACGCATTCAAGCATCAGCTAATCCACAGTGAGAGACATTCCACAAAATCCCTGCCAGTGACCTTCACAACTGCCAAGGGCATCCGAAACGGAAAGCCTCAGAAAGGGTCACAACAAAGAGCCCAGAGCCTGAGGAGAAATAAGACAATGTGATGTGGTCTGTGTGGGGTCCCAGAGGAAAAAGGACATTAAGGTTCCTCAGTTGTGACAGATACACCTTACTCTTACTAAACACAAGATGTTAAAGTAGGGAGGCTGGGTACGGGTGTGTGGAGGATCTCTCCTTTCCTGTCTTCACGTTAATTCTATAAATTTCAAACCATTTTAAAACTAGAAGTTTATTAAAAAAGAAAAAATGAGATTGTTTCTTACTTTCACGAAGTTTACCATTGAGGCCACAGACCTATCCCTTGACTGTTTCTGTCCTAAAAAGGCCAGAATATCTAAAACTTTGAAGAAAGGATGAGTGAGTCCATTCAGCTTTTTGTCATTTAATGAAAGTAGCAGCAGCTCAGAAGTCCTGCACGATAACAGCAAGAGCGTTCTTTCCTGCTTAGTACTTGCATGGCTTCTCCCTGCAGGCATATGACAAGTTCTAAACTAATGAAATATTGTAACACGATTTAATAGCTCGAAACCTACTTCTCTGATCAGTCTTACTATTTGTGCTAAATTGGCAATTCAATTACTTAAAACTAATCTATTTTCTCTTATTTCATTTTAGATGAATTAAATAATCTTGGACATCCTGGTGAGTAATACAAACAAAACATTAGCTTGAGTACAATAACTAGATATTCTTTTGCTATGGTAATACTGGTAAATTTTTTTCTTTATTAAAATAATACAGGGGCGCCTGGGTGGCTCAGTCGTTAAGCGTCTGCCTTCGGCCCAGGTCAGATCCCAGGGTCCTGGGATCGAGCCCCGCATCGGGCTCTCTGCGCAGCAGGGAGCCTGCTTCTCCCGCTACCATTCCCTCTGCTTGTGTTCCCTCTCTCGCTGTGTTTCTCTCTGTCAAATAAATAAAATCTTTAAAAAAAAAAAAAAATAATAATACAATTTGGGGCACCTGGGTGGCTCAGTGGGTTAAAGCCTCTGCCTTTGGCTCGGGTCATGATCTCAGGGTCCTGGGATCGAGCCCCATATAGGGCTCTCTGCTCAGCGGGGACCCTGCTTCCCCCTCTCTCTCTTTGCCTGCCTCTCTGCCTACTTGTGATCTCTCTCTCTCTCTCTCTCTGTCAAATAAATAAATAAAATCTTAAATAAAAATTAAAAAAATAAAATACAATTTAGGGTTGAAATTAGTACTCACATGAAACATAATTTCATGCAGGTGAAATATAAAAAATATTCTAGATGTTAAGACTACAAAGAAGTAACCATACTGCAGCTACAGAAAATCTCACTGTAGATTTTTATCATTATGTATGATCTATGTCATAAAAAGGCCGTTAATGGAGTGTCTTTATCTGAAGTAAAGGTGTGTGAGTGAGCATCGTTGGCACTGTACAGAGAAATAGGTGGTCCTGGACCACTAAGAGACGGACTGCAGGGGCGCCTGTGGGGCTCAGTTCAGCATCTGCCTTCAGCTCAAGTCATGACCCTGGGGTCCTGGGGTCGAGCGCCACTTCGGGCTCCTTGCTCAGCAGGGAGCCTGCTTCTCTCTCTCCCTGACCCCCCACTCACACTGTCGCTATCTCCCTCTTTCTCTCAAATAAATAAAACCTTTTTAAAAAAAGAAAGAGAGACTGACAGCAGAAGTGTTCATCACTCTGGCCAGTTTTAATCTGATTTCTGAGTAGGTGAAGCCAAAGGGAAACCTCAGCTGTGCTGAAAGGCATAGTAATACTGAGGACCTCGTAAAGACGGGACATCAGCGTGGGCCTGAGATCCTGAAAGGCAGTGATGGAGCCGGGGAAGATATCTGAAACTAACCCTTCCACGAGCAGTGGAAGAAGGCAGTTATGTCATTTAGTATTTACAGTGGTCCCTCGTATTCTCAACAGGTTATTTCTCACTATTTTAGCACCATAACTGGTCTGCTTAGTTCGTGCCCGTGGTTTACTAATAAACATCTATTATCGTGAGCAGGGATCGGACTGTGCCCATTACACAGATGCAAATGAAACAACCTAGAAGACCTCTGTTCCCCGTGTGCCATCCTGCGGTGGCGCCTCACCAAGACGTGTGCTTCAGGCATCCAAACCCGTGCATTGATGGAGCTAGTTGTTTCTCTTAGTCTCATCAGAATCCTCCTTTCCTAAGTTGGTCTCTTATTTCTTGCTGTTCAGCGAACATTGTGAAAGTTATTTCAGGAAAATTTCTGCAAGAAACCACCACTAAGCTTCTAAGAGTTTCCTGGCCCCCTCTTTCATTATATCCTTATACATCAGGAATTAAGAGATGCCCCCAATACTAAGTTTTTGAAAAAAAAAAATTTTTAATGAACTTTTCATAGACTCCAATAATTAAATATGTTACTAAGAATGCGAAAAGAGTTATCCTGTCTAGAATAGAAGACACATTACTCACTCATCTCCCATCTCTCCCTGCACCTTTTCCTGCATGGTCCTCAAGACAGGAGGTTTTTCATTTTATGTACATAGATGGCAAAGAATATGGACTGTGGAGTGAGACTTACTAGCTCAGTTACTTCGAGCAAATGACTCAATCTCTCTGTGCCTCAGATTCCTTATCTCTATAGTGGAGGAAGTGTATAAGGCAAGGCTTATTTAAATCCATTATATTTAGGGGCGCCTGGGTGGCTCAGTCATTGGGCGTCTGCCTTCGGCTCAGATCATGATCCCCGGGTCCTGGGATCGAGCCCCGCATCGGGCTCCCTGCTCAGCAGGAGGCCTGCTTCTCCTGCTACCACTCCCTCTGCTTGTGTTCCCTCTCTCGCTGTGTTTCTCTCTGTCAAATAAATAAAATCTTTAAAATATAAATCAATAATAAATCCATTATATTTAAAGTGCACAGAACAGGCAAGCCTTCGGTGACTGCTAACCGTTCCTGCTACTGCTTATTCCTACCACCCACCATTTCCAGACTGATTTCTCCCTAACATATTAAGGATCACTACCCTAGCTGTGGTCATTAATTACTGAAAACATTCCCCTGTCCTGATTCTGCTCTGTCCATGCAGGCATGTTTACCAAGAATCTGAAAATATTAAAATTATTGGTTAGCTGTTAGAAACCACATTCTGTCTTTTGATGCTGCTGATGTTATTGTTCATTGTTTCCATGTATCTTTAACCCTGCAGATATTTGTATCGTGGACAGTAACACCTTATCTTTTTTTATATTTTTATCTTTTTGTAGATAATAAGGAACAAACAGCTGATCAGCCTTTGGGTGAGTAGGGCTTTAAAATACTTGGTCAAGGGGCGCCTGGGTGGCTTAGTCAGGTAAGTGTCCAACTCTTGATTTTAGCTCATGTCTCAATCTCAAGATCATGAGTTCAAACCCCAGATTGGGCTCCACACCTACTTAATTAAATGCTTGGTCAAAAGAGGGGCGCCTGGGTGGCTCAGTCAGTTGGGCGTCCAACTCTTGGTTTCAGCTCAGGGTGTGACTCACAGAGTTTGCTTGGATTCTCTCTCTCCTTTACTTCTGCTCTCCCCACCCTACCTGCAAGATTTCTCTATTTCCCTCTCTCTCTAAAGATGTTATTTATTTAACAAAGAGATAGTCTGAGAGCACAGTAGGCAGAGAAGCAGGCTCTCGGCTGAGCAGGGAGCCCCATGCAGGGCTGGATCCCAGGACCCCGCGATCATGACACAAGCCAAAAACACATGCTACTGACTGAGCCACCCAGGCGTGCCTTTCTCTCTCTCTCTCTAAAATGAATAAATAAAATCTTTTTTTAAGTAAATAAATAGGGGTTCCTGGGTGGCTCAGTCATTAAGTGTCTGCCTTCAGCTCAGGTCATGATGCCAGGGTCCTGGGATCGAGCCTCCCATCGGGCTTCTGCTCAGCAGAAAACCTGCTTCTCCCTCTCCCATTCCCTTGCTTGTGTTCCCTCAAGTGTTGTCTCTCTCTGTCAAATAAATAAAAATCTTTAAAATAAAGAAATAAGATGCTTGGTCAAAAGGCAACTTTATAATGCTTCTATGGTGGTCATGAAGGGATTCGAGACATCTTAATTTGACATTATAAATATTTAAATGACACTGAGACTAAATGTTTTATTTTGGGTATTTCTAAAAGAAATTCTAGAACAGGGAGCTTAAAAAGATTATGAATTCAGTTTCTGGGACCTAGTCACCTTCTGTGGAGTGATTTCTTTGTTTTGGCAGCATGCAGACAAATAACTAGGCAAATAAGAAACTTACACTTGTCCCAGAGAAGTGGTTAATGCCGTCTCGTAGTGAGGTTAGAGATCGGAGAAACGGCAAAGAGGTTGCAATAGCAGCTTTATATTTTAAAGGATGCATGGAGGTGGCATACGTGAGATTACCACAGGTACAAACTGGCTAACGTTTGTAGGGGTGGGGGTGGGAACGGCAGTCCATACAGTGTTTTGTAACAGAATCAGTTGTCGCTAAGCAGGTATTATATCAAAATTGAGATTTCTAGGTTCTTTTGAACAGTGCTAGCTTCTGAGGGGAAGCTGAGCTGAGTAGCGGCTGCCCCTTCACGGGGCTTGTGCTGCCGCGCCCTCCGGGTCGCTGTACGTACCTTCTTGGGCCAACTCACTCTCGCCCCTGCCCCGTCCGCCCCTCCTTCCCCACGCGCTCTTGCCGTGTAGCTGAATTTTTTTCTTTACATGGTGTCTGAGCCTCAAAAGTGGGAGTCGTCCAGACTTCCTGAAGTTTAGACCCAGAACTGGCAAGTGTCAGCCCAGACTGTTGTTCAGAGAAAACCAGTCACGGGGCAGCCCAGATTCGGGGTGGAAGCTGGGGTGCAGGTCTGTACCCTGAGGGCCAGGATAGCACGGCTCCCTGGCGGTCACTGCCTTCTACCCCATCTGGAGAGGTGGGCTGGGACGTTACTTTGTAGGACACAGAGATTAAAAGGTTTTGTGCGGACCAACAAGGACTTTTTGGACCAACAAGGACCAACAAGGATATTCAGTCAGATTTGATGCTAATACTCAATTTCTGATAGCCAGTGATTTTTTTTTTTACTTAACAAATACTTAAATAGCACTTAATCTGTACCAGGTTCTTTTCTAGGTAGTTAAAAATATTATTTATTTTGGATGAGAAAAGATGAGTAACATACATAATTCCACGTGGAATTAATACTGTAGCATTGTACCAGTTTTTGAAGAATACATTGCACTAAGCTTGGGAAGATGCCTAGGATCATGTAGTTAAAATATCTTTCTGAAGTGGTTTTATCATTCTGTTGCTTAATCAACTGGCATTTTTGTTTCCTTTTTCCAATAAATGGTTTGTGTTCAAGAAGCTGTGGGTGGCTCTTACAGTAAATGTTTTTCTTCAGAAGATTTCTTCCATCTATTTTATCACTCGCAAGCCATCATGAATTGCTTATGTAGTTGCTATTTTGAAATTGTCTTTGACTCCTGACCCTTATCTCCCCTACTTCACATTTTACCGCTTCTTTCTCTGTCGTATCTCTAAAGTCTGGCTTTTCCTTCTCCTTTCTACAACCAATTCCTGGAATGGGTCTTTGTCCTCTCTTACGTTGACCACTGCGGTCTGCTTCTCTATTCCAAATGCACCCCAGTTCGCCTGTCATTCAGGAACTGTTCCACAAGTAGGCTGGACAAGGTAAGGTTTACTTACCCACCATCTTTATTACATTACACTCGAGAAAATGCTTGAAGATATTTTAGGAATTGGCTGTTAAAAACTGTCACCGGGGAGATTTTTTTTAAAGAGCTATGGTCAACTACTGCTACACATATTTTGAGCCACATAGTTCTTAAATTGTTGAACCCTGGGCTTCTATAAACTGTACCGACTGTTCTTTCTATATAGATGACTAAATCCACGAATAAAAAATTGACATTAGCAAAAACATGCTTAGTTTGAAAACTGGTCTTACTCCCCTAGACTCCAGTGATTTTTTTTTTCTGTTGTATTTCTTATAATTGTTTTTGCCAGTAAAACCTAGTCTAGGATATACATTAGAATTAAATTATAATATTCCATAAAAAAAAAAACCCTCTGTTATTTACAAGCGCTTTACTACCTGCATAACCTTGGGAACCTCACGATTTGTGTAAGGAGAGGCACACATTCTTTTGCCCCCAGTCTGAGGTAGATTGCACCAAGTCTGTCACCATATGGACCGGTCGAAATTCTGATGGGGTTGATGGGCTCACAAAAAGTGCACTGAGAATTTTTTTTCTGTGGATTAGTCAGCTAACAGTCTTGCTATACGGTAGGCACTTTGATGTAAGAGCACAGATCTAGTGTATTTAAGAAGAAATTAACAAAAACAAAAGCAATGTTAAGTTTTATACTGCCTCCTATTGAGTTCTATCCTGAGTGTCCTCAACTTTTCCAGTGATTTTTCGAACTAAAGGCAGTTCAATGGAAACTTTGTCTGAATTTTTGTGTTTTAAATAGTCTTTTGAATTAAAATTGACTTTTTCTTCTGAATTAAAAGATGATTACTTATGTAGGCCTAGAAGTGACTTTTGCTGAATTAGAAATGTTCAAGTATCATTTCATTTTTTTTCTAAAATACGTTTACTCCTTAGAATAGGCAACTTGCAAGAAGCCTCTAAGACTTGTGAATGTGGAATAAAGATACCATGACAGGAAAGGATTGCTGCCTCTCACAAAGCAGGGTTTCCTCCACTCTGAGAGAGCCCCACTCTAGAGTTGGCACTGGTTTTTCTCCAGACCTGGCTTAACACTAGACTTAATTCTTCTGTGGAGAGAAATTTCACCAAGGAGTTTTCATCAGTTCAATGATTTGAAACATCTGAAATTCGATTCCATATCGCAGACATCAAGTCAGCTACGGGATTGTGCCTGTTTCAATTTCATGAGCGTAGTCTTCATAATAATTTATAAAGAAACTACAGAGCAGTATGTAGTGACAGAGGTCGGTCACCTGGCCCTGGCCTGTGTCAGTCAGCGGCTCCTCAGCCAGGTGGTGGGACTCTGCCCTCCTGCACAGTTCGCCCCAGAACCTGCGCAGCCGGCCCGCTGGCGGCCCCCACCCCCCTCCCGTAGTGGCCGTCTCCAGTCTCTACCCACTAACCCCACCCCAGACTAGCCAAGCTGTGGTTGTCGAGACCCACCTTCTACAGCCATTTCGGGACAAGCTCTACACATGGTAAAACTAGCTGGTACTTTCTAAGGCAACGTAAGAAACAGGAATTCCTCGTGTGAGGGTACATCTTTGAGCAAAGTCTCTGAACTCAGGTCAGAAAATAAACTGTTAAGATATTCGTACAAAAGGTCTTCACCTATCCCTAAGGTCAGGGGATTTTTTTTTTTTTAAAGAAGCTGAAAGGAGACAGCCCATCAACTGACAAAAAGAGATAAGAGTTCTTGTTAAGTCCCTGCTTTTCTCTCCTCTTTGGTTTTCCCCTTATTTGCTCTGACGAGAATTCGTCCTGTTCCCCTTTTTGGTATTTCTTTTGTTTTTAGCCTCTTCCACGGTCAGCAAAGCAGAACCTACTTTGATGGGAACCCAGTTACTAACATTGCTTGTTTAAATTTGCTCTAAAAGTCTAGTTGGATATTCTTTCCTTTCGTTGTAGTTCAATAAAGGTATTAATTTAATATTTGTTACCATTAGGCTTCATATGCAGCTCATAAATATCCTTTGCCTGGTTCTCAAAAGCATTAATAAGTTTAGTTTCAGTTGTTTGATTTATCAACCTGTGTTCCTCAGTAAAGTATACTATAGAAAGTGGTCTACTATATAAAGTGTTCTAAAATGAAATTAAGAATGAGATCTTATTTGTAAAGCATATGTTTTATTATAATTATACCATTTCTAAATCCCCCCATTTTTTTTAACAGCAAAAGACAAGGTTGCTCTTTTGATAGGAAATATGAATTACTGGGAGCACCCCAAGCTTAAAGCTCCGTTGGTGGATGTGTATGAATTGACCAACTTGTTAAGACAACTAGATTTCAAAGTTGTTTCACTGTTGGATCTTACTGAGTATGAGATGCGAAACGCTGTGGATGAATTTTTGCTACTTTTAGACAAAGGAGTGTATGGTAAGATATATATAATCTTGGTTTTTATAATAATTTATTGTACAAGTTAGATTAAGAGAAAAAAAAATCAGAGAAAGGTATGGTAAACACATCCAGTTGAAGTTTATAAATGAATTTTACAACCGAAATTATAAAAGTGATGGATTTAATCTTCATTCTATAGCTCCATGTGAATAACTAATTAGCTCAGTGTCTTTCGTGTCTCTTGTTTTATCAAAACAATATTGTTCTTACTAGAATTTTTTTCCTGTCTTAGGTGATTTTGTGTTTTATTGATAAGAGCTGAAGTACAGTGAAGTCCAGTGACCAAATGGCACATTGTGTACTCATATGCGTATCGTCTTGCTGTGTGTGTGTGTGTGTGTGTGTGTGTGTGTGTGTGTGTGTGTGGTACAGGGGGAACCAAGTGTACATTCTGTATGTTTTATTCTTTTTCTAACTATTACCTGGTATTTTCTAGTCCTTTAACAGGAACTAGAATTTAGCAAGAGTATGTTGGTGAATGAAGCATATGAAAACAATTTATAAACAAAAGCTCTATACAAACATAGTTAGAGGTGGACCTCCACAAAAATTCTAATGGTAAATTTGCCATTGTTTTACTCATTCTCTCATTTAAATGTTAAGAACACCGTATATATGGTAAAGATTTTTTAAAGAGACAGAATATGCTGTCAGCAGGAAGTCATTTCTTTGGTGAGTTACTTCCTGTGATGGGTAGAAGCACACAGGGAGGGCCGCCGACGGGGTGCTCGGAGCTCTTACCCCCAGGCCGGGCGCTGTGCTACTGTGCGGCCACACCTGCCTGCCAGCCCGGGGCCACCTCCGGGCCTGTTGTTAGGCTTGCTGGTGATAAAGTATTGGTTTAGCTTCTGTAGCTTTCAGACTATTGTACTTCATTAATTTCTGAATTTAGCCTTTCACTTACAATTAGACTGATGTGATGAGGTGAGCTTGGTGGAATTGCTAATGGGTCTCGAAGGGGAATTTGTAATGGAAGAAAAAACTTACTTTTTTTTCCCAAGATTTAACATGTCACTGTATATGGGATGGGGAGAATCTTAAAATCTTATTTAAATGAGTCTCCTCTTAAATAATAAGGATTACAGTTGTAACACAAATAAATCAACAAAGTAAATATCTCAAATTTGGGATTTAACTATTACGTTGAGGTTGTAATAACTTAACCTTGTTTTTGAGTACGCAGAGTGCTGGTTCTGGGTGAGCGCAACAATATGGGGGACGAATGTGCCTTCTTGGCAATTGCCTTTATGTTTTTAGTCTAGATTAAGACGGTGTTTTGATTCTTTTTATTGCATTTAATTTATCTCCATTTATAAAGTACCAGGAAAAGGCTTCTAAAATGTCACTGAGGGGCACCCGGGTGGGTTAAAGCCTCTGCCTTCAGCTCAGGTCATGATCTCAGGGTCCTGGGATCGAGCCCCGCGTCGGGCTCTCCGCTCAGCAGGGAGCCTGCATCCCCCTCTCTCTCTGCCTGCCTCTCTGCCTACTTGTGATCTCTCTCTGTCAAATAAATAAATAAAATCTTTAAAAAAAATAAAAAAACAAAATGTCACTGAAAGGAATGGGATAAAAGGGAAAAATATTAACCAACTTAGGGTTTAGGTTGGTGAAGTAATTTGAAAAGCTTTCTTTATTTCAGAGAGAGAGGGCGCGGCGGGTGAAAGGGATTGGGGGAAGGGGCAGAGGAAGAGAGATTCTTAAGCAGACTCCAAACCTGGTGCCAGCTTAGATCTCATGACCCTGAAATCAGGACCTGAGCGGAAACTAAGAGTCAGACGCTTAACTGACTGAGGCACCCAGGCGCCCCAGGTTGGTGAAGTATTTTAAGAGTGAGGGAATTATATGAAGAACTGTGTACTTGATTATTCTTATTTCTTACTGACACTATCGCCTTAGCTTTAAGCCCTTTGTCTAGCTTTTTATTTATTATTTATTTTTTTAGAGGTTTTATTTATTTGACAAAGAGAGCAAGCGTGCACCAGCAGGGGAAGCTACAGGCAGAGGGAATAGCAGGCTCCCCACTGAGCAAGGAGCCCAATGTGGGACTCAATTCCAGGATCATGACCTAAGCCAAAAGCAGACACTTACTCTACTGAGCCACCCAGGCGTCCCTTGTCTAGCTTTTTAAATCAAAATTTTTAATTGCTCCTGCAAAGTAGAGAATCAGAAATATTAAAACGTTGTGGCAAGAAAAAAAAAAAGCTGTGGCAAGAACAGCTCAGCTGATACTAAAACTCTGCCCCAATATAAAAACATCATCTTGGAGTATGGAATACAAAGGCATATTAAAGCAAAATGGCAGCTGAAGAAAGCTAGAAGCCTTTCTTTTTTTAATATTTATTTATTCATGAAAAACAGAGAGAGGGACAGAGGGAGAAGCCAGCTCCCCAAGGAGCAGGGAGCCCAGTAGGGGCCCAACCCCGTGACCCCGGATCACGACCCAAGCCAAAGGCAGACGTTCAACCAACCGAGTCGCCCAGGGGCCCTAAAAGCTAGAAGCCTTTTAAATCCTACTGATTCGTGTCTTAACAGGGTGACTGCGTTATATTTTCAAGTATTGTGAATACCCCAAACATCAGGCACATCTGCATAAAATGTAAGGTTGGTAGAGGCCCTCCTCCAGATGGTAGCCCCAGGTCACGGGTAGGATCTTGCGGGGTGAAGGGGGCCGAGGCAGAGCATAGCAGTTCCAGCGTGAATGACTGTAGATAAGGGGAGCATATGCACTCAAGTTTATGCCCTTTTATATCCTGTCGCCTGTGGGTTTCTAAAAGAAGCAAAAACTGCAACAGAACAGAAAATAGGTAATTCACTTTTAAAACAGATATAAACATAAAAAACACTCTAAGTGCAGGAATAACTGATTTCTACTCCGTGGCCTTGCAGACAAATGAAGATAAAGATTTCCAGTTACCATATGTAGATGGCCACGATAGGGTGTAACTGTTTGGCTTGATAGCTCCCCCACCCTGCGCCCTTCTAGAAATCACTTGCGGCAGCTTCGCCGTGATTTTGTGGAGAAGCTGTTGAAGGAGTCTGGTCAGAATACGGCCAAAAGCCTTATTTCCTCTAGAGGGGTCGTTCGGCTCAGAGGGGGCCTCAGGTAAGCTCACCCGTACCCGACTCTCTGCCCTTCCTGCCGACCAGTGTGTAACTAGAACCAAATTAGTTAACTTTCATAAGCCGAAAAGGATTTATGAAGCGGGTCGACTAACATCATGAGGTGATTGCAGAATTAAATAAGATAAAATAATTATCTCTTTGCCTGGCCCACTGTTGTTGTAATTACCTGAATTCCAGTTTTCCTTGACCTTTAGATGGAGATTTGAACCAGGTAGCATTCCACCTCAGGCCTCAGAGAAACCCGGCTTTCATGTTCTTATGCTAAAGTTCCGTCCCAGGTTTCATTTTTTTTTTTTAAAGGAATTTTTATTTTATTTTTTTTTTAATATTTATTTATTTGGCAGCGGACACAAGCAGAGGGAGCGGCAGGCAGAGGGAGAGGGAGACACAGGCTCCCCACTGAGCAAGGAGCCCAACGTGGGGCTTGATCCCAGGGCTCCGGGATCATGACCTGAGCTGAAGGCAGACACTTAACGGACTGAGCCACTGAGGTGCCCCAGGAATTTTTAAAATGATAGTGTAGTGAAGCCATGAAAAACCAGTATGAGGACGGTTTGTATTTCCTGAGAGTAGTTCCTAGAAAGGCAGCAGTAGTGATGACGAGACGGTGCAGCAGGAGCACAGTCGGGCCGGCACCCAGACTCTGGCTCGGTCACCTATTCGTGTCTCAGTGTCCCCATCTGTAAAAGGGGGATGGTAACATTACCTCCCTGGTTATGAGAAACGTGTCGTAAGGGTTAGAGGTGATGACCGTATAGGTAAAGCACTTTATCCAAGCAGGGCCTGGCACAGAGAAGGAGCTGTGTAGGTTGAGGTGGTGGCCAAGGTCCTCATCGGTGCAGTGGGACAGTCTTCCTCAAAGCAGTTCTTTTCTCTGTAGACAAGAATACATAGCTGCAATAAACTATGTTCTTGGAAATCACATTCCCAAGAAGTGAAACTCCCTAAGGGTCTAATTGATAGGATTGTATTTCGAACCACATTAAACTTTTTTGTCGTTTATAAAGATACCTATTTTGTGCCTCTTTCCTTGAATAATGGGAGAATCGATTAAATTAATAAGAAGTACTAGAGGGACGCCTGGGTGGCTCACTTGGTTAAGCCACTGCCTTCAGCTCAGGTCATGATCCCAGGGTCCTGGGATCGAGTCCCGCATCGGGCTCCTTGCTCAGTGGGGAGCCTGCTTCTCTCTCTGCCTCTGCCTCTCTGCCTGCTTGTGCTCTCTCTCTC
>CM053616.1:10498355-10530713 GCA_028646535.1 Procyon lotor | reverse complement strand
CAGTCCCTCTGCTTGTGTTCCCTCTCTCTGTGTTTCTCTCTGTCAAATAAATAAAATCTTTAAAAAAAAAAAAGTTTTTTTAATCTCCCCACAATGTGATTTGGATGTAGACTTTGATACAGAATGCTTACACTTTTCATAAATCGTTTTGGGGTACACAAAAGATACTTTGTTCTAGCGTCTTAGTTTCGGTGCTTGCAGAGCAGGACGAATGGCACTGAAATAACAGCCCACATGTAGGTTTCCCTGGTCGCTGGAGGCCGAACCTTCCCTTGAAGTCGGTGCTTCTCCCAAGTTACAAGTCTTGCTAGAGACAGATGCGGTATGTGATGCAGGCCCCCTGGCTGGCGGGCTAGTAATACCAATTGTAGAAATGGTACCATTTCTACTGCAAATCAGACCTTTTATGAAAAGTTCTTCCAGAGCTACCTCTGTCCTGATTGGTTTACACTGTTAACTTTCAAAAACCGTGTACTGAGTTTCTTATCATTTCCATCACGCAGATAAAGGATTATACTAGGTGTTGAAGGAGATACAGAAAATAAAGAACATGATTTATGTTCTCAAAATTTTAAGTCCCTTAGGGGCACCTGGGTGGCTCAGTGGGTTAAAGCCTCTGCCTTCAGCTCAGGTCATAATCTCAGGGTCCTGGGATGGAGCCCTACTTTGGACTCTCTGCTCAGCAGGGAGCCTGCTTCCCCCTTCTTCTCTGCCTGCCTCTCTGCCTACTTGTGATCTCTCTCTCTCTCTCAAATAAATAAATAAATCTTTAAAAAAAATTTAAGTCCCTTAATATAATGAGAAAAAAATGCTTTTTTGGAGTCTAAATGCCTATCACCAATATGATTTTAGGCAAATGATTTAATCTTTTTAATTTTCTCAAGAATAAAATAAGGATATAAATCATTTAAAGGTTGCTCTATGTATTAAAATCAGTTCAGTTCATGTATATGAAGGTGCTTTCAAAGCCATGAAAGAGCTCTACCAATGTGTAAGATTAGTGTGTATTACGATTTTTAGCCAAGAAGTGAAATCTACAAAGAACCATAGGGTGTCCCACAGTGGAGCCGCAGGGCTTCAAAGCGGGATGAGCCTGATATATGTCAGAAAGCCAGAAACTGGGCGATAACCTGCCCAGCGTTCTGAGCCCAAGAAGACCCTTGAGGACTTTTCACGATCTGGGTGGATGGGAAGGAGATAGAGAAGGAGGATCACGAAGGTTAGAAATCAGCAGAGCTTGCTTTCGGAAGCCGTGAACAGACTGATGGGGAAGAGCGTCCAGTCCTGTACACAGGTCCCCCACCACATGCATGTAGAGCACCCCTGTGACACCCTGCGGTGGAAAAGCACTTACTGTGCATTTGTATGGACAATTTTTTGAGCATTCCCAGACCCAAACAGGCTTCTCTAATACTTAAGAATGCATCTTACTAACAGATGCACGTAGTGAGTGGACACGAAGCCCGGAGCTCAAAGACACAGCTCACAGCGCTGACGCTGCTGCTGAGCTGTCCTGTGCGGTTCCCGGGGAAGGGGCCGCGCTGCCCCTCCAGGTCTCGAGCCCGCCGAAGATGCACACTCAGGGCTGTTTTCGCTTTTTTCCTTTTCTCATCAAAGCAGAAATCCTCTTCAGGTTTCTTTTGGTTAACAAAAGCAGATACTGGGGCTCCCCGATGGCTCAGTGGGTTAAGCCTCTGCCTTCGGCTCAGGTCATGATCTCAGGGATCAGGGAGCCTGCTTCCCCCTCTCCCTCTGTCTGCCTCTCTGCCTACTTGTGATCTCTTTCTCTCTGTCAAATAAATAAATAAAATCTTTAAAAAAAAAAAAAAAAGGCAGATACTAATGTAGGTCTTTCATAAAAGCAAAATGGTCTGATGCAAACTTAAAGATCAAACTTTTAAAAAAATCCTGTACTTGATAAATATAAATTTTACACTTTTAAAGTGTACAATTCAGCGGCTTTTAGTATATATTCAGAGTCCTGCATCAGTCACCTAATTGCAGAACATTTTCATCATCCCAAAAAGAAGCTCCGTGCCCATTAGCAGTCACTCTTCATTCCTCCTTATCCCAAACCCCTGGCAACAACACATCCACTTTCCAGCTTTATAGATTCACCTTTTCGAGACATTTCACTGGCTTTTTCACGTAGCATGTTGTTTTCAAGGTTCATCCGTGTTGTTGCAACAGCAAATGCAGTCCAAGGTCATATACCCAAGAGAACTGGAAATGTGTGTGCACACAAGAATGTGTACACGAATATTCACAGCAGTTATTCCCAATATCCACACAGTTTAAGCAACCATATGTCCATCTGCTGATGAGTGGAGCCGTGGTACGCCCACACAGCGGGTTTTCACAGTGCACCCTCATTTCCATGTACAACAATAATTGGATTCCTTGCCAGGCTGGTCTCCTTTCTATGAGCTGCCGTTTCGGGTCCCCACCTTGTTTGTTTCTGCTCCTCCTGCCTCTCTTGAACCTCACTCTTTCTCTCCCTTTCTAGATTGCACCCAGGCTCTCAGGGCCACCTACTGCTGCTTCACCTCCCACTGACTCCTTTCTGCACCCTGCTCCTATCAGACGGGTTCCTTAATCACATAATTTATGGTATTTCATTATGTGCTGACTTTCTTTGTTCTGTAACAACACGAGCGGCACTGAATGAGTTGCAAGCTCCCTGGGGCAGGAACTTTGTCTTCCTTTTCTTTTTCATTTCTTTCAGTGCCTACATGATTTCATTCAGGGCACAGATGAGATGGAATAAACGCACACTGAATAAATGAATGTGCCCATTTTGTCATTTTCTACCTGAAATGTTACATATGAAAGAACCATGTTTCTCATTTTAGTAGGAGTTCAAGAAAAGTAGACTGGGATCCTGCCCTCCTCTAGGACCGAACAAAGCACGTTGTTTCAGAGCCCCATTTTCGTGTTCAAAGTGTCATTCTTTGCTAGGAATTGGGGCTATAGATACAAAGGATTAGTTTTTCTGTTGTTCCCGGTCTAAATGCCCTTTTACTGTTAACGTTAGAATACCGTAGAGAGAAGTCCTGTCCAGAATACTGAGAGCAACATCAGTGGGCCCCAGAGATTGCATGCTCGGGGGGATGTCTTCGCAAGTATTTCTTTCAAATATTTTTATAAGGAAGCCCATAATGATGTTTAGGGGCAGTTTTTGTATAGCCAGAACAAGCTTCTTTTCAAGAAAATCTTCAGTTTTTGGTACAGTTTTTATTGTATCGTTTCTCAGTAAAGAAATAATGACTCATCGAGGAAACACTAAAAGGAACCCAAATTTTAGATCATTAATTCATGGGACTCTAGATGGAAAATTAATGATAATTATATCTCATAAGAAAAAGGAAAAATAATCATCCATGAAATCAGATTTTCCTTCTCTGCTTAGAAAAAGCTACATTTATATTTTTATAGCTCTTACTAACATTCTGTGGAAATGACTGTGGAATTTCTTGTTCTGGATATTGCCGTTGCTACTCATCTGAATTGTGTTTATTTGTTAATCCGTTAAAAACTTATTAAGTTCCTGCTGTGTGACAGGAAAAAACAGATAAAGATAATACTCCCTGACTTGTGGGAGCTCCTGATCTCATGGAGGAGACACAGGAGTCAACAAAGAAGTCTTTAGCCTTTTTCTTTGTTATACATCATGAGATAAAATTGCATTCCATGTTATACTGTTGGTTACAGATATATTGTTTTTATGAATTAAAATACACTTTAGGACAGCATCTCAATTTTGGTTTAAATACAGAACTTAAAGACTGTCGTCAAAATAATTTTCTATACAAATTTAGTTAACATTGACTGTGTTTATAATTGGGTATCTCTAAAATAAGCTTGCATTAACTTGAAAACAAAGTCTGGGTTTTTTTTCCTGAAGAGTGCTATGTGTGTGTTCGGAGTGCAATTTAGAATTAATTTTTACCTCTTTTTTTTTTCCTTTCCAGGATTACTATATTATGCAGGTCATGGTTATGAAAACTTTGGCAACAGCTTTATGGTCCCTGTTGATGCTCCAAATCCATATAGATCTGAAAACTGTCTATGTGTACAAAATATACTGAAATTGATGCAAGAAAAAGAAACTGGACTTAACGTGTTCTTGTTGGACATGTGTAGGAAAAGGTAAACTACCTCATCGTTGTTAAACAAAGCTCGTCAGAATGAGGTCAATACCAGCCTTGACAGTGAAATCAAGGCAAACCTGGGAATGCCAAGAAGCATTTAAGCTTGTGAGTTTGTAATTACAGGTTGAAACTGACCAAGAAGGGAACGGATTGAAATTGACCAAGAGGAAAACTACATTTCTCTATATGTATTTAATTACTTTGACTTTTTTCCTATTTGTTATAGAGCAAAAGTGAAGAACTAAAGAGTATGGGTATTTGTGCATATTCCAGGAGGTTGAGCTCTT
Organism: Procyon lotor; assembly: GCA_028646535.1. NCBI lineage: Eukaryota > Metazoa > Chordata > Mammalia > Carnivora > Procyonidae > Procyon > Procyon lotor. The sequence goes on along the minus strand of CM053616.1, from coordinate 10,526,275 downwards.
CAGAATGCCTGTGGACGTCTCTAGTCCTCGCTGCATTGGTTTCTCCAGGAACTGACAGAAACAGCACCCGTGGAGGCGGGGCCTCTGTCAGTCCTGGTCTCCCAGGTACAGGAAGTGTAGCCAGACCAGGGGTTCGAAGGTGTGGACCCAGTTGTTGGTCACTGCGTTCCTGAGGAGCAGAACCAGTGATTGTTCCTCTTGGAAATACAGTTTCTGTGCTTGCTCAGCTTGTACCGATCAGAAACCAGGGCCAGACTTCAGACATAAGTCCAGTTTTAAAGCTAACCAGAGAAAAGATGACGTGCCTGTCTGCTTTTTCAACAGCAGAGGCCCCCTAGATTATTTGGGAGTAAATATGTACCTGGTTTGTTAAAGGAATTTTGAATCTATAATCTTAAATTATGTATAATAGAATAGCGTTATCAGATTTTCCATTATGTTATTATTTATGTTCTCTTTAAAATGCTGTTTAACTTTTTTCACATTTGTATCTGTCCTTCTCCCTCCTCCCTTTTAAATAGAAACGACTATGATGACACCATCCCAATCTTGGATGCACTAAAAGTCACCGCCAATATTGTATTTGGATACGCCACGTAAGGAATCTTACATTCCTGTTCAAGATGCCTTCATTTTTCAATGACTTCTTTTTGATCGTATATTAGAAGCCTAGATATATCCATAGAAATGTAGGCATAAATTTTCATCCTTGATGTTCTTGAAAGGATAAATGAGTTAAATAAGTGACTTTAGCTCCTCATGTCTTGGCATCTTCTTTTTGCTAAGCCCCAGAGCATTAGTTCCTGCTTAAAGATGACCTCTGCCGTGAGGGTATCATGCAAGAGGCAAGGAAGCACATATGAGGCTCATGAGTATTATATCCTGTGTGGCAAGTGTTTACTTTTTTAAAAATTTGTCTTTTTGCTGTGTTTAAGGTGTCAAGGAGCAGAAGCTTTTGAAATCCAGCATTCTGGGTTGGCAAATGGAATTTTCATGAAATTTTTAAAAGATAGATTATTAGAAGACAAGAAAATTACTGTGTTACTGGATGAAGTTGCAGAAGGTAAAATAAAAAAGAGAAAGCTACTCAGGGTTCTCTGGTAATTATTTTATTCCTACTGTTATTGTGCAGGTTTGGAGTTATTTGGGTTTTTTTTAAGATTTTATTTATTTCATTCATGAGAGACAGAGAGGCAGAGGGAGAAGCAGGCTCTGCACAGAGCTGGGAGCCCAATGGGGACTCGATCCCAGGACCCTGGGATCACGATCTGAGCCAAAGGCAGACGCTTAACCGCTTGAGCCACCCAGGTACCCCAGTATTTATTTTTATAAAACAGTTTTTTCTAGAACGTTCAGCAACACTCCTGTTTCGTTCCTTCTTTCCTCCTTCTCTCCCTGGTGACTGAGCTTTGTGCCATCAGTGCAGCGTGACTCGAGCTATAAGGCTGCTCCTGGGCAAGACTGAAACCAGTGAAGTGTCATCCTCAGAGCTCTGTGCCTTGTGCGGCCTTGTCGGCTTGTTTGCAGAAAAACTTGTCCAGAGAACATCCTCTCCCAGGGTCAGACTGATCCAACTTTGCAGAAATTTTGATACTCAGGTGGAAAAGGCTGGCTGCACTTTTTTCTTAATGGACTTAATGGTTTTAAATTCTGCTTTCAGGACGTGACCCTAGAGGCCTAACATCATGTCTTCCGTTTCCTTCTGTTCCCTTTCCTTCTCAGGATAATGTTATGCTCCTGTCAGGAGCATATCCTGACAAGTACATATCCTACATATCCTACTGTACCAATAGATTGCCAGGTATTTTTTGAAATGCCATTTTAGAAGCCATGCCAAAAGGCGATTCTTTGCAAACCAGCCCGTGAGAAATGGAGTTTCATGGGTGTTCCGAACATGGCAGGTAGAGTGTAAGGAATGTGTGTTTCACTAAGAGCCGTGAGTCCCCTTGGTTCATGTTCATGTTTTTATCAGTGTAGATCTTTTAGCTGGATCACCTGACCTAACCACTTTCCCATTTAGCATAGACAGGACAGCCAGAGCTTTGACCTCCTCCCACCGTCCTGCTTCAACCGGAAGAGTTCTGCTTTTATCTGGTTTTTATATTTGGCTTCTATTTAAGAATCTTAGTTTAACCTTTTTTTTTCCCTCCAGATAAATAGCTACATATTAAAGACCTTTATAACTTTATTTGTTAATAATAAATAACATATACAGAGTAAGAAACTATAATGTGTTCATATTAAGCAATATGATATATATGGCTTTATAAATTTAAATTGACATTTATCGGTAGTCACAAGTCTTTGCCTAAAACATGTTAATAAAACACATTATGGAGCATGCATATAGGATAACATTTTTGTTAAGTTCAAAACCTACATCATTAAGGGCACCTAGGTGGCTCAGTCAGTTAAGCATCTGCCTTTAGCTCAAGTCATGATCCGGGGTCCTGAGATCAAACCCCTCATTGGGCTCCCTGCTCGGCGGGGAGCCTCTTCTTCTTCTCCTCGGCTCATGCTTTCTATCACTATCTCTGTCTCTCAAATAAATAAATAAAATCTTTAAAAAAAAAAATACCTAAAACATTAGCATAAACTATTTGCCAATGCCTGTGCATGAGTGAAAATTAAAACATGCATGGGATTATATATACTACAGTGAATAATGGTTATTTTGAGTCAGGGAGAGGATTGGTGGTACTTCAACCATATCAGTGATTGTAACACATTATTTCCTTTCTTAAAAATAAAGATACCTGAGGTAAAGATGGCATGAAATCTTACCTTTTACAAAGATAAGTAGTCATTTTTTTTTACTAAATACATGTATTTCTCAACAGAGTATAGACATAAAATTATCATGGCTACCCTTTCAGTAAAGAAATACTTTCAGGGGTGCCTGGGGGGCTCAGTCAGTTAAGCGTCTGCCTTCAGCTCAGGTCATGATCTCAGGGTCCTGGGATCAAGCCCCACATCAGTCTCCCTGCTCAGTGGGCAGCCTGCTTCTCTCTCTCTCCCTCTGTCCCTCCCCTCCACTTGTTCTCTCTCTCAAATAAATGAAAATCTTTAAAAAGTTGGGGGGGAAGGGGGAAGAAAAGAGAGAAAGAGAAGTATACTTTTAATTCTTTGTGAATTATAAGGCTTAGACTATTAGGGATATGATAATAGAATTGTACTAAAAGGGGATCTTTAGAAGTTTCCTGGCCCAATATTTTTCTCTGTTTGCTCATGACTTTGAACCATGCCTGGCACATAATAGATGTTCAGTAAAATAATTATTGAGTGAGTGATACTGAGAATATAACTGGATTTGCAAAAGAGTTCTTGACCTAAATATTAAAACATGAAAAGATTGTGGTCTTAATACTTATTTCCTATCTTTTAGATATGGGTAAATGTCACCTCACCAAAGGCAAACAGGCTCTGGAGATTCGGAGTAGCTTGTCTGAAAAGAGAGCGCTCACTGACCCTATTCAGGGCACAGCTCATTCTGCGGAGTCTCTGGTACGGAATCTGCAGTGGGCCAAAGCACACGGTACGGTGAAGCCTGGTTCCTGTGAGGTTTTTCTAGAATATGCTGTATTAAATCATGAAGATTTTTTCCTCCTGGATAAGTAGTCTTCCTCTCAATTTTGTAGTGAAAGTATTTTAACCTGGTAGGCAAGCCCAAAACTAAACAACTTATCTAATGTACAGTCCCTTAGACTTTCTTATATTGTGAGGTGTTGGAAGTGTGCTATTTGAAAAATCAGACAGGCCTGGGTTCTGATCCTGTCCCTACCACTTGATAAACTATAAACGAGGGCGAGAACTGCTACTTGGGAGGGTTGTTGGTATTGAATTCGGTTGCACATGTGAAGAAACAAGCATGCTGGTCAGGAAATACTATATGCTCATCAGTATTCCTGAGTCTTCTGTCCCTTCGAGTCTTGAATCAGTGAGTCAGTGAGCAAGGAGAGAGACGGTGAGGTGGAAATCGTATCTGTAACTTAATTACCTTTGGTAATTGTGATTTAGTGAAAAGGTTAAGTTTAAATTATTAACTGAAATGAAGATTTTTAATTTGCTGTGAGTCCCAGATATCTGTATGGTGAATCCCTTATTGTAGATAATCAAAAATTATATTTGGTGAACTTCTATATAATAGTCTGTTTTTCATAATAGTCTGTTCTCTAATAGTTTTTTCATAAGTCTGTTCTCTAAGGTGTATTTTTGGTTAAATACATTAAAGCACATTAAAATATAAAATGTCATAAATCTTTTGTGGCTTTTCAGATGACTAGATAAGTAATTGAAATTGATTTTTTTCCTTTAAAAAAGCTCTAAACAACAACAGTAACAAAATCATGGTGATAAGGATCAACAGTAAAAAAAATCTTTTATGAAATGAAACGAAGGGAGCATCTCTTTACTTGGTGGATGAGATGCTGCCTGATTCATGAATTGCCTGATAAAGCTAATCAGATCTTCAAATTTAAAAAAAAAAAAAGAAAAACTTTATGCATGGGCTGGTCCAGTTTTTTTCTGCTTGCTGATTACTTTGAACCATGCCTGGCACATACTATGTATTCAGTAAAATAGTTGTTGAGTGAGTGATTGTGTGATGTAACCACATTTGCAGGAGAGTTCTTGGCCTAAATATTTAAAACATAATGAAAAGATTGTGGTCTTGGGGCGCCTGGGTGGCTCAGTGGGTTAGGGCCTCTGCCTTCGGCTCGGATCATGATCTTGCAGTCTTGGGATCAAGCCCCACGTCAGGCTCTCTGCTCGGCGGGGAGCCTGCTTCCCCTTCTCTCTCCGCCTGCCTCTCTGCCTACTTGTGATCTCTCTCCTCTCTGTCAAATAAATAAAATTAAAAAAAAAAAAAAGATCGTGGTCTTAAAATAATATTTATTTCTTATCTTTTAGATATGGGTAAATATCACCTTACCAAAAGCAAACAGGTTCTAGAGATGTGGAGTAGTTTGGAAAGCGAGCACTTTTTTTTTGTAATAGATTTGGTATTTTTTATGTTAAAGAGCTCCTGCAAAATGGTAAAAGGAAAAACATTAAGACTCCCTCAATTAATCATCAAAGGATGCAAATTCAGCCTACACAATTGAGAATATACTAATAATTAAGAAACAAATATAGAAAATGATAAACTTAAATAGTAATTAAAGAAAATAAAATTAGAACTATGATAGTGTAGTTTTTCCTTTTTAATCCCATAGCTAGGTAAACACTTTATTACTTCATTTTGGAAATGTATGGTGAAATCTACTTATATTCTATGTAAATGGAGAATGTCACGTGTGAGGAACCATCAGGCAGCTATATCTAATAATCCTAAAGCATTAAGTACATATATATAAGAAATATTGACTGATAGAAAAATAATAAAACCCAGAAATATTCTAGATATTCAAGAGTACTGGATTTGTTCAGAGTAACAAATATTGAGTGACATATTCTTTATTAAAAACTATCTTCATGGGGTGCCTGGGTGGCTCGGTCGTTAAGCGTCTGCCTTCAGCTCAGGTCATGATCCCAGGGTCCTGGGATCGAGCCCCGCATCGGGCTCCCTGCTCCATGGGCAGCCCGCTTCTCCCTCTCCCGCTCGCCCTGCTTGTGTTCCCTCTCTCGCTGTCTCTCTCTCTCTGTCAAATAAATAAATAAAATCTTTAAAAAAATTACACATGCAGAGGGACAAGAACTATAAGCTAGTAGTAAATAGTAAATTAAAGATTTTTATTTGCTTGACCAGCAGAATGTGGATTTTTTTTTTCTTTCTGTAAGTGCAAGCCTGTGTGCTTCTGTGTCTTTGAATAGTGTGTTAGCCCTAGAACATTTTTAAGTGAAAGCAAAAGCTCTTCCTGTATTTTGCCCCATAAAGAAGAATTGTCTGTTGCTGAACAGAAAACTCACCAAAGCACTCCTCAAGGGGTTATTTGTAAGTTGTTGTTTTTGTTCTTTTTCAGAACTCCCAGAAAGTATGTGTCTTAAATTTCAGTGCGGTGTTCACATTCAGTTAGGGTTTGCCGCCGAGTTCTCCAACGTCATGATAATCTACACAAGCATAGTCCACAAGCCGCCCGATGTCTTGATGTGCGATGCCTATGTCACCGATTTTCCTCTTGTAAGAACCCCCTTTCTTCTTTTATTTAAAATAGCACAGTAGGGGCACCTGGGTGGCTCAGTTGGTTAAGCGACTGCCTTCAGCTCAGGTCATGATCCCGGAGTCCTGGGATTGAGCTTTGTATTGGGCTCCCTGCTCAGCAGGGAGTCTGCTTCTCCCTCTGACCTTCTACCTTCTCATGCTTTCTCTCTCTCTCAAATAAATAAAATCTTAAAAAGAAAAAAAAGAATAGCACAGTATAGCCTCATGTACTAAAGACTAAACACTTGGAAACTTAAAAGTTGATGGTGAATTCAAAGGAAATACGAATACATATATATTCCATTTATCTAAATATTTATTTGTATTTTAGTAACAATGGTCAAAATATTTAAAAACTAATCCCCAAAATGACCTAAATTTATCAAATTTAGGAATGTCTGAAGTTCACTCAGGAAAGAAGCCTTTAATTTCCTTTACCCTAAGTAGGATATATCAAATATGAAGAAATGAAATGGTAGTATATTGGAAGCATAGACATTTAGTTCTGTTTTCTGTAAATCAAGACATATTTATTTCATGTTGGCCTAAAGAAGCCAGTAAATAGTAACACTCTTTCCTACATGAGTTTAGTAAATTGAGAAGTAAGCATGGAGCACGAGTAATCCAGAACATCACGTTTGCTACTGATAAAGGCTTCCTGGAGGACACTGTTTATTGTGAGAGCAAATGATCCAGCACTGAACCCCAGAATTAGGTTGGTCTACCAGCCGTGACAGCGCTGGACCCCGATGGGCCTCCTGGACATTGGGTGGGCAGAGCCCAGGCCTTCTCTCTGAAGTTCCAGAACAGATCTCCTGCTCTGACCCAGGGGTCAGCTCTTAGAAAAGAAAAAGGGAAGGGCTACCCGTACACGTCCTTTATTCTTTTTAAATATACGAATCATAGAAATCCCCCTGCACCTTCTCAGAAGTGATGAGTGAGCAGGGAGAGAATCCAGGAGTCCACACTCTAATGGGGCTGGAACGTAAAAGGAAGCTTGAGAGGGTTAAGAAGTGTTTGCAGGGATAGTTTGAAAGTAACTGTCCTGGCAGAGCTAACTCTTTAAGTGGGATCTGTGCAGAATTTAGAATTTCTTTCATACTCCAGAATGTTGTTTTTATTGTCTCTTTAATCCTAGCTAAGGGCTGACCTACTGAGGCCAAAATTCATAAGAGAGCAGTACCTGTTAAGATATTTTACTGTCATAGGGGCACCTGAGGGGCTCAGTCAGTGGAGCCTCTGCCTTCGGCTCAGGTCATGATCCCAGGGTCCTGGGATCGAGCCCCGCAACAGTCTCCCCATCAGAGGGGGTCTGCTTCTGCCGCCCTCTGCCCTTCCCCCACCCATCCTCTCTCTCTCTCTCTCTCTCTGAAATAAATAAAACTTCTAAAAAAAAGATATTTTACTGTCAGAGACAATGTTGTGACTTTAATTGATTTCATTAATAATGCCTGCTGATTGTCACAGGACTTGGATATTGATCCAAAAGATGCAAATAAAGGGACGCCTGAAGAAACTGGCAGCTATTTAGTATCCAAGGATCTTCCCAAGCACTGCCTCTACACTAGGCTCAGCTCGCTGCAAAAATTAAAGGTTATTACTTCTCTTGTTTATTAAGTACTAACTTTGTGAAGGTGAAAATTCATTTGGGCTTGTGACAGTTGTATTAGTTTAAAGATGAGCTGCTTCATTGGGTATTAAATTGAAGTAGAGATAAATGACATACAGTGAAACTTGCAGTGACTGTTGGTTACCATATTCTCTTCTGTCCCTGGTAATGGCCTGAGGATTTTTGTGTGAGCGTATATGTGATTACTCTGCGCAGTTGAAAAGTTAGAGATATAGAACATAGTCTGCTTTTAAATACCTTTGCATCTTCAAATAATCATTTCCTAGTTAAGGAACAAAAAACAATTGTCACCCTGTTCATAGCTAATCTACCTATATCGTCTCCTTTGTCTTTGAAATAACCCTGTAATCTGATTTAGTTATACTTCTCCACCTAGGACTGTGGATTATTATTTCATGTTTTTTAAAACAGCTAAATTTTTGGCCAAGGCGTAAAGCCAGTTTTTTTCATTAAAGGATCATTCTCCAGGGGCACCTGGGTGGCTCAGTCATTAGCATCTGCCTCCAGCTCCAGTCATGATCCCAGGGTCCTGGGATTGAGCCCGGCATCAGGCTCCTCCCCCACTCCCCCTACTTGTGTTCCCTCTCTCACTGTATCTCTGTCAACTAAATAAAAATCTTCAAAAAAAAAAAAAGAGGATCATTCTCCATCTCCACTAATTGGGAAGGGTAAGTTTTCTAAGCTCCACTGCTTAGAAAATGCCTTTAAACTGTTCTTCTGGAATACAATACAAGATCTCCCTGATTGTGGTTACTGTCAGTAGCAAGAGCTAGAATTCTACCAGTTCAAAGTATTGAATGAGGGAAAGGGAAGGTGATTACAGCTGGCTTTTTTTAGTGTAGGGAAGGTGTAAATAAGACTTGAGGATTTGGAACCTGGGAAAGGGGAGAGTGAGTGGCTGCTGCTGTGTGATCATGTGTGTATTTGTGTATGTCAGTAATGCTTTAAGATTGATAAGCTTTCACAGTTGATAAAAATAATTCTTTTCCTTTTCAGGAACATCTGGTCTTCACAGTCTGCCTGTCATACCAGTACTCAGGTTTGGAAGATACCATCGAGGAGAAGCAGGAGGTGAATGTTGGCAAACCCCTCATTGCCAAACTGGACATTCACCGCGGTTTGGGCAGGAAAACTTGCTTCCAAACTTGTATTATGTGTAACGGCCCTTACCAGAGCTCGGCATCCACGTCAGCGGGAACCAGCCATTACCCCTCGTCTCAAGATTCATTCCACGGAGTTTACCATTCACACCTTGGTAACTCCAGTAACGTCTTGCCATCAGATGGCTGTCACTGCAGCCGGATGGCGGATGCATTTATTTCAAGTCACCACACCCATCATTATCCATGCCAGTTTGGTAGGAGCAACGTGCCAGTGGAGACAACCGATGACATGCCATTCAATCTCTCTGAGGGGCTCCGAATTTCTGAAAAGTGACCTCTGTATTTTTGGAAGTTCTCATAACTACGAGATGCCCCCAGTAGAACAGTACTGACATGAAGAGAGACATCATAGAAAAGCAAATACTTTATTTGTAGAGAGAGAAGATTAGTGATGGTATTTCATGGCAAACCCAGGACTTGGAGGTGTTGGGATTATATTATTTACCTGTGGACTTCCTCTTCATTCTCTTTTAAGAGTTGGTGAATTAGTTGACTTATTTTGTAAGAATGAAGGATGGACGTGTATATGTTTATGTGTTTATAACAAAAATATTTTCATTTCGAGCACTCTGAAGTAAGAACAATGGGAATAGCATTGTAGAGTAAGTCACTGTGTTTTTAGAATCAGGAAAAAAAACATTGGTCATCATGAGGCTTAACCTAGTTTCATCAGTGGGAGAAACAGACGGAGTCATCTTGTTTACATGAGAGCTGGCCCCAGAGCTGAGACTTGCAGATTACTCTACCAGTGTTTATTCCTCTCCACACTGCCTTCCTGGCAGGTTCTGAGACAGGTATTATGTCTGGAGGTAGACTTAAAAATAATATGTAAATACACTTGTCTGTATATAATCTAGAAATGTACAAACTTTAATTTGTGATTATAAGACTTTACTGCAAGTGTCAGTTAAGACGTTTGTATATAAATCTTACGTAGAACAGGCTGAAGTTTCTTGTTCTTAAGGTCATGAAAGCACATGGAGAGGTGATGAAATATTTGTCTCTTTTAGAGCAAGACAGCAGGATATTTCTGCTTCTGGATAATCTGGGCAGCTGCCTATTGAATCTTACAAACACTGGATATGTCTTCCTTGATAACATTTTCTTAACAAATTTAATCTTACGACCTTTCATCCTACCTAAAGCATGTTAAAAAAAAGCAACTGCCAATAACAAAAATATTGAATTAGCAATTTTAAAACATTCCACAAAGAGAATACCAGGCCCAGATAGCTCCACTGCTATATTCTGCCAAACATTTTAAGAATTAGCACCAGTTCTTTGCAGACTCCCCAAAAATAAAAGGAGAGAACACTTCCCAACTCATTCTATGAAGCCAGTATTACCCTGATACAAAACCAAGTGAAGACATTACAAGAAAACAACAGATTGATATCTGTTACGAATAGAGAATCAAAAGTCATCAACAAAATACTAGCAAACTGAGGTTAGCAATATATAAAAAGGATTATACATAAACCAAGTAAGATTTATCCCAGGAATGCAAGATTTATTTAACATCCAAAAATCAATATCATATGCAAACAATTCTCATTCTTCACAGTAGGTATAGTCTAAGAAGTCACTATGAATACTGAACTAGTGAATGCAGAGCCATTGCTCCTAGGGGAAGTGTGTGTGTGTGTGTGTGTGTGTGTGTGTGTGTGTGTGTGTAATCATATCTCAAATAGATTATAATCTTAAGTCCTGAAAACAGTTTATCCTGGTATACTGTTATATTTTACAAAAGAAAAAATGAGGTTCAGAAATAGTAAGTGACCTTCCTGAGGCCACCCCACTAATAACTGCCGGAGTTGGGATTCATACCCATCCAACTGGCCCCAGAGCCAAAGCTTCCACAGCCCTGCCCCCACCCCCTCATCTTCTGGTCATGTCTAGGGGTGGGGGCTCAAACAGGAAGGCACAGCATTTCCTTGTTCACCCCTGCTGAAAACATGTGTCTCAGGAAATTGAAAATTTTCATGGGTCAGCACATACCTATGAATGATCATAAAACTGCTGACAATTTTGATTTGGGGATTACAAATAAATTTTACAAATAAATTGGTAAATACACAAACACAGGCTCATAAATAATGAGGATCAACCGTCCCATGTTCATAAAGGACAAAATTATTACATTGACTTAATTGTCTTAACAGCTGGAGAAAAAACATTTGATAAAATTCAGCACCCTTTCATGATAAAAATACTTAACAAACTAGGAATAAAATGAAAATTCCTCAATATGATAAACAGCATCTACAAAAAGCCCACACCTGACATCATTATTTACAACAGACTGAATGCTGAATGTCCTCCCCCCAAAATCAGGAATAAGACAAGAATGTTCACTCTCGTCCCTTCTAGTCAACATTGTACTTGAGGTTCTAGCCAAAGCGATTAGGCAAGAAAAAAAAGTCAGTCATACTGGAAAAGAAGTAAAACTGTATCCACAGATGGCATAATCTTATTAGAAAAGTCTAAGAAATTCATTTAAAAACTACTAAATGGGGGGTGCCTGGGACTCAGTCATTAAGCATCTGCCTTCAGCTCAGGTCATGATCCCAGGGTTCTGGGATCGAGCCCCACATCGGGCTCCTTGCTCTGCGGGAAGCCTGCTTCCCACTCCCCCTGCTTGTGTTCCCTCTCTCTGTGTTTCTGTCAAATAAATAAAGATTAAAAACTACTAAATGAGTTCACCAGGCTAGAAGAGAGATAAAAGATCAATATACAACGATCAGTTTTATTTCTATGTCAGCAGTGAATGTTCTGAAATTGAGATTTTCTATCGCTTCTCGGCCTTTTAGCTAAGATCAAGTGAAATTGAGATTTTCTTTAAATTCACAATCGCATTTAAGATGAATAAAAACTATGTGACACTGTTGAAATTAAAGAAGACCTAAATATATGGAAATACGTTGTTCATGGAAGACTTTACATTGTTAAGATGAAAATGCTACCCAATTGCTTCACAGAGTTACTGCAGTTCCTGTCAAAATCCCAGCTGGCTTGTTTGCAAAAATTGAAAAATAAAATTCACATGGAAAAGACAAAAGCAAAAACAATCTTGAAAAAGAACAAAGTTGGAAGACTCAACACTTAACCAATTTCAAAACTTAACTACAGAGCCACAGTAACCAAGACAATGTGATACTGACATAAAGGTAAACATGGATTGGGGAAATATAAAATACACCTGAGATTCCAGAAATAAGCCTATGATGTTTGTGATCAATTGATTTTTGACAAAAGTGCCAAAGCATTCAATAAGAAAGAGTAGTCTTTTCAACAAATAGTCCTAGAACAACTGTATAGCTACATGCTAAAAGATCCCCCCTCTTTGCGCCATATACAAATTTCAGCCCAAGATGGATCATATACCTAAATATAAGAGCTAAAACTGTAAAAGTGACAAGAAAACATACAAGCAAGTGACAAGAAAAGCATACAAGCTTTGTGAGCTTGGGCTAAACAATGGTGTCTTGTAGACAACACCAAATGCACAAGCGACAAGGAAAAAAATTAATTGGACTTATTCAAAATGAACTTTTATGTTTTTAAGAACACCATCAAGAAAGTGAAAAGACAACCCACAGAACGGGAGAAAGCTTTTGAAAATTATGTCTGATAAGGTATTTGTATCCAGAGTACATACAGAACTTGTATAATAAGCCATTTATATACTAGTGTTTAATTATGGTTACTATAGACCAGTAAGCAGTGAACTGTTGGACGGGCCTTCTGTGAGGACGGACGTGTTCTCTGTGTGCACTCGGAGTGTGCCAGCCTCTGGCCCCGCACGGTAGTGGAGCAGTGGACATACAGCTTGCTTCCATATTCAACTCCGCAGCTGTTCATTCTGTATATTTGAATTTTTTAAAGCGTGTATTTATAATTTTAAAACATTTTTTAAAGTAACAATTGTGTAAAACAATTTTAAAAATAAATAACAATTGTGTATTTTTTTGTCTCTTCAGCCACGTTTTTATTTGAGTTGACTTCTTAATGCCAGTTGCTTTATAATATTAGCAGAGGATTTTATACATCAGTAGCATTTCAGAAGGGTAACCCACTGATAAAAATTACAATGGGAGGAAGATATTAGGATAGTAAAGGCTCACCTAAATCCAAAGCTAATACAAGGTTCTGGGGAAGAGGGTATTTTCGGGAAAGTAAAAAATTCTAAAGTTAGCAGTTTTAAGTTACATGATTTCTAATTTTAAAAAGTTAAATCGACATATGGGTCATCAAATATAAAACATGAAAGTGGTATCCATCTGAAGGTGAAGAGGTCAAATAAATCACAGCCTTGAGAAAGAAAGTCTTTGAAGGATACTGAAAAGGGACAGTAGACCTTTCCTTTTTCTCCAGTGTTTATTACTTTTCATAGCTCTAACTTGCACACAAAAGCAACCGTGAGGTGGTCTCTTCAGTAATCAAAATTGTTTTTGATTGTTAGACTCCGGAAATCCAATCACGTAGCCACAGCTCAGATAACTGATACATTGATACATAGATCCGCACAAGTTTAATATCAGGATTAGATCTGATTTTTTTAAACAAAAGCCCTCATAAATTTTAAATTGTTTCCTGTTATTTGAACATTACCCTAGTATTTATATTTTTTAGAGATTTTCTTTATGTGAGGGAGCGAGAGAGAGCATGGGGGGGAGGGGCCGAGGGAGAGGGCGAAGCAGACTCCCCAATGGCGGGGTTTGATCCCAGGACCTTGAGATATGACCTGAGCCGAAGGCAGAGAGACACCTAACCTACTGAACCACCCAGGTGCCTCTCGTCTAGTATTTATGTACTATCATTGCTTTTCACTGTTAACTGATGCCAAACACTCTAGAATTTACACACTACTTTTAGGGGGACCTGGGTCGTGCAGTTGGTTAAGCATTCGACCCTTGGTTTTCAGCCAGGTTGTGATCTCAGGGTCTTGAGATCAAGCCCTCCACGGGGCTGTGCACTCAGTGTACAATCAGCCTGAGGTTCTCTCTCCCTTTTTCTCTGTCCCTCCTGCTCATGCACTCAGTCGCTTTCTCGGATAAATAATTTTTTTTCAAATAATTTTAATAAATGATTTTTAACGTATACATTACTTTTGTACAATTTCAACCTGTTTTTCTATTTTGACATTGTGAGTTTTATCCAGGCCTAACTAAAATATGTATTTTTAATACTTTCCCTTGAATTACAGGACCTATTTCTCATACTGATCCAAGATTAATTAGTAAAGAAAAAGAACACGAGAGTGCTCGTATAAATGTATTTCATTTTCTTGCAATTTGACAGCATTAAAAATATTTCGGCATCGGACACAAAGTGTGGTGTCAGGAATGAGGAGTGCGCTCATCTCTGCACGCAGCCACCGGGTGGCGTGAAGTGCGCCCTGCAGCTCTGTGCCTCTGTTTCCTTATCTGGAAAATGGGCGTGAGGATATAACATCAGAGGGCTTCCCGAACTCTACAGGGCTGCCAGCAACGAAATGGTAAGTCCTTCGAAGAGCCTGCTCTCTGGAAAAGGTCTCACCCTTCAAATCTGGCCTCAAACCCATACCGGTCAGTACACACACAGTATGGAGTGCATTGTTTGCTACTAAGGGGATTCTTATAAAGTACTCTTGGTGGCACTGGCAATGTAGTACTGCCTTCTAAAATAAGTTGCAGTTGGGGCGGCTGGCAGGCACAGTCGGTGGAACATGCAACCTTGACCTTGGGGTCGTGAATTCAAGCCCCATGTTGGGTGTAGAGCTTCCTTAAAAACAAATTAAGAAATGTTTAAAACTGAGTTGCAAGTGAATGTTGTTCACCCCCCAGATGAGCCAACTTTCATTTTCAAAACTTTCAAACTTTTCAAAAAGCATGGAAACTTAATGTCACCAGTTACTAGCACATTATCTACACACAGAGAGACCACTGATGAGCAGTGTTTCCCGGCTGGGATTATTTGTCTTTGCTTACCTGGATTTTCCAGTTTTTATACAGGAAACAGCTGTTATATAATTTACAAATACAAGCACTGCAGAATGTAAACATGCTAAACTCCGATACTTTTATTCTACCTGTTAACAGGGAAGCTAATCTGAAGTAACTACCACAAATCTGAAGGAATTCCCAGGTTTTTTGCATCATGGTTGAGTTTTATGGAACAGCATTTAAGTAATAGAAATGGTTGGCTGAATATTCCTTCCTTAATAACTTGATAGCGCCGGGCTTAGACTATTTTTTTAAATTTTGAAACATTCCAAACTTAGAGAAAAATTCCAAAACCAGTACAAAGAATTCCCATATTCCCTTCAGCCCCGTTCCCTAGGTCAACACTTTCCCATGTTTTATCATTTTGTCTCATAAATGTATATGTGTATCTTCTACGTACATCAGCAAATGATATTTTTCCTGAGCTGCTCAAAAGTGTTAACTTTTTGCTTCTAAATAAATACTTAAGTGTGTACTGCCTAAAACAGGAACATTCTCCTACATAACTCCAGTACAACTGTCCAGATGGGACAGGATTCCAGAACCTCCTTCTGCTGGGGCCCAAACACTGGGAACCACAATCCTTCCCTTATCTTCCCCTTCTCTCACAGATCGTGACCTCTGGTCTTTGTCCAGTGTCTAAACACTATTGTTTCCATACTTTGTGTATGGCTTTCTAGTTGTTTAAGGTGGGAGAGTGAATGTAGCCCTATCATTACAGCACGGCTGGAAGTGAACATCTGTAAGTGATTTTTTTTAAAAGATTTTATTTATTTGACAGAGAGAAAGAGATCAGAAGTAGGCAGAGAGGCAGGCAGAGGGGGGTGGGGGAAGCAGGCTCCCTGCTGAGCAGAGAGCCCGATGCGGGGCTCGACCCCAGGACCCTGAGACCATGACCTGAGCTGAAGGCAGAGGCTTTAACCCACTGAGCCGCCCAGGTGCCCCATGTAAGTGATTTTTAAAGCTAATCCCATAGTTGAAAATAATTTTGGATTACTTTGCATATACCGCAGGAAACACCACTGTGGGCACACTATTCCCTTTTCTTTTTTTTTTTTTTTTAAAGATTTTATTTATTTATTTGACAGAGAGAGAGAGAGATCACAAGCAGGCAGAGAGGCAGGCAGAGAGAGAGGGGGGAAATAGGCCCCCCGCTGAGCAGAGAGCCCGATGCGGGGCTCGATCCCAGGACCCTGAGACCATGACCTGAGCCGAAGGCAGAGGCTTTAACCCACTGAGCCACCCAGGTGCCCCACTATTCCCTTTTCTATTCGTGATTCCACCCCAAACTGGCTTTTCAATTTTTTTCTCCAAGCTAACTTTTTAAAAGCAGCAGGCACGCATTATTTCGTAGAGTAAGTGGTTCATCAACCACACCGAATGCCTACACGGGAGCCTCAGATGTACATGTTCATGCAAAGGAAGGAAGGCAAGCTTCTGGGGTGGAGTGTTTCACATTCTACATGCTACATACGGTCATTTTACACGCACCCTCACTTAACTCTCACAGCCTTGCAATTTTTAGATGAGGAAACTGTGAGGCCAGATCAAGACGTGAATTCACCCTGGATGGCTGACAAGTAGAGGAAGCAGGATGACCCCTACCCAGACCAAAGCCCGTTGTTACTCCCCGGTGCTGCTGCTAACTACCCGATGATGAGAAGATGCACAACCCTTACTGTCCTAAGTGCTCAATCAGTGCAAAAGTGACATAACATTAAATGTTCATATTGGATAGAACATCCAATATTGTAGCTGAGAGATACAAGTCTTTGAGGTGTGCAAGAAACCGCCCTACGTTGAAAACAGAAGGAATGACATCTTGATTTGGTCACTTAAACTTGCTGTTTTCCCAACTCAGCAGAACAAGAGCCAACCGTGATTTTTTTTGTGTGAAGAGTCATTTATTTATTTGAGAGAGAGGGTGTGCATTGGGGGGGGAGCGGGGAGCAGCAGAAAGATGGGGCAAGTCCTGAGCTGACTCCCCACGGAGCACGGAGCCCGGAGCCCAATGCGGGGCTTGACTCCTGGATCTGAGATTGTAACCTGACCCAGGACCAGGAGTGGGCCGCCCAAGCCACTGAGCCACCCAGGTGCCCCCAGTGATGTTTCGTGACGTGTGTTACCAGTGTGACTTAATACTTCATTCTTCTATGTGCATGAAAAATATTTTTAAACACTGAAACATCAAAGGAGAAAATAAGTTACCATCTCTAAAGATGAAAGTCACACGTCACATTCCAAACATTTTTAAAGGTGTTGACCTAAAAATTAGTCATGTTGCTCTATTATGCTTGAGAGAGCGCTAACAGGGATGGCGCTAAAATATGTTTTGTAAAGTATTTTTATATAAGCTTTAATTTTACCACTTTCATCTTTGTATAGAATGTTCATTACTCTGTCACAAAGATTGAATGTCTTCCCTAAAGACTGAAGGTTGTTATACTGTATTTCTCCCGTGTACATGGATTCCCCTTGCTGCCAGACTTGGGTCCTGACACTATTATGTGACCTCGGAGTCCTCCATTCGGTGCCCCAGCTTGGGTAATCGGCTCTGTCTCCCTCCCAATTTCCTGTTGTAACAGCTGACCCCACACCTGAGTCTGGTGGTTTTCAAACTGTTCAGAGTAGCTTCCCTTTGCAGGGGGCACCTGAGTGGCTCAGCTGGTTAAGCACCCGACTCTTGGTTTCAGCTCGGGTCATTATCTCAAGGTCAGGAGACTGAGCCCCATGTCAGGCTCTGTGTTGGGCCAGAGCCTACTTAAGATTCATTCTCCCTCTGCCTCCCCTCCCCCGACTTGTGCATGCTCTCTCTCTCTAAAAAAATATATATATATATATTTATATATTATATTATTATTATATATTATACATTATATATTACATTATATATTACATATTATTATATATTTTATTATATATTATTTATATAATATATACTATATTATACATTTTCTATATATTTCTAAATATATATTTCTATATATATTTATATATTATATATTTTTATATATTATATATTATATTATATATAATATATTATTATATATTATTTTTATATATTGTATATATTATATATTTTCTCTGTGGCAGGTAGGACTAGGACTCCCCACCTGTTTCATCTAGAGCATCTCTACCTTTATCTGTTTACACACCGCCTTTCCAAGTTACCTTTGTCTTGCTGAAAAAGTTTCTCAGTGAAAAGCACTGGATCTCGTCTCCTCTCACTTGACCTCACCGTTGCTTGGAGACCCTCCCCTCACACACAGCCGTTCCCCATACTAGCTGGGTGACTTTGGGCAGGCTACAGTGCTGAGAAAGAAGAGGAAGAAAAAAAATCCCACTGTGCTGAGGGCCTCTAGCCTCGCTGTTCAAAGGAAGTTCCATAGGCCAGTCTGAACTACCGGTGACGAGGAAAGGCCTTACGAGCAGGTGCAGGCAGACCTCGTTTCATCGCGCTCCTCTTACTGTGCATTGCAGAAACTTTTATACAAAGTAAAGAGTCGTGGAAACCTTGCATGAAGCAAGTCTACAGGAACCATTTTTCCAACAGTATTTGCTCGATTCATGTCTCCGTGTCACATTTTGGTCATTGTTGCAGTATTTCAAACTTTTCCATTATTATACTTGTCATGGTGATTTGTGCTCAGTGACACTGAATGATTTACTGAAAGCTCAGGTGATGTTTAACATTTTTTTAAAGATTTTATTTATTTATTTGACAGAGAGAGATCACAAGTAGGCAGAAAGGCAGGCGGAGAGAGAGGGGGAAGCAGGCTCCCCGCTGAGTAGAGAGCCCGATGCGGGGCTCGATCCCAGGACCCTGAGATCACGACCTGAGCCGAAGGCAGAGGCTTTAACCCACTGAGCCACCCAGGTGCCCCATGCTTAACATTTTTTAACAATAAAGTAGTTTTTAAGATTTATTTGTTTGAGAGAGAGAGCGAGCGAGCGAGCAGGGGGAAGGGCAGAGGGAAAGAATTTCAAGCAGACAGTGTGCTGAGCGCAGATCTGGACTTGGGGCTCAATCCAAGACCCATGAGATGACAACCTGAGCCAAAACCAAGAGTTGGAAGCCTTACTGAGCCTTACTGGCACTGAGCCACTCAGGCGCCCCAATAAAGCATTTTTTAATAAAGGTATATACATTTTTCAGACCTTTGCACACTTAATAGATTACAGTATAAAC
Source organism: Procyon lotor (assembly GCA_028646535.1). Taxonomy (NCBI): domain Eukaryota; kingdom Metazoa; phylum Chordata; class Mammalia; order Carnivora; family Procyonidae; genus Procyon; species Procyon lotor. The sequence continues at coordinate 10,507,170 of CM053616.1, read as the reverse complement.
ATAACTTAATAGGTGATTGTATAAACATAAGTTAACCTATAAACTTTTATATGCTCTAGGAAACCAAAAGTTCATTTGACTCACATTATTGCAATAATCACTTCATTGCAGTAGTCTGGAACCAAACCCACGATATCTCGGGTATGCCCATACTGACTAGCAGTTTGGGCAAACAACACAAAACTTGGCCCTCAAATCTGCTTTGTCATTCAAGATGTGGCTTCTTGGTCGGTGTTATTAACAAGGCAAGATACCATCTGATACCTTACCATTTGAACCCCTTATTGCTAAATAGGCATTAAGTTTCCTAAAACCTGATTTTACATTTTGAAGTCACCTGACCTAGTTGTGGCCCAGGGAGATCTATGATTTGGAGGCACGTGGTGGTATTCCCACTAGCAAGACAAAGTGTGCTTGTTGGGGGGGGGAAGGGGAGGCACTCAGGGGTCACATACTCAGCCCCGCCCTCCCTGGCAGCACCTGCGTGCAGAAGGCTGAATCACAGTCAAAGGCATTCTTCTAAGTATGAACAAGAAGAGGCGCTCCACCGAATCCCGTGATCAAGGACACCAGGCTAAGCTGTCCCAAACATCCATCTCCTTGGCCAACCTTGCCAGTGAGCCCAGAATGCTTCCAGGCCAAGAGTGTCTCTGTCCTGCATGGCACCTGGAGGGCGGGACCAAGGTCTGTCGCCAACACCTTTTCTGACAGGTGTTTCTTTAGCAGAAGTTAATACATTTGGGAGCCTTTCTGGTCACCTCAGCTGACTTGACGCATTTCAGGTCTGCCCATGCCGTCTCCATGCCATGGCGTGACCCTCAGGACCACCCTCCCCTCGGGTTCAGGGCCTGGACCCTTGCTGGGACACGTGTGCCCCACGAGGGACCAACCTGGCCAGCTGAGAGGTCTGAGGACTGGAGACACCACAGCGGTGACGGCACAGCATCATCGGCTTTGTGGGGAGACTGAGAAAAATGCCAGCAAATAACCTGGCGGGGAAGACTACTCACCAAGTCCTGCCCCAGGGAGCGGCAAGGCGGCCCCCAGCAGGTGGGGCCTTTGGGGTGCAGGGGGCGCACGTGGGCGGCTGGCTTCTCAAATGCGTCTTGGCCCACACGGCAGGAAGGCTCTCTGATCCGTCGCCACAGGGCCTGGAATCCCCAGCCAGCCGAGGGCTCAAGCTCCCGGGGCCTCTTCGGAAATGCAATCGGAGCTGGCAGCGCCCGGCGGCGGGCTGTGGTAGGAGCGACCCCTGCGGGTCTCCCACCCCGTCCCAGCTGCTCAGCTGCCGGCCGCTCCAAGGGGGTTCGACGTCACCCTCGGGGGCCTGGGTCTCCAGGGCCCCCGCAGAGATTCGTCCGCGGCCCCCCGAGGGAGCGGGCTTCGGGGGAACTCTGCGCTTGCAGGCACGGGCAGCAACGGACTCCGCCGCTGACTCACCGCACAGGCCTCCCCCAAGTCCTCGGCATCTGAGTCCAGGGCCCGCGCGGATCACCAGCGGGGAGCACGACCCCCTCCGCTCCTACACCTGCCGGCGGCAGCTTCTGAAGCACGGGGCCGGGGGCCAGTGGAGCGGGCACCCGCCGCGGCGGAGGGGTCGGAGAAGCACTCCCCGCAGCCCCGGCCCCGCACCGACGGCTGCACCCCTGGCCCCTGAGCGCGAGCTGCCCGCCGCCCGGACACCTGCGCGCCTCGCGCTCCCTGGGCGGCAGCCGTGTTCCGCGGGCACCTGCGGGGCTGGCGGGCGCCTTCTCCGGAGCCCTGTCACCTTGCTGCCAGCTAAGATCCAGGACCCAGGGCATCTGGTAGCGGGAAGTCGGGTTGGCCACTAAGGTCCATTTGGGCTGGTTCTGATGTTTTGCCTTTTCCTCCATTCTCTGTAACCTCCGGGCGACACCTGACAGGCTCCAAGAGTTACAATGTTCACGCTGCCAACCGACATTCCCTGTTTTCTCTATGCGGTAGTACAAGACTTCGAATTTCTTTAGCTACTGGAATTCTTCTAACTTGTAATTGCAGGCAACTTCTCGGTAGAAATCAGATTCCCCCCAAGAAATGAGAGGCGGCATGGGATTAAGAGCGCAGAGCCCGGGGCTGGAAACGCCTTACCCACGTCTTAAGGCCTCCCCGTTCTTGGGTGCACACGGGAGTCTCTGCCAGGGAGTACTTGTGAGCATTAAATAAGGTACCCCAGTAAAGACCTTAGCGCGGGCAGGCCCGTAGTAAAAACTCAGTAACTGTTACTAACACTTTCACCAAAATAAAACGTGGGCCACCCATTGGGTTATTTAACTAGAGAGAACAGAAAGGTATGGTAGGTGCCTGGGTGGCTCAGTCCGTTAAGCATCTAACTTTGGCTCAGGTCATGATCCTAGAGCCTTGGGATCAGCCCCATGTTGGGCTCCCTGCTCAGCAGGGAGCCTGCTTCTCCCTCTCCCTCTGCAGCTCCCCCTGCTTGTGCTCTCTCTCTTTGTGTCAAATATATATATAAAATCTTTTTTAAAAGAAAGTTATGAGTCGAATGATAACCCCAAACAAGGTATCTGTACATTCTAACCCCCAGGACCTGTAACTGTGACCCTATTTGCAAATAGGGTCTTGGCAGGTATAATTAAGGATCTGGACATGAGAACATCCAGGATTAGGGTGAATCCTAAATCCAGTGCTAGATGTCTGTGTAAGAGCTGGAAGAGAAGACGCAGGCACAGAGGAGGCCGGGATGGGGTGCAGCCACCAGAAGCTGGGGATACTTGCAGGACCGCCCGCTCACCAGGCAAGGCAGGATTGTCCCCTAGAAACTTCTGAGAGAACATGGCCCTGCCAAGACCTCAACGTCTGCCTCATAATACTGCTTTCGGATTTCTGGCCTCCAGCACCGTGAGACAATAAACGTCTATTGTTTTAAGGCACCAAGCGAGTGAATTGGCTAGGAAACTAATACATAAGCAAACTGTCAGATGCTCCAGCCCTAGCCTGTCTTCGGAAGGGCACTGATGGCAGAGGACGTCTGGTGGTTCCTGAGCTGTGTCCACCTAGTCCTCCAGAGCCTTCCCTAGAGTCACCCTTTGGCTGCGGTCTCCTGCGCCCCCTCTTGGCCGGCAGGGGAAGCGCGCCCCCTCCGCCCCAGAGCTATTTGCTCTCTCAGACGAAATGTGTGAGAACCAGGGAAGCTCAAAACTGAAGACAGAAACATGTTTGTAAGAAAACATTCTTACCCCCACCCTGTCTTGAAATACAGAGTCGAGGCTTTGGCACTTGTCCCGAAACCTCAGCTCTGTCCTGTGTCCCATCATCTTTCTCAGGAAATTTAACCCCGTTTGATGGCCCTCCCAGCAAATTTCCTCTCCTTTCCTTGACTCAACGAGACCACTTCCTGCACCCGGACCCACACCTCCCCAGAGCTGCCCTGGACCTGTCACCCCAGAAGGGTGGACGGGGGGCTCTAACTTAGAAGGGAGGGCGGGCGGGGGGGTGGGGGCTCTAACTTCATTCCCAGCCTCTCTTAACTTACTTTCTTACGTAACCTGGATGCTCCAGTTCATTCTACTATGACTCTCACAAACACCAACCACCCCCCTGTCCGCAGGCCCTCCATTTGCCTAACTGGCGAAACACAACCCTAGCCGCCTTCCTTCGCATTTTCTTCCTCTGCAGACCCTCGTTCCTCCTGGACCCTCTCCCTCTTGGTGGCAGTCTGGCCTTCACCCTCCCGGAGACAGTGGAGGCTGCCACAGCCATCAGGAGCACACTCACATCTACACCCACATGATCTCCTCCCCGCTAATCCCCGTACAGATCCTCGAGGTCCTGTCTCCTTTTTTCTCCCCCAGATTCCATCTCTTTGGGTATCCCTTCTCTCCTACATCCTCAACGTCTCTCTTTTTAACAAACTATTCCCATCGGCTTCTCCCTCTGTCCCTCCCCCTGCTCATGCTCTCTCTCTCTCTCAAATAAATAAATAAAATCTTTAAAAAAGAAATAAATAGGGATGCCTGGGTAGCTCAGTTGGTTAAGCATCTGCCTTCAGCTTAGGTCATGATCTCAGGGTCCCGGGATTGAGCCCCACATGAGGCTCCCTGCTCAGTGGGGAGCCTGCTTCCCCCTCCACCTCCACCCCTCTTCCTGCTCATACTTTCTCTTCTCTCTCTCTCAAATAATTAAATAAAATCTTAAAAAAAAAAAAAAAAACCCTCTATGAGGTGTACTATTACTATTATCCCCATTTTACAGATGCAGAAATTGAGGTGAGAGGAGTCACAACAAGGTCAGAGCACTGCAGACACTATGCTGCCTCTTGTATGAACGACAAGAGAGGAGGTGCCGCTGATGTCAAGCACAGACAGGAAAGGAAGGCAGGACCGGATGGTGAAGGGCTTTGTGTTTCATGCTGTTCTGGAACCGCCCTCTGGAAAGCTGGCAGACTTTGCTGGTGGTCAGACAGGGGCACGACCGAGTCACATATTCCTTCAGACTGACTGCAGGGTCGGGCAGAACGGCCTGAAGGCGGGAGAGGGATTCTTGCCAGATGGGGACGGACAGCACCCGGAACTCTGCTCTGGAAAGAAAATAGGAGCAGGTGGCAACGGTGGACAGACAAGCTGGTGGCACACCCAGGAGGGCACCTCCGGGAGGAGCAAGTGGGGCGCAGCACCCCAGGGAAGCTAGGAGCCAGAGCCCACCCAGGGGGGCAGGGGAAGCTCCCTGAGCCCCAAGGGGAGAGAGCTCAGGGCTGAAAATGACTTACAAGGACTGTGCCAGCCTGCATCCACACATTCATGCAAGGACTGTGCCAGCCCGCATCCACACGGGGTGAGTGGGACCAGTGAGGCATGCTGGGGCCCCAAGCCCAGGGGGAAAGGACCAGCTAAAAACCTGCATGAGGGGCCCACAGGGTCCCTTTCAGGGCTGCAGCTCTCCATAGGCCTCATGGGCCTGCCCTTGCTCGCTGGGCCTGACCTTGCCTTGGTTTCCCTCTGGTTCTTTTTTTTTTAGATTTTATTTATTTATTAGAGAGAGAGAGCGTGAGCAGAAGGAGTGGTAGAGGGAGAAGCAGACTCCCCGCCAAGCAGGGAACCTGATGTGGGGCTCGATCCAAGGACCCTGGGATCATGCATGACCTGAGCCAAAGGCAGAGGCTTAATCCACTGAGCTACCCAGCTGCCCCTTCTCTCTGGTTCAGACCAGCCGGCATGACCAGCAGGGGGCAGCACAGGCTTGGGTTTGTCCTGGGCCCTCCAGTTTGGGAGCCCACAGGCCCTGCCCAATTGGCAGACACAGGAGGAAGCAGTTTTGCATTTGTATAACCATGAACTTCCACAGGCACTCAGGGCCTCCCCAGCCCAGCTAGTGGCTTAGTATGAAGACGGGAAGTAGGGCCTCTCTCCCCCCCCCCCAGAAGGCTGGACAGACCCAGGAATGCAGTTGGCAGCCAGGCTCAGCCAAGCCCTTACCAATGATGGGTTCTTCTCCTGTCCTGTCCTGTTGCTCCCACAAGCCTGGCACCAGAAAATGCTGAGATGCTCAGAGGCGCCCCTCCCGGGCGTGGGCGTGGCCACATGCCCCTGGAACCCCCTGCGGGAAGCCCCTGCCTTGAGGAACAGTCAATAAATATCCACCTGCAGCCCCTCCTGGGAGGAATTGGGGTACAGAACCAAGAGAACCCACAGTCCCAGATGGGCTCTGAAACCTCACCCCGCACCCCCATACAGCAAGGGGAAAGGAGGAACGTTCACAGAGGGCAACTTGGAAGTCGGGACTCCGGACCTGAATGAACCTCCTAGAATTGGTTGTCAAACCAAGAACGAAGGCCCCTCCGTGCCCCCACTCCACTTTTTCAGGATTTTTTTTTTTTAGCGATTGTATTTTTTTAATTGTAAAACATACCTAACATAAAATTTACCACCTTAACCATTTTATTTCTTTTGAGGATTTTATTTATTTATTTATTTGAGAGAGAGAGAGAACATGAGTGGGGAGAAGGGTAGAGACTCCTTGCTGAGCAGGTTTCCCGGATCATGACCTGAGCGGGAGGAAGACGCTTAACAGACTGAGCCACTCAGGTGCCCCTCATCCTAACCATTTTAAATGAGAACCGTTAGGAGGTTAAGTGCACTCCTTGAACTCCTCCACAAATCAAAAGCCTCACAGGTAGTAATCTCAATGCCTTGTAATGAATCCTTTTAAAATCCCAAAGCACCGAACAGTCCTCCTGCTCTCTTGTCATAGATATTAGCTGCACACATGCATATCGTGTACCCACTGGGTACCGTGGTAGCGGCGGTGATCGGACACTTATGGGGAACCAGGCAGCGAGCTACGCTCATCGCAGTCACGATTTGATTGACTCGAGATAAAGATCACCTGTGACCTGTGCTTCGGGGTCCTGGGAGGAAAACAAAGCCCCACGCGTGCGCTTCCTTCTACCCTGACGTCCCCAGCTATGGGAAGGGACCCCTGTGCAGTACCTGGCCCAGGGTGGGAACTCGGTGCTGCAGATGGATGGCACTTTGTGTAATTACAGCAAAGTGAGATGAGCCCTTACTGGAGAGACCGCGCCTGAGTCAGCAAAGCAGAAATGGAGGCGACTGACAATTCTGCTCTTTCGGTAATTTATATTTTAGGATGTCCGGTGGGGGACAGTGGCTGGAAGACAGTGGCTGGGATCCTGCAGTCAAGACTAGGCTTCACAGGGGCGCCTGGGTGGCTCAGTGGGTTAAGGCCTCTGACCTTCGGCTCAGGTCATGATCTCAGGGTCCTGGGATCGAGCCCCGCATCGGGCTCTCTGCTCAGCGGGGAGCCTGCTTCCCTCTCTCTCTGCCTGCCTCTCTGCCTACTTGTGATCTCTCTCTATCAAATAAATAAATAAAATCTTAAAAAAAAAAAAGACTAGGCTTCACATACCTCTGCTCCTCAAGCCTGTTGCTGGAAGCACAAAGCCAGGGTTCTAACACACTAAGGAGCCCGAGTTTCCGCTGGGAAGCTGTTTTCAGAGGTGCGTCCCCCTTGCCCAGAGCACCCCCGGGAATGCTGTAAGGCACTTCTCAGAAGTACATTCACGCCTTGGCTCACTTTCTGAGAAAAAGACAGGAGGGTGAGGAGGGACTTTCAACTGTGGGAAACCAGAGTAAATAAGGACAAAACAACACCGACTTGTGTTACATTTCCTCAGTGAAGGTTCAGAGCTGTCTTTGCATGGAAAGAACCAGCAGGTGGCACTGTTATTCTCTAGAAATAGTGCAGAGGGGTGTGTGTGTGTGTGTGTGTGTGTGTGTGTGTGCGCGCGCGCGCGCGTGTGCCTGTGCACACGTGAGCTGGGTGAGAGCTTCCCTCTCTACCCACCACCGCTTAGCTAGGCAGACGCTCCCTCATCCTCCCCCGTTCCCCCACACCTCTTTTTCTGTCATCCTTCTTTTCTGTTTGTGGTCCAAAATTCGCAGAGAAGAGCAAGAAAACCCAGCCGAGCTCACAGCGCAGATATGATCCGGTCAAAGATATTTCCCCAGACGCCTTGGGAAGAACGCTGAGGTCCTCGTGCTCCCCGCTTCTGTTCCCCTGCTCTCCCCCAGGCCCAGAAGGGCCAAATTTTGCTGCCTTCCAGGAAGATGGCCCATCACTCTGGTGGTTTCCTTCTCGTAGGCAAATTTGTTTGAAAAAAGGACTCTAGACAGAATGAGGACCTCAGAACAATGATTTAATGTTGGCTCTGCAGGCACATTTCATATGACAATCTGGATCTCAAGGATACAGCCCTAGGGAAGGTCCCCTTCCCCTACAATCACTCCAGCATGGGAAAAGCCGCCTCCTCTGTCTTTGGGCAAAGCCGTTCTCCTCAGAGGCCTTAGAATTCCAGCCTCGTCTGAGAATCGGAAGCCCAGGGAGGGTTACAGGCCCTACGGGGGAGCCTCAGACACATCGTGTTCGTGACATTGATCTTGTTCTTTTCCCACCTGCTTAACAGGAACTAAAAGCCATCCACAGAGAGGCTGCCTCCAGCCCACTTCAAGAGCATGGACGTAGTGGACTAGCCTCCCTAGCGCAAACCTGCAAGGCCTCAGGTAAGGCAAACCATTTCTGAACCGGTTGTGAACAAGGGGAGGTGGCAGCCGCTCTGGAAAGAGCCCGCGGGTTGCTGAGTATTTGAGTTCCAGTCCCGCCTGCACCGTCTGCCCCGCTGGGTCGGGGACCCAGTCCTTCCGGAGCCTGGGTGCCCTTCCGCTGCGGCGGGGACTCCATCAGCAATAAAGAGGCACCTCGGGAGACACCGGGGGATCCTTAACATGGGTCCTTAACATGCGTTTCATCTCGTGACGCTTACCAGGTTGAAACAAGTGTCCCAAAGGAACCGGCCTTTGGGGAATTACTAGGAACAGCAAGGTCTCCCCCAAGAGGGACATGTGTGTTTTAAGGGACTTCGTTAAACCCCGGAGTCACATCGGACCCCTCGGGTGAGGTCTGGAAGCTTTTAGAGTGGCCGCATTTTTAGATCTGGAGGCTCCCACGTGTAAGTACCGAGACGTCTGCAAATCACCAGTGGCCAGACCTTTCTCAAGCGTGTGTCTCGTGTCTAGTTCCCGAGGTGGCCTCACGGGCTCGGCCTGGATGGTTTGAGGGTGGCCCTCGAGGCCAGCAGACCCTTGTTATCCTGATGGAAGAGCGCGCCCAGAATGTTGGTTTGTTTTCGGCCGTGTGTGTGTGTAAATGGGAACAAGGAGTGTGGCAGAGCTGGAAGAGGCTTGTGGAGAGGGAACCGTGATCACCACAAAATATGAACAAAACACAGGGGAAGACAGAGCAGTCGGAGGCGAGGACTAGAATC
>CM053616.1:10477998-10497855 GCA_028646535.1 Procyon lotor | reverse complement strand
AAGGAGGGGGAGCTGCAGGCAGAGGGAGAGGGAGAAGCAGGCTCTCTGCTGAGCGGAAGCCCAATGCAGGGCTCCGTCCCAGGACCCTGGGATCACGACCTGAGCTGAAGGCCAAAGCTTAACAACTGAGCCCCCCAGGCACCCCTAATTTTCCAAACTCTTGATGTTCTAGCACCTGGGGACTTGCTGACTGGGGAGAGGCCAGCCCCTCCCCAGTCTAGCTGTTTCTAAAAGGTGGCCGACTTCTCTCATGGAATAATCCTTTCCTATGCAAGCTAACCAAACCAGACCCTGTACTCCAAAGCACCACCTCTAAATGGTCCTTACGCTCCAGAAGGTAATAATCCTCTGCCCCAAGTATCCCAGGACATTGGGACCAAACCACCAGTGACAACCCCTATGCTCCTGAGCGCACAGAAATGTTCAAACTAGCCGATCCTAAACCTGTCTACCCTGCTTATACTGCCTTGACCATTCCTTCCCAGAAAACCCCAGTAAAGGCTCTCACTGGTGCTTTCCCCTTTGCCCTTTCCGCCTCCTGACCACCACTGGTGTTTCCTGTGTGGCCCTGTGGCCCCATGTGGCATGGTATCCCTCCTGTGTCTGGGGAGCTGTAAGTGGCAAATTGTCCCTTCAATGGCAGTTTTCTCCTCGTCTTCGGGCCTCGCCCTCCCTGAATAGTCACACAATCCACATTTTAAAAACACCAGCACTAAAAAAAATTAAATAAAATAAAAATAAAAACACCAGCACTGCTCTCAGACACACCAGCACAAAGTAAGAAAGAAAGGGAAGGGAGGCTAAGACCTCTACCGATCACTTCCGTCCAGAAGGCTGGAGAAGGAGGGGCATCTGTGAAGGAGAAGGGGAGGTGACCAGTGTTCTCTGACTCAGGACATGACCCAGGTCAGCTTCCTCAAGAGCCTGTAAACGGGCAGTACATCAACCTCATTTTGCTGATGGACGACTAAGAGAAGTTAAATAATTTGTCCTAGGCCACAAAGCCACTCTTGTAGGCCACAGTCAACTCATTTTTATTTCATTAGTACTCAATGCCCGTGACAACCCAACCCTGAGCTTTTTGTTTCGGCCCCTACCATTTACACCCTTCACCTTGTGTGGGAGCTTCTTCTGGGTTCTATCCCAAAAGAGCGTTGCCATCCACCAAATCCCCCAAAACACAAGGATGAAGACTTATGGCACCACGCTTCCTCCTAAAGGTCCTTCAAACAATCAGTCCGTGATATTCCCGAGCACCTGCCACGTCCTCTTCTCTGAGCCAGATGTGGGATAAGGGGTCAGACGACTGGGGCATGACGTGATCTGCACCTGGAGCATTTGCAGTCGAAGCTGGGATGTACAACTAACCCAAGGCGACCGAGACCAGACAACACAAGGGGGTAGTTCATCAGCTCCCAAACTACATGGTGCACAGTTTACAAGAAGAAAGTGCAGGGGAAAACTGGGGACTTCTTGGAATAGGTACAATTTGATCAGGACCTTGAAGGATGGAGAGCAGGTAAATGAAGGAAAACATAAAAGGATTATTTTTAGATGGTATGGGGGTTCCTAAAAAATTAAAAATAGCATTATCACCTAGCCACATAGCCCACTTCTGGGTATGCGCCCACGAGAATTGAAAGTAGAGACACAAAGAGATATTTGTCCATACCAGCATCATTCATAGTAGCCAAGTGCTGAAAACAACTCAAGGGTCATGGATGGATGCATGGATAAGTGTGGTGCGTATTATTACTCAGCTTCCAAGAGGATGGGAGGTCAGACACAGGCATGAACCTCGAAGACACCATGGTGAGGGAAATAAGCCAGTCACAAATGGACAAATATTGTGTGATTCCATTTCTATGAAATAGTCAAATTCATAGAGACTGGAAGTGGCATGCTGGTCGCCGGGGGCGGAGGAGAGAAGGAAGTAGAAATTTATTGTTTAATAGGTGCAGAGCTTCTGTTGGAAATGATACAAACGTTCTGGAATAGATACTGCTGACGGTTTCGCGACATCGCGAGTGTACCTACTGCCACCAAACTGTACACCTAAAATGATGAAAATGGTAAATTTTACATCATGTATATCTTGCCACAATGAATTATTAATAATTAATTTTTTTTGCGGGGGGGGGAGAGAGAGACAGCATGCAAGGAGGGAGAGGGGAGAGAGAGGAGGGAGAGAGAGAATCTCAAGCAGGCTCAGATACCCAGTGAGGAGCCCCATGCAGCGCTTGACCTCAGAACCCTCAGATCATGACCTGAGCTGATAAGAGTCCACACCCCACCGATTGAGCCATGCAGGTGCCCACCACCCCCCCAAAGTAATTGAAAAAAAGTTTTTTTGCTCCATCTCTTTACGTGACAAACCTTGAAAACATCTGTTTTGACTAGAAGCATTCTCAGACAGGTGACGCGCGCCCCTGCTTTCTTAAACAGGGCCTAGCAATCGTGACCTAAACATCTCCGGAGCGTTGGCAGCGTGGGCCGGGCGACATCAGCCATCTCCGAGGTTACAGCCAAGACTTGGTCACTCGGTTGGATGAGTTACCTGGTGCCGGAAGCATGAACAGGCTCCTCACCAAGTGGGGCGGGGTCGGGGTGGGGGCACATAGGCATGGGACCAACCTTCATGCCATGCAAGTCCGATGGCGGCAAACCCAAGCGCCATGCTGGCAAAGCATGGACGACTCCTCACTGCCCTGGGTAGGTCCAGATTCACCTCACAGTCTGACCCCAGCTTGTTGGGCCAGGTCACCCCATGGCCATCCGCCTGCCCCCCAAAGCCTTACGATATTCATGGTCACTTTCATGGCTCCCATACTCCGGGTCCTGGCACATCCAGGTACTGGCCAGATCTCCAAATTCTCACAAAGGTTTCTCATCCTTTGTAGTATGTCTTTACGGAGTGGTGCCCTCCTGGAGCGCCTGGGGGGCTCAGTCAACTAAGCGTCTGCCTTCAACTCGGGTCATGATCCCAGGGTCCTGGGATCGAGCCCCACATCAGGGTCCCTGCTCAGCAATGAGTCTTCTTCTCCCTGTCTTTGCCCCTGCCCCCGACCCCGTTTGTGCTCTCTCGTTCTCCCTCTCAAAATAAATAAATAAAATCAAAGAAAGAAAGAAAAGAAAAGAGAAACGGTACACTCCTCAAGTCCAAATTCAAATATTACCATGGTTGGCCCCACTCTAACCTCTACCCCAAACTCTCCCCCAACCCTAAATTAATCACTCCTTCCTCAGGAAACCCCATGTATTCATTTATGTCTTGGGCCATCTTTGTGTTAAGAACTGGCTGCTTGCTCAGAAGAAGGCTGTGGGCAGATCAGGCGTGTAAAGGGTCATATCGAGCGCACTGAATTCTGGTTAACTGACCGACCCTCCTGCGATACGACAGTGTCTTAGTTTTGTATCCCGGTGCCTTGAATAGGGAGACGTTCATTAACTGTTTGCTAAACTGAAATGAATTATTGAGACTACATTACAGATTAAGCACTTAAATTTAGATGACCAGAGAGAAAGAGATAGATAAGAGGAGATTGTCTTGGAACCAATGATAAATTTAATCAAATTCATGTTTATGACCCTAGAGATCCCATCAGCATGTGAAATCTAACTGACGAGTTGGAAAGATATTGTGAGGCAGAAGTAAGACCCATGTCCCTTGCCTGTTGTCAGCATGTCCCCTCCTGCACGTGCCAAACCCCTTTGTACCTGTCCCAGGTAAGAATACACTTGGTGTCCATAAACTTGAAACTCCCTATCCATGAGTTTCCATAGGGAAACTCCCTATCCATTTTTCCACTCTTTCATCTTCATAAGGTATAGGAGATCCCAAATATTTCTTTTTTTTTTTTAAGATTCTATTTTTTGTTTGTTTTTTTTCATTAGAGAGAGCATGAGAAGGGGGTAGGGTCAGAGGGAGGAGCAGGCTCCCTGCTCAGGGACTCGATCCTGGGACTCCAGGATCACGACCTGAGCCCAAGGCAGTCACTCAACAGACTGAGCCACCCAGGCATCCTAGGGATCCCAAGTATTTCAAAAGCAAAATACTCTGCATGCATCATCACTTTGGGTTTTTATTGTAATTATTCTTGGTTAAAATTTCTTTCTCCCTTGCCTAACTAAACTCCTTAAGAGCAGGGCACCATGCCTGGCACATGGTAAGTGCTCAACATGTTATTGAAGAATTGCATGGATGGATGCCTGGATGCATGGATGCATGGATGGACAAGTATTCAACTTTCAACAATCGATGTGAATTATTGCCTTTCTTACCTGCCCCCCAAGGCGGAATGACAGCTGCATTTTGGGGCTAAGCAGAAAGGATGGGCCTGCCTGAAAACTAATGTTTTGATCCTTTTCATAATTGCCTCCCTAGTACATCTTCCTCTTAAATGACATTAGCCTTTGGGGGTAAGAAACAGGAGAGGAGGAGATCATTTTACTCAATGTTTCCACCCGTTCTTTCCAAAGTAGTATTTGTGAAGAGGATTTTTAAAGTGAAATTTTATTTTTATATTTTTAATATATTTTTTAAAGATTTTATTTATTTATTTGACAGAGACACAGTGAGAGAGGGAACAGAAGCAGGGAGAGTGGGAGAGGGAAAAGCAGGCTTACCGCTGAGCAGGCAGCTTGATGTGGGACTCAGTCCCGGGACCCTGGGATCACGACCTGAGCCGAAGGCAGACGCTTAACGACTGAGCCACCCAGGCGCCCTTTAATATTTTTTTAATATTTTATTTATTTGGGGTACCTGGGTGGCTCAGTTGGTTAAACAGCTGCCTTCGGCTCAGGTCATGATCCCAGGGTCCTGGGATCAAACCCCATATAGGGCTCCTTGCTCAGCGGAGAGTCTGCTTCTCCCTCTCCCTCTGCTGCTCTGCCCAGTTGTGCTCTCTCTCTAGCTCTCTGTCAAATAAATAAATAAAATCTTAAGAAAAACGATTTTATTTATTTGACAGAGAGAGAGCAAGAGAGCACAAGTAGGGAGCATGGCAGAAAGAGAGGGAGAAGCAGGCTCCCCACTGCGCAGGGAGCCCGATGTGGGGCTCAATCCCAGGACCCTGGGATCATGACCTGAGTCGAAGGGAGACGCCCAACAGACTGAGTCACCTAGACGCCCCTCATTTATATATTTTTTTATTTTTAAATTTTATTTTTTTAAAAGATTTTATTTACTTATTTGACAGAGAGAGAGAGATCACATGTAGGCAGAGAGGCAGGCAGAGAGCAGGCTCCCCGCTGAGCAGAGAGCCCGATGTGGGGCTCGATCCCAGGACCCTGAGATCATGACCTGAGCTGAAGGCAGAGGCTTTAACCCACTGAGTCACCCAGGTGCCCCCCTCATTTATATATTTTTAATCAGCAATATGCTCACAAGATATAAAATTCAAATGGTTGAAAGGTATAAAACTGAGAAGTTATGTCGGGTTCCCCTTCTCAATGTAAACACTGACTACTCTCTTGAACATCCTTCTAGAGATCATCTTAGCTTATAAAAGGAAACCCATATTTTTTTCTTCTCTGAGTGAATGGAAACATACCAGACACGAGCTTTTCTCAACCGTGGCTGGACATTAAAATCATCTGGGGAAGCTGTTCCGAAAGCTTAAATGAGAATGTCTAGGGGAGGGACCCAGCCATCGGTATTTTAAAAATTCCCCAGGTGATTCTAATACACATCCTGTGTCACGAATATGTATACATTGCTCGGCAGGCTACTTTTTTTTCTTTCCTAACAATAAGTCTTTAAGATCTTTTCACGCCAATATGTAAGAATCCTTCTCCCTTTTTTTAAACAGCTACAAAGCATTCCATTGGCTAGAGGGAATACAAGGCATTTATGAGTATCAGGTTTTTCCCAATATTTCACTCTTAAAAACAGTGCTCCAACAAATGACATCTCACATCTGTCATTTTGCACACCTACGTATGTATCGTATATGTTGCCAATACTATATCCCTTATATGTGTAGGATAGAGTTCTACAAGTGACATGACTGAGTCAAAAAAGAAGGGCGTTTGCAGCTTTGCGGAATATTTGCAATTTTATTGTTTCATCCTCGATATTTGATAGGTGTTCCTAACTGCCGTGTGAGGGTTAATTATTTAACCAGGTTCATCAAAAGTTTTTAAAGTGGAAAAACGTGATTGCATTTTAGAGCAGTATACAGGAGGGCAAGACCACTGTACTTGGGCTTGAATTTCAAAAAAGTGAGTAGAGATCAGGGAAGCAGATCTTTTTTGTAGTTAGGGTTACCAGTGTCTTTCCTGATAGGGATGGTTGGCTGCTCAGTTTCTTGTTCTTTCTTGCCATTAAAGAGTTTTGTTCTCGGAAAGGAAACAATATGCACTCTTTGATGTGGCTCAGAAAAAAGAGGCCAACACCACGTTTTAAAATGCTTTGTGGAAGAGCAACCAGAAGCCGCTCTTTAGAAGAAAGAGCTCACAGAGCTGCGGCTCAAACAAGAGAGGTTTTTAGAGCATTTGAAGAAATTCTGACTCTAGAGAAATGCTCTTATTTAAACACACACACACAAGCAAATAATGGAAAACATAAGCACAATTATTCTCCCTCTGATGGGACTATCTTTCCAGCCCCCGTGGATCTTTACTTTGAGGAGATGCCAGAAGCTGAAGACAGTAAATGCACCCCTGAATCAGAAACACACTCTTATGCAAACGCACGTGTTCCTAGGAGCAGAGAACAGGCACCCTTCTGGAAGTTTCCATGGCTTTATACAGTTGAAGAGTCTGCCCTGTAACAGTCTCTCCCGCTTCCTTCCTTAGTCTTCCCTTCTCTTCCTCCTGGGAGAGACAGACAGACAGACACAGAGAAAACCAGAGATAAACACAAAGAAAAAGACATTCAGAGATGGAAACAGAGCAAGATTTTGCTTCAGTTGGGACATGTTTTTAAAATACCTATCAGGACAGCACTGAAAGAAATGGACCATAATAAAATAGGTCATGTTCATATCAAATTGAATTTTATGGCATTCCTGTATTTCCTGAAGAAATTCAAGCATTGTTAGTCTTTGAACAGTCTTTCAGTAGAAGTTCTTTGATAGAAAGCACTAGCAGAGACTTCTGTGTGGCTCAGTCAGTCGGTTAAGTGTCTGCCTTCGGCTCAGGGCATGACCTCAGGTCCTGGGATCCAGCCCCACATTGGACTCCTTGCTCAGCAGGGAGCCTGCTTCTCCCTCTGCCTGCCACTCCCCCTGCTTGTGCTCTTTCTCTGATAAATAAATAAATTTTTTAGGAAGGCAGGCAGGCAAGCAGGCAAGCACTAGAAATTGACTCAGGAACTGAAGGCCAGAAGGAATGATACTGAGCGGCTCAGAGTGAAAGTGGAAATCCGGACAAATCTGGGGACCACAGCGGCAGAGGCTTATAATGAGCTTCTGTTGGAGATCTTGCGATGAGATGAGTTTTTCAAATTCCTAGAAACATAATCTGGTTGCCTTGGCTTCATCACCTGCCTACCTCCTATAGCCAGGGGCTGCTGGGTCTCGTACAGGAAGGGGTAGAAATTCAGAGGAATATTCCAGGAAGGCTGCAACAGCCACCTCCCAAACACCCAGACTCTTATCCCCATGAGTATTTGATCTGGGGGCACTAGCAATACAACATTGAAATGCCATCACAGCCTATGACTTTGCTCTTCCTGGAAATGTGTAGAAGTCTGTTTAGGATCAGGACTGGACAAAAACGTTTCCAAGAGTCCCTTGTGAGGCTAAGGGCGTACTGAGCATGCCTCAGTCTCCTGGACCACATCAATCATTTTTTAAAAAGATGGCACATCTGGGCACCTGGGTGGCTCGGTCGGTTAAGCATCCAACTCTTCATCTCAGCTTGAGTCTTGATCTCCGGGTCATGAGTTCAAGCACTGCATGGGGCTCCACACTGGGTGTGGCGCCTACTTAAAAAAATAAAAATAAAATAAAAAGTGGGCACGTCAAAAGCAATGTGCTGATATCTGCATGCCTGTGTTCAGAGCAGCGTTACAACAGCCACAAGGTGGAAGCAACTCAAGCGCCCATGGAGGGATGAGTGGATAAACAAATATGGCGCCCATACGCAATGGAATAGTATTCAGCCTTAAACAGGAATGAAATTCTGACAGAGGCTACAGTGTGGAGGAAACTTGAGGACATTATGCTGAGTGAAGTAAGCCACTTACTAAAGGACAAAGATTGCATGATTCTACTTCCACGAAGTACCTAAAGTGGTCCAGTTTATAGAGACGGCAAGTGGACTGATGGTTGCTGGGGTGGGGGCTGTAATTGGTTAATAGGTGCGGAGTTTCAGGTTTGCAAGATAGAAGGAGCTCTGGAGGTGGATGGTTGTGCATCAAGGCAAATACCACCTGCGTGCTCCCTGCCGCTCTCCGCGCACTTACGGGTTAAAATGGTACATTTATGTTATACGTCCCTCACTACAATTGGAAGAAAGAAGAAAACAGTGTCAGAAAGCCGAGATCCAGTAGCAAAAGTAAGGAATGTAGAAAGGGAGTGATCTAAAGTCTGCATTTCAAAACAGAACTCCCTTCCCGTGGCTTTCTGCAAGGGGTCGCCTCGGCAGCTTCCCAGTGTTGTCCTTGATCATTCCGTAATTTACAGAAGAAAAAATTCCTGAATTTGGAAGAAAGATTCCAAAGGCAGAAAAGGACTTCTTTTTTCTGTATGTTACCAGTCTAACTGGTAATCTGAACCCCTGCATCAACACAAGACACAGGCTTTTCACCCTGGATGGCTCTGTGGAGTCCAGGAGAAAAAATTAAAACTTTATGACTGAGAGCACTATTTCCTTTCTCAACTAAGCACAGGAAAGGCCACTCATGCAGGCTTGTGCAGAGAGAGCAAGACTGCACTACTACAAACCAAAGCAACCATATTGCTACTTCCTCTATGTGCAAAGAAACAAAAGAACAAAGGGTTGCCAAAGAAAACCGAATACAATTTAAATACATAACGACTGCTGGTTTTCGTCTTAATAATTCACACTTGGTGAAATGGTGAGGTTATCAATAGGCTTTCATGTGGTTAGTTTCAAAATGTTATTTATTACCCTCCCCAGGCCGTGGCTTTCTGGTTTGTTCATTGACTTCCCCACTTACTGCTCCTTCTGCACAGAGGACCCCCCCTTCCCTGGCCCTCAAATGCCCTCCCTGTTCTGAAAGTATTCACATCTATCAAGATCTTCTCGAAAGTCTTTCTATAAAAAGTCTTTCCTACAAAGTCATCCTGGCCTTCTTTGGATCACTTCCTCCAGTGAATAGCTAGGACACTAATTACTTTTTTTCCCCCATGGTGCATTGGACGTTGGGCTGTCAAAGTATAATTTTCAAAGAGCTAAAAACCCGACTCTCAGACAAATATAGAACGAACACATGTCAATTATTTATGTAGCTAATTCATGAGTGTGCTAGGAGAACGGTAAAGCTGGTCCAAAGGAGAATTCGATGAACAGATGTCTCTGCAGTCAGTCAGGAAGGGCGTCCTAAAATAAGTTTTCTAAGCCACAGACAAAACTGGTTAATGTCTATGGGGCAAGAAAACCATAACCTCTGGAGTTATCTTCCCTCGTCTTGGAAATCTACAAGTTAGCATGGAACTTCAGAGAATATGGCCATTAGTCATTAGTAAATGGAAAGACCAACCAAAAAATACATCTCCTAAAGAATTAAATAAAATTTGGGAGGGCCTCGGGCTGGACAAGTCTCCCATATTATGTTGAAAGGACACGGAGTCATCCTTTTACCTTCTATCGAAGATGTTGACTACAGGGGCGCCTGGGTGGCTCGGTGGGTTAAAGCCTCTACCTTCAGCTCTGGTCATGATCTCAGGGTCTTGGGATCGAGCTCCGCATTGGGCTTTCTGCTCAGTGGGGAGCCTGCTTCTCCTTCTCCCTCTGCCTGCCTCTCTGCCTACTTGTGTTCTCTTTCTCTCTGTCAAATAAATAAATAAAATCTTTAAACAAACAAACAAAAAAAAGATGTTGACAACATTTTCCTGGCCAGGTCAATCACTCCGTTTTATAAGAAGAGACAGAAGTTGGGAGAGATTAGCCAACTCTTCCAAGATCTCGGACATAGCACGGTACTTCTCCCAAAGCAGACCATTGGTGATACACAAACAGCTAAGAAGCCTATAGCTAGTTGGTCTTAGGTGCCATTAAGCAAAAGAGTTCTATGATTCTGGGCTTGATTTCAGCAGTTGGATTGTAACTTCTCTGAGAGCCGGTGTTCAGCACTCACAGATTTACTCAATAAGTACTTGTTGAGCGCAACCTACATCTTAGGCAGATTACACTTATCCTGTCTCCCATGCTCTTCCTACAATGGGACCGTTTTTCCTTCCACCAGAGGAAGCAAAGTTTCCCCTGACACCTTGTATCTGGGAGGTGGCCGTGGCTGCTCTGACTGATGGCGCACAGCAAAAGGAATGCTGTGGGGTTTCTGAGACTGTGCCGCAGCAGGTCATTACTATGTTGTGTTCTTGGCACCTCGGCATTTATAGTTTCAACCTGTCATCAGTGGCTCCAGTGTGAAAGTCGTGGAGTCCTTCCTAATTTCACTGAGCCACAAATCTGCACCCAGCTCACTGAGAACAGGGGTGCTGTGTTCCATGGCTGGCGAGGGAGCCTCCTAGTATCTGTGTCTCTGTCAGTCTCGGTGGTTCCCACCTCGGTTTGTTGGCTTTTGTTCCCAACATGGGGCTTGAACTCAGGACCCTGAGACCAAGACCTGAGCTGAGATCAAGAGTCAGATGCTTAACTGATTGAGCCACCCAGCCACCCTGTTGATTCCTACTAGTAGTTGGATGTGCCTTTGCTCATGGGAAGAGATATTCAGACCCCTGAAAAAGAAAAAAAAAAAGCCAATGCTTGTCCTGGAGGTGGAGAGAAGTTGGGCATGTGTAAGGAAGGAATGATTCTTTGTGGTGAAAAAGAAACAGAAAATTTGGGCTGAGCTATAGAGTAAAATTAATTCACCGGAAGTCAGATTAGATGTGACATGGCCTTGTCCACCATGATGTTTAGATGATGGTATTTCAGGGGTACCTGGCTGGCTCAGAAGAACATGCGACTCTTGATCTTGGGGTCATGAGTTCGAGCCCCACGTTAGGTATAGAGATAAATTAAAAAGAAAAAAAAGATGATATTTCAGCAAGCACTCCATCAACTGCATAAGTACATTTAATGGGGAATGTTTTGCTGGAATGAAGGTGTGCATATTTGTAGCCTTCTGAAGGTCTCTGGGTATATCCTCACAAAATCTCAGCGGTCAGCTGTGCTTCTTTGTATTTTCCAGTTCCTAGCATAGAAGTTCTCAAGTTGTAAGGTATGAGATTCCTCAAGTTCTCAGCCAAAGAACCTCAGTTCAGGAGGAAAATAAATTAAACAGACCTCTGATTAAAGCAGTCATTAGCGCAGGCTGACTCAGAGCGTTTGACCTCAGGGACGCGGAAGCTGATTAAGTAGTTTTCCCAGGAAAAGGATTCATTTAGATAAAATACACTTCCAGGAAGATTCTTTAAGAGCATGAGCACAATAAATTACTACAAAGAACATATTTTTAAGATTCCTTGATTTATACAATTTTACTCCCGTCCACGGGAGGCTGTATTTTAAAATGACAGCGGAACAACGACTGCAAAAAAGGCAGGCAGAGAAACTTGGCTGCCAGGAAGTCGGAGTCTAATTCCTGCCCTTCACCAGCACTGTACTTTCCCTGAGGCTCTGTTTTCCTCATCTGTAAAATGGGGGCAATAACAATCTGCCTTCAGGGTTGTTCTGAGGATTAACTAGGAGAATGTATGGAAAACCCTTAGCACAGAGCCCATCTGGCAGTGAGATAATAACTGTCTTCATGACCGGTTTCCTGTATCCTTGCATTTCCTTCATCCTTGTGTTTCTCACCTGCTTCCCCCACCAGAATGTCAACTCCAGATTGGCAGGAACCCATTCGGTTTCTCAGATATTTCTAGGGCCCAGAACAGTGGCTCCCACAGAATACACGGTAAATAAATAAATGACCCATTTTTTTTTACTTCTATATCGCTGTTTAAACAAATTGTTGCTAATAATATGAAAAATGATAACTGTTAAGTTAATTAAAATGGTGGCGATTAGACTGAGCTGGCTCTCATGCCGTAGCAGCCCACAGAAGCGAACCTAAATCTAAGACTATAAGTGCCTTAGGCTTACAAACTTGAAACCTAAGGACGAGCAACTGCAAACAGCCAAGTAGGCTTTAAGCTACAGTCAATTAGCTTATCAATTTTTTATCAATTTTTTTGTTGTTACTCTCTTACTGTGCCTAATTTTTACATTAAACTTTGTCACAAGTGTGTATTTACAAAAAAAGAAAACCCTTAGTATGCATAAGGTTG
The DNA here is from genome assembly GCA_028646535.1 of Procyon lotor. NCBI lineage: Eukaryota > Metazoa > Chordata > Mammalia > Carnivora > Procyonidae > Procyon > Procyon lotor. The sequence goes on along the minus strand of CM053616.1, from coordinate 10,485,451 downwards.
GGTACTATCGGGGCGCCTGGGTGGCTCAGTGGTTAAGTGTCTGCCTTCGGCTCAGGTCATGGTCCTGGAGTCCTGGGATCGAGCCCTGCATCGGGCTCCTTGCTTGGCAGGGAGCCTGCTTCTCCCACTACCATTCCCTCTGCTTGTGTTCCCTCTCTCGCTGTATTTCTCTGTCAAATAAATAAAAAATCTTTAAAAAAAAAAAAAAAAAAAAGGTTGGGTACTATCCGCAGTTTTAGGAATCTGTTGGGGGTTTTAGGTAAGTGACGGGGACTACTATATGTTTCTTGGCTCATTCAGCAACTTCTTATTGATTGATTTGTGTAACTGCCCAAGTCTGGAGGATCTGAGGGGCACATTATAAGGCAGAGACTCCTAGGTTCCCACAATATGTGTTTTTCTCATCTTTCCTGGTAATAGACATTGTATCTGAGGACAAGGCCACCCATCATGATGACATTTGCTGACCTTCCTAGCAGCCAGGTGTGGCCAGGTAGCTAAGTTCTGGCCAATGGGATGGGTGGCTATGAAGCTGGTATGGCTCGCCACCCTTCTCTTCTCTCTTCTTCATCATCCCTTTTGCACCCTGATATTGGGGATGCTGATGCCACCATGTTGGACCATAAGGATTGGTCCCTATAGACTTCTTGAAGCAGATTGCTTACTTCTTCAATTTGTCTCTCTTGTTAAGCAACTGTTACTTGGGGTTTTCTGTCACTCACAGACAAGCTGATTCATTACTAATTCAGTGGCAAATGTTGTAAGTCAAGCACTGGAGGAGGTGGCATTTAGTGACAAAATTGATAACTACATAGCTTAGCTGAGATTGCATCCGATGGCCAAGAAAAGCCGTAATGATGATGGCTTGCTTTTTATAGGGCTTTATCATTTCAGATGTATTTTTGATCCTCATCATAAACTCCTGGGCCAGAGAAATAAAAGGACTTGGGGGGTAGCCTCTAAACTGAAAGTTACCCTCTCCTGGTCACGAGGGCACAGCTTTTTCTGCCCTGTCTCACCATCTGGTCTGACTCAACAATACAATGGATGGCATGTACAAGTCTGAGATTGTACTTTCCAGTTTTTTAAAACTTCTCAAATGGATTTCAATTATTTTTACAATAAAAAAGCTCATGCTTTGAAGGTCTGAATTGTGTCCCGCACAAATTCATGTGTTGGAGCCCCAACACTCATCGTGGCTGTATTTGGAGAGAGGGCTTTTGAAGACGTAAAGTTAAATTGGGTCTTATGGGTGACGTCCTAATCCAATATGGCAGGTGTTCTTATAAGAGGAAGAGACCCCAGAGATCCGTGCACAGAGAGGAAAGGCCATGTGAAAACAACCGCCTACAAACTAAGGAGAGCGGCCTTACCACAAACCACATCTGTCAACACCTTGATCTTGAAGCTGTGAAAAAATAAATGTCTGTTGCTTAAGCCACCCAGTCTGTTGTATTTTGGCAACCTTAGGAAACGAATACAAGGACCAAAGAATTCTCCTAGTGTCTGGGAGAAGACGGAGGTCCAATGAGTCAACTTCAAATCCAGGAATGGAGAGTGTCTGTGACTCCCAGGTCCTAACTTATCCCCAGAAGACAGACCTGCCCAGCCCATACCCATGTTCTGTCATTTAGATCTTTGGGGCCTGACAGCCCCACTGTGAGCACACAGAGTAAATGCTCTATTGTTGACTATTATTTATCGAAAAAAATCTACATAATTGGTTGTTTTCAAGATGTTTTCGAAAGAGAAAATGTCAAATTGAGTGGAAAACAAAAACTGCATGAGGGAAACCACCATGAATATCACTTCGCACCACTGGGATGGCTACAATTTTTTAACAATGGAACAGAGTAAGTATTGGCGAGAATATGGAGAAACCAGAACTTGGAGAGTGTTCTAGCTGTACAATGCTAGTAAATATGATTTACTCCTAAAAGGGAATGAAGTCCAGACGCCCGTTGCAATGCAGATGATACTTGAAAACATACACCAGATGAAAGAAGTGAGACAAAAGTCCACCTATTGTATGATTCCACGAATTTGTGATGTCCCGAACAGGTTACTCCTCAAAGACAGCCAACAGATGGGTGGTTGCAGGGGAAGGGATGGCCAGCAGGAGTGGGGAATGGGGGTAAACTGATCACTGGGTCCCAGGTTATCTTTCAGCATGATAACAATGTTTAGGAACTGGAGGGGCCCTTGGGTGGCTCAGTGGATTAAGCGTCTGCCTTCGGCTCAGGTCATGAGCCCAGGGATTGTGGGGTCGAGGCCCGCATCGGGCTCTCTGCTCAGCAGGGGCCTGCTTCCTCCTCTCTCTCTGCCTGCCTCTCTGCCTACTTGTGATCTCTCTCTCTGTGAAATAAATAAATAAAATCTTAAAAAAAAAAAAAAGCTTCAGGGCCCTTGACTGCCTGAACCCTTCCGGGACCCTGAGAGGGACCCTAGTAACATGTTCCCATGGCGGTCTATATCCATGATTTTCTTCAAAAAGACCCCCAAATTGCCTAAACTCCAGACCCCTGCCCCAGAGAAGGATCTGAGCCCTAGAAATGGCTGAGGGAGAGAAGTCCGGTTCCCTTATGTCCACTCAGCTCTCTTTGAAGGGCCCAGGGAGGAGGGGAGACCAATTCTGAGCAAAAGACTGACCCTTGAGGCCCAAGGCTTTGAAAATAAACCCAAGTCCAGAGAAACATTTTTCCTTGGGAAGGATCAACTTGGCTCAGCAGGAAGCCTCCTAATTCCCACTCCCCCCTGGATCTTTGGATGAAGCTACGATCTTTCACAAAGCCAGCTAGCTAAGATGGGGTGACCAGTCGTCCCAGTTTGCTTGGGCCTGAGGAGTTGGCCAGGATGCAGAATTTTTGGTGCTGCAGGGCAAGTCTCAGGCACCCCGAGGTGGCATGATGACCCCCATGAAGGTGAGAAGTGCGAACACCTCAGGATAGACGGGACAGTAACACCATTCAGTCCCTCTGGTGGACGTTTAGTGGGGGTCTTTTAAGATGGTCTGCTGAGCACTGGTTCTTTAAACCTGAATGAAATACTGTATGATTCCTCTCCCGTGAGGTGTCTAGGGTAGTCAGATTCTCCATGAAGGGTGGACCGCAGTTGCCATGGGCGGGGACAAAGGTGAGGCGGGGGGGGGGGGGGGGGGGGGGGGTGGTATTTAATTGATACAGAGTTTCAGTTCTGCAAGCTGGAAAAGTCCAGGAGATCTGTTTCACAACAATATGAATATACTTAGCACTACTGCACGGCACACTAAAATAATATACACTTGAGACAGTCAGCTTTATGGTATGTGTTTTTACCGTGATTAAAAAAAAAAAAAAATAGAAGGAGAGTGAGACCAAGACCTGGCCTCCTGCAGGCCCCACTTTCTTGGAGGGATGGCCCATGGCAAGTAACTTAGGGCTGTTCACAAAGCACTTTCACATGCACGGTTGTTGCTGATGCTCATGACCATCAGTGAGACAGATATACCCAGCACGTTTCAGGGATGATGGAGGAAACAGCCTAGATCTTGGGACCCCACAGCCCATGCCTGATCTGATGCTCCATGCTATCCGGAAGAGGACCGTGCCTTCCGTAATGCAGGACGTTTCCAACTGTCTCCTCTCAGGGACTGCGATGCTGGGGGGTCACCGTGATTTCTGTAGGACTTGTCTTCGGAGGAACCCCAGATTTGGCAGCAAGCGGGTGTTTAAGGCACCGCTCCCTGGGGCTGAGGTGGCCCCGAGGGAGTTGACAGCCTCTAGCAGCTCTTTTCCTGGGCAGTGGCTACAGCAGGCACCGTGCCCGGGGGCTGGCTGTGTCTCCTCTGGGGCCCTCTTCTCTCCTGCCCAGTGCAGGCGAGGACCCTGCACAGAGAGCCCTTCCTGCCGCCGATCAGCCAACAGCCCTGGATGGCTCCCCAGGACCCAGCCGTCCCCAGCAGCACTGGGAGACACACGGAGAGAAAGGAGCTCGGGGACAACACAGGACACAAAGAAGCTAACTCCACACTGAAATAGTGTGCTCATGAAGCCAGGGGGCTGGACTCCAGTTTCTTCAGTTTTAGGACCCTTGTTCTGAGCGCTTCAGTGAGGGTGTTTGGGGCATTCCACGTCAACTGTCTATGTGTTTGGAGAAGCAGAGGCCTCAGCCTTGGGCACTAGAGCGCCGGGTCCCCGTTTCCTGGCTAACCACTGCCCCTCCCCGGTGCAGCCTCCCCAAGCCGAGGGGGGCTCTTTCCCCTTAGCACTTCTCGGAGAAAGCCAGGCAGGCCAGGCACTTGGACACGCAGTCCCTCTAGAACCTCGTGGAGCAGCAGAGGAAAGCTCCCCCCAAATGACGTACACAGTCATCCTCCAGGCTCGCTCCACGCCCACCTGCTTCCTCATAGAGACCCTGCATTCCAGCCACACTAACCACGGTAAACCCAGAGTCTAAACACAGAAGACACAAACAGTAGACTTGTTCTTAAAAGTCATTTTAGGGGCGCCTGGGTGGCTCAGGCGGGTAAGTGTCTGCCTTCAGCTCAGGTCATGATCCCTGGGGTGCTGGGATCTAGACCCGCATAGGGCTCCCTGCTCAGCGGGGAGCCTGCTTGTCCCTCTGCCACTCCCCCTGCTTGTGTTCCCTCTCTCGCTGGGTCTCTCTCTGTCAAATAAATAAATAAAATTTTTAAAAAAGTCATTATCTTAGTTAGCCTGGGCTGCTATAAGGGACACCATAAACAAACAGCCGCCATTTATTTCTCACAGTTCTTGGGGCCGGAAGTTCCAGAGCAAGGTGCTGGCAGACCTCCACCTGGCCCTCAGACGGCCTCCTCCTTGCCGGGTCCTCACATGGCTCACACGGAGCCCCGACTGGGCCTCTCTCCGGTGTCTCTTCTCCCACGTGCGCTGAGCCCATTCCCAGAGGCCCCCCACCTCCAAATACCATTACATTGGGGGTTAAGCTTCCACACATGAATTTTGGAGAGACACAAACATTCAGTCTATAGCAATAATCACCCAGGGGGGGGAAAACCAAGACATGCCATTCTGAAGATTGGCTGCCTTGCTGTCCATCATGGATCCTTCTGGATCCATGGACTTCTGGGCTGTAAATGGCAGGTCAGTGATATCAGAGCAGCTCCACCTGAGCCACGGTGACTTCCCCACAGCCTCAAGGTCAGGTATGAAGTGTATCAGTGATTTTAGGCTTGGGCAGGCAACTAGTGCCTTAGAATCTCAATGTCACCATCAAAACATGCAGATCAAATACAGCCGTAAGTCCTCTGCAGTTCCTCCCATCAAGATAGAGTCCTGGGGCTCCTGGGTGGCTCTTTTGGTTAGGCATCCCACTCTTGATCTCAGCGCAGGTCTTGATCTCAGGGTCTTGAGTTCAAGCCCCGCATTGGGCTCCACACTGGGCATGGAGCCTACTTAAAAAAGGGGGGGTTGGTGGAGCCTTATAACTTGTTCTTTCACCAATAGAATTCACTAGAAGTGATGTGGCGTGATTTCTGAGCCAAACAGCTCTGTTTCTTGCCCTCTTAGAACCCTGGGACCACCGGGTGGTGAAGAAGCCCAAGATGAGAAACCACATGCCGAGAGGCCGGGTCTCCCTTTGGCCATCCCAGCTGACCCAGCCCAGCCCAGAGGGTGTCCTAAGACAGGCCAGGCCTTGCCAATCCGCTAGCTTTGCAAGTGAGTCAGGCAAGTAGTAGTAGATCTGCCCAGTTGACCCACAGAATTGGGAGATGACATATATCATTGCTGTTTTAAGCCACTAGGTTTTGGGATTGTTGGTTTTGTGGCAAAAGATAACTAAAATAAAATAACTCTTTTGTTTTATGTCTTATTTATTATTATTATCATCATCATCATCATCATCGTTATTATTATTATTATTTTAAGTAGGCTCCATGCCTAATATGGGGCTTGAACTCATGACCCTGAGGTATAAGAGTCATATGGTCTACTGACTGAGTAGTGTACCAGCCAGGCACCCCCAAATTGTCTTTTTTAAAAACTCAGTCTGGGGGACCTGGGTGGCTCAGTCAGTTGAGCATCTGTCTTTGGATCAGGTCCTGGGATCAAGCCTGCATTGGGCTCCCTGCTCATGGGGGCAGTCTGGGTCTCCCTCTCCCTCTGATCCTTCCCCACCACCCCCGCTGCTTGTGTTTTCTCTCTCTCTCTCTCTCTCAAATAGGTAAATAAAACCTTTGAGGAAAAAGAAAACCCAACTCATTCTGGATCCCACTTATATGTGGAATCTAAACAAGCTGAACTTAAAGAAACAGAGAGTAGACTGTTGGTCGCCGGAAGCAGGAGAGTGTAGGGATGGGGGATGGGGACATGTTGGTCAAAGGGGACAAACGTCCAGGGGTGAGATGAGTGAGTCCTGGGGATGAAAGGTGCAGCACGGTGACTATAGTTCCCAGTATTGCCCTGCAGCTTTCAAAGCTGCTAAGATAGCAGATTGTAAATGTTCTCACCACGACCACCGCAGAATAGCAATTATGCGAGTCAAGGATGTGTTAACTAACTTTACTGTGGTAATCACTTCTCGATAGAGAGATGTGTGGATCAGATCACTACATTGTACAACCTTAAATTTACACAATGTTATATGTCAAATATATCCCAATAAAGCTGGGGAAAAAAACTCATCCTGCTCCTTTTTGAGACTGTATATGTACATATACAAGTTCCAGATTGGAATATATGAATTCCAAAAATGCAACAGTCTGCATTAGTCTGGAGCAGGACTGGACTAGATATAGTATGCAGATAATCTCCACATTCCAGCATCTGTGCCGCATCTTTCATATGATACCATTACTACTTGCTTCTCCTTCAAAATTTTTTTGAATTATAGAAAATACCAAACACGTACAAAAGTATGAAGACTATTATATTGAATCTTCTTGTAGGCCTCGTTAGCGTCAACAATGATTAACTCGCGACAATGGTGTTTTAGACAAACCCTCCACCTACTTCCCCCTTCCCTCGGGGTTATTTTCGCCCAAACCCAGATAGATATCTTATCATTTCATCAGCAAATATTTAGCATGTATCTCTTAAAGATAAGGATAATTTTTATAACTATCTCTACATCCCTCTGACCCCCACAGTTTCTGAGCTCTGTGAGAACCAGAGTGTCCTCTTCTTTGTTATCTTCCCAGAGCCAGAGCCGTGGTGGAATTCACAGGGGCATGGCCTGTGCATCTGTGCGGGACCCCAGAGCGTCCAAGGGTCCCGTGCTTGCCTTTATGTTCCACCACCTTGAAATTCTCAATAATTTTGGGGTACCTGGGGGACTTAGTTGGTCTGTCTTCGGCTCAGGGCATGATCCTGGAGTCCCCGCATCGGGCTCTCTGCTCAACGGGGAGTCTGCTTCTCCCTCTGACCCCCCCCACTTGTGTTCTCTCTCTCTCACTCTCTCCAGATAGAGAAAGAGAGAGAGAGAGAAGGAAAGA
>CM053616.1:10447389-10477498 GCA_028646535.1 Procyon lotor | reverse complement strand
CCCTGAGGAGGCAGCTGCTGCCGTGGCCACAGCCAGACACGACTTAGACCCTCCTGCTTCCTACACAGAAGTCCTACGTTCAGGTTCTTACATGAAATATCTCACTATGTAAACATTGGTGTATCAACCATGCGTCTTATTTTCTGCATTCTGACGCTGGGGTCTTGCGGACCCTGGAGGACTGTCCCCCCAGGGTTAGCCATTCCCCGGGGGAGAGCAAACAACTCACCCACGAGCACACCTGTCAGATCCAAAGTCCGCACCTCAGCCACCTCTTTTATTGGGCTCTCATGCGCTGCGGGTCACTAGCTCCCTGCCCTTATCACCCCAGGGCGGGTCCCAGACAATCATGGGCACCACCTGTGCCCCTGACCCTGCGACATCAATCCTAACCCTGACACCCCTGCCTTGCCCACTTCTTCCCACAGAAACCACCACAAAGGCTCTCGTCCACAGTCTTCCCCTCTTCTCTGCCTCTGGACCTACCCTAGCAGTTGCCCTCTGCCTCCCCCAGCCATGGTGTCGTATTTCCCCTCTTGGGAACTGTCTTTTCAATGACAATCATTTCCTCATCCGTTGACCTTATTGAACATCAAATTCTCTATTGATACACTATATTTTAAAACAATGGACAGGGGCGCCTGGGTGGCTCAGTCCGTTAAGTCTCTGCCTTCAGCTCAGGTCATGATCCCAGGGTCTTGGGATCGAGCCCCGCATCAGGCTCCAGACTCCCTGCTCGGCGGGAAGCCTGCTTCTCCCTCCCCATCTGCCTGCTGCTCCCCCTGCTTGTGCTCTCTCTTGTCGAATAAATAAATAAAATATTTTTTAAAAATAGGGGCGCCTGAAAAAGAAAAAAAAATAGGGGCGCCTGGGTGCCTCAGTGGGTTAAAACCTCTGCATTCGGCTCAGGTCATGATCTCAGGGTCCTGGGATCGAGCCCCTGCATCAGGCTCTCTGCTGAGAGGGGAGCCTGCCTCCCTTCTTTCTCTCTGCCTGCCTCTCTGCCTACTGTGATCTCTCTCCGTCAAATAAATAAAATCTTTAAAAAAAAATTTTTTAATAAACAATGGACAACATGGCTCTTTAAAATTTTTATTATCTATCTATCTATTTATATTTTTCAGGAGACGAGCAGGGGGGAGAGGCAGAGCAAGAGGGAAGGAGAATCCTCATGCAGATTCCCCGCTGAGCCTGGAGCCCGCTCGACCCCAGGACTCTGAGATCAGGACCTGAGCCTAAGAGTCAGCTGCTTAATGGACCGAGCCACCCAGTTGCCCCTTGTTGAAAATGTTTAATTGCTGAGAACAGTGACATCTGTCTTAACAAAGGAAAGAGGCTAACATCCATGAAGCTTGATTGCATTGGGCCCTGTGCCATCCTGCTGGCCAGTGCTTCTTTCCACTGACTCTTCACATCCATCCTGTCTAGATATTATTGGTTTCTTTTTTATAGGTCAGGAACCTGAAACCCAGAGAAGTTAACTACTTGCCCAATGTCACCGAGTAAGTGGTGTACATGGAAACCGAATTTGAGTTTGAACTTGGAGAAAGCAGGATTAGGGGAGGAGGAGAAACCGAAACTCCTAAAACAGAGATTAGGACCCTGTAATCTCATAGCAGCCAAGAAGAGAGACTCTCGGAGTGGACTGGCTAAGTGGTAATTTCCTTTTCTTAGGACATTAAGGAAAAAAATTGGGGGCGTCTGGGTGGCTCAGTTGGTTAAGCGTCTGCCTTCGGCTCAGGTCATGATCTCAGCATCCTGGGATTGAGCCCCAGGTTTGTTCCCTGCTCAGCGGAGAGCCTGCTTCTCCCTCTCCCTCTAATCCTCCCCCTCGCCCTCCGCTTGCGTGCTCTATCAAATAAATAAGTAAATAAAATATTTTTTTAAAAATGGTTTTGGGGCACTTGGCTGGCTCAGTCAGTAAAGCATGTGACTCTTTCTCTGGGCCATGAGGTGGAGCCCCACATCGAGTGTAGAAGTTACTTTAAAAAAATTTTTGTTTCATTGGTGATGGTTAACAATTGAATGAAGATTTCATCTTGTTCTAAGGTTTGTGTTTTACTTTGGATCTGAAAATATAAGGGCTTAATCTAATCACAAATTAGCTATGGTAGAAGAGGAGGGTGGAGCCTCAAGATAGGTAAGATTCCAAGTTAATAAAACACCTGCTGGGGGCACGTGGATGGTTTTTCTCAGGTCACGATCCCAGGGCCCTGGGATTGAGCCCCGAATGAGGCTCCCTACTCAGTGGGGGAGTCTGCTTCTCCTTCTGACCCTCCCCCCCATTCTCTCCTTCTCAAATAAAATCTTAGAAAAACAACTTATTTAAAACCCCGTATCTCAGGCCCAAGGTCATTGCCGTCGGTTTGTCCCAAGCGATACACACAGATGTGTTGGGCGTACTGAATGGTACCTTTGGGGTGTTCAGACTGACGTTTTGCATGCCCAAAGAATGCAGATGTTGATCTGGTTGTTTTTTTAATGTGCTATGTAAATGTCATCTCAAAATAGAAGAAATTCAAGGCATCTCATTGCTGGGCTATTACTGAATTTCTTACCTTGTTAACGTCCATTTTTGGTCTATGTGACTCATGACACCACCAGGCCCCCCAGCTTGGATATGACCTCCCCTCCCCCAGCTGTGCAGGGTCTTCAGCCCTGTACTTACGGAATCACACATGTTTTGGGATGTCTTTATACCGCCAGTGAATGTGGACATAGAGGAAGCATCAAATGCCAGGTTCAGAGAAACAGGCGTACACCCAAGACTGGCATCGTTTGACACCAGGCAGTGCGACCAGCAAGAGGGTGGGACAGGCCCCCTTACTAAGTCTCCTCAGTGTCCATCCCACCCTCTTTGCTAATGAACCGAAGGCAGGCGGGTGGAGTTGGCAGTGTGCCCAGCTAATTAATCACCTTCCCTTCTCTCCTGCAGGTATGGTTGGCCAAGTCACGCAGCTCAGCACAGAGATGGGGAACCAGAAATCTGCCGGGAGTTTCCTGAGAGAGCTTTGCCTTTCCAGCAGAGCGGGGGCAGAGGCAGCAAACCCAGTCTTTGCCTCCCCCTCCCTCAAATGGCGATGTGATGTCTGCAGCGCAGCGGGTATCTCAAACCCACGAGATGGACAAGACTGAGAATGAAAGCCAACTTGCTAGGATTGATGGAGCAAAACCTAGAAGGCACCTGGGTCCCCGCTGGCACCGGTGAGCAGTGGTCCCAAAGCCAGCCCCTGTCTACTCCTCTCCCTGCCTGACATTTCATTATGAAAAATTTTAAACATACAGAGAAGTCGAAGGAATTGCGCAGTGAACACCCATCACCCGTCTTCATTTTATTATATTTGCTTCACCGCTTGTGTGCCCGTCACACAACCTTCCATCATCCCTCAGCCTGTCTCTTCTAAATGCATTTCAGAGAACACTCCCCCCCATACATTTTATTTATTTTTCCCCCCCATACATTTTAGTACTCATGTCATTAAATAGACTATTTGTTCAGACTCCTTTTTATTTTTCAAGATTTTATTTATTTATTTGAGAGAGAGAGAGAGTGGAAGTAAGTGAGAGAGAGCATAAGCAGGGAGGAGGGGCAGAGGGAGAAGCCGACTCCCCACTGAGCAGGGAGCCCTTTGCGGGGCTCGATCCCAGGACCCTGAGACTGTGATCTGAGCCAAAGGTGGACGTTTAACCGACTGAGCCACCCAGGCGCTATGCCCCACCTTTTAAATTTTAGCTTTCTGGAGGGAATACCATGATATCTTATTGTGATTTTAACTCACATTCTCGTGATGATTCATGGTTTTGAATGCCTTTTCATGCGCTCATTGGCCACTTGGGTGTTGTTTTTGGTCAAGATGGCCGAGGCACGGGGCGGGGACCGCCAGCATCCCTCTCCCGCGGCCTGGAGGAGAACCGACTTAGCAGCACAAGCTGAGATGTGAATGAGAAATAACCTTCTGTTTTGTCAATCTGCTGAAATGTCATCCCATTTGCTTCAGGAGTTAAACTGTATATTAAATTATACCTCCATACACTTAAAAAAATAAAATGAATGGTGGAGAAGGGGTTGATTCTCTCCTGAGAAGACAGGAACTCAAAGGGATGCTGAGGTGACCTTGGACCTCCAACCATGACTCACAGGAGGTCAGGGCTCTGGGCCCTGACCTTCCGTGGTTGGATTTAGTCTTAATGAACATTCCTAATATTCACTCAATTGTGCTCCTCCCAAGATGTCATCAGGCTTGAAGTGAAAATTTAAACTAGAGCAATGCAGATGGGCTGGAATTACCTACCATTGTCCCCCAAAACCCCGCTCTGGTATGTTAAACTGAGAGGTGGGGACTCAGGCTTCAATATCTGCTCCAAAGGGGCCCACCGTCCGTGGTCTGGGAGCCGCTGATTCTGGGCCTGGCCACCTGCAGAGCTAACTTGAGCCCGCCAGGAACTCTGTTAGGCACAGGTATTCCGGAATGCTCTGGTCTGTCCTTGACCGAACCTTCCTCCACCCTCCTCCAGGACTGCTAAGCTCTATATGAAGAGCTTGCAATTTAAAGAAGTGAAAAACCAGCAAATACGGTGGGTTGAAAATGAAAAACCTTTTCTCCAGGGTTAAACCAAGTCCTGGGGTAAGACTTGTTAGCGGAGCCCACCTGCAGATAAAAGACATTTCATTCTCTGGCCATGAAGTACTAGAGGCCCTCCTCGCTCCCCCTTCAGCTCAACTATACCCTGCTCCCCAGCCCGCCCCAAACCCTATAATTAAAAAGGCCCTTTTCAGACCGGAATACAATTCAGGCATAATCATTATGAAAACCTGCCCTGTTTCTGTGGTTACTGACAAGTCCCTTTGTGTAAATCTCATTAAATCAAATCAGGGACTCCCAATTTGAGGGGACAATCCCTGGGAAGAATAAAGCTCTGCTGATTTTAGAAATAATGTTGCAAATCTCAGGTAGGAGACCCTTCTGGATTAGAAAATAATATTATTTCTCTCTCCGACGCCGCTGACAAATCAAGCATGAAAAATTGATAATGGCTTGTCACCCCACGTGCTTTCTCTGCCGGGGCTATATTCTCACATTTGGCTCTCCTGTAGAAGGCGGCTTTCTCTGACAAGCTAGCTTATTTTCCTGCCTTTAAGAAGACAAATGAAATCACTGGAAACGTTGCTTTAGAGACCACGATCCATTCATTTTCATCCTATACATTTGCCGTGCTTAGGAGAAATCGGCTTCTCATTTGAAAAGAATGATTCCTCTTCAAGCTGTAAGCCAGCGGTGCATTTTCCTTACGCCCTGAAAAGCTTGAGAAGTGGTTCTCATATAAAATTAAAGACAACAGTGAAATTTCACTTTCTCTCTGGGCCTGCAGGTGATGTTAGCTACTGTGTTCCCCCTTCATTTTGTTCCTTCTATTCCCGTTCTGGAAGTTCCCAAGTCCTTAACTGTAAAAACATTCCTCTTGCCCCATGACTTTTTCCATCAGAAGATATAAGTGGCTTAGATTTCCTTACCATCAAATGCTCAAATATATTGGGCCCCATTCTGGGTGCTCCCAGTAAGGAACAAGGGTGGCACTGACTCTGTGCTAAGCTCCCCGTGGCTTTATGCATGCAAATGCCTTTCCCTGCACGAACTGGGGCTCTTCTTGCCACTGCACCAAGATAACCAACAGAATGGGATATTATTTGCAAAAGACATATCAGATAAAGGGCTAGTATCCAAAGTCCTAGTGGCTGGAAACAAGCTCCTTGGGGGACTCCATTTATTTTTGTTTTTTCAAAGATTTTATTTATTTATTTATTTATTTATTTATTTATTTATTTGAGAGAGAGACGGGAAGAGCACAGGGTAGGGGGCGGGGGCGTTGGGGGGAGGGACCGAGGGAGAAGCAGACACCTCCTACCCCCCACTGAGGGTGAAGCATGACGTGGGGCTCGATCCAGGATCCTGAGATCAGGACCTGAGCCAAAGTCAGAGGCTTAACCGACTGAGCCACCCAGGCACTCCTTGGGAATTTCTTTTAAAAGATTAACTTCCACTGATTCATCAGTCTTACAGGGATCTTTCTCATGCTCCGCCTTGCTCCAACTCACATGCATTTACTAACCTTAGTACGAGGTTGCTGCAATCAATGGCTGATGTGTCAATCTAGGAGAGACAGACATCAGGGGATAAGGATAAGATATCGTGACAGTGACCATTTGGGGATGAGCTGGACTAGACACTCTGAATGCCAGTCAGGCCTGAGCTGCTCCCCTTCCCCCCGCCTCTGTATCTCCAGGCTCCCCCCGGGTGCCCGCTGCCCCCCAGCTGCTCCCAACACGCTAGCTTTTTGCCCTGTACGTCTCCTCTGTCTTTTTCATTCTGCCTGTTACTGCAGAGCATTGTTTCCTTTGTGTTTATCCTTGAAGACTGGAAGGTATTATTCTTCTGGGTGGTCCTCCAACACGGGCACACTGCTCTGCCCGCGATGCCCATTTATAAATGTGAAGAGAACCTCTCTTACCCGTTACAGGGGATATCGACGAATACCAATGCCTGAGAATCTAGAACTGTGGGGCCTTGTTCAGACGTACTTTACAGAACAAAGATAACCTTCGACTAGAGTAAGCTAAAGATAGAGATAAATAAAGAAAGCTTTAGATCAGAACCAGAAATATCTTTACCCTGAATGAGATTGCAAAGACCTAGGAAGACCTTCAGAGGTTTACTAGTGGAGGAAAGAGTATCAGACAAAGAGAGGAGGGAGGAGAGGGCCAAAGGGACGAGGATTACAGAGGTACACCCTTTTGTGAGATTACATAGTGATTAGCACAGTGAAAATGAATATTTATGAAGCTGGCGTGATTATACTGTATTACGGGAGATCATTTGAATAATCATGAATATGTTTCCATGCATTTGGACCTAATGGGATGGTTTTCGGTCTTTAATGAGGCACTGGCGCGTGTTTGAAGAGCCTGGGGTGGGGGGTGGGAGCAGAAAGAAGGGAATGAACAAAACAAGTCACTGGGTTTCAGACAGTGTTTTTTGCACTGTATTGCTCTCATCACTACAGTCCTGTCTGTGTACATCCGACGGGGGAATAGTTCTAAAATTATGAACTGGGTGCCCATCGGTGCAAAAGCTAAAGGGTTAAGAGATTTTCCCAAGGTCACACAGCGATACAATGGCTGAACCAAGGCTGCAGACGTCTTACCCATCACTTCCAAGTGCACAAGGTGAATAAATGTCCCCATCCTAGGTTACTGCCTACTGTCCTGCCACAATTACTATGGGATTATCCCTTTCATTGGCAAAAGTGTAACCCTTGGGATGTTAAATGGTTTCTTTTGTTAAGTGATTCGAGGAAAGCACCCATTTATTTATTCTACCTTCAGTTCCTAGCTCAATTCCAAGTGCCCATAAATGATGGTGGCTGTTTGAAAGGAGGGATCTCAGGAGGACAGATTGAGGAGACAGGACAAGCATAGAGAGATGGGAGCATTTCTACGTTCTTGGGAGTTGTTGGGAGGCTGGGGGGCGCTGTGATCCAAGACGGGTCTGCGAGAGGGTAGATGGTTCAGTATCAACCCATTGAGATGGATTTGCTGCTCAGAGAAGACCTGCATGAAACCAGCCCTACATAAATCAGGGGCATAAACCAGAACGCCAAGTCAGTTATTTTCTACAAAGAGAAACAGAGCTGTCCCGGGTCCAGGCATGCTCGCGTGGGCGGTGCGCGCCAGGAAGAGGCGAAGCGATCCTGGGCCCGGGAGCTGGGCGAGCCTGGATCCAAACCCCAGCTCTTTCTCGGTATCTGCAGTTTGACCTTGGACAAGTCCTCTAGCTCCCGGAGGCCTGGGTTCTTTGGCCGGAAGCTGGGCTGTGTGGGACCGAAACGCGACAAGGGAGTATACCCAAGGTGCCTAACCCAGGCTGCAGACCAAACACGTGGGAGCTATCATTAGCTTCTGCCTAAGCGGAATTGCACGCAGGTTGCGGGAACTAGAGCGGAGGAGGTAAGCGGCTGATTCAGCTGCTGGTGCATCCTTTTGGAGCCGGGCTATACCCGCAGTAGCTGGCATCTCCAGCCGGGGAAGGTTCTGGGTGGGCGCCGGCAAAGGATACCGACTGGAGTTTATTTTCCCAAGGTTCTAAGCTAACCACCCCCCTCGTGTGATTGACACATTCTTTCTTTAGATATGCTAATACCATCAACTAGAGTACAGTCTCGTCTTGCCTTGGCAGGCTCTGTCTCTTAAGAGACCGTTGTCTATTTCAGGACTTTCATCTGAGATTTTTTAATAGTTCACCCCTGAGGCAAACTTTTGACCTTCTTTCTGAGTTCCATCAGGGGTATCCCAGTCTGGGTAACTTCCAGGGCCCACCAGGGCCTCTAGGTATCAAATGGACAAAGAAATTTCTTTTTATAGCTGAGACCTAGATCAATTTCTTTTTGCACGGGAAAACTACATCTCACTTTCCTCATCTACCAACTGGGTTGTCCAATGAGTTGTTATGAAGATTAAGTCAAGTAATCCTCGAAGAAGGATTAAGTGAGAAAATCTGGGGTAGCCTAGAGCTAGGTGTATGGTAGGTGCTCAATAAATGCGTTGAATGGATAATAATTATGGCTACTTTTGGGGAAGACAAGAGGGAATCAGCACAGGGTCCTTACCCTCCCTGAGCCCGCAGTCCAGGAGGCAAAAAGGCAAATAAGTAAGCCTGGTGATGTGGCATGAAGGCAACGATGGGGACCCAAGGGTGTTAAGGGAGTGGCAGAGGTAGAGAACCTGAGCGTGCTGGCACCAAGCTCTCGAGGCAAGACAGACTTTCTTCCAACAGGGAGACCCTGAAGAACTATGGGAGTGTTTCTTGCCAGAGGACCTGGGCCTGAGGAGAGGCTGGGGAGGTAAGCAAGGGTTGGATTTGAGAGGGGTTTGTAAACCACATAAACGAGTTGGATTTTATCCTAAGAGACACAGAGTGTTAGAAGACAGTGTTCCTTCCACAGGCTTAGCAAAAATTAGAGCATGGACAGAAGGCTAGAGGAGGACTGTGGATGCCTCAGGGCTTTCAAGCGTGGGTTCCATGTTGAGCGGTGATCTACAGAACATGGCGCCAGACCGCCTGGGATTGAGCACTGACTCCATTGTTGAAGGCTGTGTGCTGGAAAAGTCTCATTTGTAAACTGAGATAAATCCCAGGACCCAACTCTTAGTCTCCGCGTGGGTTTAACTCTCTCCTGTGTTAGCATAGGTTAAATGAGATAATATATACAGAGCAACCTACTTTGACAGGACCTGGGATCGAGTAAGGACCCCCTAAGTGTTGGGTATTGTCTTTGCTAGGACAGCTCACAAAGCAAGAAGTCAGCTAAAAATCAACGGGCTGCGTAAAATATACCTGAGGAATGCCAGGGGAGGGGCAGCTTAGAAGCTGCTGGAAGATGGAGACTCCGGGAACTTGGAGCTCCTCCTCTCGGGTTAGTCCTGCTTCCCTACAAACTTGGTTACTTGGTTTCCGTAGCTGATTAGAAGAGGAGGAGCTACCGGAAGCAGGTCTGCTAGGAAAGGCAGAAGGAAGGAACTGCTGGCAGCTCCGGGAAAATCCGAGAGGCACTAGGAGACACAGATACAAGAACCACAGACATAGAATAAACTGGCAAACTGGTCATTTCGAGCACAGGGTGAATTCCGCCACCCAAAGCGCGATGAAACCTTCACTGCGGTCTAGCACAGCTGTAGAGTGCATGAAGGCGCTGCTCAGAATACCCAACACTTGCCCATTAAGGCGGGAGAGTGTTTTATGAATTTCAGAAATCATGTTATGTGGGACAGACCATAACAGAGATCGAATGCAAAGCAGCCCGGGACACACGCTCTCTGGTATTTCTACTCTGAACCCCGGCTCCGGCCCGCTGGGCTGGCTAGCTTTGGCACCTGCTTGGCTTTTTCTTTTTGGGGTTGACTCTTGGATCTTTACAATGTCCCGGGCAGGTTTTCAATAGCATCTGTCTAAACTGTTAGCCTCACCTTCTTCCTGCATCCCACCGCTGCGTTCTTGGTATTTGGTCCTTTACTCCAAGATGTACCGAGACCCCCACTGCCTGTAACTATGCCGAAGGGTTAAGGCACCGCAAACCTTAGAGGAATGAGCAAGAAAAAAACATACATGAAATTTACTTATATAAAGGTAGACATTTCCGGTTTTGTCTTGTTTGTTTTTTTTCTCTCCAGATGGGTGGGGTGGATAGGCGGAAGAAAACAAATGTTGGTTTCTTTCTGGATGGAAACTGTTCAAGTTTAAACCGTGACCAGAAGCACTCATTCTGTTGCTGGGTAGAAAAGGTGTGCCGTTTGAGTTTCTGCCGCCTCTCTGGCTTCCGGCCCCTGGAAAAGACCCAGAAGAGGAATGCCACGGGTCACAAGAGTTCCTTAGCTGAGTAAATACACGTGAGTGATTGGGGGAGAATTACAAAGTCTCCTCTAAGTAACCGAGTCAAAGCTAACAATACTCAGTTGTCAGAACATCAAACGAAGCTGCCCAAACGATCACCCTAGACACGTCCAAGCATTTTAAAAAGACTAGCCGTTGAGGACAGTATTTGATGGATGTAGTTTTATTTTCTAGCTCATGGGAACCAGAGCTCCGTGGAGGAGTAAGAGTGAACGCAGTTGGGGAAGGAAATCCGGTGATTGTCCACGGGGATGCTTGGCAAGACAAGGAATGGATGGAGACGGGGTATGTTTAAAAAAAAAAAAAAAAAAAGGATTCTGCTTTTCCTGCCACATTTATGGCTCAATTTAGATTTGTGTCAGGATTTGTAAGCTGTCCTTTGCCCAGGGTTTGGCGGGCTGGTGTGTACTGGTGGTCTTAATCCAGTATCTGGACCCCAAAGCAGTCATTTACATCCTCGGAATCCCCGTTACAATTGGAATTTTTCCAAGGAGACAGCGGAAGCCAGATGGGAATGTGGTGTGCTTTGCCCGGTTAGCACTAAGTCCTCGGTGCCGGAGCGCTCTGTGCTTTCTTCCTCCGTTCCGTTACACTTAACGAGCGCCTACTTTATGCTGAGGCTGACGAGGCCCCAGAACGCTAGATGCTGGGGATTTAGAGCAGCGAATCCAAAAGACCCCATCTCGGCTGCACGCAGTTTCTATTTCTATTGGAGTGGGAGGGAGAGAGGCAATATAAGCCGGGCTGTCAGATTCAGCGAAGAATACATGACACTCAGTTAAATTTGAATTTCCGACGGAGGACGAGTGATTTTTTAGTGTAAGTAGGTTCTGAAGACGGCATGTATTTTATCTGGCAATCTCAAAAATAGAGGCAGGTGGTGGCAATGCTGAGTCAACGGCCAGCTGGAGATGCACCGAGACGTGAGGATGCCATTTTAATTAGGGTGGTCAGAGAAGCTCCCCGGGTCAAGGTGACAATTGAGCAGAGAGGTGAGGGGGAGGGGCCAGGCAGGTAAGCATCCGCCGAAGGAGCCTCCGAGGGAGCAGGAACTGTACTGCAGAGGCCCCGAGATCCAGTTCTAGCTCCAAGATTTGGGCTCTCAATAACTGAAGTTCTGCTAACCGCTCATTTGCTAATTCTGCCATATGCTTCTCGAAGCCCAGGGGGTTGGGTGGAAAAGGACGAAGAGTGGGGATGAAGCAGGGCAGTATGGGGGACTGTTGAGTACGGCCTGAGGATGAATTCAGCCTCAAAGCTCCACACTGGGCGCAGCCGGGAGGGGACGTTTGCGACCTGATGCTAGGTACATCGCTCCATGCTGGAGAGTCCCGCTGGGGTCTCTAAAGGCAGGCTAGTCGTCTGAAGGATGGGCTGCTTTAAATCCTGTCCTCCAGCACCGGAGTTTGGCATGAGGGTGAGCACCCCTGTTGTTTCCACATTGGCTCATATGCATCAGGACTGTAGCATCGGATGTGGGAAAGTGCCCCAGATAACAGATAAAGGATGGGTTTCCAAATGCTGCCTCAGTTGGCGGAGTGAGTGACTTCTGATCTCGGGGGTTGTTAGTTCCAGCCCCATGTTGGGTGTAGAGATAACTTAAGAATTTAAAAAAAAATTTTTTTTTTAAAGACTGTTTATTTAAGAGAGGGAGAGAGAACACAGAAGGAGATTGAGAGGGAGAAACAGGCTCCCCGCTGAGTAGGGAGCCTGATGTAGGGCTCCATCCCAGGACCCTGGGATCATGACCCGAGCTGGAAGGCAGACACTCAACTAACAGAGTTGAGTTGTTTGTCAACTCTGAGAATTTAGGGGTGCCTGAATTCAGGCACCCCTAAAAATTTTTTAAAAAATTTGAATAATAAAGAGGCTAAGAGACTAAAAGTTAAAACACAATTCTTTTCCCAGATCTGCCCAGTGCGTCCCTCAGATCCTACTTACATGATCATGCAGGTATCCTGTGACAGTCTTGGATTTACGGAGAGCAAGATCTGCCCCGCTCTTATGGCAAGACTCTGGATTTGCGGAGGATAAAATGATCAAACTTTTTTATTGAGATTTTTCTTATCCAAATGTTTCATTCTTTAGTAGGTTCCAGGGATACTTTGGCAAATGTTTTCTTTCCTATCCGGTCACCAGGCCTTCTTCGGACCTCAGACTGTTAGGAACGACCCTGACCCCAGCCAGGCACTGAGAACTTCAGCTACACCTTAGTATCCGCAGTAACATTCCTTTGCAATTTCATTGCCTTAATTAGCATTTCTTTCTTCTTCCAGAAGTCTCTTGCCCAAGCCAAGGGTTTGATTGTTTCTTAGCAGAAATTCTTCAAAGACCCATCAGCTTTTCAATGGAAAGGGCATAAACATTTGTGCTCTAAAATTCTGTAAATCCCTCCCCTCAAGGTTACCACCAATCCTGGACTCTTACACCTCTTAGCCAAATTCCTGCACTCAGAGACCCACCTTAAGCCAGGCTTCCGGTTCTCTATAAACTATGGTCACCCACCCACCCCCCGCCCCGCCCCCTCCAGATACTGCCCAAGCTTTCAAGGTGTTGTTCTCCCTTAGGTAATCCTTGAACTTGGCTTTGCCTTGTCAGCAGTTGTGTTGGTCATGTCTGGGGAGCCGGCTTCTGACAAGAGGGACCTTTTTCTTTCAGGGAAAAGGAGTAACATGGTAGCTCCGCATTTACTATGACAGACTGGCTGTTTAAGGGCTGTCGGTGAGAAAACGAGGTTAGTGATTAGCGACATGTTGGTAGGACCAGGTGATAGACAACCGCTCACGAGGCATCAACGCAGAAAGAAACAGCGAATGCAGTGCAGGCCGCCGGAAGGACCGGCCTCACTCTCTGGGGTGCGGGGGGAGGAGCGTAATAGGGCGGGGGGATGGAGAAGTGGGGGTGACGCCTTGGAGTCTCGTGCTGGCGGCGGAGGAAGGGAGGGGAGGAGGTCCTTTCTTTGACCCGCTGTTGGGAATGGTTGTCAGTGACTTCTCTAATTTACTCGGCAGTTTATTGTGATCTGGGGTTAGAGGAGAGACCAGCGCTGAAAACATAGATTTGAAGAAAATGAGCACAGATACTTGAAACCCTGAGTGCAAATGTGTTTACCCAACAGGGGCAAATTCAGAAAAGAAGAGGTCCGCTACACTTGGCTGCTCAGTCTGTAGAGCTTGTGACTCGGCGTCATGGGTTCTAGTCCCACACTGGGTGTAGAGCTTACTTGAAAAACAAAAACAAAAAAACCTGGGGCACCTGGGTGGTGCTATCCTGTCATTTAAGCGCCTGACTCTTGGTTTTGGCTCAGGAGGTGATCCTCAGGGTTATAGGGTTGAGCCTCACATCGGGCTCCACTTAGTGCCAAGTCTGAGATTCTCACTCCCTCTCCTTCTGTCCCTCCTGCTCGTGTTCGCTCTAAAATAAATAAATCTAAACCCAAACCAAAACAAAACCCAAAAAACTAAAAGAAAGAAAGAAAAAATCTTGGGAAAAAAATCCATATTTAGGGTGCCTGGGTGGCTCAGTCGGTTGAGCATCTGCCTTCGGTTCAGGTCATGGTCTCAGGGTCCTGGGATTGAGTCCTGCGTTAGGCTCCCTGCTCCGTGGGGAGTCTACTTTTCCCTTTCCCTCTGCCTGCCCCTCCCTCTGCTTGTGCTCTCTCTCCTGATCTGTCAAATAAATAAATAAAATTTTTTTAAATCCATATTTAACATAGGAATGCAGAAAAATCAGCTAAGAAAAAAGCCTGAGAAGGAGTGATCTTTTTGGAAAGGGGAAAAGCCTCAGGGAAGTTACGGAAGAGAGAAGTTCAAGGGCTGGTGAGAGGTATCCCATGCAGAATTCCCAAAATAGAGAAAATCTTTCCGACCGACCATCATTTCATTCAGGGAGACGGCCAAAAAGGGGCCAGGGGGTTTACTTTATGCCCCAAGAAAATAGGTCGCTCATTATTCCTCTTTGACTTAGTGTTTAGAAGGTAAGAGTGGGATTCGATAGTTAAAAGACGGATGCTGGCACCTGGAGGGACATCTTCCCTGCTCCCTCTGCAAAGCTAGTGAGCTCTGGGCGCCGTGTTCCCTGGTTGTGCCTTATGGTCTGAGTTTCCATTCAAGATGCAGTTGAGGCGACAACACTGTGTGGCCTGCTCCGGGATGGGCAAGATGGGAGAGGGATCAGGGAAGAGGCGTGGCCAGAAGGGGAGGCTCCGGGAACTCTCCGTGGGGGACGCAGTCCAGACGGCTTTTATGTTTGGTCCGAGGCTGAGATGGAAACTCGAAGAGTGTGGATGATATTACTTATCGGATGCTTGGGTTGGGTTCATTCAGCACCACATGCATTACATCTACCCAAATCGAGACCATCGGCGCAGTGAGAGTAAGGAGTATGCGTTTGCCCTGTGGCCAGCAAACGTTGAACTTGCCCACTCAAGGACGTTTTTTGAACCCACTGGCTCAGTCATACCCCTACGTTCACTTTGTGAATTCAAAACAGGGAGTACTATGCTAATATGTTATGATGTTACAAATTATACACAAAAATAGAAATCAAGGGAGGTTGAAATTATGATGGACTAAATGTCATTGAAATTGACTTCTCTTTAGGGGCGCTTTCGTGGCTTAGGTCATGGTCTCAGAGTCCTGGGATCGAGTCCCCTGGCTCCTGCTTCAGCAGAGAGTCTGCTGCTCCCTCTCCCTCTGGCCCTCCCCACTGCTTGCTCATTCTTGCGCCCTCTCTCCGTCAAATAAATAAAATCCTTTAAAAATTTTACTTTTCTTTAGTGGCAGTCTTAAGTAATTTTGCTCTCTCTCATTAAAATTCTGAATATTGAACATGCTTTTTTGGAAATCTTGGAATAACGTATTATGATAAAACGATTTGAGATCTTATTCTAAATTCCGTTTATTTCAACCTTAGTTGTTTTCAACACCGTCCTACTGGGAAAAGATGCTTCCCAAAGTTACATAACATTGGAAAAAGTCGATTATTTTCACCACATACTTCATAATAGTGCTGGTCTGTCATTCTTTTTCTTTCCTTCCGATTTTAAAGTAATCTCTACACCCAACGTGTACTCACAACCCCGAAATCAAGAGTTGCATGTCTTACTGAGCCAACCAGGCACCCCATAATGCTTGTTTTTCAACTCCACCTACCAACTAAGCAAAACATTTGGTTGAAATTTAGTTGATGAATCCATTTCCCAAAGTCAGTCCATTGTTCCTGCAATGTAAATTGGAAGATGTTGCATTTGTATATTTATATTTTAAAGAAACAGACTCAAGCACACTGAAACTCTTTATCTGGGAACTGTTGTTAATGGTTTAGAAAATTGTTTATGACATTTTAAGTGTACCTATCTGATAGCTGTCAAAGGTCATACTCACACATAATTTTTAGCACCCAACTATGAGTGATTTCCAAACATCTGTTTCCAAAATGCTCTCTCCATAGCATGAGTTTCTTCCCGAAAGCAATCACTTTCTTTTCCATGGTTAAAATGTTCTCTTTACCTTAAAGTGGCAGATTAAACATTTTTGTTCCCACAGATATTTCTGCCAGATAGCAATATTACAGACAGCATTTACCAAAGATCAGCAAATTTGAAACTCCTCTTTTTAAAAGGACTGAATAACTCGTCTCTAAGTTCTTTGCCATAACCGGCAAACTACCATGTGATACAAAATATTCCAATAGTTGTGCCCTCTCTTTCAAAGACCAGTAGAGGGGCGCCTGGGTGGCTCAGTCAGTTAAGTGTCTGCCTTCTGCTCAGGTCATGATCCTGGGGTCCTGGGATCGAGCCCCACATCGAGCCACTTCCCTTGCTTGTGCTCTCTCTGTCAAATAAATAAATATCTTTAAAAAAAAAAAATCAAAGAGCAGTAGAGTCCCTTGCAAAGGGAGGGTAGTAAAGTCCTATTTACCCACCTTTAAAAATGAAATTAACTTCTCAAGGGCCAGCCTTCCCAAGATAGGCCACATTGGCTTGAACATTATTTCGAGTTAAAAGCAATCCAAATCCAGCAGATTCAGAACAAGCTCTTTGCCTCCCCCTAAACTGCCCTGCTGTATCAGGAAGAGAGGTATTAAGAGAAATTCCTCTTTACCAAAGAAATTTATCTGCATAACAGAGCAACCTTTGTTTTCCAGACTTCTCCTCTCCCTTTCCGGCTAATGGTCTTTTCTTCCCTTTGTCCTCAGACCCTACCCCTCTCCTTAGATGGTATTAAGCGTCTTGTTGCCTCACTGGAACTTTCCAAGTTTGGGTGGATTCTCCTTATGTATGCTATTAAATTTTATTTTCTCCTGTTAATCTGTCTCGTGTCAGTTTTATTCTTAGTCCAGCTAGAAGGACCTTGAAGAGCAGAGGGATTCTTCCTCCCTAACAGTAGCAATCTATAAACTTCTGGCTTCAGTTTCTTGGCTTCAATAACTCATCTGTGAATGATTCAGTGGTAAAATTTGCATGTTGGAATTTTTGTAATTTAATCCCAGAATTTTAAATTCCAGTAGAGAAGCAGCTTTTTTAGTTGTTGCTACACAGTTAAAAAAATTATATACATGGGGCGCCTGGCTCAGTTGGAAGAGCTTGTCATTCTTGATATTGGGGCTGTGAGTTTGAGCCCCATGTTGGGTGTAGAGAGCACTAAAAAAAAAAAAAACTAAACTAAAATAAACCTTAAAAAATTATTTGTACATATTATTTTGGCTAAAGAAGGAATTTATTGTTGAGAATATCCCTTCTCTAAATTTTTATTGAGTGATTCATAAAAAAATAAATTTTTTTCGGAAATCTCATTGGAACAGGATCAAACATATACCCTAAACAGCGGCATGTTAGAAATAGCTGTACTTTTCTTTCAACAGTAGGGCAATCCTCCTACACTGTGTAATTTATTCTAATACGTGTTTCTTCAAATCTACAGCAATATTTTCTAAGCGTCTTCCAACTGTTTGCTGACAAATGAATGTATTTTATTTTGCAGTCATATTTTCTGGTTATTATTTTCATCTTCCAACATTTGTTTGTATTTTCTACCTTTCCAGGAATAGCCAGTTTCCCTAGTGAGATGTGACTTTGGGTCTTTTGGCAAGAAATAAATGTATTATTAAGTTTAGCAAAAATTGTAGTCTTTGATCGTCTCTTATCTCTAAATGTCATTGAAAAAAAAATCAACAACCCCATTGGTGTTTAATTAATCTGGATGTTCTGAACTCCTAATTTTTACGTTTCTTTCTGTGTGTGGTGGCATCGGAGAGGCCTCAGTGAGCCAAAGTATCGCTGTGCCTGATCTCACAACTTTCTTGTCTCATAGAGAGAGCCAAATACATCTCAGATATTGCGTGAGAAGGACAATTCAGGGACACACATCAGGGACACCCAGACTCAGCTTGTGTGTGTGTGGGGGGGGGAGAGGTCAGGGAGGACTTTTCCAAGTGAGAGACATAAATTAGGCCTAAAGATAATATACGGCAATTAGACAGAGGGGGTTGGGGAAGGGTGGGGGATCTCCCAGAAAGAGGAAACAGCAGGGTGAAGGCCAGATGGTGAGAGCAATTAGGTCTCATTCAAATAACAGAAAGTTCTAGGAGGCTGCATCTTGGAATGGAGGAGGGAAGGGTAAGGGATGTGGACAGGCAAAGGGGCTGCATTACTTACACAGCCTGAACCTTATTCTATGGACAACGGAGAGAAATGGAAAGGCACAAGCAGAGGGGTGGCAAGATGACAGCTCTAGAAAGTTTCCCGGAGAATGTACTGGAAGTTGGCCAGGTTGGAGGCATGAAGAACAGTTAGGCAACGGGAACTGAAGGGATGGGCTAAGCGTTGAATCGGGTGAGGGATGTGGAGGGAAGGGTCTGGAATTACGAGATACCTGGGAGGTAGAATCCACAGCACACAGTGATGAAGGAGAGAGGGGAATGGGACTCATCAGAGAGTGGAGTCGGCGGGGAGATGGGGCTGAGTGTCCTGGAAACAGGCTCTGGGAACTCTCCGGAGGTGGACATGTGAGGGAGTGAGGGAGGCAGGATCAGACAGAATGAGAAGTGGAGGCATGGAGGCTATGGAGACCGAGGCCTCAGCCCATTCACAGGGAGCTCTGAGACAGGGTAGCCCCTCAGAAGTAGCCCAAATTAGTCAGGGCTAAGCCTTTGGATCTCGACATCAGCCAGACAGGAGTTGCTTGCTACCTGGGACCAGGGCACGGGGGCAGGGGGTGGAGGGACGAAGAGCAAACTAAGTGGAGACAGCTCCCAGGAACCGGCGCCAGTCAGTGCCAAGACAAAGGACAGGGAGGGACTCCGCTGGGAGTGGTCAGCAGCCAATATTCTCAGCAGCTAGGGGACGGGGTGTACCTCCTGAAGAGACGTTCTGGACAAAACACCGCAGGGTCCACTACAGGGGCAAAAGCTCTTACATTTCCTATGGGACTCATTTACTTTTAGGTGCCTGTGAACTCATTATCCATTCTTTAGTTCACAAGTGGTTAATTGCATCCTTCTTTCCTTCCTCTTTCCCTCCTCCCCCCACCCCCTTTCCCTTCCTCCTTTCCTCCCTTCTTTTCTCTACACCCAACGTGGGGCTCAAACTCACCACGCAAGATCAAGAGTCGAATGCTCTAAGTGAGCCAGCCAGGCGTCCCAATGATTAGTTAACTTCTGCTGTGGGATGTCTAAGGCTTTATGCTCACTGGTGGGGATGGGGGGGTGTTGGGGGCAGATGCAAAGATGAAGATTCAGAAAGCACAGCGCCCAGGAGCCTCTGTACTAGAGACGACCAGTTCTCCAGTAGGATGGAGTCCTCATTTCCTGCCTGTTCCCTTCTCCTCCTTAAAAGATGAACCGGATGGCTCTCCTTTTCCTCAGACACCTTGTTAGCTCTCCTTTCCTTCTCTGAGGCTTGGAGAGTCAAAAATAAGGCCAAACACCAGTTCCTTTCAAAGATCCTCAGGCATCATGTAAATGTTACAAAGAGGTAGGAAATCTTACAAAAATCTCAACAGGTCTTGCCCTTTGGCCCACCATTCGTGAAGATGATTCTATGCTGGTAAACCAAACAACTCCATACCTCTGGCTTTTCTTGACTTCTCCAGAGTTCATAAAACAACCCTTCCCCTGTCCCTGTCCTTCTCTTTCCTTGGGCAAGGCTGGTTTTCCAGCAGTCAGGCCCGAAACCACAGTAGGAGATAAACCTCAGTGGATCCATCAGGACTCAGGAAGTCATTCAGATTATGGCGGGGCCTCCTACGTAATGCCCAACTTTGAACTGTTAAAGGAAGCTAGGGACTGAGGCAGCTCGGAGGACACCATGGCCCACGTAGGCAAATCAAAATCTAAGCCTGTAAATACCTCAAGGTTACATAATGGAAAAGCTAAGGACACCCAATCACAAACAGCTGATCGGCTGTAGGCTGTAGCCAATCACATAATTTCCTTTCTTTGTTCCTGCACCTTCTGGGTCTCTCCCTGGGATCCCGTAGGTGGAGCGCTCCGAACCATTTCCGGTTTGGCACTGCCCAATTTGAGCTGATTTTTCGCTCAAATTGTTCAAATTTTGCTCAGAACTGAACACATTTTTAATATGCCCCAGTTTCTCTTTTCACAGACAGACACCGCACTTCTCCCACATTTAGGTCTCCGAGTGAAAGGGCTTCACAGGCATTTCCCAACTAAGGGTCAAGAAAGGGGATGTGGCTTTGCTAACAGAAAATCTATTTATAAAATCACTAACAAAGGATAAGGGGAATCCTTTCCCAGACCTCCCCCCAGTCTATTTCTGGCAGGCTAATAATAATTTAAATCTGATTATGGTTTCTTTCAAGGGAATGGTTTCGGAAAATAAAACAACAACTCCCAATTCTATCAATATGTTGATGTTAAATAGATGGATTTTCTTTTCTTTGCTGGTCACTCAGCTACAGATCTTTGAATTATGATGCTAGTGTTGAATGGTGTAATCATTCCTTTGAAAACAAGCCAGCAACTGTCACCTATTAAACTCTATCACCGCCTAGGCTGATCTTAGTTTTGAGGTAAAAAAATGTGTAGCTCAGGTCAGGAGGTTCAGTTTAGGAGGAGTTTGCAAGGCCTTTTGATGGTGAGATAAAGAGAAGGTTTTTCTTCTCGTTTTTGGTCTCCTTTTCCTCAAGGAACACACCTTTGGTATGCTGTAACAAAGGAATTTCCGAATTCATGGTGGAACTTGGAGGTGAAGTATGACGAGTAGACTGATAACTATATGCGCTTGCAAAGCCGGTTTCAAACCACAAAAGGATTAAAAAAAAAAAAAAGAAAAGCTGGGATTTTGCAATATACTGATTGGAGGAAAAGCTAAGACATTGTGAGTTAGCAATAAAAACAGCAACAAACAAAATCCCAAAGGATTTGGAATTCCTTTAGTTTCTGTTTGGCATAAGAATATGATTTCTTTGTTCTGTTCTTTCTTATCTACAGCACTCAAGTAATCTTTTATTTCATTCATGCAATCAAGTTATTTCTATTGTTGCCCAGAGCAGAAGGGTACCCAAGATAGCCTTACGTATGTAGAATAATAGAATGAACCCCTGTGTTGATTTTTTGGTAGAGGGATAGTGTCATTTTTTAAAGACTTGCACTATTTTTTTTTTCTGTTGTGAAACTCAATTAATTTTATAGAATGGGCCAGGATGGGTGATTTGAACTGTTGGTCTACCTGGTAAAAGGGTTTCTCTGAAATCCTCTTTGTAAAAATAGAACTGAGACAATGTACAAGAAATTATTATTTTTTTTTATTTTTGGTTGTTTATGGTTTTTAAAAGCAGATGTAATGTTATCTGTCGCCGTTTGTGCAAATGATGAATTGGGCTTTCAAACTAATTTCCTCCAGCGAGTTTGAGCAAAACATTGGGCTTTGTAAAAAGCTCTGCTTAAAAAGTATTTGGCATCATGAGGCCATGAGGCAGTTGTACAACTGAAGCCTCTTTATGATAAAAATAAGAAACCCGGACTTTAGTTTTGGTAATACAATTCTTGTAACCATTCAAACGCTGCTGGGCTGTGCTTTCAACTCCTGAGAGAAGGAATGGGGGGCAGGGCAAGGGAGCATGTTAAGCAAACAAAGATTCCAAATCTAGGGAACCTAGGATTTACTAGGACATGTGCGTTATGAAATTTCCTATATCAGAGTATGTGTAGTGCATCAAGATTTCAGATAAGTAGGTCCTTGTATACTCTTCAATGCCTGGAATGTTTTTACATGCACGCTAATAAAGGCCCACCTTTGGGAAAAGAAAAAAGGCCTCCTTTCAAATGAAATCAAGCCCAGGTAAAGCTGAAACTCAACCCACAGAGTTCTGGCACTGTTTTCAGGCTAAAAGAAGATGAGAGTTTCAATTCCATCGTCTTGTAACACTGATAAATATGATGCCCTGGCAGACAAAATTTTCGGATTACACAGGTCTTGCTAAACACGTGTAGATCCGCGGGCCGATTTACGGGCAACTCCAAACAATTTGCCGTTTGCAATGAAAGACCCACGACTCTTCCGTGAAACAATCATTCGGTTCATTTACATGAAAAGTCTTAAATAGCAAAAATGCTACTTTCAATTTACATCACAGTGTCCCCATAATAGAGAACAATGGCTTCCGATGGCAAAGGAGAGGCATACTGAGATTTAAAAAAAAACAACAACACCAAACCAACCACAACTTTTCAGCATACTTTGCAAATACGAACCAATTAATCTAATTTAAAATATAATACACAGCAACAGCTTCCCATGCTGGGAGTCTTCAGTGCTACTCCAGTAATATTAGTTATCTTTAGAGTCCATCCGTTCACACACAAGTGAGCCTTTTTAAGAGCTTATGGAGACATTTTTTTTTTTTTTCTTCAGATCCTTCCATTTTGTCCTAGTTCCAGGGCAAGCACAATTAGCTTGCCATGGGGTTTCTCTCTCCTTTCAAAAAAACCTTTCAATCGAGTGCACGTCTGTGAAAGGGGTAGGACCCGGGATCCGGGGCTGGATAAAGAGCATACCTGATGTGTTGGTAACACATTGTCTCCTTCGTGGACGTGTGAACGACTATGCACACCTCTGTGGTCTGGACGGGGTGTATATGTATCTTTCTGGGCTCTGTAGGCTAGGACCACCTGCTGTATGTACAATGCGTGCTTGCTCTATTTGTACACCATCTTCCTTCTTGAATTTAAAGACCCAGCTATTACATCTTGTTTACTCAGTATCATTCCCCCATTTAAAAAAAAAAAAAAAATCCTACAAGAACTCAACATGCCATGTTTCAATCTGGCCCCAGTGGCTTTTTCCCTGAAAGCAAAACGTGTGTCTTTTACACCAGGGCTTTCTCCCCACCCCAGGGGGTGTCTTCCATTCTTTTGTGGCTCAGTTTAAGGCGAAAGGGCTCCAAACCACTAACTAAAGAGAGGAGAGCCCCTTCTTGCACCTCCAGGGAGAATTTCAGATTTAATTTAGCTGAAGATAGCGTGCTCTCTTCTTACTTATTTGCCACCATTACGAGGATAACAAAACACCACCTTGGCTTCAAGATCCTGGGTAGAGAGGCTCACGGTCTTTTTCAACCATCTTTGGCGAGGCCTTGCTTCCTTCCACTCGAGTAAGTTGCGGCTTGGGGCCACGGAAAGGACTGGGTGAGAGCCCGAAATGTCGTTTGAAAAAAAGAGAAGCCCTCCCTCCATCCCCTGAGCACCAGCACCCCGCTCTCCGGGGCGAAGCTGCGATCCAGCAGCCCCATATGGGCGAGACTTGGCAGGTCCGCGGGGCTCCGCTCGCAGCCGCGGAGTCGGCGCCGGCCGGGCGTCCGCGCCCGCCGGCCGCGGGGCTTCGCGCTCTCGCCTCCCTTCTCCCCGAATCCTCCCTTCCCCCACCGGCCGCCCCCTCCCCCTCTGCCGCGCTCCCTTTTGTTCGCTCGCCGCTCGGGCCGCCGCCGCCGCCGCTGCCGGGCCCGCACCCCCAGCCGTAGGCCCCGGCGTGGCGGGCCGCCTCCCCGCCGCCACCGCCGCCGCCGCGCGGCCTAGAGCGCGCCGCCCGGGGAGGCGCGGGGCCCGGGGCCGGGCGCACGGCGAGGCCGCGGCGGCGGCGGCGGCGGCGGGGCGGCCCGGGGGCGCGGGAGCCGGCAGCCCGGGAGGCGGCGGCGGCGGCGGCGGCAGGCGGCGGCGAGGCCGCTCCACCGCACACGCACACACAGACCCCGGCAGCGGGAATGCAGATGACACGCCCGTAACATGGAAGCCGCCGCCGCCGCCGCCGCTACGACGACAGCAGCAGCAGCCACAGCAGCAGCAGCCGGCGGCGCCGCGCTGAACAAAGGTCATCCGAGCTGCGGCCCAGACGCCCGGGCTTGACCGCTGCGAAGGCCAACCCCGGGAAGGGGGTGGGTGTGCGCCCGCGGGGCGGGGGGCGGCGAGGGGCGGCCGGGGCGGGGAGTGGGGGGTCGGCGAGCGAGGGCCGAGGGCAGCGCAGGACCGGGCGCGGGTGGGCTGCGGGGGAGAGGCGGGCGCACCGCCCCCTCGTGCCCACCCTTGCGGGCCGGGGTGAGCGCGTGAGGCTCAGGCCCCTCGGCCTGACTGCAGTGGCCTGTCCCACCCCGGCCTTGGGGACGGCGGGCCTTCGCGCCCCGCCGGCTTCCTTGGGGGGGCCGAGGACGAGCCGCTTTCGCTAGGCCCCACAGGTTCAGAGAGGGGGGCCACGTGAGCGCTGGAGCTCGCTCCTACCCCCTCCAGCGCCGGCGGCGCACCAAGGATTCTTTAAAGGCCTCTGTGCCCCTCTTTCTCACTGTCCCTTAACTTGCCCCCCCACCCCCACCGCAGGCATCCCCGGTTTCCTACCCCGAGGTGAAGGGATTTGGACTTCTCCCCCCCCAGGTGCTTGAAAGAAGAGAAGGTTGGAGGAGGAGGAGACTGGGGGGGCTGCTGGTGGTGGTGACAGGGCTGGGAGAGCGAGGAGAGGGACGGGAGGAGGGGGCTGGGTGGGGTGGGGGTGACAGGCAGAGAGGAGCCTGGTCAACAAGCCAGCACCACTCTGCTAGGAGGCCGAGGCCGCTCCTGCAGCCGACGCATCCCGTGTGAGGAGACACACATAGATTGCTTTCTTGGGGGCTCTTTGTCAGCCACCAACACAGAGAACACACACTGACACACACGTACACAAAGATGTGAGCCAGGTTGTGGGAGGTAAGTGGGGGAAGGAGAAGGAGGGGGAAACAGTGTCTGCGGTGGGCTTTGGGGTGGAGGGCAGGGGGGATGGGCCCTGAGGGGCTCTGGGGTGCTTGTGAGGTGAGCCTTTCCAGGGCTGTGTGCTTGCGTGGTGGTGGGGGGGGAGCACACGATGACCTTCCCCTCCTCACGACGACCTAAAAGGGAAAAGCAACCCCTAGCGAGATCCCCTCCGTGCTGATGATTTTCAGGGACTTGTTGGCAACTCAGCGAGGGTTGCCATAGCTTTTTTATGTAGGGTGACCAGAACCGGCTGAAACTGGTTTGAGGCAGATCAGCTCCTGAACACAATGCAGTCACTGAGCTACTACAGTGGGATAGCAGCTTCCTCCCTTCATGGCAGCCAAAAGCAGAGGAGCTTGCAGGAAGGTACCATCCCAACACAGTATGTGAATGCACACTTAGACACCACACAGCACTGGTACGTGACTAATGGAGCCCTAAAAGATTCTGTGTAGAGAAGATGGAAAAAAATGTGCAGGTTTGCAAGGGCTGAGATTACTTGGGCTTTTCCTGCCTTTTTCTTTTGCTTAAGGGATGGACAAGGAGCTGAGATTTATGACCCTTATTAAAGAAAAAATGTGCCTTGCTAGGGTGGGGACACTTGGTTTCTGCAGGCTCTCTCTCTCTCTCTCTCTCTTTCTCTGTGTTTTTAACAAAACAAAACCAAACTGAACTGATGGGTTTGTAATGGTAGTTTTTGTTTGTTGCTGGAGAATGCTACTTTGCATGCTTTTTTTTTTTTTTTTCCTCTCTTTCTTGCAGGGTATGTTCTGTTTTGTGCTTTTCCTTTTAGAAGCTACTAAAGGGTGTTGGGGATACTTCTGACTATTATGAAGGCCAAAAGGTAACAATATTGTTCTAGGAAATGAGCATAAACGCGTTCCAGTGATGCTGTAAGGCATACATGCTGTCTTTTTTTTCCTTGTAGGCCTGTTGACTGGGGCTGCTTTTAACCCTTTCATATTTGCAGAGAATGCAAAACCGTGTGACAGTCACTGAACATTGAGCCAAAGTCTTTCCAAAAGGTCAAGGTTCACAAGGTGAGAGACGATATTTTGAGCATGAATTTGAGTGTTTTATTTGAAGGTCCGTGCGGAGACAGATGGTCAGCGGATTGGTACCCTGGAGATAATTTGGGGTTCAGAGTGGAGAAGGGGTAGTCTTAACTGTTATCCAAGTTGAACGGGATTAACGTGACTTTATGACGGTATTGCTAGCAAGACAAAATCAGAATGACTTCATTAATTCGCATGTGGCTAGTCCTTGGGAATGAGGCAGGCCTGGAAAGAGGCGAGTTTAGAGAACGGTAGGCATCAGGGCCTTGTGGAGAATGCCCTGCTTTGCATAAGACTTAAAGCAGTACACATGTAGCATTATCCCGATGGTGACAAAAAAAAAAAAAGAAGGACTTGGCCAAATCGAGGCAGCGTAGCCTCCCTTTTAGGATTTGAGGAGTCCGAAGGTAGATTTGCCTTTTGTTCATTCATCACCTTCCTTTTACCTTGTGCTCTGTGTTAACCTGAAAGGTTTTTCAACTCCGAGTCAAGTGGTGGAATGGCTTTTATTGATTTTGGGGGCTGTTGACGGTGAGTTTGCCATTGGATTATTTGTGGCATACATTTTAATGTGGAATGCTAATGCAGTACCAGGAGGAAACCGGCTAGTCGGGCTTCCTCTGTGAAAAGATGCCTGTTAACTAAAGCTTTATGGCAGTGGATGGTGGAAAATGTCTGATGCCTTAAAGAGCTCACAGTTCTCTTGGAGCTGGCATTTGTATGCACCCCCAAAGCCAGAGGTTTTCGAGGAGCAGGGAGAAGAGAGCAGGCATGAGTCTGGCAAAGTGAAGAACAAAGGCAGTGAGCGCTTACCGGGGGAGCACTGAACATTTTGCCTTGGGGTTCCTGGTGAAAAGAGCTGCAACTTCCCCAAACAGGAAACCAGCAGCTCCACAGTCCTACCCAGTGTGATCTCCACGACACACAGAACTCGTTCTGGGTCCTGTTTGGTAGAAGGACAGTGAGGAGGAGCCCAGAGGATTGGAAATACGTTTGTCCCCTACTTTGAAGAGGGCATTTTGTTCCTCCTCGATTTGCGCAGAGGCGAGCCTTTTCAGAAACGCCGAGGATCTTGGACTATGTTAAGTTGTGTGCCGGCAGTTGGTGGGCAGAGTGTCTGCAGTATGCAAGGGTTTTTATTGTTAAGGGTTTTTTCATGTGACTGCAGAGCACCCAGTATGTGATAAAGCTGGCAAAAGGGAAGCGAGTGCATGGTTAGCTCAGAGTACTTTGCGTAGTATTTAATGAAGATAAATGTAATCTCGGCCTGATACGCCAGTAAATAGCTTACACGATGGGACAAAATTCTTTACAAATCTCTGTGCTAAAATGGGTTTTCAATTCTACATCATTTTCGACTGCCAGAGGTTCAGTGGCTGAGTGTGGTAGAAATCTGCTTGCAAAGCAGATCGCAATCCACGTTGCACGATATGCTGCTCCTGCTTTTCTGGTGCCAACTAAAACTCAGATGGCGTATATGATAAACCTTAATTAGCTTAATACAATAAGCTGTTTTATAATTTAGTCCTTCCCTCCCGCCTTTAGAAAGGCAGTGATTTTTATTTAACTTTGACAACTAACCCCTTGCAATGAATGTTTCTTGGTAGTCTGTTTTAAGAGCCCTTTTTGGAAGGCATCGCATGTCGCAGAATGTTCTGGTCGACTCTCTCTGTGGTTTTTAGCTTTGTTACTCCTCCTCCCCCCCCAGAAGGCTCCTGGAAGATCACATTTGTTTTGCATTTAGGCCAGCCTTTCCAGCTGCAAGGGCTGTTTAAGCTTGGAGAGCTGGTTCTCCGGGGCAGCAATCAGGAGCTGGTCTGTGGACTGAGGTTTGCCTCAGGTGGCGATCTCCTGCTGAGGTAAAACAATGTAGCAGTCCGAGGTCTCCAGGGACCGGAGTGCAGGGCCTTCTGGGCTTGGGAATGTGAACGTGAGTGTGGAGAGTGAGCAACAGCGTTCTCCTTCCTGGAAGAGGCAGGAGGGAACTGGGTGGTGCCCACACTTGGGGCCTGGCCTGTGTGCTTGCTGTTCACCGTCGCCATGCGGACGGCCACACCTGGAGCCTGCCAGGGGTTGCCTGCGGCAGCCTCCCAGGAGGCCGACAAGCTGGCCATCCCCTCTGGAGGAGGAATGTGTGGGTTTGGCTGATGAGGGTTCGCTGGAAAGAAAGTGTCACAGGGTGTTGAACCTTTGTTTTCATCATTTGCTTACTTGGAATTATTTTTTTGCACGTTAAGAAACATTAGATCCTGGGCCTTTAGGACTCAGCAGCCTGGCTCAGGAGAGGAGGCTTGTTTCTCTCTCCCCTCCCCCCACCTTTTCTCAATTCCCAGCCCCCATCCACCTTGACTCTTTAAAAGAAGGGGTTAGCAGGGAGGCAGCCAACACGTAGATGGAATTTTCTGCGCATACCTTTGCCTAGGATGAGTTAGAATTTTCAGATTTGTGTCTCCCGTCCCCCTTTCTTTCTTCCCTTGAAATGCTTCCTTGGATCTGTCTTCTGTTGGGTTTGAATAACCTCCCTCATCTCCTTGCTGGAACGCCCCATCTAGCTGTTCACAGCTGGAGCAGAGGGTGTCCGGATGTGGGACCCTGGGACGGTCACCAGTGCACGGAAAACCTAAAGTACCTGGAAAAGCTTTGGGGTCGCTCCCTCGTCGTTCCCCCTAACATCTCTTCCTACTCAGTACAGTAACCACATCCGCAGTAAACATTGAGGAAATCTACACTTGTGTGTTAATTATATTCGAGGGATGATCCTTAAACAAGTCATGGTTAAATAATGAACCTTTTTAACTTTCAATTTGCATACGGTGAAATCTGCTCTGTGGTATATAGTCTTAAGGGTTTTGACAAGCATATAGCGCTGTGTAGCCACCACCACAATCCCCAGGGAATGGGTTCATCACTCCCGAACTTGCTTCCTGCTGTACCTTGGTAGTTAGATTCTTCCCACCCCAACCCTTGGCAACCACTGATTTGTTCTGTCCTTGTATTTGGTCTTCTCCAAAATGCCATTCAAATGGCTTCTTTCCCTTAGCAAAGTGCATTTGAGATGCATCCACGTTGCTGTGTGCATCCATACCGGCTGCTTTGCTGTGGACCGCTATATGGACATACCACAGTGTATTTCTCCGTCGCCTGGGACCTGCGGCTCGCTTCTACTCGCAGGCGCTTGTGAGTAAGGCTGCTGTAAACATTTGCAGCCAGGCTTTTGTCTGAACCTCAGTTTTGACGCCTGTTCCCTAAATACTTCGGGGGAAGTGGCATGGCTGGGTCATACAGTCAGTACATAAGAATTAGAAGTCTGAATGAAAGCACATTCGGCTCTTCTTCTCAGCTCATGAGCGAGATCTGGCCTTGTCAGCTGCAGTTAAGACTTCCCAAGTAAGAGAGTGCAGGGAGCATTATCTGAAGACACACGAGAGATGATTATGATAATGGACCACTCACTAACGGGATGACATGCTTTATAACCCAGAACTAATCGGAATTAGCCAAAAGTGGAAACAAAAAACTGCCGGTGGTAAAATATCCTTTATTTCCTACAGCAATTACTTTTCGTCTCTTCAGAAACATTTGGCAGCTTAATTTTTACATTTTGTCTTCAGGTTCAATACCACGCCAAACAATAACAGAATCACAGTTTCCAAAGGTGGTACCGAAGATCTTTGTGGAAATCTGAGTTGCGTAAACAACGTATTATTAATTACGATTTGTCTGAGTTTTTGACGGCCAAAATATGGGTGTTGTTTTAATATCTGAAGTTATTGTTCAGGTTTGATGCCTTTTAAGGAAATGCAAATATTTAAGCAAAATCCAGGCGATGAAGTAGGGAGATTTGGGGAGCTTTTAAAAAAAAAAAATTCTATTTTAACTTTAAACGTTTTTTCAGTCCAAGGTTATGGCACTAAAGACAGAGAGCCCGAGAAATGGGAAGTGATCTTAATTTGGGGATTATTTCATCCATTTTACAGTGACTGAATGTTTACAAAGCACCAGACATTGTGCTAGGCACTGGGCATACCAAGAGAAAAGGAATCCAGAGAGAAAACCCAGAGTGGGAAGTAGCCTACTGATGCTATGATAGGAATGCGAATGGGCCACCTAGTGCCCAGGGTCCAGAGGGAGGAGCCCTGGAAGAGGTGGTGAACCGTGGATGGAGAGAGTAGGAACAGCAGGCAGAGAGACTGGGGGAAGAGCGCGGAGCCCGACGGGGCAGTTTAGGGAAAGGTGCTGCTGAGCCTGGTGGTGTGAGCGGGCCCGGGAGAGCAGGGTGGGTTAGGGAGAGTAGGGGATGACACCGGGAGGCAGTCGAGGGCCAGACTGCGGAAGGTCATTCTCCGCAGAGCATTCGAGTGGGGCTTTCTTCACGGA
>CM053616.1:10429618-10447289 GCA_028646535.1 Procyon lotor | reverse complement strand
GGAGAGGCAGAAAGTAATCTTAGTAGCTGACATCTGGACACGGCAGCCCATCCGGTAGGCCGTTCCGCTCCTTATCCCCAGTAAGGCGGAAACAGAGAGCGGAGCTGGGTCCCTCTGTTCCCATGATGCAGGTGGGAAACAAAGACCCTGGCCGAGGCAGCTCATAAGGGGTACGAGAGGCAGAAACTGAGGCTTGTTCTTACCACCAGGCTGTTCTGCTCTGGGGAGCAGAATTGGTGGGCCTGAGGAAACCCTGGAAGGTGTTCAGGGGTGTGGAGGCCAGGAGGAGGGGCCTGAGATAGGGCCCAAGTAGGCCCTAGACAGTAAAGGCACTGATAAGGTTCAAGTTAGAGGTGGCAGTTGACCAGGGCCCTGCTGAGAACAGGTCATGGAGAAGTTTGGGACACAGTCGAGGTTCCCTTATAATTAGCCCCGTTTCCCTGACTTCACTCAGCACGGAGAGAGGAGAGTCTGTACCTCAGAGACGGTGCGAGAAAGTGGATTGAAAAGAGTACGTTTTTACCGGGGACTATAGAGCGAGGATACCGATTGGAAGGGAGAAGGAACAGGGATGTTTTTGTTTTTATTTATTCTTTGGAAAAAACTCAGATTGAAAGTAGTGCTGAGAAGAATCTTTAGTTTCATGAACACAGTTCAAGAATTCTTTGAGTCATCTTCTGCAGACAGGAAGTTCTAAATTTTTCCTCTTTTAGAATGAGGAGGAGAGCAAATTCTACTTGATCTAAATCTGGAGACTGAAATAAGTAATTTTTAGACAAACTCAAAGTGGCCTTTTTAGCTGTCCCAAGTATTCCCTCCTAAGTGGCCTGTAGTTGACAATCCTTAGGGATGGAAGATGCGGGTTTTTTATTGTTTTAGTTAGATATTAGTACAACTTGACGTAATTAGAGATTCCAGGCATCTTGCAGGATTTAGAGAGACCTAAAGATAAAATCAAGGTGTAGTTCTTGAATGTTTTCTCAACTTAGCCTTTTCTCTTTGGGACACAAACGCTGGCTTTCCAAAGGATGACTCATTGGTCTCCTTATGGGTATTGATTTTGATTCTTTTCTTTTCTTTTCTTTTTTTTAAAATAACATTCATGGTTCTTTTCTTTTCTTTTTTAAAGATTTTATTTATTTGAGAGAGGAAGTAAGAAACAGCACGAGAGAGGAGAGGTTCGAAGGGAGAAGCAGGCTCCCCACTGAGCTGGGAGCCCAATGCGGGACTCGATCCCAGGACTCTGGGATCATGACCTGAGCTGAAGGCAGTCGCTTAACCAACTGAGCCACCCAGGCACCCCGATTTTGATCATTTTCTTCCCTGAGGAACAAATGCTTTCTAGGGGTCTGAATCGTAATTGGGTACCTGAAAACCTTACTAAGTTAGAAAATTCAGAGCCCTGTGTTTTTTTTGTTTCTGTTTTTAAAGATCCCCTGGCTAGAAATACTTCAAAGATTTACACGTATCTCCTCCTTTTCTACAGTGAGCCCAAACTGGGGAGAGGGAGGGGTTGGTAGGTGGACCTAGAACCCAGCACTGTCAACTCCCAGTCCAAGGCAGCTTGCGTCATCACGGACTGTCTCTCTGCTGTCCGGTGTGGGTCGTGTGCCGGCCGGTTTATGTGCCCGATCCTGATACCGTCCTTAGGTCCTGTGAATCACACAGGTTCTCACTGGTAAGCCGGTCCTTCTGCTGATTTAACGTAGCAAGAGTGGGAGAGGTGGTTTGAGGTCTCCGTTTGAGACGTGATCATGCCGAGTGTTCTAGTTAAATCTGGGGGCTCGATCCGCGGGGGTTTTCACTGGCCTTTGCCTGGCTCTCGGTGACGTACACCTGTTAGCCTCGCCCTTGGTGACCTCACGCTGCATTCTGCCACCGTGGTACCTGGAGCAAGTTCCTTAAATTCTAGGCCTTGCTTTTCTTTGAGGTTTGTTAGCAAAGATTAAGCGCATGTAAGATGCTTAGCAGAGTGCCTGCTACGGGGTGAGTCCTCCCTCAAATCTTAGCTGTTCTGTGTTCCTCCGCTTCCCTGGTTTAGGGGAAGGGCCTTTGCTCTGCCATTTCTTCTCTCATCGTAGAGGGCGTTGTTTCTCCTGTCGTGCCTCTTAGTTCTTTTTTAAGTAGTTTTGTTTTGGTTTGTCTGGGCCCCTGAAAACCCACAGTTGAGTGTCTCCCGCCTTGTGTGTAATGTCTTCAGTGGTAACTGCCCGATATCTGGTCTTAAGTAGGGGAAATGTAGGCAGGAGGGGAATGTCCTTGCTCCCACTTGGCTGGACATTCATTTGTAGCTGGAAAACGTTGGATGAATGTTGTCATTATCATCTTGTACTTCGCCTGTCTTTGTTTCCAGAAAAATCCAACCCCATCAGTGGTGGTTGGAGCCTAGCTGATGTAATTTGCGTTAACCAGGGTTAAAAGAAACAAAACCCGATTGTGAAAATATGCAGGTTAGCCACAGCCTCTGCTCCGTCCCTTTTCCCATGGCCCCTCTGCTTCCCACCTTTGCTTGGCAGCGACCAGATACTCATTGACCTGCACACCGAGATTTGGTGGTGATGAAAGACTGAGTGGAGAAGGAACCTGTGGGTAATATCTTAATGTCTAAAACTTCTTTGTCAATATAGT
Source organism: Procyon lotor (assembly GCA_028646535.1). Classification (NCBI taxonomy): domain Eukaryota; kingdom Metazoa; phylum Chordata; class Mammalia; order Carnivora; family Procyonidae; genus Procyon; species Procyon lotor. The sequence continues at coordinate 10,444,661 of CM053616.1, read as the reverse complement.
GGGTGCTACCCCCATACGGATGGGGTGCTTGCCGTGTGGCTCGTCCTAACTGGGATGAGCTGTGAGCAAAGAACACACCCGAGGTTTTGAAGACTTACACAAAAGGAAAAAAAAAAGATGCAAATATTTCATTAACACTTTTTCATACTGATTACATGTTGAAGCAAGGCTATTTTGATTGAATACAATTTATTACTAAATAAAAATTATTAACATTTATTTGCTCCCCCCCTTTTTAAATCTTTTTTAAATGTGACTGCTAGAAAATTTAAAACTGTATGTGTGGCTTTCATTCTTTCTATTGGACAGGGCTGGCCTGGAATGTTGGATGGACATCTAAAGAAATTGTGCCGTGAGTTCTCTCTGGTGCCCTGAAGGGTTGATGTTCATTATGTTGAGATCCCCTTTCGGTTGGAAAAGATAGTGGAAGGACGATGTGATGTCCCTGGTTTGGACCCTCTTCTCCCCCATGTGTTCCTAGTCCATGTGTTACTGGATCTAGATTGTGCCAGACTGGGGTCTGCTTCCAAGGGGACAGGGGGCCAGTGTTCATCACACATTTACCGCGTGCTAGATGCTTAGACCTAGTGTCCCCTGTGAAGTATAATTCCCGTCCCTGGTGAGACTCGAGAGGTGAAGTGACTAGCCTAAGGTGGTACCACTGGTGAGTGACAGAACTTGGGTTTGGGCCAGGGACAAGCAGGCTTTGAAGTCCTACTGCCTTTTCCAAAAAATGGTTCCTGCCTGGTGCTCGTGTCTTATACCTCTTGCTCAGAGTCCATGCCTGGTCCTGGGTGCCCTTGTTGTCTGGAGAGCATTTCTCCCCCTTTAATTTGTGTGCAGATCACCTGGGGCTGTGTTAGATTGTGCAGAGAGTGATGCCGCAGGGCTGAGTGGGCCCAGGGTTCTGCGCGTCTAACAAGCTCACGCCGGGCAGGGGTGATCCGTTGCTGGACCACACGTTGGGTAGCAAGGGTCTCCCCTGTTTCTTTGGTTTTAGACCCACCTCCTCTGATTCCAGAGTGATCTGATTCTCCAAATTTTGCCTCATTCTGCAGGGGCTCGCCCTGTGGCTTTGCATGGATGCCAGCAAGCGCAAATGGGGCCAGAACCGGTTTTTGGTCTCAGGTGCCCAGACTGGCATGAGCGTGGATTTCTGTGTACACACAGTCTGACCGGATCAGTGTATTCCCGTCCCTGTACAAGTGTATCACTCCTGCTCTCTTAACCCCTTGCATACACCTGTTATTTGATAAAACAGAAGATAATTTTAATATTGAGATACGTGGCAGGGGTCTCCATTTGAAGTCCTTGCGATGAAGACTGGCCTTCGATTGACACTTGGGGTGACTGTGCCGTGTTTGGTTCAGAGAGTCGGTATCTCAGAGAGATGAGGACTCAGGAGCAGTGGGCCTCCCACCGTTTCTGCCTCCGGGCCTGACCTGGAATCTCGGTGGCTTGTGACTGCCGCGAGCTACCTCGCACCGAAGTGCAGAGGGATGACTCATCAACACCACCTGCCTCTTAGCCAGGATGAAGGCAGCCACCCCCGAGTCCCTGGATCGCGAGGTCTCAGGGAAGGTCTTGGTCTTTGGCCAAACAAGAAATGGACTTTCAGGAAGGAGCTCGATGTCAGGAAGGAGCTCGATGTATTGTGTGTTTGAACTCTTAAGAGACTGTGCAAAACTTTAGTTTGTTTTAAATTTTTTTAATTTAAACAAGTTTTATAAACATTTTAAAATTTTTAATTTTTAAAAAATGATTTATTTGAGAGAGAGAGAGAGAGAGAGAGAATGAGAATGTGCACATCTCGTGAGCAGGGAGAGGGGCAAAGGGAGAGGGAGAGAATACTCAGGTAGATTCTGTGCTGAGCACGAAGCCCAACATGGGGCTCGATCCCAGGATCCCGAGATCATGACCTGAGCCAAAATCAAGAGTCGGACACTCAAATGACTGAACTACCCAAGCAGCCCCAGTGTATTTTTTAAATTTGGGGATGTGCATTGGTTAAATAAGCTAATGATAAAACGTTGTCTGATATATTAGCTAGCTTACCATCCCATCTCTGTATAAGAAAACTCCATTTCACAGAAACCCTGAAGTTTAGATCTTACTGGAAATTTGGACTCAGAGAGTTCTATGATATGAATCTGGCACAGTGAACAGGATTTTTAATCATTGGCAAAATCTGTCAGCTCCCTGCTTGGCACAGGACCCTGGGCCTGGTGTGGTGGGGGTGTCTCCCTGGCCGGTGAGCGAGCTGCCCAGGAGTTCCCGACTGCTGGGGGGGGGGGGGGCGTGGGCTGGACTTGGGGGAATAGCGACAGGGTTGGGTGTTCAGGATGGGCAAGGCCTTGGGGCCAGTCCTGGAGAAAGGCGTTGACACTGTGGCAGTTCATCTGAGTTGGGGGTGAGTTCAGAACGCAGTGTGGGGGTCATAAGCCCAGAAGCTTTCTGGAGCATGCTAGTGTCGAGAGAAGTCAGGAGTCAGAGACCAGGCAGACCCTTGGCAAAGGCAAAGCAGAGACGGGCGGTCATGAGTCTGGGGGCCAGGCAGGAAGCCGTGGAGCCCGGGGCCGCGCAGGAGTGGGGCCTCTGCGAAGTCCGGGACAGCCGTGGTGGGGCAATGGGGACTGTGTGGCTCCGAGGAGAGGCCCCCGGCATGATGGTGGGGCGCGTGAAGGGGTGAGGGCGGGACGAGCTACCGTGGCCGGTGATCGCTGGGTCACTGAGCCACAGCTGGCTCTACACAGCAGCCTTCCTGTGACCTGGTGGGTGAGGACATTGCTGCTCAGGTGGCTGAGGCTAGAAGAACGGACTGGGAGAAGCAGTAGCTCCTTGTGCGCAAGCTGGACGTGGAAAGGCGTTCAAACACAAGGTGGTTTGGAGTTTGCCTGACTTCACAGGACCCGTGATCAAGACCTAGCTTTTCAGATTCACGCCGGAGGAAAAGGAGCTGATGAGGAGGCCACGGCTGCTGCTTGGAGAGCCCCCATGTCTCGTGCTGAGCTTACTCTGTGTTCTTTTCAGGGCCACGTGGCCTCTGCTGTCCCTTTGTGCTTGCGTCTCCTTTGGTAGAACTGCATTCTCTTTCCGGTGCACTTGGCAAACGTGGCTGTCCCACGGCCCCTGTGTTCCCACAGCTCCGTCTAAAGTACTAGTAATGGGGTTCCTGGGGGGGCTCAGTCATTAAGTGTCTGCCTTCAGCTCAGGTCACGATCCCAGGGTCCTGGGATCCAGCTCCGCGTTGGACTTTCTGCTCAGCGGGAACCTGCTTCTCCCTCTCCTACTCCCCCTGCTTGTGTCCCCTTTCTCGCTCTGTCAATTAAAAAAAAAAGTGCTAGTAACATCACCTGTGTTGCTTAGTCCCACTTCCGGTTCTCCAGACCCCAAGCTAATGGGTCCTGGTCTGCTCAGCTGTGGCTTGGAGAGCAGGGTGACTGCTAACCCCACATGGGTGGTAGTTCGAATCCGGCTATCGGAACACCCCCTGGTGAAACTTCTGCTACCCGGCAAGGGCGCGGTCTTACAGGTGTGCGGAGGCTGAGCTGTCGGGAATGGGCATTCGTGCCGGGGTCTTTCCGACCCCAATCCTACACCCTTTACCATTCTTCACTATAGTAGCTAAGGTGTAGGAGCTCTTTGGAGCTTAGAGTTGGACTCCTGTTGATTTTCTATTTACTCAGAATCACAGAAACAATATGTCTAGCTGTCAGCATTTGCTCCATAAATGGCAAAGGCCGATTGTCTGAGTTATGCATTGGAATGAGACACCGGAGGTGGGAAATTTGGCCAGATGGCTGGAGGAATTGTTTAAGCCTCATGTTTAGGGTCTCGTGGGTACATCGATGTATATTTGAGGCCTCTCCCAGGTGGGGGTGGGGGTGTGCCTGTGTGTGCGCACGCATGCTTATGTTTGGGGCCCCTCATAGCGGCCCTACCATTCTCCTGTGCCGCTCTATTGCTCTCTCCCGGGGAAGAAGAGGTCGTGTTCCCTCCCGGCAGTGTGTTCCCCGCCTGTGTTGGCCCCTTAGAGCATTAACCTCCCCTTCTCTCCTCTATTTATGGTTGTCCCCTTCCCTCTGTCCTCATCCTGGGGTGTTCTGAGGGGGTGGTGGTGGGGTGCACCTGGACACAGAGTGTATTTTCTTATCGAGACCCTGTACCTCCCGCTGTGTATATATAAAGTGCCAGTGTGTTCTTGGGGCCCCTCCCCCAAACATATATATACAAATATACCTATTTGGCATTACCCCAAATTACCCCAAACAAATATACCTATTTGGCAAAAGGCCAAGTCTGGTTTATCTGGCTGATGTTCATTTTGGGAAAGATGAGACACACGTAGTTCAGCACTTGCGTAGTAATAATGAGGCTTTAGTGGTTTTGATTTTAGATGACTCAGAATTGTAAAACATTTCTGTTCTCGTCTGGATCGTTAGGATATTGTCGACCTCCGCTGGAATTTCACGTGTAGCTCTCACCTCTTTGGTTACACAGTGCTCTTATTTCAGGTCACTGAGGACAGGAAACATTTGTTCTGCGTCCCTTGTGCTTCTTAGAAGACCTTGTGGGGCTGTGTGTCTGCGAGAGGCACTTACAGGTGCTCATTCTGGCCCAGGTAGTGGTTGGGAATTCTTGTGGTGACATTGGTCTTGTTGTCCCCTATCTGAGAGCACCCGAGTTGTGGCTTCATTTCTTCCAGGGCTTTCTCTATGCTAGAATCCTCTCCCTGACCTTGCTTTGATGTTCTAATAACACAGAGTAATTAGTACTTAACTATATTCCAGGTAGAAGAAAGTATTTACCTGCATTATGTGTTTTTTAAAGATTTTATTTATTTATTAGAGAGCAGGGGGAGGAGCAAAGGGAGGGGGACAAGCAGACTCCATGCCGAGCTGGGAGCCCGACACGGGGCTCGATCTCATGACCCCGAGATCATGACCTGAGCTGAAACTGAGAGTCGGACGCTCAGTCGCCTGAGCCACCCAGATGCCCCTGGCTTGTTGTATTTGACCTTCACAGTAGCTCCGTGAAGTGGATCTTACTTTTTCCATTTTACACATGAGAAAACAGAAGCTTGAAGAGGTTAAGTAACTGGCCCAGAGTCTCGTAACTTGTAAGGGGAAGAGCAGGGCTCACTCGCGTTTATCTTACTCCAGAGCCCGTGCTCTGAGCCACGATCGCACACTGTGGTTTATAGTTGACATTTCTGTAGCCAGACGATGGCAGGCTCAAATGTCTTTGAGGTTCAGAGCCGCTGCGTCTGGGTCAACCAGTATTTCTCCTGTTGTGTCGAGATCTGCGTCTGGGTCAACCAGTATTTCTCCTGTTGTGTCGAGATCCGAGAGGTATTTCCGGCTTGTTCCTTGACACAGAGCCACTGGTGTGGCTCTGGCTGCTGCGAGTAGGTAAACACTGAGAGATACCCTTGCTCCCTTTCCTGATTTGTCTTCCTTGACCACATGTATGTACCTACTTGGGTTGTCCAGTGCGCGGACAAGTAGCCTCCTCTGGCCCTAATGGTAGAACCTGCCCATCAATGTCTTTGTCATCACTTCGGCCGTGTTAAAGTTAAGGCAGAGCCCCTTTAGAATTACCTTTTCATTACTCTTCCTCTGTATTTGGAGATTCGTTCCCTTGCTCTCTCTTGAGTTGTCTTGGGGTTGATGCGGAGGTGCCCATGCAGTGGAGCTGCTGGGAGAAACACGGAGTTCAAGTCGGGAGAATGGGCCCAGGGCATTCCCTGCCCCCCAACCCCCCATCCCAGAATGCATCCTCTTTGCTAACAGCCATCTCCTCGGGAGAGCAGCTGCTTACACCTTGTTGCAAGCCGGTCCCCAAGATGTCTCACCCAGAAGCTTCTGGCCTCCAGTCCTCTTGGGGGGTGCTCCCAGCCTGGGTCCTCAGAATGAAGATTCTCACTGGGGGTTCACACCAGCCGGTCAGGGAAGAGAGCTGTGTGTGCGCATGCATGCATTTAACCCAGCACTTCCCACATTCCCAGGCTGTGGAATCCCTTTTTCGTGGAACATTCCTCGGTGGACCTCCTTCCGGCTGTTGGCTGTCACTGACGTGAACTTAGAGAGGAGGAGGGCCAGGGCCTCCTCCGGTCTCCTCCTAACATAATACAGCAATTGGGGGAATGATGTGATTCATTGTGTGTTTTTCTGCTTTCCATCTACCCCGCGAAGAGAATTTGTGAGTGAGTTTGTTTGGAAGGTCAACAGCCTGTAGGCCTGCTGTGAGCGATAACTTCGGGGCGAGCCTCTTGGTTGTATTTGATGGACGAGAGTAGTGCCTTTCACAATTCCAAACACGTCTTAAATGAAACTGGTGCCCGGTGAGAAGCCCTCGGTGCTCAGGTGATGGCTTCACTTTGGAACGAATGTGAGAGCGTCTGTGACCGGACGCAGGGAGCCCTTGGTGCCCGCTCTTCCGCAGCAGGTGGAGAGGAAGGGGGGCACTGGCTGCCGTCTCCACCTGGGTGACTTGGCCGCTAGGGGGAAGGCAGGTTTGTGGTGATCTTGAGAGGATTAAGTTCTTGGTGAGAGGAGGACGGGGTGATGAGGGGAAAACCTCTTGTTTACTTGAAGCAAGGTTTTCAACCTCAGCGCTGTTGACATTTGGGGCTGTTCGGGCATTGTCGGGTGTCTGGCCGCATCCCCAACACCAGAAATGTCTTGCTAGATATCAGTGATGGTGCTGGTGGCGGGGAAGGGGCAAAGTCGCCCACTTGACAACCACAGACTTAAAGCCTGATGGCAAGAACAATACCTCAAAACTTTGGGCAGTAGGAATTCCCAAAAAAGAGCCCCAAGCGAAGCAAGCAAGCAGGCATCTTGAAACTGTACAAATCCCCCAAGAAATGTCAGATAACGTGAGCTGCTGGTTTTCTCTTCTGTATTGTCTAATACTAGAAATCTCAAAAATGTTTGCAAATATTTAAAATTTAGTATTTAAGTTGGAAAAAAAAAACTGCTGATAAAATGAGGAAGAAACCGCAGAAAACGGATCTGCTGGTTTAATTGTAGCATTTCAGGGATGAAGGCTTCCACACAGGATTTAGGGTTTATGTGCGAAAACTGAGAGGGCTTATTCAGGTGACAAAGGAGAATTACTTTGAAGTTCTCCATTGTATACTCAAAATACCACTTCTGATTTAGAAAACCGGTCCTTTGTGTCAAGCTAGAATCTTAGAGATGCTACTAAAAAATGTGGTGTTTCTAAGACGGCAAAGGAATGCTAAAGCTTTTGTGGGTCCTGCTCCTGAGGGAGGAATCCTTTGTTTCAGCAGTTAAATGGGCAAGTGATTTCTTGAGTTTGATATACTGGAATTCACCAAACATGTTTCATTTAAAAAAAAAAAGCACTTTCCATCTAATAGTGAAGACTTTTTTTTTTTTTTTGCTTTCTCATGAAACCTTTTGAATAACCCACTTCAAGCAGAGGCCGAATGAACTTTCCTGAAGTTTATTGATGGTGACAGGTTTAGCCCAAACCCTTTCAGTATTTCTATAATAAACTCATCGATGAATTAGCAAATTACCAGCACCAGGGTCTTTCACTTAAAAGAACGTAAATCCAGTGGGCCAGAGCAAAAATGCCTTTGACAGAATTTACCAAGATTGATGACTTTGACTATCCCTGAGTTCACAGGAAGTATAAACTTTCATCTACTTCCCTGTAGGTATGAGATTTTGGAAATGTGCACCTACACTTGGTGAATGAACTCTGAAAAATATTTCCGCCTGCCTTCCCATCATCCCCTGCTCTTTTCTGGATTCAAGGGACAGAATGTTTGGTGCACATCCTAACCCTTTCTATGAATTTTACGTATCTCTTCGTTTTACATACCTCTATGTAGAAACATATACAATGCAATATGCTTGTTTTTTCTTTTTAATTTTAGTGTAATTTAGATGTTGTTTTATGACCTGATTTTTTTTTTTTTTTCACTAAATGGTGTATGTACCTTGATTGGTCCACATTAGTATCTATCACACATCCAGCTTAACCTTTTTTTTTTTTTTTTTAAAGATTTATTTATTTACTATGGAGAGAGTGAGGGGAGGGGCAGAGGGAGAGAATCTGCAAGCAGACTCCCCGCTGAGCAGTGCCCAGGGTGGGGGTTGAAGGGGTGCTCCATCCCAGGACCCATGTGATCATGACCTGAGCCGAATTCATTCAGAGGCTTGACTGTGCCCCCTAAGTGCCCCTCATCTACCTTACTTGAATGACTGTGTGATAGTCCATAAAAAGGATGTATTATAAATAATGTAAATGCATGTAACACTGTTGAACTGTGTACTTAGAAATGCTTAAGGTGGGGCGCCTGAGTGGCTCCGTCGTTAAGCATCTGCCTTCTGCTCAGGTCCTGATCCCAGGACCTGGGGTCCTGAGATGGAGCCCTGCATCGGGCTCCCTGCTTAGTGGGAAGCCTGCTTCTCCCTTTCCCACTCCCCCTGCTTGTGTTCCCTCTCTTGATGTCTTCTCTGTCAAATAAATAAGTAAAAAAAATTTTTTTTTAAAGATTTTATTTATTTGACAGAAACAGCGAGAGAGGGAACACAAGCAGAGGGAATGGTAGCGGGAGAAGCAGGCTTCCTGCCGAGCAGGGAGCCCGATGCGGGGCTCGATCCCAGGACTCTGGGATCATGACCTGAGCCGAAGGCAGATGCTTAACGACTGAGCCACCCAGGCGCCCCAACAAGTAAAATCTTAAGAAAAAAAAAAAAAGAGGCGATTAAGGTGGTAAATTTCGCGTTATATGTATTTCACCATAGTTTTTTTAAAGAGGGTGTCTACCAAGGTTGATTTAATCTGTCTACCGATGGACATTTACATTTTTTCTAGGGTTCTGCTGCACCAAACATTTTGTATAGCAATGCCTCTCACTTTGGAAGATTTAATTTTTTTGGTTTAAAACATTACCCCTGTGCTCTAAGGTCAATGTCATGTCGTCCAGATATAGGAAATGGGATCCTTGCCTTTTTTTCCTTTGGGGGAGGGGGAACCTAAGGAAAAAAGCCTTTTTTTTAACCCCCAGTCTGGACTTTAAGGATTTATTGGTTGTGGGTGTGCTGCTGAAGAATCCCGTGGTAAGCTCCTTAGCTGAAGGTTGTCTCCCATTATTCCCAAGCTCTGTGGGTGTCTGTTTGGGCAGGCCCTGCCCTGAGCGCCTTTTTATTGTCCTACACCAGATACCTGCCGAGATGTCAGGCTGGGTGGATTACCCGGTCTCCAGAGGAATTCCTGGAGGTGAAATGAAGGACAGCCCTAGGGAGGAAATGCGCAGCCAGATAACTGAGTTCTGATAGCCCGGGTTCAGGTCACCTGCGGTGGTTTGGTATTCAGTCAGCTCTTCTGCTTCGAGCTTTTCTAGCAGAGCCATCGCTTTGAAATGCTAACTGGAGGGCAGCCCTGCCCTTTAAATTGACATTCTGCTTTCTAAAGAAAAACCTGAGACAGGTATTTTTGGCAGCTCTGTATATTCAGTAAGTAGATATTCCCCTGCTCAAGAACCTTAGCACTCTGGGCAAGTCAGCACAATTCTATTTTTGACTCTTGAGCAAGAAAAAGACAACAGTGGTCATGTGGATTGACTGGAGGGCCTTGTATGTTCGATGGAGGTTTCGTCAGTACCCTGTGTCATGTGCCTTTTGGGTCACCGAGACATCTGGTGGGAGAGAAGGGACATACAGATAAGGGTCTGAGCAGCTGCAGCAACGAGGGGCCCGTCACCTTCCACCTGGGCCCCCACAAAAGCCACAAAGCAGAGCAGAAGCCCCCAGCTTGAGGGCACAGGAGCGTCTGTGCTGTGGGACCAGCCTGTATTGCTAGTTGTGCGAATGCGTCCTCTTCCAAATCCTAGACCCTCTCCGAATGCCGTAGGGCACGCTGAGCTGGGGGTGACTGTGGTCAGTCCCGTTTCCTGAGGAAGTGACCGAGGCAGCCGGCTTCTGAAAGAGGCTTCAGCCTGGAGCTCTGGGAGCCTAGAAATCACGTGCACATTGATTTTCCTCTGAGCAGGGGCTTTGACATGAAAGGAGCCCTCCGCAGATGTTTTTGTTAGGTCAGTGCTTTGCTTTTGAAAATTATTTTACTGCTCTGCCATTATAGTTGTCTTCTGTAGACGTCCTCTACTCTGGGAAGTCAGAACAGTGAAGGAGCGGAACTCTGTCTTCCGCAAGGGTTCTCCGCAATTGTGTTCTGGTCTAAGTTAAGAAACCGGGCGTATTTTAAAAGGACTTTAATCACTTGAATAATAAAACACGATCTTTATGGGATATTTAGTTTTATACAGGCAAACTCAGGATGGAATTCTGAGCTAGTTTTTTTTTTTTAATACTTAAAAAATAATTAGATTGATTTATTTGAGAGCGAGCATGTGTGCTTGAGCCGGGGTGGAGGGGTGGGGTGGGGTGGGGTGGGGTGAAGTGGGGAGGGGCAGAGGGAAAGGATCCCAAGCAGACTTGGCTCTGAGCTCAGAGCACCACCTGGGGCTCGATCTCACGACCCTGAGATCATGACCTGAGTCTCGAAAGCCAGTCACACGCCTAGCTGACTGAGTCACCCAGGCGCCCCTCAGATCATTTTTTTAATGGACAAAAATGTGGGAAACTGGGCATTTTGGAATTTGTATGTGATTTTAGCAAACTACAAAGGAAAATTAAGTATTAAATCAGTGAACTCCACACGAAGAAGGCCATTTCAAATGTACCCTATCAGGGCTTGATACCGTGTGTTTTCTGATTTTATAAATATGAAATCAGGTATTTTCATTTTGAGCTTGTTTATTTTTTTAAGGTGATAATGTATGTGATTCAGTCTTTTCCTCCCCTGCCCCCCTCCCTCAGCATATTATGGACCATATTTTCTCTTTTCTTGGTTTTCCTTCTTCCAAGCATTTAGCTAACACACAAGTGTCAAAAGCTCCGAAGTTAGCTAGGTGGAGGGAAACGAGCCCCGACTTCCCTGTTTGCGGGTAGCTGGCAACAGATAAAGGACGGGGTGCTTGTTCAGGCTTTACCTGAAGTCCAGGGTTGTCTCTCTTGAGCCGTGTAATGTTTATCTGTATGTCTTTACTTTTTCTTCATATTGCTTTTACTTGCCTCTTCGTGTGTGTGTGTGTGTGTGTATATATATGTATATATGTGTGTGTGTGTGTGTGTGTACATATACATATACACACACACACACACACACACACATATATATATAAGATTTTATTTATTTATTTATTTGGCAGAGAGAGGGGAAGCAGGCTCCCCGGTGAGCAGAGAGCCCCATGCGGGACTCCATCCCAGGACCCTGAGATCATGACCTGAGCCGGAGGCAGAGGCTTTAACCCACTGAGCCACAGGCGCCCCGCCTCTTTGTATATATTTTATATTTTGTATAAAATATAGTCATTAAGAACATTATTCACATTAACCTGAGCATTCTGTTTAAAAAGACATTTTTTCCAGAAGTGGAGCAGGTGCTTAAGAAATATAAACTCCTAAATAAAATGAAGTACCCTTGTCAGTCCTTAACTGTTATCACCTGGGCTTATCCAAACATTTGTTTTCCTTCTACCCAGAGGGCAGTAACTGTGCTCAGGGCCCCATTTCTTCCCTGGAAGGGTGGTTATTACCTCTTTAATGACTTCTAGGTATTTCTTTCTTTCTTTCTTTCTTTCTTTCTTTCTTTCTTTCTTTCTTTCTTTTTTTTTTTTTTTTACTTTTAATGGTATCTGGTATCTGCCTGCTAAAATCCCCTTAGTCTCAATTACCCTGGTAAAAAGAGTTCTTTTCTGTGTCCCTTCCTCTCTTTTTTGAGAAATGTAAAATGTAACAAAAAGTAGAATGATGAATTGCATATCAAGTAAGACCTGTAATATCACCAGCCACTGTTCTAACTGTGCGGGGGTCTCTTTGTGCCTACTCTAGTCCCTCCTTCTGCTCTCTGACCGACCATTTCCCCCTTCCCCGCCCTCTCCCCCTCCCTTCTCTCCTTCTCCCTTTCCTGCCCCTTCCTGTTCCCCTCCCCTCCCCTTTCCCTGCCTCACTTCCACCCTGTTCGTCCCTTCTTCCTCTTCCCTTGGATCTCATAGGCAAATGGCTCCTTCCTTCCTTTTTAGAGGGACCTGGGACCCTTGTACTGATGCACATTTAAAAATCACCAGATAAATGGATTGTGCTTTATAAATGGGGTTAAAAAGTTTTCTTATGGGGTGACTGGGTGGCTCAGTTGGTTAAATGTCTGCCTTTGGCTTGGGTCATGGTCTCTAGGTCCTGGGAGTGGGAGCCTGCTTCTCCCTCTCTCCCCTGCTCTTACTATCTTTCTTTCTCAAATAAATGAAAATCTCAAAAAAAAAAATCTTTCTTACACTTGGGTTTTTGGCTGTGTTTTCGCAGACTTATGAAGCCTATTAAAATAAGAATTTGACTTATAATAAGTTTGACTCCAGGTACCTTAGAGAGTTGACTAGTTACCTCAGTATGTCTTTCTGACCAGCTTTTTTTTTTTTTTTTTAAACTATTATTGACCCATACGATTTTCTTTCTCATCGTAGCCTGATAGGCTATTAAGTTGCAGCTTCAACCCGTTTGCCCTTTCTTGGGAAGCTTGGTGAGCTTCTGGATTCATCCTTTCCTTGAGCTAGGGGAAGTGGCTTATTGTTTAGATAAGACTTCCTTCAGTCTGAGAGTGCTACTGAAAGCATACTGAGATATCAGACATGGATAAATACAGATAAATACATTATACGTTTATGGATAAATGCTTATCCACAGAGAAGCCTAGTTTACTGTGAAATCAAGAATCTGTGGTCTCTCGATGGATGGAATGACAGAAGCTAAACATAAGGGTTATGATTTAAGAGCATGAGTAAATGATTTTAATGTCTGTTTCCCTCATCTTTCATTTTACCACATGAGTTAAAAATATATCTTCAGAATTTTAAAGCAAATGGGTGAAACTCAACACTGTATATCTTAAAGGTTATTTTTTGAAGTGTTCTTATTTTTGCAAGAATTCTCCAAGAAAGGTCTCTCTCATGGTTCCTTGCCTTGGCAAAAACCTCTTCGGAAAATATCAAAATCTAAATTTGAAAGGGTATTCTTGAGCAAATGTGTGCATTGAATTCACATGAACATATGTCTGGCGTGATGGAAACATGCAGAGAAACGAAGAGACATTGTTGAATGTGACAAGGCCCATTATGTTAAAAATATATATGTGTGTTTATATTTATGCTTCTGTATGCGTTTAGAAGTCTGCACCCCAAATGTTAGCGGAGCTTACCTCTGACTAGCGGGCCTCCTGGAGACTCTTGCTTACATCTTTGGGTTTCAGAGGACTGGCAAAGAGCACATACTATGCTTATAATACAAATGGCTTCAAAATCCAGGGATGGAAGAAAGAAAGGCACTTTGAATAAATGGCAGCTTGTTGGCTAAATAAAGCTTTTCCCCAAAGATTCTACCTGAGCATTGAGGTTAAGAGTCCTTCTCTTAGAGTGGCCATGTTTACACAGAGATTTTGAATCGAAGCGGTTACGCCGGCTGGCAGGGAAGGAGCTGGAGGGGCTGGGACGCCATTACTGGAGCGCCATTACTGGAGCGCCATTACTGGAGCAGAACTCCTGTGAGAGAACTCAGGGTTCTGTGGCTGGTGGGTAAATTGGTGGGGTTTTTGACCTGTTGTTTCTGTAGCGTTCAGTAGACAGAAGAGTGGGAGAGAGGTGGGGTGGGGGATTGGGGGAGAGAGTAGAGTCTTGGAGGCAGGCTCCACGCCTAGTGTGGAGCCCAATGTAGGACTTGATCTCATGACCCTGAGACCATGACCAGAGCCGAAACCAAAAGTCAGATGCTCGACCAACTGAGCCACCCAGGCGCCCCAGTAGAGGGGAAAGTCTTAAGGAGTGCTTGTAAATAGAGTGAGGTGCTTAATCCAGTTTATCAGATCAGCAGTTTTCTGATTTGTTTGTCAAAGGAAGAAATAAAGGTATAAATAGAAATTTCTGTGAGTTACTAATGACCTCAATTCAGGGAGGTCATTGACCTTCCTTCAGGGAGGAGTGCATTAACCCTTAACTCTTAGAAATGAGCTAATTGGGAAGCTGTAGATATTTTTGGACCTAGGTGCTTATTACTCAGTATTAGAATTGTCTGAAGACCTGGCTTACCCATGAAATGGTTGGCCTTACTATTTTCCTTCTCTCTAAAGGGTTTGGCTTAGGTTTCTCATGTGCGTAAGCCAGAGAGCAGTGATGGCGTGGAGTCATGGCAAACTCGTCGTTGCTTCTCTTTCGGTCTGTTGGATAGTTCCAAATATCCTGAATCTTCAGAAAAGCCCCCCAGCACGTTCACTGGGTTTATTGTGCCTTTTTCCTTGTCCTGTGTTGACTGTCTTTGGTAGCAAGGGGGAAGATCACCGAATCATTTCCTCTGATTGTAGACTCGAGAGAAGGGAGAGCGCGATGGCCCCTCTGTCTTGCCGGTCCAGTACTGTTGATCATGGGCCTTGCCATTCTCAGCACTTTTGCAAAGAAGCATAAGCACATGATTTTCATCACAGAAGGCCTTTCCTCTGTTTAGGAGGGGTTGGAATAATAAGTGAAAATAATATTCTTACTAATCAAATCCAATAAACCATGGCTCATTCTGGGTGTTAATTTGCGAGGCTTTAAGATTATTGACCTCCTTATCCTTCCCTAAGGAGTTAATTAATCATTTGCCTTTTCCGCGGTACTGATCCTCCTCTTACCCACTTCATTTCCATTTGACTTGGTCTTCCCCTGCGTTTAGGCACTCCTTGGCATTCTATGAACTGAGCTCATTTATCAGTTTTCTCTAGATATTTTGGCAGCTTTATCTAGATTCATAATGTGCCCTACCTGGGAAATTGTAGAGGTAAATGTACCTTAAGGCTTTGGGGGTTTTTGGAATCATAAGAGATGTGTTGTGGGTCCTGGAGAGAAGTTAATATTCCACAGGAAAGACCAAAAGAAACTGTGCCCAAACTTTCCCCTCCCCTCAAACCCTGTGGCTCGGGG
>CM053616.1:10389657-10429518 GCA_028646535.1 Procyon lotor | reverse complement strand
TGTCTTCACGGCAGTATTTCCCAGAAGACATGGGGTACCTCCAAGTCGCCCTTAGAAGAAAAGGAGGGTCTGGAGGTCCAATAGATTTGGTAAACGTTTCATACTCCAACCCCTCTTTGCGACTCAAAATGGATATTAATGTATTAAAGATCTCAACAGGTGGAGCTCCTGGGTAGCTCAGTTGGTTAAGCAGCTGCCTTTGGTTCTAGTCATGATCCCGGGGTCCTGGGTTCAAGTCCCTCATCAGGCTCCCTGCTCAGTGGGTAGCCTGCTTCTTCCCCGCCCTCTCCCTCCTCCCCCTGCTTGTACGCGTGCTCTCTCTCTCTCTCTCTATCTTTTGCTCTCTCAATTAAATAAATAAAATCTTAAGAAAGAATCTTAAAAGAAAAAAAGATCTCAAAAGATAGTGGGGATAAATATTTAGGGAAGCTTTGTGGTAAGGTAATCAGTTTAAATGTGTAACCATTATACTCCAGAATCTTCTTCCCTCCTCATGTCCATCAGCAGAGTGCACACTGGGAAATAGTGATGTGGAGATGTCTGGGGGGCTGGAGCCGGCCCTCACTTGCTGGCTCGCCCACTGATGCGCCTCTTCTCATTCGCACTGGGCACGGTTGTCGTGTTAGTAACTGGACGTGTATTGTAGTGGAGGTGTCCCAACACTGAAATGGGTGAATGCTAACGATCAGGGCGATCAGGGCTCTGTACCCCGCGGCTGCTGTCTGCTAGAGGTTACTAGCACTCTCCTGATACATAGCCCATTTCCTTAAAAATGGTCACCAAAGGCTACTGGACTTTGGAATTTCCAAAATCTTCCTTTCTTTTCTTTCTTTCAGTCTGTCTGTCTTTCTGTCTCTCTTGCCTTGTCTCCATGCTGTGTGGAGCCCGATGTGGGGCTTGAACTCATGACCCCAAGATCCAGGCCTAAGCTGAGATCAAGAGTTGACGCTTAACCGCCCGAACGGCCCAGGCACCCCTCTAAAATCTTCGTTTTAAATCCGTTGTTACTTGTCCTCCCTCTTCCTCTCTGTTCAGCGCAGATTTTTTTTAAAAATTGTGGTAAAATACGCATAGCATAGTAGTTAATTGCTTTAATCATTCGCAAGTATATAGCCGAGTGGCATTAAATACGTTCCTGTCTGCAGAACCTTCTCATCACCCCCAACAAAAACTCTGAGCCAGTTCAACTTTCCTCCCTACCTCCCCCCGCGCCGGTGACCCCTGTTCTGCTTTGTGTCTCTGTGAGTTTGCCGGTCCCGGGCATCTCCACTCAGTGGAAATAGAGTTTTTCTCCGGTGTGTGGCAGGGACCCCTCGGAGCCGTCCCCGGGGTTTGGGATGGAAGCTGCGGAAGAAGGGCACCGACACCTTCAGATGCCTGCATCACAGGGGACGCCTCGCCCTCCGCAGTTTCGGGTCCTTGTGAGTCTCTTCCTACAAACCCCTTCAGAGCCTTCTTCAAAGGTATCCTGTAAATAAAACAATGACGCGTGGTGGAGAGAAATGTTAGAAAGGCCAATACCAGGGACAGATTGAAGCAGGTCGAGGTTGCTCAGTTAGAGGTGTCTTTGGGAGGCTTTGAACAGGAGGGATGGGGCCCAGGAAGAGGGCGGACGGAGGTAAGCCAGCACGAGGACCGGCTGGGAGACAAGACCGAGCCCCGCGCGACCTCACATTTTAAAATGGGCAGCCCGGTTAGCTAGAGACATAAAAGGCTGCACGACTGCATTCTTCAAAGGGCCCTGGCTTTGTTCTGGGGTCAAGTCTTAGGTTGTAAGCCTTTTTCTTTTTTCTCTCTGTTTCTCCCTCCCCAGGGCTTGAACAGAAGCACAAAAAAATTCTCTGGGGTTGGAATTTTCTCTTTGATACCGGCCCCGGTCTAAGGGGGGATTCTTATCCCCTTTTCATTATGTGTGCTCTCAGATTTGGTAGGTTTGGCAGAACAGCTCTGTAGAGTCTGAATTAAACAAATAATTTTATGAGCTGTGCACTTTTCTAGAATATACATAATGTAAAAGTAGTTGGATGCCAAACCCTCCCCCATACCTCTTTTTCCTCCCTTTATTTTTTCTTTTTCTTTTTATTTTTTTTTTATTTTTTTTTTTATCCTCCCTTTATTTTTAACTCTCACTGAGTAAGGGTCTTCTCAACGCATTCAGGTTGGGGGGAGAGAGACCGGAAAAAGAAAAATACACTTAAAAATTCTTCCTGAATATTCATGAAGCCTAATTTTGCAATAAAAAAATGACTGTTTCTGGGTTTTCAGTTATATAACATTTTTTTCCGACCAGTAAGGGAATACGCCATATTTCACTGTAAACAATTTTGAGACCACACTTAATGCAGTAATGCCGTAGGGGTTACAATTAGGGAGCTGCTTTCTTAATTGTGACAGATTTGCATTTGCATTAGGAAAAGCCATGAGTAGGTTTTATGCTTTTTTGAAGAACCGAGGCTTTGAGGAGCAAAGGATTTTTTTTTTAAAGTTGTTTCTATTGAGAGGAGAGATGTGACGTTAAGATCGTTACTTACAATTTCTAACAGTTTTCGGTTTTTGTCAAAGTAATACATGCACACAGATTTGAAGGACTCAAACGGTGTTTTCTAATCCTCAGCCCTGAGGGCAGTCAATTTCACCTCTTTGGTCTTCCGTTGTCGACTCTGGTTTCGACTCTGGTTTCTCGGTAATAAACTCACACTGCTAACTTCGGACTTCTTCATTTTAGATACGACCTCCTGACTCTCCCGGTGGGGGTCACAGGCTGGGGCCATGGAGGCAGAAGGTGTGGGTTCTCGTCCATCCTCCAGCATTGACTGTCCACGTGTCCTTGAGTCAGATACTTAAACTTTCTCTGCCTGGTATATAAAATAGGAATAATAATAATAATAGTCATAATAGTCATAACGGCCCCCAGGCCCACCCTTGATGTTCCAGAGCAGAGCCTGGGGCAAGACTACAAAAGGAGACCAGCTGGCTAAATATTTAAAAGGTATAATGAAATATTTAAAAGATATATTTAAATATTTAAAAGGTATATACCATATGCCTAAATATTTAAAAGGTTTAAATCAAGCTGTATCTTTGGCCTGGTCCCCATTCCCACCCAGGGCCTTACCGCCTACCCCTCAAGACCGAGTCTGAAGGCGGCGTCCTCCTCCTCCGAGCAGCCCTGTGAGCCCAGGAGCAGGTGGAAGCTGGGCGGGGGCCCCCGAACCCCAAACCCAGCTGCTGGCAGCAGCTCCCCCCCAACCCCCAACCCAGCTGGCGCCAGCAGCTCGGGCTTCCCAGGGAGCCCGGATGGGTGGAGTCGCCATCCAGCATAATTTTCTCAAACTTCTGTCCCACTTAAGTTTTGTGACTGAAGATTTTCAGTACCTTCCGTGTTCCCCTAGGAGTTGAGGAGCTCTGGTCCCCCAGGGCAGAAGCTGTGTCTCCCCACACACGCCACTTCCTTGTCTCTTTCCCGTAATTCCTGTTCACTCAGCCAGTGACCAAAACTAAAGAAAAAACCCAAAACTCCTAAGAGACCAAAGAGAAAAAAACCAATCTCTGTGTTTGGTACTTTTGGTAAATGGCTGTCTGAGCACAAGCCCAGAGCAGGGCCCTCTTGTCTGCAGATGAAGGGACTGAGTGGCCCCGATGGCCATTGAAGGCACTGAGGAAACCCTGTCCAGTTCTTTGTTGTACTTCTTAAATTTTTAGGTGTCACTTTAATTTCGCTGTGCTGTGGCCTGTTTTCATTTGCTGTGCTAGGCCGTCAGAGGTAGAGGGTTGCCAGATTTAGCAAACAGAAAATACAAGATGCCCAGATAAACAATAGAACATACTTCTGCAAAGAGACGGATCGTTGTTTATCTGAAATTCAGATTTAGCTGGGCATCCTGTATTTTATCTGGCAGCCCTGTGCAGGCCCTCGCGTCCCAAGACTTGGCCCCTTTAGTCTTGGGAGATAATTCCTGTATTTTTTCTTTGATAATATCCCCTCTTTATTTTTTCTTTCTGAAACACTCTTAATAGTCAGATGTTGGACCAACTGGATTGAACTTTTCATGTTCATGCCTTTGCCCCTTTGTTGGCTGGATCTCTTTTCAAGTTCCACATTCCTTGACTTTATTATTATTATTATTTTTACTGGTTTTATCTTTTATTTCAGTTATTACTTCTAAAGTTCCTTCTTATTCTTTGGATTCTTGTTTTCCATAGCGCCCCCCCCTGTTTTCTCCGATACTATCTGTGTATATATCCTTCCACTCTTTGCAGCGGTTTTGTCCTCTTTTTGTTTTTTAGTTCTTTATTTATTCTGGTCTCTTTCCTGTTGGAGGCTTTCCCTCAGGTCTGGCAGTCTGAGTTAAGGACAAGGCCATGAAAAGCTGGCTGGAAGTTCTCCCTTCCCTGGGAGCCGGCCCTTTGCCCGGGGTGGGGGGCGGGGGCTGTTTCTCTGATTCCTCCTGGACCCTTCTCTGCAGGATTCCACAAGCCAGCATCTGAATCCTCACACTGCGGCGTTCATTTCTTGGGAGACTCGTCCTTGCTTCTGCCTAGGGAGTAAACTTGGCTTTTGGTTTGAGGGGTGGAGGAAATGGAAGGCCCCAGGCCAGGCTTTCTGTCTCATACTTGGCGACGGGGGCTCTGAATCCCAGGCCTCCCGGCTCTCCTCCCCGATAACCCGGAGCGCTTCCTCCTCCCCTCCAGCTGTCCCAGCCTGCAGGAGGCCGGGAAGGGTACAAGGGCTCTTTATCCACTCCCTGTTGGAGCCCCACCCCTGTCCTCCTGCCAGACGCAGTGTCTCCTTTGCTGAGGCCAAGGCCTGAGTTTCTTTGAAGTTCCCTAGGACTAACTGTCTGTCTCGGTCTCCGTGGTGGCCTCCTGCATGACCTTGGGACGTTAACTTCTTGACCCTGCTGAGCCGGCTGCCACTCCCCTGTCTTCTCTTCCTTTTCCCTAAAGCTTTGTTGGGTCTGCCTCCACTCCTGCTGTCCTTTCTTTGCGGGTATGCAATGTAGGTAGTTTCTGGTAGGGACTTTATTTAGAGACGCAGGTCGCCCATGTGTCGCGTATAGGCTGGTGGGTTCAGGGCACTCGCAGAGCTGTGTAACCGTCTGCACGGTCTCTTGGAGGACTTTCATCCCCAGAGAGAAGCTCTGTACCCCTTAGCTGTCCCCCTCGCCTCTCCCAGCGCCCCCAGCCCTAAGCAGTATGGGATACTTCTCTCTGTATTTGCTATTTTTATCTTTTTAAAAATACTTCTAATGTCATTTTTGTAGGACTTCAGGAGGGAAGGGAAAAGAAACTCATGAATGCAGTCAACATTCTTTTGTGGGAAGCTCTTGCCCTGTACAAAATATCAGTATACAAAACCACTCTGCCTGCTTCTCTGCTGCTGCATGCCAAGGATAGATGAAGCGCCCTCTGACAGACTTGGGGATTTTCCTCCATTTTCGCTCTTTCTCTTCTTTCCCTCTTTTTTATTCCCATGTTTAATGTCTTGGCTGGACCTGGATTTGAATCTTTTGGAGCTGGAAATTGCTAAGCCTTCGTGTACTCTCAGCTCCCAGCAATTTTCAAGTGTCCGAGGAGTGATTCTCCGGGGGAGTGACCTGGAGCCGAAAGATGAGCCTTTGAACCCAGGCGCCCAGGTATTTTCTGGGTGGAGGAAATGGAGGCTGTGTGCTTGTGGAAGTAGACTACTTTCAGTCACTTAGTAATTTTCTTTTTTTAAGGATTTTGTTTTAGGGTGCTTGGGGGACTCGGTCGTTAAGCATCTGCCTTCGGCTCAGGTCATGATCCCAGGGTCCTGGGATCGAGCCCCGCATCAGGCTCCCTGCTCGGCAGGAAGCCTGCTTCTCCCTCTCCCACTCCCCCTGCTTGTGTTCCTTCTCTTGCTGTGTCTCTCTGTCAAATAAATAAATAAAATCTTTAAAAAATATATATATTTTCTTTTTAAGTAATCCCTACACTCAACATGGGGCTGGAACTCAGGACTCGGAGACCGGCAGCACCACGGTCCACCAGCTGAGCCCGCCAGGCGCCCCTCACTCACTTATCTCTGACATCACTGTCCAGTCGACATGACACCTCCGCGGGGGAGAGCATTGCTGATGGGCGGCTGCAGAGCACGGGCCGGGCCGGCTAGGGCGAGAGGACAAACACAGCATCTATCAGAAGTGATGACCCGCAGGCCCTCGGGAGTGGGGTCAGGAGTTAGCATGACCTCAGAGATCATCCTGAGGGGACACTAACCTCTTCTTGGGGTGGCTGCCAGGGAGCCTTTTCCCCGTGTCTCTCTGCCTTCACAGCCACCTGACCCTGGTCGTCTTCCCCTCTTCCAAGGCCCCCTCCCTCCATCTTTCCATGAGGAAAGGGCGGCCAGAGAACTTGCCAGAGAACCAGGTAACCGTGCAGTGTGATGAGGACTTCGTAGCTCCCCTTTGCTTTGACTTTTCTTTGCTCTGAGCCCGGTTTGTCCATTCCCCTTCTTCTCTAGCTTCTCTTGGAGTGTTGGTTCATCGCTGTAGGACTTGGGGACCGCTTCTCTGCGTGGGGCTCCTGGCTGGGGGGAGTCTCCCGCGGGCTCCTCGCGTGCCTTTCGTCCGCCGCGACCTGCTGAGGCTGCTCGCGCTGGTGCCAGGGCCTGGTGCCGTGTCCCCCGGCGTGTGAATGTGGTGTAGTGGTGTGGGTTGGGCCAAGGTTGGGCAAGGAGTCATTGAGATCTCAGCCAGTCCTTGGTCACGCTTGGCTGGGAAGACAGGAGTTTCGAAATTAGGAGAAAGGGTTACAGCACAGTCAGAGGGACCTGTTGAGGTATTTTGCTTTGTGAGTTGAAATTCTGCCTTTTCAGAGGAAACTGCGTTCTTTTCCAGGTATGAAGTCCAGGTGACTCTAGCAACGGCTGGTGGTGGCACTGGGGCCCCATCACAGCAGGAGAAAGGCTGTCCGTCGTGAAGTGGCATGAGATGTAGTGAGGGAGCAGTGCCTTCGCTCTGTGAGGCGCTCTCCGTTTCCTCCGGCCAAACCTTCATCGCCTCCGACCTACTTCACTTTCTCGCCTCAAAAACACTCAACTCAATTTTCCTCCTTTTTCTGTTTTGTTTTGCTGTTCTCACAAATCAACAGAGAGGGAGAAAATGGCATTTTAATGCTGATGTGTTTGGTGCTTTCCCTGTGTATTCCTCATTTTCACTTACACAGTAATTCTGTGCAAATGGCCGTTATTACTGGTTCCTGTGCAAATGGCCATTTTTAAAACGGTGAAGTTGAGGCTGTTGGAGAAAAACCTGAGGAATGGGTTCTTAAACATGGCCACTGGAGGGGGGTGTGTGTCGGGAGGGGTCCGGGGGTCTCATGGCCCAGGAAGGAAAGGTGCGCCTGTGGGGGAGAGCTGCGGGGTGTGGCGGCGTGGTGCTTGGCCCTCACTCAGCTGGGTAGGGCCTTTGGGGTCGGGCCAAGGAGTTTGGCTGTAGTTTGGAAAGGGATTCGAGGATTTTGAATAGAGGGGAGTGTTAGATATGGTTAAAATGGAGTTTAGAGAGATGAGTCAGGCAGTTCTGAATGAGAGGATGGAGAATCAGGTGTTGTCTTTGGGTGTAAGGGGACCCGGGCCACAGCTAGAGGAGGGAGGGCATTCCAGAGATGGCGGATGTGACGGGTCTGAGGAGACTGGGCAGGACTCCGTGAGAGAGAAGTAGAGAGGACTCTTATTTGAGTGTCTGAGAGAAAAACAGTATAGGGAGAGGGGAGTCTGATTTTGAGGACTAGATAGACGAGGAACTCCATGGAAGGGACTTGAAATGAGGTATGATTCTAAATCTCTCTCAGGCCCTTTAACTGGATATCTCAGAACAAAAAGAAGAAATTAGGCTTGAATCTCTCTCAAGTGAGAGGCTGTGGTGTGCCATACAGACGTTTAGTGAATCAGTTGTGTGTCCGAGAGTGTGCGTGTATGTGTGTGTGTCAGAAGTCTGAAGTCCAGACCATGGAGAATGTGTGAGTCAGATTGCCCCTTGTAGGTTTTTAAGACACTTTCAGCCTCCCTTCGGGGACAGCTCAACTAATTGTTTTTTATTCCTCTGCCGGTCTTCAGTTAGTAATAGTGGATAGCATTTTTTGCTCTTATTATGTTTGTGTACTTTTCATATAAAAATTAGATAGTTAAGGGATGCTTAGGTGGCTCAGTTGGTTAGGTGTCCAACTCTTGATCTCAGCTCAAGTCTTGGAGCCTCCTTAAAACAAATTAGTTAAGAGGGTAAATTTTGCAGTACGTGTATTTTACCACAATTAAATGTATTACCTTGTTCTGTTTTCTTGCATACGGGCCACTAATTACATTGGCTTCACAAAGTGGATTGTAGTGTATGATTGGGACAGTATTCTGAGTATAATTTATTTAAAGGGAAGCAGCAGTTTCTTTCTATGGCTGCTAAAGTTTGGAACAGCAGACCCCATTTATAATGTTCTTATGGAAGGAAAGACTGGCTTTGTTAGAAGATACCTAAATCATGGGGAGAGGCATAAACAATTCATTTATTTCCATGAGACCTATATGACCAAACCTTTATTTAGGAGGGACTTTTTTTTAAAGCGGGGAGAAGGGGCAGAGGAAGAGGGAGAAAGACAGAATCTCAAGCAGGCTCCATGCCCAGCACAAAGCCGGATGCTGGGCTGGATCTCATGATTCTGAAATCGTGACCTGAGCCCAAATCGGGAGTCAGATGAGCCACCCAGGCACCCCCAGAGGGGCCTATTTTTTTTAGGCTATTGTTTTATATATTAAATTATCGGTGATCCACTTGTCATATTGTCCGCCATAGGTGAAACCCACTGAGCCACCAGGTACTCCTGGAAATCCTATTTCTAATAAACTTTGGTTTAAAAGTTAAGTCAGGGACGCCTGGGTGGCTCAGTCGGTTAAGCGTCTGCCTTTGGCTCAGGTCATGATCCCAGGGTCCTGGACCGAGTCCCGTGGTGGGCTCCTTGCTTGCTAGGGAGTCTGCTTCTCCCTCTGCCTGCTGCCCCCCCCCCCGCTCCCCCCCACTTGTGAGCCCGCTCTCTCTCTTACAGATAAATAAAATTGTTAAAAAAAGAAAAAGTTATTTTGATTCGTCAGTGGCTGACCTTGAGGCAGCTTATTGGTAAGAGGATAAAAGGGACAGTTAATCTCCCCATACAGAGAGCTGTGCCCTAACATTTGGGAATACTTTGTAATGCTATTGGCCTGCCCAGGTGTGGCCTTTATCCACGGTCTGCTTGTCCCAGTCCCTCTTCACGTTTCAGTGCCCTCCATCCTCTTAGCTAGCTGTTCGTTGTCTCTGTCTTACTTGCTTTTATTTATTTTTTTAAAAAATTTATTTATTTATTTGATGGAGAGGGAGAGAACAAGCCGTGGGGAGGAGCAGAAGGAGAGGGAGGAGCACCCTCCCCGCTGAGCAAGGAGGCCTGAGGAGGAGCTCCATCCCAGGACCCCAGGATCCCAGGACCCTGGGTTATGACGAGGGCCGAAGGCAGGCGCTTAACCAACTGAGCCACCCAGGCACCCGTGTCTTACTCACTTAAAAACACTGAGTCTCTGATTTCTTTAGATTTCCTCCATTTTTACCCAGTGCCGTGTTCTGTCCGGCATCCCAAGCAGGACATCATGTTATGTTTATTTCTTATGTCTCCTTACTCCTCTCTCGGCTGCGATGCTCTCTCTGACTTGCCCTGTTTTCCGAGACCCTACACGTCGGAGGAGTAGTGGTCGGTAGTTTGTTGAACGGGCAGCAGCTGGGATTTGTCCGGTGTTTTTCTCGTGGTTAGGTTGGGGGAGCATGTTCCTGGGATAACGTGCTGTTCTCTTCACGTCAAAGGCGGGGACATGTCCTGCCTGCGAGTTATACCCCTTTGGATGCTGACCTCGGTCGTCTGGCTCAGAGAGGGGTTGTCAGGCATTTCCACCAAAAGTTAGGCTTTTCCTTCCCTTTCCACACTGTCTACTTTGGAAGAAGGTCACTGAGAGTGGGGAGTCACGCTTCCCCTCTGGGAGGGACGGGGCTACAGAAGTTACCCGGAATTCCTCTGTGCAGAGATCTGTCTGCCTTCTGCCATTTGTATTTTCAGTCCTTTATGTCATCGTGGACTCGTGGGTTTTTATTTTATACTTTGGGATATAATCCAATACTGCTTTATTTGTTGCTCCAATTGTACGAGCTCTGGCCACAGCGAGTGCTGTCAGTTGACCTCTGTGTTTCTTGTCAATGTCGTGGTGTTTCCGGGCACTTTCTCACTTACCAGCACTAGGTGCTTCAGGCCCCTTTTGTGTATTTTCCTGCCTGATCCTAGAATCAGCCATTTCTCCAAGGAACCCTGCTTCCTTTTAGTGGAGAATGGCGTGCTGGCAGTCCCCACTTTTGGGCTTTGCCAGGCTCACCTTCTCGCAGGATTCACTTTCTTCTCTCGCTTAGTGAATCTTTCCATAAGACTGCCAGGATTTGTTTTTTGTCTAGCTGTCAGATTTTTTAAAAAAGATTTTATTTATGTATTTGGCAGAGAGAGAGCACGAGCAGCAGGCAGTGAGAGAGGGAGAGGCAGACTCCCTGCTGAGCCGGGATCCGGCATGGGATTCATCCCAGGACCCCGAGATCATGACCACATTGTGGAGGACGGTTTGTGATCATTAACCTTCCTTCCCACAGGGTACCTGTATCTGAGCAAGAGAAGGAACGAAGCTAAGCGGACAGCACGCTCGGGTGGGGAGGCTGGTCCTGGGGGGCCGGGGGATGGGAGATGTTTAACGACCTAGCCACCCAGGAACCCCTAGCCGTTAGATTTTTAGAAGACTACATCAATATAAAATTATATTCTGGGGCGCCTGGGTGGCTCAAACACTTGAGTGTCAGATTCTTTATTTTGGCCCCGATTGTGATCTCCAGGTTTTGGGATCGGGTTGTGGGATCAAGCTTGGGATTGCTTGGGATTCTCACTCCTCCTCCCTGTGTCTCTCGTGCTCGAGAGCATGTACGCAGATGTGTGAGCTCTCTCTCGCTGTCTAAAATAAATGAGATCTTTTTAGAACATTATTATTCCTTGGATGGGGAGTTAAGCTGCTTTTTTCTGTGGCCTGAGTTCCAGCATCGACACTAAACAGGCATCTGGCAAACAGGATAGAATTTGGGTTGATGATATTTTTGGTCTGCAATTTGTATCTTTTATTACACTTATCAAGAATTTTTACAGATTTGTGAACCTTCGGGAGATAGTTAAAAACTCATTAGCGTTAAATTTTGAGCATTTGGTTTTATGAAGGCAGAACAAATAGATGAAATAAAATGGACTTGGGAACTGGAGGTTTGCATTTGTCTTTCCCAATTTACAGTGTAGCTTTGATGATAGGGACTGCCAAGGGTAGTGACAGAGTTAAATGAAGGAGATTAAAGCCAAGTGTAGGCGACTGGAACAGTATGAAAATTCACATCTTCAGGATGTAATTTCTTCTCTGTTTGTCCTTCACGGGAGATCCTACATGAGAACGACTTTCTTGTTGAGTGTGAATCTCGAAATAAATGGAAGTACACGTTATTTTCTTTTTTGTTCTTCAGATGACAATTACTGATTTTTTTTTTTTTAAATTAACTAAGATTCAGAACTTAGGAGTTTTCTACAATTCTTGGTGTTCCCCTGGGAAAACCTTGTTTGCAGGGGTTCTGAGGATTTGGACAAGGCCCATCTCTTAGGTGTGACCTCCGCCGACCGTTCTGTCTATCATCCAGGGAGAGCGGCTGTTTGTGGGAAGTTGTGCAAACTGTGAGGTGCTGTGTCCCGGTAGACTGCAGCTCTGCTGTGGTTTGGGGGCCGTCGGGAGCAGGTGGGCTCAGGCGAGGTGGTGCCACGGCATCTCTGTCTGGGCATCTCTGCTGTCCACCTCCCCGGTTCTGACCTGGTGGGTTGGATTTGTGCCCCAGCCTCTAACTCTGACCCCGACTGAGGCTCACAGCTCAGGCTGTGGGTTCTCTGTGGGAGCTCCCATCCCCCGGCCCCCCAGGACCAGCCTCCCCACCCGAGCGTGCTGTCCGCTTAGTAGCTTCGTTCCTTGTCTTGCTCAGACACAGGTACCCTGTGGGAAGGAAGGTTAATGATCACAAACCGCCCTCCACAATGTGGTCCTGAATGCTTGGCCGGGAAGGTGCCCTGGCTCTGGGTGTAGGTCTCCCGTCTGGTGGTGGGGTGACAGGAGGAGGAACATTCCTCGAAATTCTCTGACCAGGGGCCACTCCTTGTTTGAATTGGATACTTTCTGCGCTTTTTTGTGCTGCGTGTTTGACTTTGACAATGCCCTCTCCAAATAATCTAAGTATCAGTCCTCCGCATATCCCTGGGGCTTGGGTATATACTGCTACCCTCATTTTTTAGGTGGAAAATTTTCTGGCACGAGGTCAGAGCAAAGGGAGCGTTGGTGCTGGAGTGGAGGAGCGCTGGGAGGGGGTGCTGCGCCCTCCCACCTGGGGTCTGCGTGTTGTTCAGCTGGGATGCTGAGTGCTCCTCTTCATCAGGGTTTGTCCACAGAAACAAATGTATTTTAGGGAACTGTATGGATGGGTTTTCTGTGCTTTTGCTGATTATTATTTGCAAAATGATAAGAGCGTAGGTTGGTAAGTTATCTCCTAGAGCGGCAGAAAGAAGTGAATAGGATATTCATCATCTCCCTCTGCGCATCCATTCATTATTCAGTGAACAAACACTTCTCTTACAACTGGTAAGCAAGCCATGTGGGAAAAGGTTCAAACTTTCTATAATCGATAACGTAGAAATCGGTGTATAATAGGTTATCTTTTGGCTGCCTTAGATATTTGCTAATAAATATTTATAAAGTTGAGAGGCAGGATGCACTTAAAATAACTCCTTTTTAATGCATAATGGCGGCAACAAAAAATGGTATGACCTTTTGGGAAATCATACTGGCATTTGTATTCATGGATCAGAAATAAAGGACCTTTGGTTAGATCAGAATTTGGGAACTACTGCATTTTTCTTTTCAGCAATTTAGAATATTCATTAGCATGATAATTAGCTGTCCTGCTGGAAGGAGTCTGTTCTGTGTAGAAAAATCCAGCATTTACTGTGTGTATTTCAGCCTCGTGTTGGCGAGAAGCCTAATAAGATCCTACAGAAGTCATGTCTGTTTCATTGCATGTGAAATGCTGCCTGAGGGTTTTTAATGTTTTCACAGAAAAGGTGAATGTCCTCGGCATAACAGACAGGACTGAGGAGGAACAGGTTGGGAGGGAACATGGGGGCTTTAGGTTAACTTTGACACGCGGTTGGGGGACCCAAGGTGAACCTGAAGCCGACAGTTGGGAGAGGTGGCCCTTCGGGTAGATTTAGAGCTGAATGTGGAAGTGCTGAGTTCCGTGAACGGGCAGATGGCTGGGACCACGGGAGTTGCTACGGCTGCCCTCGGACAGAGGGAGGTGCAGAGTCTGAGGGGACCCACGGGGGAGGAGGGGAGAGCCAGGGAGTCGGGAGAAGTCTGATGGGCTCCTGGCTGTGCTGGGGGGTTCGCGAGAGGGAAGGACGGCCAGGGCGTGGAATTCTGCTGTAAGACCACGGCGGCAAGAAAGGACGCAGGCCACGGAGTGGGGCCGTGGTACGGAATGTTTTCTAGCCAGGACGCGCTCGCTTGATTTTCGTTTAGTGGCTGTACATGTAAAATGATAGCGCTATCTTCGTTTAACTATTTTGAAATTATTATAACTTGCAGAAGAGTTGCAAAGATAACCAGAGTTTCCAGGGACCCTTTACCCAGCTCCCTGACCACCCTACATCATTAAAGCACAATCATCACAGTGAAACAGTTATCACTGGTTTACCACTAACTAGATTGCAGACCTTATTCTGATTTAGCAGTTTTCGTACTGAGTAGAGGAGAGAGTATGTGCAACTTGTCTTCTTCTGCGGCCTTGCAGAGCATACAATCACAATTGTGTTTTCTTGGGACTTCAGCTAGTTCTTTTCTTCCCTCCCGCACGCTGACACTGTTGACTGTGATGTAGTTAGGTTCTTTGTTAGAGTTGCTCTTTCATTTTGGGCGTCCCATTATTTCTGGTCGCCCCCCCCCCCATTACATATGGTAAAGTTCTCAGGGTTTCCACGAATGCAAAGAAATATGTATCCACCCCCAAAATGGTGATAAAGAACAGTTTCTTCACCCCCAGATACCTTCCTACAACCTGGATTTTAGCAGTGGTATCAGGAAAGTGGATTGCAGAGGGGCTGGGAAGGAGCTAGAGGTCCCTGATTTGTCGCAGCTGTCGAGCACTTGCCTGAAGGCAACGTGCCCATGAGACGGCACTGAGGGTAGAGCGTGAAGGCTAAGATTAGGGGGAGGTCTCTTTATGCCAGTAGGTAGAGGTGACAGGCGTGGCCCAGAGTGCAGGAGGGAGGCAGCCAGCTCACAGTGGATTTGGAGGACTGGCTTGCGATGGCCAGCAGTGCGGGAGTGGGAAAGGTCGGAAGGCAGGAAGGCCTCTGGGAGAGGTCTCGCCTGATGCCTGCTGTCTGTGAAGCTGCCGGCAGGGAGAAGGCATGAAGCAGGTAAGAGGGAACGTTAGGAACAGCTTCTGACCACTGGCAGTGTGGGAGTCAGCAATGTGGAAGAGAGCTTCGCGGAGCCAAGTGAGAGTGGGGTTCCCCGGGGGTGGGAATAAAGAACAGGGATCTGCGGTCTTCTCTAGAAGTTCTCTTGGCCGCTGGTGAGCCTCAGTGGGAAAAGCAAAGGAGCTCATTATGGCTGAGCTTTGAGAGTTTGGATCCAAGAGTGGCCTTCCTTAGGCGGGGTGACATGGGAAGTAGGCCAAAAATTGCAAGTCAAGCTTCTGGAAGGGCTGAGGTTTGTAGGGACCCTTTGTTCATGTGGCAGGATGCTCCCCTGGCTTCTCCTGCAGGGCCAGCGAGAGTGGAGGGGCCAGGAGGGCAGGGAGCTGCCTGGGTGTATTGCCTTGAGGGCGCTCAGAGAAGAGCCACAAGGAAGGGCTAGTTTTATTCTTGTATCTCCCAAGGTTGTGCCCTGATTATGTGGTGCTGTGATTATATTTCCAAGAAGGGGTTTGAACTTTCCTATTGGTTTATTTCAAATCAGGAGCGCTAAGTATTAACTGAAAAAGGACACACTGCCTTGGCCAGAGTATCTGCATTATCAAGAATTGATTAAAGGATCATATCGAGATGGATACGAAGATTTAGTGAAACAAGTAAATGGATAAATAGCAACAATATTTACTACTTATTAATTCATACAGAATCAGCAAAATGTATATTCTGTTCTCTTCACCCTGTGTGTGAAATGTCTTTAAAAAAAAAAAAAAAAAGATTTATTTATTTATTTATTTATTTTAGGGGGAGAGAGAGAGACACACCAAGCAAAGCAGGGAGAGGGGCAGTGAGAGAGAGAGAGAGAGAGAGAGAAAATCTCAAGCAGACTACCTGCTGAGCGTGATGTGAGATGTGCGGGTGGCTGGGTGGGGAGGATGCCCAATCATGACCTGAGCCAAAATTAAGAGTCAGACGCTCAACCAACTCTTGATCTCAAGGT
The DNA here is from genome assembly GCA_028646535.1 of Procyon lotor. Lineage (NCBI taxonomy): Eukaryota > Metazoa > Chordata > Mammalia > Carnivora > Procyonidae > Procyon > Procyon lotor. The sequence goes on along the minus strand of CM053616.1, from coordinate 10,413,959 downwards.
CATGAGTTCAAGCCCTGTTTTGGGGCTTCAAGCTGGGTGTGGAGCCTACTTAAAAAAAAAAGAAAAAGAAAAATGTTTTATATTTGAAAGAAAGATAAGAAGGTTAGAAATATGAGTTAGGGTCACCTGGGTGGCTCGGTGGGTTAAAGCCTCTGCCTTGGGCTCAGATCATGATCTCAGGGGCCTGGGATCGAGCCCCACATCAGGCTCTCTGCCCAGCAGGGAGCTCGCTCCCCCCTCTCTGCCTGCCTCTCTGCCTACTTGTTATCTCTCTGTCAAATAAATAAAATCTTTAAAAAAAAAAAAATGAGTTAGATTCATTACTCAGTGAATGATTTCTTCAAAAAGGGCTTCAATATCCAGACAGTGCTAGAAAATAGTGACAAACATAGTCTCCCAAAAGAATAACAAACCTTGTATTATTAGAGTTGTTCTTTGGAAAGTTTATGTGAGACTGTCACATAAGTGACATATACAGGTGGTCAAGTATATACTGTGGTTTTCCTTAGGATTATTATGCTTTAGAGTTTATTGGTTTTCATGAAAGAAAATTGTTAGTTTCTCCATTTATATGATGGATCTGATGTGTTTTCACTGCTCAGATTGGCCTTGGCATGGACATTTTGGATGCAGAACCGTGGCTGGGTCAGACCTGGATGTAGGGTGGGTCAGGCCCCGGAAGGTGCGTCTCGGGGAGGATCCGAAGTTAGCATTCCCTGGGTGAATGATGCCTGAGCCTTTTACGCCACTGGTCTCTAGTTTAAAATTGGGGAAACGGGTCTGCGAAGAGCAGTTTCTTTTAACACAAAGCGTAAGAAGTATGATGAAAGGGTGAATAGGTTTTTCATAACTTTTTCTTGGACTGATAACTTTTGACTTTTGCCAACAAAGACAAAATAGCTTTCTGTAATTTTAAGAGGCTTTGGTAAGAAAGGAAATGTTTTGACCCTGGCAGAGTAGAGAATAAAGTGATCACATGACAGACTTGAGTTCTTTCAATTTCCATTTCTGCAAATAGGCCTAGCATTACCCCCACCCCAATATTTTCAGTGTCTTTGGGTGAAAGGACATTCTGCGTTAGGCATAAATGCTCTTAGTGAATTGTAGGTTATTTATATGGGATTTAGTTTTAAATTAAAAGACTGTTGGTACCTTTGAAGGAAGTTATGTTTTATGGAGTACAAATGAAATAGAAGACATTATTAGAACGACTAAAGCTAATTCTGTCTGAAAATCAAGCTGTCCAAGGAAAGAGATGCTGAAGTGAGTTCTCTGTCCATTATTATCTTGTATATTTTTAAGTTTTTAAGAATTAAAAAAAAGATTTTATTTATTTTTTTTGACAGAGAGAGACACAGCGAAGGGGGAGTGGGAGAGGGAGGAGCAGGGAACCTGACGCGGGGCTCGATTCAGGACCCCGAGATCATGACCTGAGCCGGAGGCAGAGGCTTAACCCACTGGGCCACCCAGGGGCCCCTGTCCATTATCTTTAAAAGAAAAGACTGAAACTTATTTTTGTAATGTTCTCAACACAGTGATCCTTCAGGACCAGGGTGCAAAAATGGAGAGAAAGCTTTTAAATATAAACATTTGTCTTTGTGCCTGATATAACTGGGAAGTGAAGTGGGAGTTAAACATATTATTCCCCCAAGTGGAGAATTTGCTCTTGCCTTCCGCAGTGCGGAAAGGGAGTGGGTGATAGGCAATGGGATTGTGAAGATGAAAAACATTTCCGGAAACCAAGAAAGAAGCGTGAAGTTAGAGCGGCGTTCCTCCATTGGCTCTGCAGCCCCGCGGACGCGGAGCCCCTAGCCCATGATGTTAGTTAGGTTCCAGGCGGTGCTGGGTGCTTGTGCTGGGCTTTGCACTCAGCTTTCATGCCTGTCCTGCGTCTGTGACGTTCACATCTGGGTGCCTTCAGGTGAACCAAGAAGGGCTGACTCAGAGTTTTCGAAACCTCTGCTAAGTCACCCTCACCCTGATGCTCTTTAGAAGGTCCCATTATTTCACCCCCAAGTCCACCCCCTCCCTGCAAGAGAAAGTGTAGATCTTAGGTGACACAGAGGGCTGGGCGAGAGGGGAGTGCGGCCGCGGGATGACGGAGGAAGAGTTCCTCCTGCACGGGGACTGTCCTCTCAACTCCTGGGGACGTTGGCAGGCTTGGGGGTCCTCTCTGGGCTGTTCCAAGCCTTCACTCTGCTTCAGCCGGGGGGATGGGAAAAGACGTGGGCAGCGTGGCGGGCACCATCCTGCCACTGGCCGAGTGACGGAAGGCTCTGCGGTGGCGCCTGGGTCCCTGGGTGTGGGGGCAGCAGGGCCCTTGTGTCGGCAGGAGAGGAAGATGACGAGGTTCAGTCGTTAGTCTCCCACGGGTGCCTGCGAGTGGGTGCCCGTCACACTGCGGATCCGAGCTGTCACTTGCTCGGGGGCTTTGCTCTCTGGGAGACCTTTTATCATCTCTTGTGATTGTGTGTCCTGGGCCTACCACCTGTGAGTCTTTGAATGGCCTTTCATGTTCTTTTTGTTCTCGAACCAACTGCCCTCTGGAATGAATGACGGGAAATTGGATGATGTTCTTTGTTCTAAGGAGAGGGCATGTGACATAAATCCAGTGTCACCGTAAAGAAAGGACGGAGAGAGTTAGGCGGAGCCTGTCAACTCCCGGGGACATCTAGAGCCCAGGTCCAAGCTTTGGACTAGTGGTGGCTTAAAGAAACACTTCTCAATGTTCCAACTCTTTTCAGACCCTTTCATCTCTGGTGGGAGTTGGGCAGTAGTTGGTGATTCTGTGTCTCGAGTTCGCTAAAAACCGCAATGTATACACTTGGGTCAGCATGGTTGGTAGAGATCAAGCACAGGGGCTGGGTGCTTGGTTAATGGTGATTTTATTTTCTAATTATTTATTTATTTAAGAATTTATTTATTTGGGAGATAGAGGGGGAGAGAGAGAGAGCGCTTGTGCGCATGAGTGCGGGGCAGGGCAGAGAGAGAGGGAGAACCGGACTCCCTGCTGAGCAGGGAGCCTAATGTGGGGCTTGATCCCAGGACCCCGAGATCATGACCTGAGCCGAAGGCAGATGCTTAACCAACTGAGCCACCCAGGCGCCCCCTTAATGGTGATTTTTATCGGGAGTTTTCACTTACAACTGCCATTTGCTGTTAAAAATAAAAATAGTGACATTCGGGGATTATTCCTAAGCGCGTGGACTCTTGGGTGGGTATTATCTGACAGATGGATTTATCATTCCCTGTATTCTGCAGTTTGAATGTTCGATTTCATTCTAGAAAGAAAATCATAATCACAGACTTGCACTGAGTATGACTTGTCATAGATATTTTCATAACAACATCAACTTAGAAGTGTTGATGTTTTCTTGGGGCTATAGTTTGATGTTGGGGATAGAGAATTCCCTGTGGGTCCCGCGGGCATCCCTCCCAGAGACGGGTGGCCCCGGGGTATTTTCTCTCTAAATAAACCATCCAGGGAAAGGTATATGTGACTTCTTTAGTTCTGTGTTAACCGAGACGTACGTGAATGGAAGGCGGTTTGTTCTGTAGCTCCTGTTGAGCTGAGAAACTGAGAAATGCCAGTTTCTTCAGTAGTAGTTTTCCCCATCCACATAATGAGACGTGTTCGGACGTGTCTCGCAGTCGTGAGTAAGCCGCGGAGGCTGTGTTAGCACCTGCTGATGGACTGGAGGTGCCTGTGTTGTCAGCGGTGTGTATATCGTCCCCTCAGTAGGAAGTCTGCCTTGACCCCCCATAGAGTTTTTGTTAGGAATACACATTAGGGCACCTGGGTGGCTCGGTCAGTCAAGCTTCTGCCTTTGGTTCAGGTCATTTTTCCAGGGTCCTGGGATGAGCCCCCTTGGGCTCCCAGCTTTGTGGGGAGTCTCCCTCTGCCCCTTCTCCCTGCTTGTGCCTCTCTCTCAAAGCTATAAATAAAATCTTATTAAAAAAAAAAAAAGAAAAAAGGGAATGCATGATCTCTTGCAGTTTGTCCAAAAAGAAAAATCATTAAATACTTCAGTAAAATATGGAAGACAATTTCTCAGTGATTTAAAGGAGGAACAATAGTATTGATAATTTAAAGGAGATTTAAAGGAGGGACAATAGTAAGTATGGAAGATGAAAGAGTCTTAGGAATACGTATCTATAGATCAGTTAGGCTGTTTCTTGCACTGAAAGTTGGCTAAAATCAGCTGTAACCCGCTTCCCTTCTGACGTTGAACTTTGCTTCCCATTTGCCTTCTCTTCCTTACTGCTTGCCTCCCCCCACAGCAGAAGGAAGGAATAGGCCCAGAGAGAGTCCCTCATTTCCTGAGGGTCCCAGAGCTAGTGAGTGACAGATCTGGGCCTACGCCCATCCTTCTGGTTAAGTCCAGTGTGCCAGCCCCTGACTCGTGGTGTGTTAGTCATGTGGCATTTACGGTGCAAAGGTGAATGAGACCTTGCCGTCTTCAGTCAGCTGCCAGGCCCGGAGGTATGAAGTGACACGTCCGCACACATGCTGTGCTACCTAGAAGATCATAGAAACACAGAGTGCTCTGGGGTTCGGGTGGGAGGAGGGATCTCTCTGGTAGTGGAGCTTCTCATGTGATTTCTACCATCCCGTGTCCTCTGCAGATGGGGTGAAGGGTACCCTTTAAAGACCCCAAGCATTTCACGCATTTATAATCTTCATCTTTAGAAATGGCTGTGACCATCCTTTCTCCCAAAACGCTCTCTTCTTGTGCCGCCCAGGGGTTTGCTGACATTCATGGGAGCACTTCGCAGAGCAGAATGTGACCCATCCCGGCCTGGCCCCAGTGTAGAGGAGAAGGCAGCCCTCTCCCAGGCTCTGCCATGGCCTCGGGTCCACATTAGTGCCCGCGGAGAGCATCGTCCTCCGCGGGGCTTGGCCAGCAGCCGCAGGACAACAGCTGTGCCGGGGGAGTGGCAATTAGGAAATGGCCAGGTGTTACCGTTACCACTGAAAGCGCTAGACCAGGGAGGGAGAAGGAACGGATGCTATCCTTTTTCTTTTTTCCTACCAAGAGAGTATTTTTTCCCCTAACATAATAGAGAAAAGTAGGATTAGATAAAAACTGATGGTATAAGCTTCTTAGGAATTTTTTTTTTCTTTTTTAAATCTCACGCTGACCTTTATTAGCACTAGATAGCCCATGGTGGGCTGGGTTGCCCATTTGTTGTGTGGGCGAATTGAAATCTGTAATGGGTTTTTGGATTGCCATATGTTCCTTTTAATGTGATAGGACAAATGTGACGGTGACCATGATCGCGCTCATTTTACCAGTAGAATTGAGTGCCGTAGAGATTACAATAGGTTTGGGAGTAGCTTTTTGTGAAAACGGAGTGATGAGTCCAGTGGTAAATGACCAATTTTATGCTGTCCTCATACTGGTCAGCTTCCTTCTTACTAGAGACCTCTGTGCTGGTGATGCCGTGCAGCGTTTTGGGGAAATTAGTTTGCAGCTGTAAATGCCAAGGCTTTGTACTTGTTTTCTGGGTGTTTGTTCACTCCCGAGTTTCCTGGTTGTCGGAAGTGTGGTTACCAGCCCCGCTCTTCCTTGCTGACAGTCCCTGTGTTGGCACGAGCCCCGGAGGGATGTTTATCTCCTCGTTGCGGAGCGTTCGTTGCTGATGGAGTTATTTCTGTTCGTTTGACAGAACATCTGATCAAGTTCATGACCATGGGGGATATGAAGACCCCAGACTTTGATGACCTCCTGGCAGCATTTGACATCCCAGATATGGTCGATCCGAAAGCAGCCATTGAGTCTGCACACGATGACCAGGAAAGCCACATCAAGCAGAGCGCGCACGGGGACGAGGACTCCCACACACCGTCCTCTTCCGACGTGGGCGTCAGCGTCATTGTGAAGAACGTCCGGAACATCGACTCCTCTGAGGGCGCCGAGAAGGACGGCCACAATCCCACCGGCAACGGCTTACACAACGGGTTTCTCACCGCGTCCTCACTCGACAGTTACGGCAAAGACGGATCCAAGTCCTTGAAAGGAGATGCGCCTGCCTCAGAGGTGACCTTGAAAGACTCCACGTTCAGCCAGTTCAGCCCCATCTCGAGTGCTGAAGAGTTTGACGACGACGAGAAGATAGAAGTGGACGACCCCCCAGACAAAGAGGACGTGCGTTCTGCTTTTCGGTCGAACGTGTTGACTGGGTCGTCTGCCCAGCAGGACTACGACAAGCCAAAGGCACTCGGAGGGGACGGCTTGAGCAAAACTGGAATCTCTTCTGCAGGCAGTTTAGATAAAAACAGAGTTGTTAAGAGAGAAACAGAAACAAATTCCATAAATCTGAGTGTTTACGAACCTTTTAAAGCCAGAAAAGCGGAGGAGAAGCTGAAGGAAAACTCTGAAAAGGTGCTTGAAAACCGGGCCCACGACGGGAAGCCGAGCTCGGAGAAGAGCGACCCCGGCCACGGCAGCGTCGCACTGGCGAGGTCCAAGCCGTCGTCCAAGCTGTCCTCGTGTATAGCAGCGATAGCAGCCCTGAGTGCTAAAAAGGCTGCTTCTGACTCCTGCAAAGAACCGGTGACTGACTCCCGGGGGTCCTCTCCGTTACCTAAAGAAGCGAACGACAGTCCCAGAGCCATGGAGAAGTCTCCTGAACCCCAGAGTCTCATCGATGGGACGAAGAAAGCATCCCTGAAGCAGCCGGACAGCCCCCGGAGCATCTCCAGCGAGAACAGCAGCAAGGGATCGCCGTCCTCTCCCGCCGGGTCGACACCAGCAATCCCCAAAGTCCGCATCAAAACCATTAAGACGTCTTCTGGGGAAATAAAGAGAACAGTGACAAGGGTGTTGCCAGAGGTCGACCTCGACTCTGGGAAAAAGCCTTCCGAGCAGGCAGGGTCCGTGATGGCATCTGTGACGTCTCTCCTGTCCTCTCCAGCTTCAGCTGCCGTCCTGTCCTCCCCGCCCAGAGCACCTCTGCAGTCGGCGGTAGTCACCAACGCGGTCGCCCCTGCAGAGCTGACGCCCAAGCAGGTCACGATTAAGCCCGTGGCAACCGCCTTCCTCCCGGTGTCCGCCGTGAAGACGGCGGGCTCTCAAGTCATCAATCTGAAGCTCGCTAACAACACGACGGTCAAAGCCACGGTCATATCTGCTGCCTCCGTTCAGAGCGCCAGCAGCGCCATCATCAAAGCCGCCAACGCCATCCAGCAGCAAACCGTTGTGGTGCCGGCATCCAGCCTGGCCAACGCCAAACTCGTGCCAAAGACTGTGCACCTCGCCAACCTTAACCTTCTGCCTCAGGGCGCCCAGGCCACCTCTGAGCTCCGCCAAGTGCTAACCAAACCTCAGCAGCAAATAAAGCAGGCAATAATCAATGCAGCAGCCTCGCAGCCACCCAAAAAGGTGTCTCGAGTCCAGGTGGTGTCCTCCTTGCAGAGTTCCGTGGTGGAAGCTTTCAACAAGGTGCTGAGCAGCGTCAACCCAGTCCCAGTTTACATCCCCAACCTCAGTCCGCCTGCCAACGCAGGCATCACGTTACCGACCCGCGGGTACAAGTGCTTGGAGTGCGGGGACTCCTTTGCCCTCGAGAAGAGCCTGACCCAACACTACGACCGACGCAGCGTGCGCATCGAAGTAACGTGTAACCACTGTACAAAGAACCTCGTTTTTTACAACAAGTGCAGCCTCCTTTCCCACGCCCGCGGGCATAAGGAGAAGGGGGTTGTGATGCAGTGCTCCCACTTGATCTTAAAGCCAGTCCCAGCTGATCAAATGATTGTCTCTCCTTCAAGCAATACTTCCACTCCGCCGTCTGCTCTTCCAAGCTCCGTGGGAGCCGGCACACACACTGTAGCGAAAATTCAGTCTGGCCTAACGGGGACCGTCATATCCGCTCCCGCGAGCACGCCCATCATTCCAGCTATGCCTCTAGATGAGGACCCCTCCAAGCTGTGCAGGCATAGTCTGAAATGTTTGGAGTGCAACGAAGTTTTCCAGGACGAGACGTCGCTGGCTACACACTTCCAGCAGGCTGCAGATACGAGTGGACAAGTAGAGTATCCCTTACATTTTGGTGTTTCGGTGACGAATCTGTAGACATGAGTGCTCTATACAGTGCCCTCGATTTTAGGGGTGGGAGCTCAGCCAAATGGGTGTGTGTGTGTGTGTGTATGCGTGTATGCGCGCGCACGAGCGCGTGTGTGTAAGTGTGAGATGCGGGATTACACAGTGTTGAAATAGGAGTGTTACTTTAGAAACAATTTTTTTGGAAGCTTTTTTTTTAAAGACAGAAACTCTATACTAGTTGAGTTATGGCGCCTTAGATTTAGGGTCAATGAGTTTGTAATTGTTGGGTTGTTGGCATATATGCAGGAAGTCTGAGATCTGGCTAATTAGGCTATCATGCCTTTGTATGAGGCATTCAAGTCAGGTTATGTCACCAGTGTTCTTGAGTAATGAATGGTAGTTTTGGGATTTAAAAAAGTCCTCCTGTTATTCAGAATTACTGTCTTATACAGTTAAACAGATTTAATCGGTACCCGCTTACACGGTGTGCCTGCTTACTTACGGTGTTGGTCCAGAAGTCTCTTCAGCAATAGTCCTCGGGATGGGGAATTTAAGCCACAGATGGAAAACAGTCTCCATCTGAATAGAAAATACCTTTGCGTTTCTTTGCAGCCTTTTTTTTTTTGGTGGTGAAGTGTAGGTTTATGTTGGTGAAGGACACGTCATAGTGGGCGTCAGTGGGTCCTTTCATCTTCTGTCATTTGCTTTTCTCCTTGTGGCATCTTTGGGCCAATAAGGCAGCATGTTTTACAGATATATGATACGCATTTGGAATGGAAGTAACTGGATATGTCCAGTGAGCCAGATTCAAGCTAGAGAGACCATACGATTTATTGTCCAAAGCAGAGAACTTGGGAAATGGGACGGGGTTGTGGGCGGGGTTGTTAGTTTGAGCTAATACACGCCGACTCCAACCTGTGTTTGTCAAGACCCATCAGTGAGCTGACCTTTCCTTTGTTTGCCCCTATACCTTGCTGACTGGGGGGTGGTGCCGCGGTCCAGGTGTCAGGTCGAGTAGCCACGATCAGTTCCTCGAGGACAACTACTGAGTCAGGTTCTTGGTGGGATTTTGAGTTGGGGGACCAAAAGATCAAGAATACCTCGGTCATGTTTTTCTTTGGATTTTCAGTTTAGTGGAGGTGGAAATTATGATAGTTTTTTGAGAGCATTCTTTGGGCATCGGGTGTGAACTGGTTGGTTGGCCCGGACGGTGGAACACTGGGATAAGAGTTGCTGACTAGTTCAGGACGGCGGGGACTGACGTGCTCGTCCAGTGGATGGATGCTGGTGACAGGGTCTGGGTTCTTTCTGGGGGCCGTCTTACCTTGTCACGGCTTCATCAGAAAGGTAATACTCCTTTCGCTGTGTGTTGTGTTGCCTGGCATCATGGTCTGCTGGTACTCTGAGCGGCGTGGCAGATGTGGTCCCGGGGGTGGGGGTTGTGGGGGTGTGTGTGTGTAGGGGGCCCTCGCCACCTGTCCTGCTGAGGATGGGGCATCCGAGTCACCCTCCCAGGGCTCTGGGATCCCATCTTCTCTGGGAAGGAGAGGGGATGTGGGCAGGGAGGTAGGACTTTCCCCTCCTCCACGGGTTCCCCTAGCTTTTGTACTCCGCTGACCCGTCAGGCTCAACGGCCAAATGAGGGTCACACGAGGGTGGAGGATCCCCCCTCCCCTGGCCTGGGAAGATTACCATCTTTTCTCTCGTGTGTGACGGTTTTACCTCGACTTCTGTGTTTTGCTGGGACGAGTGTCTAGTGCAGCTCACTCGCTGCACCTGGGGTGGGAACGAGTCATGGCTGAGCAACATGAACCCTGGGGCACATGCACCCCGCGCCAAATGTTCCCCCACCCCGCCCCCCGGTTGTGTTTTCTTTCCTCCACTCGGCCTGGCCAAGTGTCCACTCAGTTTGTGTCTGTGGTCCCAAGCCTCAGCTGCCTGCACATCCAAGCACACCGGCCGGCGACATAAACGTGCCCCATGGTACACTCTGTCTGTCCCCCCACTTCCCCTTGTCTTACCGGAGTCCTTGCCCGGGGCCCGGCCACCTCCCGTCCTTACCCGTTCTTCCCGGGCTGGGCCCGAGCAGGGTTCTCCTGCGGACCCAGGCAGCCCAGCCTGCGTGGCTCTCCGTGGCGGGTGGGGGGCTGACACTTTTCAGCGCTCAGGGTAATGAAGCCGGCCCCGAGTCCCTTCCCCAGTCCAGGACGTCGGCGGGCTCCGTATGGCTGTCGCGGCACTGGCTTCGGGTCTAGTGGGAGCTAGGGGCGTCCTCCCGCGTCGCGGTCACCTGGCGTGGTGGCGGGTAACACTGGTGGTGCAGGTGGGGGCTGAGGACAGGAGGAGCAGGAGAGAGAAGCAGGAGAGAGAAGCGGGAGGATTCTTCGCGTCGTCTTCTGCAGTTTGCCGTTCACATGACCGCCAGTTTACAGCTGATGACCTTCAATCCAACCAGCGAGGAAAATCTGCCTGCGGGAGCCGTTAGCTCCCTGAGAATGGCACTCAGAACACGGGGGTCTTCTCACAAAATGCTGACGTTAAGGTCCCTCAAGGTCCGGCCTTTCCCAAACCCCATCTTTCCTCTCTTGTCTGCTACAGCCAGGTAATTAAAACACATACTCTCCCTCTCTCTGTGGACCTCCTCGTTCTCAGTAGGTCTTGGGTGGACTGAGAGATGGGCTGCCTCACCTTCGCAAGAGCACCCTGGGGCCTCTCCTCTGCTCCTTCTGGAGCAGGAATCCGACGCAAGGTTAGCCCTGTGCCTGCAAGCTGCCCGTTTGCTCTTCTGGCCCAACCAAGCTCTTTGCTGGGCAGGGTTCCCCTAGGTCTGCAGAGTAGTCCTAGTTAGGGAACCGTCCACAGCGGATGCCCACACTGACCCTGCTGCCGCTGTTGGTTCTGAAAGTTGAAAGTGTGACCGCAGGGCCCTAGCACGACTGACGGGCCCACTGCCCCTCGTTCATTGCCTCCCAGCGTTAGGCTCCACCAGGCCTAGAGAGAGATGTACCCCTTCACAGGCATCGGGACTGTTCTTCCTGCCCTCCCTTCCTTCCTGCTGCCCGCCTCTACTTATAATTACCATAATTACGTAAAATTTTGCCTGATAATGCTGCAGTGTTCCGTGCCTATGTTCTGGGTCTTCCTTCTCAAATCACTTACTTTTTAAAATTAAACTTTTTATTTTGAGATAATTTTACTTTACTATTATTTTTTTATTTTGAGATAATTTTAGATGCATGTAAGAATAATACAGAGATCCTATGTACCCTTGATTTAGTTTCCCACAGTAGTACACTTTGTAAAACTGTAGAACTGTATCAAAACCGGGATATTGACATTGATGCCCTGAGCCTACAGAGTATGTCCACAACCAAAGGGACCTCTCAGATTGCCTTTTTAGAGCCACTCCATCCACTTCTTAAACCCCCCCCCCCCCCGGCAGGCCCTAATCTGTTCTCCATTTTTATTCCCTTGTCATTTCAGGAGTGCTTTGTAAATGGAGCCATGCCATCTATAATCTTGGGGGATTGGCTTTTTGTACTCAGTGTAATTCCCTGGAGATTCGTGGAGGTTGTGGCATGTACTGGGAGGCTGGTCTTTCAAATCACTGAGGAGTATTCCCCGAGACGTTGTTCCACAGGGTGTTTCCCTTTCAGTCTTTGAAGGATGGTCTGCATTGTTTGCAGTTTGGGCTCATTACGAATGAAGCTGAAGCGGCTGTAAACATTTGCGTACAGGTGTTTGTGTAAACGTGAGTTTGAGTTTGCTGGGATAAATGCCCACATGGACAGTTGCTGGGTCATATGGTAGTTGCACATTTATATAGTAGCACATATATTTTTATATATATATGGTAGTTGCATATATGTACTTTTAAAGATTTTATTTATTTGATAGATCACAAGTAGGCAGAGAGGCAGGTAGAGAGAGAGGAGGGGAAGCAGGCTCCCTGCTGAGCAGAGCCCAATGCGAGGCTGGATCCCATGACCCAAGCTGAAGGCAGAGGCTTTAACCCACTGAGCCACCCAGGCGCCCCTGCACATTTATATATTTTAAAGATTTTATTTATTTAGTTGGCACAGAGAGACACAGCGAGAGACAGAACACAGGCAGAGGGAGTGGGAGAGGGAGAAGTGGGCCTCCTGCTGAGCAAGGAGCCCGATGCGGGGCTCTATTCAAAGGACCCTGGGATCACGACCTGAGCCAAAGGCAGACATCCAACGACCGAGCCACCCAGGCGCCCCTGCACATTTATATTTTCCGGAGTGGCTGAAGTGTTGTATATTCCACCAGTGGGGTGTGGGCGATGCCGTTTCTTTGCTCCCTCGCTCGCTTTTGGTGGTGGTGGTGGTTTCCATTTTAGCCATTTTGGTAGGTGTGTGATAGCTGTGGTGGTTTGAATTTGCGATTCCCCAGTAGCTAATGATGTAGAACATCCTTCTTCCTGCATTTGTTTACCCTCCAGATATTCTTTCTGGAGAAATATTTCAAGTCTTTTGCCTGTTTTCTATTTAGATCATGTTTGTGTCCTTTAGCTGTTGAGTTTTAGGAGGTCTTGCTGTATTGTAGATATTACTTCATTGTTGGATATGTAGTTGCGAGTCTTTTCTCCCAGCTAGGGGTTGTCTTTCCATTGTTTCGAAAGTTTTGTTTTTTTGGGTTTTTTTTGAAGTACGGCTGAGCCTTTGCGTCTTTTAAATGAGGCCTTAGCAGAGCAAATGCTTCCAATTCTAATGAAGTCCAGTGTGTCCGTTGTCCCTTTTACAATTCATGCTTTTGGTGTCAAGCCTAGTTTTCGCTCTGGATTTGGATGATCTTTTCCCTGTGTTCTTCCCTAAAAGTTTTATAGTTTTTTTATTTAAGCCCGTGATCCATTTGGGCTTGTTTTTAATAAGGTATGAGATTTACTCTGAGTTTTATTGTTGTTAGTTTTCCCCATGCACTGGGGGAAAACTGGATGTCTTCTTCCTCTAACACCATTTGTCCAGAAGGCTGTCCTTTCCTCTGTTGAATTGCCTTACCGCCTTTGTTGAGTATCAGTTGGGCACACAGTTGGGCGCGTGCGCGCGCGCGCGCGCGTGCACACACACACACGCACTTTTAAGTAAGCTCTATGCCCAGTGTGGGGCTCAAACTCACAAACCCAAAATCAAGAGTTGCACACTCTACCTCCTGAGCCAGCCAGGTGCCCCTCAATTGGGTGTAGTCATGTGTGGCTATTTCTGGGTTCTGGCTTGTGTCCCATTGATTTACACGTCTGTACCTCCACCAGTAGTACCACACAGTCTTGATTATACTGACCATAAAGTGTCTTAAAGTCCAATACGCTGGTGTGCCCAACTTTATTCTCTTTTCTCCAAATAGTTATTTTTCTTTAATTGAAGTATAGTTGACACTCAGACTTGTTTTTAACAATCCTAGTTCTTTTGCCTTTCCATATAAATTTTGGAATAGTGTTGTCTATATCTACAACATCTTCTGGGATTTTGATAGGCATTACATTAAACCTGTATCAATTTGGGGAGAATTGATATCTTTACTATGTTGAGTCTTTCGGTTTGTGAACATTTATTTATTTATGCATTTATTTATTTATTTTAAAGATTTTTAAATTTTATTATTTGGGACAGAGAGAGAAAGCATGTACGTGAATGGGGGGGGGGGAGCAGAGAAAGAGGGACAAGCCGACTCTATGCTGAGTGGGGAGCCTGACATGGGGCTCCATCCCACAACCCTAAGATCACAACCTGAGCCAAAATCAAGAGTTCGACGCTCATCTGACTGAGCCACCCAGGTTCCCCTCTCCGTTTATTTAGATCTTTGATTCCTTTTGTTCTTTTGTGGTTTTCATCATACAAATCTTCTAAATGTCTTGTTTTGCTTTTTTCTTTCCTAACAGTTGTAAATGGTATTGTTTCTCAGTGTTCACGTGTTCATTACTGATATATTGAAATACAGTTAATTTTTCTATATTTATCATGTACCCCCTGACTTTGTTGCACTCATTTATTCGATTCAGTATTTGGGGGAGTACATTACATTGACTGTTCAGGTACTGAGCCAGCCTTGCATCCCTGCAATGAATCCCACTAGCTCAGGCTGTATGATCTTTTTATATCTTGTGAAGTTTATCTGCTAATATTTTGCATTAGAGTTTTACATTTATATACGTATATTTGTACCGTCTTTGGTGGGTTTTGGACAGGTTAGTATTAGTTTTATATAAAGCACTAAGAACTGTTCTATTTTCTGGAAGAGACTGTACAATTAGTGTTCATCTTTCTTTAAATATTTGGTGGAATTCTTCAGTGAAACCATCTGGCCTGAAGACTTCTCTGGCGACTTTTCATAAAACCCCTTCTGGGCTGGTAGAAGGACTCTGTCACTTGCTCTAGGGATGAAAGCCCCTCTGCCCTGCTGGCTTTCTCTGACACCATCAGAGATGTCGGTGCTGGGACACTTTACTACAGCTGGAGGGGGTGGGCGTCCGGGCTGCTCCTGGACTTGGCGCGGCGCGTGTGGGGCCGCCGTGCTCTCTGTGCTGGTTGGCTGGAGTAGTCATTGTCTATAAAGTTTTCTCTTGTTAGCCTGACCCTTTCCTGATCCTTTGGCTAATAATAGCAGGCTTTCTTGGGGATTATTATTGTTATTATTTTGTCTCTACGCTTTGGTGTTTGTGGATTGCCAGTTTCTTCTGCTCTAATGTGGGAGATTTGCGAGGCAGGAAAAAACCGGGAGAACTCATCACTGAGTTCCAGGGTCCTGAGGTTTCTAGGGAGCCAGCCTGCCTCTCCCTGCTTCTCAGAATCTTGTAATGTCCATTTTATACACAATGCCCAGGAGTTTCAGTTGTATTTAGTGGAAGGAATAGGGAAAGTTACTTCTAAATTCCCTTGTTCTGGAAGTGGCAGTTTCGCTCTGTTTAAACGTCCTGTGTAGCCGCTGCGTCTTCAAGGAGCGATTCCATGATTACATCCCTAGGCTCCGCCTGAGCCTTGCAGTCTGTGATTCTCAGGTGTGTTTTGGAACTAGGTGTCCTGTGAGCACAGCTTTCTCCTTGATGTCCCGGGATCCATCTCTCCTCTCCAGCTCCATTTCCACGTATCCTCGCTCTCAGCCCACCTGTGAAAGCAGTTAGGGATGAGGTGGCGAAGCTCTTCTTTTCCCTCCGTCGTCTGTGGAGCCCAGACTCCAAAGACCGCACTTAGCCTTTCCCTTGGGAACCACCTTTGCTTGGTTGAGCACAGTCACCATTTCCGTTTCATCTCATTTCCTCCCCATTGAGATGTTGACTCCCGTTGCTGTTGGAATGGGTGCTTCCAGGGGTTTCCCAGCGGTGCTTTTTGGAACCCAGCAAAGAGTCTCTTCTGCTGTTAACCCCAGCTGTGGCCGCACAGGCTGGATCTCCTCCCACCATCTCCCCACATGTGCGCGTTAATCTTTTCAGAACTTCCGAGAACGTAATGGGATGAAGGAAGGTTTTGGTGGCATTTGCCAGTTACTTTTCCAAATGTCCTGTGGACCATCTATACTGAAGTAATGCTTGCCACAGCGAATCAGGGTGTCACTCTATTCATAACTGGCCCCTTGCTCAGCACACCTGCTGGTGGAGGCCTCCGCTAAGAGCAGGGTCAGAATGTATGATTTAGCTCAAGGCCCAGCCAGAGTCCAAGTCCTGGAATTCTGTCCCGCTCGGACACGTGATAGGGGCAGGACCCCAGGCATGCTTAGTCCGCGTCTGCTGATCTCCCAGAGGAGCCAGCCCCGAAGGAGAGGGTAGGAGGGCCAGGAATCTTGGGTGGGTCATTTCCCCGCCCAGCAGCGTGGAAGCGAGCAGTGCCGTGAAAATAGAGCCACATAGGCTGACTTTGTAGCACCCGTTAAATCTGCCCTGCTGGGAGGTGTTTATTCTGACCTATCTGCTTCTAATAATCCCTGCTTTGGGGCGGGCGGAGAAGGGGAGTGGATGGAGGGGTGGAGAAGCGTCCCTGTTCTCCATGAAGTATTTAAGAGCTGACAACTGAACTGTTAATAATTGATACTAAAATGTATCAGAATGTCATTGCTTCACCTCTCGGTAAAACCACGACTAAATTTAGCCAAGTACAGACCAGAAGTGCAGACTGTAACTTCTTAATTGGTAGAATGTTTTCTTCCTGCAGAATCGACATCAGCCATAGAAGCAGAGAGTGTTACAGGTCCTTTGGTGAACCCGTTTGTTCTACAGTTGGAGAAACAAATGCCGCCCGAGTGGCAGAATGGGGACTTGAGGCAAGCTTTCCTTGTAGCCGGTCCATTATTCTTTCCGCTCTGTCACGCTGATAACCTCGGCTCTAGAAGCATTTGACAGTGGCAGGGACCATAACAATTAGAAGAGAATGGCGTCTTGGGTTTTAGCCAGGTCAGCTCCAAGAGTGCAGATAGAGGTGACTTTTTCTGCCGCAGTCCTCATTTTCAGGGATTGCTGACTCAGCTTCGTTTCTGAGCATCATTAACACATCATTCCTAGACGCACTCTGCCCAGGCAGCTGCTTCTGGAAACCCTGGAGCCCACCTCCGTGCCCTCGCCCATGCAAAGTATTCCTAGCCGGAGACCCCCGACTCTTGCTTGGTCCTGCTCTTCTTCTAGGTGCTTAATTTAAATTCTGTTCGGACTGGTCCTGTCCCATTTTGCACTTCAGCGTTATCAGCCTTTTGTCCCGTGCTTATCATCTGAGTAGATTATATGTGCTGGCCAGACCGCTTTCTGTAAATTTGCTCTTGTAACTGTCAACTCTTATTAGAAATTTTCAGTGTAGCAGAATGATCAGAGGACCAAACCACCACAACCCACCAGCTTGGAAACAAAAGGAGATAGAGTCATTTCTGTTCAAATCTTGTTTTGTGTTATTGCCAATCTAAGTGCGATCTGAAATGAAATGCTCTGTGTTCTCATTATGAAATGGGATGAAAGTGAAGATCAGAAAGCAAACTGGTGTGCTTTATTATTACTGTATTGTTTTGGGGGTAATTTTGCTGTAGCCAAGGACTACAAAACTACTGTCAGTGGGACAGACGTGGCTTATGAGGCACAGGCACTTTTAAGCCCCTGGTGTTTTGACCTTCAGACCCACTGTTTCAGGCTGCTGCCTGCTTTGGTGTGTTGGAAATGTAAGCACAATACATGGTGTATCCTATTTCTCTAGCTTCTCTCACCCTTCCCAGGCAGTTTTTCTCCTTAAAACATAAATTGAAACACATAGAGTTATCTTCCTCATTACCCAGATAATTCCTCTCGCATGCAATGAGGATGCCGAGCCCTAGCATCCCTGAGTCCTCAACAGGGCCGCCATGTGCCCGTTTCTTCTTCCTCCCAGCTGGTACTCTTGCTGCGGGAGGCGGGGACAGGGCCAGGGGTGGGCGGAGAAGGTGCAGTACTAATTGCCATGTGTAGAATGCGATTTTTTTTTTTTTTTCAGCTTTATCTTCTTGTAGCTTTCTTGTGTTACTTGAGTATGGAAAGGTAATAACTCACTTTAAAAAATAGTTCCCTGAGCAAATGAGTCTGCCCCAGTGTAGAAGTTAGCTGTTTATTAACAAAATGCTGAAAATCTTTATCATTTTTCAGATGATGTAAGTAAAATGTCAAGACAAATGAAGCCACATCAGTGCATTTTATTATGGTTAACCCTTGAACAGCATGGGCGTTAGGGGCACTGATCCACACACAGTCGAAAATCCATGTATAACTTTTGACTCCCCCAAAACTTAACTACTAATAGCCTACTGGGTTGTTCTAGTTTTTACTTAAGTTCTAGTTAGTTAACATATAGTGAAATACTGGCTTCAGGGGTAGAATTTAGTGATTCATCACTTACATATAACACCCGGTGCTCATCCCGACAAGTGTACTCCTTAATCCTCGTCACCCATCTAGCCTGGCCCCTACCCACCTCCCCAACTACTAACCTGCTGTTGCTTGGAAGTCTTACCGATAACATGAAATTATACGTTGATAAACATGTATTTTGTATATTATATGTACTATATACTATATCCTTATAATAAGGTTAGCTAGAGAAAAGGAAATGTTACAATCACAAGGAAGAGAAATAGTAGAAATACTATCACAAGGAGGAGAAAGTACCGTTAGGTTAAACTGCTCTATCCTCTTGTAAATAGCCTCAACTTGTATAGTAGAGAATTAGAGTTTTCAGATATTTTTTAGTTCCTTTGATTTTAAAAAAAGGGAAGGAAAGTCATATTCTTGTAAAACCGCAAAGAAATCCTGGCCTGCCCCCGTGCTACTTTATCCCTAAATCCAGAGAATGGCTGTCATCGCCACAAGGTCGAAGTTTCCCAGAGAAGCTGCTGGGTTAGGCTCCTTAGTGCTGTGAAAATGCTTCCCTGGTTGGGGAAGCAGCGGGTAGGGGTAGCACAGCATTCTCTAAAACAGGGAGAGTGAAACAAACCAAAACTCCAGGGATTACAGAGCTAGGCGCGAGTCATGTGAGTGTCCAACTGTGGACTAACACGAGCATCAAGGAGGAAAATGTCTAAAACCAAAATACCATGCTTTTTCTCAAGATGGAATGGAAGCGAAGAGTAGAAGTGGGTACCCAGAGAGAAATGTGGGAGCAAATACAGTGTCTGTGCGTGAATATGTATGTGTGAACTAGAGGTAAGACCTTCATCCAGTGTGATTCCCCAGTGACTGAATTTTCCCATCAGTAATTGCAAAATATGGACGCATTTTGATTTGGGGCGGTAGTGCCTACTGGCTCCCACTTTCTCCTTGAGCTTCTGTGTCTAAAGTGGGTGAGGAGCCTCAGCCAGTGGAAATGGGTGAGTGCAAATACGCGCAGTTAGTCAGTGGCCGGGGTGGGAGGCGGGGGTGGGATGCCCTCCTGGAGCCCCTCAGGCCAGACTGTCCCCCAACACGGTGCATCACGAAGGGACCGCTTCCCCTCTCCAGGAACCGGGCGTGAGCAAGGTTGGTATTTGTCGTTAGTATCTGGTATCTGTTACTCTAACACAGTTTTCGTAGTCTTTGCAGTAAGAGCATTCTGTTGTAAGGAACACTCAATAGTTCATAATAGCTCTTCTTGAACCATTTCGATACTTACTTTAGTTAACCTGCTAGCAGCAAAACGTTTTCACTTCACCAGTATTTCCATGACTGTTTAGATATGTATTATGAACAGATAAATATCCAAGGAAGATTAAATGATTCATTGTGAATTTTGTATGTATCACGAAGGATATTTGTCGCTAGATCTTGACGAGAGAGAATGTGAAAGTTATTTTCAGCTTTTTTTTTTTAAGAGTTTCTTTTATTTGTGGCTGTTTTTCCCTATTGTAAACTAATGTAACCATGTTGCTTTAGATCAAAGAGAAGCTGTAGAGATGGTGTCCCCTCGGATCCTAACATAATGGTCAGGCAATTCTAACAGATTAAGTAGTGAGCTCTAAGGTCCAGAAATGTACACAGCTTCCCAGGGATCCCACTTACCCATGTCCTGGATCGTTATGAGAATGGAATGGGATGTTGCATTTACATGTATTTTAAGTACTTCATCGCTTGGCCTGTAGTGGAATGAGGTCCGTAACTAAGGTGTGCGTGGAAATGCAGACATTACGATTCACTGCCTGGGATTAATGACCATGTGGCCAAAGCAAATAGAAGACCTGAGTTCAAAGGAACCAGTGATTACCTGTGATAGTGTAGACATCAGTAGGATCTTCTAATGCAAGAGGGTGCAGATGGCTTTTCCTTGTTGTGGCTTGTTTTAACCTTGGCTGTAATTGTTGTTAGAAAAAGAATGCTTTTTTTTTTTTCTTTTTTTTAATGACGCCTCCTCAAAGCTGCCTGTAATGTTCCTATTTTGTGACTATAATAAACATTTTGTGAGCTAGCATTTGTATTTAGTTCTTTTAGGAGGAAAACTGGACAGATTTTTCTAGCAGGGTTCTGGCTTTCCGTAGTTTCAGTTGCTCAGAACTTTAAAGCCTTAATTTTGGGGGCTTGATTCAAAGGCTAAAAGAAAAAAAATCTTTTTGAAATTTTATAACTCGTCAGTATAAAAGGTCAGTTTTAATCTTAGCTAAATCTGTATCTTGAGGATTTCTTTAACTGACTTTAGTGTAAATTAGACATTTTAGAAGGGGGTAGATTCTTGTTACATTAATGGCTAACTAGAATTTGAATACATTTTATCTTGTGCTGTATGAGGTTTATTTTTGGAGTGGATGCAGTAAATCCTCGCTTTATATTTACCTTAAGTTTGCTGTTTTTGTGTTTTAAAAATATGCCGTATTTACTGCTTACATCTAAGGGGATGAAAAATAGTGTGTTTCAGTATTTCCTGATTAGTTAAACATAGGGCCTTTTCCAAAGAGCATTTCTGTCTTTATTTTGTATGGGACTAAATTTTAAGCTTTATAAAGTTTCAGTTTAATATCGAAATTTATGTATCTGAACTTGAGTTCATTGGTTTTATTATAAATCCTACAACGTCCAGCTCATCCACTGAAAGACCAACTCAAGTAGATGAACAACAACTATTGCTGTGGGTCATTCTTCTGCGTTCCGATATTGTAGATTTCAGGTAACTGAAGTGACTGGGAAAGGAAAGAGAAAGAAACAAACAAACTTGGATTAGGCTCTACTTCACTTTTATTATTCTGCAGAAAGTTTTTTATGGGTTGTGGGAACTGGCTACTCTTGATGGATGCTTGTAATTATACATCAAAGCTGACTTGCTAATGTAATCTGCAAGATTACCTCCTCTGATATCCCTCCTCTGCGCTGAACAAGATGCAAAAGTCACAGAATTAGAAGTCGACCTGAAGCTGACATTCTCTTTACCTCATGCTTTGGGACGGACCCTGATTACATAGTATAGTACCTATTATTTTTCTTTTCCAGGGTAAGGGATGTTACGTTTAAACGTTTTAACTTTCAAGTTTTGCTTTCTCCTCGGGCTTAGAAGCCACGAGGGCAGTATTTGACATGAGCAATGTGCCGTTATTTTGGGTTTTTAACCACACTTCTTTGCATATTAGAAAATCCTTCGTAGGACCAACCCTGTTTCCCCCTTTGGTTTATCTAGAAGACTTGCACTATCTGCCAGATGCTGCTTCCTAACCAGTGCAGCTACGCCTCACACCAGAGAATCCATCAGCACAAATCTCCCTACACCTGCCCCGAGTGCGGGGCCGTCTGCCGGTCGGTGCACTTCCAGAGCCACGTCACCAAGAACTGTCTGCACTACACACGGAGAGTTGGTTTTCGGTCAGTATCTCGTTCTCTTACGCGCAAGTAAAGCCTGCTCGCTTGTCACCGCGCAGCGTTTCGAGGGGTCTATGCGCGCTGTTTGCAGGGTCATACAGTGATACCTCAATTAACAGGTCCTCTGGGAACCGAGGTCATGTGCGGTGGCGTTGATCTGTTTGGATCCTTGTGGGATTGGCCTTCTGGTCCCCGCAGAGCTGAGGGTAGATGGAGCCCGTCCTCAGCGGTCAGCTTGAATGAACCGTTCGAGCTTTTCCTTTCTGCACCCTTTCGAGCATCCTTCCGCTGTCACGCTCTCTGCGTTTGAACCCCTGTAAGAACACCAAGCATTTCTGTACCTTTTAATACATCTCTGAGCAAAACAGAAAGGGTGCATGGTCCCTTTTATTTCGTCCTGTCCAAGGATTGGGTGTTTGCTCTTTCCTAACGTCATCGCTCTTTGTGGAAGAATCCTCTACCCCAGGTAACCTTCCTCTGTCCCTTCGTCCCCATTTCCCAGGTCCGGGCGTTTCCCTCATCTATGTACATCCTAGCTGTGGCCCCTTTCACTGCCCCCCCCACTCCCCCCCCCAGGATCTCAGATAACATCTGTTACAACATCTGGCGAATCTAATGTTCATTTAGAGAGCGTGGAGTGATGATGTACTTGAGCTTTACTTCCCACGTGGTGACCTTCTGAAATGCATTCCTGTACCTTTTCTATTCTGACCCAACGAAGGTCAGCCAAGAAAGCATGCCGTTGCTACACAGTGTCTTTGTTAATAGAGGTATTACTGTACTGTGTGTTTATCTTAAAATTAAGTGTTTGCTTGCCTGTAACTTTAATGTTAGACTGCTAACACACAGTGATATCTTCTATTAAACAGTTATGCTCTTTTATAAAAATGAAGCCTAGTCGGTATTATTTGATGGTTTTATTTCAGTTACATTCAGGTTCCAGCATCATCAATGGCTCTGTCCGTTTCTCTGACCCTAAGAGAGACTTTGTTCACGTTTTTTTTCACATGCCTCCAAGCCTGTGGCGCCAATGCTTAATGCACTGGGATCTACCCTCATAGGAAATGTTCGGTTTGGAAATTAAGGAACTAGAGATCTGGGGGCCCCTTTTGCCACTTACCTTGTGGTAATTCACATGCTCTTTCCATCACGTGGTGCCTCTGTCTGCAGCATCGGTGTGGAGCTTGCTCATCTCTCCTGAGCTGATCCCAAGAACGTGAGCGTGTGCCCACGTGCTCCAAGTGCTGAGGAAGGTCCCGCATCGAAGGTGCCCTTGAGCCCACAAAGCCCATACGAGAGAATACCTTGGTTCTTACCCCCCAGGGTTTGAGGCCACTATTACTGGGTTCGTTGTTTAATAATGGGAAGCAGCTCTGTACCATTTTCTCTCTGCTCTTCTTTTAACAGATGCCAAATTTTCCTCAAATGTTTGTGTTTTTCTTTTTTTTAGTATAATGACAGTAAACTTAGACTGGAATGAATAAAGAAAGTAGGACTTCTGCAATTCTCGGTATTCCTGGTGTGTTTCCTGAATTAAATCAAGCTCTGCACTCAGGCTAAAAGTAATCAACTCAGGTGGAGAAGCCTGTCCCTTGCTTTTCTTCCCCCACCACCCCGACTCCCCATTCAGAGAGTTCCTTAAATTTGGCACTTGGAATTTTTAAAAATTTTGTATTTAAAACTTTATTTACAAAAAATTTAAATAAGAATTTACAAAATTTTAAAAATTTTGTATTTTTTTTTTCCCCCTTGGACTCGGGGCTTAGAAGAGCTGTAAAAATTCTTCTATGTGTGTATTCTGCATAGTTTGTGTTTACCTCTTTAGGTGGGAGAAAAAATATTTGACCTTAATTTTTTTTCTCTTGCTTCAAATAATGGTCCTGCCTAATATTTGGCAGGGACTTAGCAGCCCCTTGGCCTTGTTATTTCCCCCCACTCTATATAGGGAGAAATATTTCTGACTCTGTACTCCTTCATTTTCCCTTTGTTTTTTCTTTGGTCAGAGAAGTCTCTTTAACAAAGCTCCTGTGCCTCACTTGTCTTTTCGGGACTCAGGAGCCTTGTTCGTTCTCTTCTTGATCATACTGCATCTCCCAGATACTGAGGGGGTTCACTCCCAGCTCCTGGTCGATTTGGTAAAAGTCTTAGGTTTCTACGAATTTTCCTACTTTTTTTTTTTTTTTTTTCCTACTTCTTGATCCATTGGAGATCTGTATTTTGAAAGGGAGTCTATAGGATTGTAAACTGTAAACATTAAAAAAAATTTCTTTTTAACGTGAGAAGAAACTTTATAATTGGTACTCCAGACACGAAGGATCTCAGGTACATGAAATATTTATTAGTAGACAGGATTTTCGTAGCATTAAGATACTGTGTGAATCTTTCAGATTCTGTCTTCTGTTTGTCCTTACATTCCCTGTCAGCCTCTGTGCCCCAGGACCTTTTCTTCCACCTGAGGGCAGATATTTTACAAAACTCTGTTTTCTTTTCTTTCTTTTTTTTTTAAATTTATTTATGTTTTTATTTGACACAGAGAGAGAGAGATCACAAGCAGGCAGGGAGGCAGGCAGAGAGAGGGGGAAGCAGGCTCCCCGCTGAGCAGAGAACCCGATGTGGGGCTCGATCCCAGGACCCTGGGATCATGACCTGAGCTGAAGGCAGAGGCATTAACCCACTAAGCCACCCAGGCACCCCAAAACTCTGTCTATCTTAACTGGTTTGTAAACCTTCTGCGTTCTTTCCTTACATAGGAGGGTTTTCCCTTGTCCTCCGTGGTGCTCTTTGGGCCTCCTCCTCCAACTCTTGTTGCTTTAGATGCTTTACCTTCCTGTTTATTTTCTTTAGGATTAAATCTTCCTTCCCTGTCCAGGCCACTTCAGAGAATTAGCTCTTTGTGTCTTTGCCCTTCCTCGGTCTTTGCCCTTTGAACACCACCTTCCTGCCCTTGATGAGAAAATTTTTCTGTTTATGGTGCCAGTTTCTTT
>CM053616.1:10364192-10389157 GCA_028646535.1 Procyon lotor | reverse complement strand
AGGCTGGAGGAGTGGTCCCTAACGTGGGGGCCCTAGATCTGAGGGCTGCATGGCAGATGCCACTCCCCCGGCCCCCAAGGTGCCCACCCTCTTCTGAGGGCGATCACAAGACTCCAAGGGGCCAAGTGTCAGGAGAGGAAGAGAGTGAGCAGAACAGAATTGGGCCTTGGCGGTCCTAAAATCAAAGAGCCTCTGAGAAGAGACTCTTGCAGACTGAACCGTGCCTCCCCCAAACCCCCAAATTCCTACGTTGCAGCCCTAACCACCAGGACCTCAGACTGCAAGTGTAATCTCCTTTAGAGAGGGGATTAAGGAAAAACAAGGCCATCACAGTAGCCGATCCAGCCGATGTCCTTGTATGAAAGGAAGTTTGGACACGCACATGTGAGCACACGCCCAGGGAGCAAGCCTAGGTGAGACCGAGGAGAAGCCCCATCGCCCTGTGCTAAATCCTCCCTTAGTAAATAAACCCAACTGGCAGCCTGTGCACATTGAATCGAAGCTAAGTGTCTACACGGCCAGACTCTAGGTCTACACAGGGGAACAGGAGACCTCTGATCTGTTTCCCACCAACAACTCGCCACTTTGCTAACCCAGGCCAGCTCATGCCCACACGTCCCCTTGCAGCCCCTCCAGTGTGGTCCTTCTCCCCGACCCCATGGCTCCCCAGAGCTCCTGCGCGGTCGCTGTCCCCAGCTCTCCGCGTGAGCTCCCGCGGGGACTGCCCGACCCCCTCTCCCTTCGGGCACATGTACTTTTCCTACTCACTAAATTGGAGGGTTCCCCAAATGAGCGACTCCTAACGCTTCCAATTCTCCCCCCTCAGCACGCACAGGTGGCCTCGCACAAAGCCCAGAGGCAAAGGCGCTCAAGACATACTTCCTGAACTAAACTGAGAACAGAAAATGGGATTCTGTGAAATGTTTTGGAGTCCTTTTGAGGCACTTCTGTGGGTCGTTCAGGGAGGCATTATTAAAATAGCTCCATTTTAGGGGCACCTGGGTGGCTCAGTCGGTGAAGCGTCTGCCTTCGGCTCGGATCATGACTCCAGGGTCCTGGGATCGAGTCCTGCATCGGGCTCCTTCTGCATCGGGCTCCTTGCTCAAAGGGGAGCCTGCTTCTCCCTCTGCCCCTCCCCTGCTTGTGCTCTCTCTCTCTCTCTCTCAAATAAATCAATACAATCTTAAAATAAATAAAGCAAAGTAAAATAGCTCCATTTTCTCACTCAGCCCTCAGGGAATCCCTGCGAGACAGGGGTGGGGAAAGAAGTCGCCCCTCGAAGTGCTAGCACCGTTTTTCTATGAGGCCTCATAATCTTGATTATGTACTAGGCAGGGCGAGATGAACCTAGCCTAATGGCACAGGAACGGGGACACCTATCAGGGATGGTGACACACTGATGGCAGCCCAGTTCTCACCGCTTTGGGCCAACAGAGACATGGCAGCCACTATATCATGTTATAAAATTTCCACAAGGACAGGAGACCGACTGAGTGTGAGCCCCTAAAAATGGAAACACGTACCCCTACAGAGTTGAGTCTGGATGAAATTTGCTAACTCGGCATTCACAGACCCTTAGCCCAGCTCCTTCTCATCCAGCTTCCGTGTGTCCCTGTGACCAGAGCCAACTGCTCTCCAATCCACCCCACGAAGATTTGCCTGATGTTTCTGAAGCACATTCTAAGTGCAGGGCCCCAGCGTTCATGACTGTGAGTCACCATGTTCCCGATTCCCTATGGACTTTAAGGGACATCCGACACGTAGCCAAACTAGGGACCAGGCATTAGGTCGTGTTTTGGTTGAATTTCGTCTCTCCCTCCCCTACCCCCCAAAGGTCCAAGCCCTGACCATCCCCCGCCCCCCTCGGGGACTGTGACTGTGACCTTAAGGGATATAGGGTCTTTGCAGATGTAATCAACTCGAGAGGAGGTCCTACTAGGTTAGGATGTAGGTGGGCCCTAAATCCTGTGTCCTTATACACAGAGGGAAAATTTGTTAAGAAAGAGACACAGGGGGAGGAAGGCCATGGGACTAGAGAGGTAATGATGGGAGGGGTGGGCCACCCTGTCTGTGACGCTTGTCCCAGGAGCCAAACGGAACACTGCAAGCGAGGCTGACACACCTCGACATGAGCTGTCTGTGAACGAGCCGATAACTGCCTTTGTGATCATCACACCCAAATTTTATCTGGATTCTTGTACATGAAGGCTTCAGGAGCTGACAATCAACCCCTTTGTGACGGCAAAGAGATCTCAGAAACAAGAAGAACAAGAATGAAGTGTTTACGAGGCTCCTCTGAGGTTAGCTTCCTTTCCGTCCACATTCTCAACACCCCATGTGACATATTTTCAGTCCAAAGAACTCAAGCGAAGTCAGGCGACCGAAATGTTGTGAGATCCTATGGCAACCACACGGGGTAGGGTTTTTTGCCTGTGTTTTGCCATCTGCCCCGCCCAGAATCGTCTTCCCTCTCTCTGCAATCTTGGGCTCATTTCTTCTGGCCCGTCTGTGACGGTCCCCACCTGTGAACTCCCCGCTCTCCTGCTCCAGGGGGAGCGAGGCCTGCACAGACGAGGCCACCAAAAACTTCAGGGAACAGCTGACGAAGCTCCCCTCATACATACATCCAGCCCCGTGTGCTCTGCCCACCTCAGGCAGCGCCCTTCCTCTTCCCCGGTCCTCAAAGATAATCATCAAGATATCTTCATACCGATAATAGCATCTCACCTTCCACTTTATTCTAATGTCGACTGTGGCTAATGAGCTCAGCATTAGCCAGAAAAACTAGGCTAATTGATAAATCTCTTAAATAATAATGAACGCTAACTCAGACTTAGCGAGCCATTTATTCACTCGAAATGCTAATCTAATAACAACTCCGCACATTCATCTTCGTTGCTAGGATATGGATGGCCTCGCCAACCAGAGCTGAAATTGAAATTTAATTCATAGCAATCGGTTTTCTTTTTACCAGCACATAAAATATTTGCCTAGAGAGGCAGATACTGAACCTGATTCTGTAGGGATCATCATAAACTTAGAGGACGGAGTCCGGTTATTGAAAACTAACTGCCATATCAACACTTAAAAGAAGATGTTTAATATGTGCGTGATGCCGATATAATAAGAAATCTCTGCTTGGTCTTCAGCCCAGGTTCCTGGCATCGAGCTCGTATGGCCCTTGGAATTTCCTGAATGACAGCGGTAGGGGGAAGGTGTGCTCTTATTCATAATAAGCTCCTTTCCACCAGACTTGAGTTGATGCTAACTGGATGGCTCAGGAGGGAGGGGCTTGTTGAAGGAGGAAGCAATCCTGTGATTAGAGGATTGGGACTTCCAGCCCCATCCCTTACCTCCAGGAGGGGATGGAGATTCAATCCATTGTGTGCATATGTAGTGGAACCTCCTTGAAAAACCCTACACAAGGGGGTTCTGAGAGCTTCTGGGTTGGTGACCACAGCCATGTGCTGGGATTGAAGGTCACCCCGAGAGGGTGGGGAAGCTCTTCATCCCTTCCCTACAGCTTGCCCTGCGCCTCCCTTGTATTTGGCTCTTCCTTTATACTAAGCCAGTGACAGTAAAGTGTCTCTCTGCACTCTGTAAGCCATGAGAGCAAATTATCAACCCTGAGGAAGATACCATGGGAACCCCTGATTCGTAGGCACGTCAGACAGAAGTGTGGGTAACCTAGGGACCCACTACTTGGGACTGGTGTCTTCTGTGGGGGATGGTCCTGTGGGAATGAGCCCTTAACCTGTGGGGGTCAACCTAGGGACCCACTACTTGGGACTGGTGTCTTCTGTGGGGGATGGTCCTGTGGGAATGAGCCCTTAACCTGTGGGGGTCACACTGTCTTCAGTAGTTAGTGCCGGAACTGTGTAACGTGAGGTGGGGGAACCCCCACATTCGGTGTCAGAAGGGTGCTGTGAGTAGAGAAATAGCATCTTCTTTTTAAAGCGTCATGTTAGTTCTTAGTTGGATGACCGGAATAAACACAAAAGACACTAGTAGTAAAACGTCTGGGCTTTAAAACTCTTCCTTTGAACATTTTGAAAGAGTTAGAGGAAACCAAACCAGTTTCCATGTGAACTGAAGTGTATTCATTCTGTGAGGCCAAGGTCAGAAGCGCCTGCAAGGCCTCAGAGAGTTGGGACCACACGGAACGTCGTGGCGCGTCCCTCTCCGTGCAGAGGAAGTGACTGAAATGTGGGGAGATTAAGTGATTTGCCCAGGATCACGCAGTTGGGAGGTGACAACCAGGACCAAACGTGGGGCTTCCAGCACTAATCTAGGACAACACATGGGCTGCCCACAATCCCAGTTTAGAACGGCCTTCTGGGCTTTGGCAGCTGGCAGATTCCCACACGTGGGCCACAGCAGAGAACTCACAATATAGAAACCGGACACGGCCTACCTCCTCTCTGCAGGCCTAACTGGGCCACTGGGGGTGAAGGAAAATTGCTTCCGTTTCAGCTTTGGGTCAAGATTCAGCCCTTACCTTCTCTTTACTCTTCCTCCTCCTTCCTACCCACTCCCTTCCTGCCCCACCGCCTCCATTCCCAAATCCCCAAAATGCCGTTATTCTCCATGTATTGGACCGAGCAGGAGGAAAAAGTGAGTTCATTCCCAAAGGAATGGCCTTTCTTGACTCCAAGGAGACGGTAGTTTCCCTGGGTACATTTTGGACCTACCCAACTGAGACATCACGGTCACGTCCTCTTCGGCGCAAGAATCAGGGACACACACGCCTACCGTGTACTCGGCTCCATCCTGAAAAACACAACGCCATAACGTTCTTTCATTTTCGTGTTCACGGCATATGTGCGCCTTCATTTCTAAGGCCGCTGCTATGTGCTGCCCGAGAATTAGGAAGATCAGGACAGGGCAGAGAAAGGTACTGAAAGAAGTTTGCTGACGTCTTTGGAGATGGCTGTCCTATTACAGAGTGGTTCGCGTGAAATCTACAGAGGATGAGATGGACTCATCTTCACATCAAAGCCACTGGTTATTTACAAGGCCACCACTATGCGGGATCTGTCCTGATTCTCCTGTCCCCCACAGTGTGGGTCATGCTAAGATTTGACAATCCTACGATTTTCAACAGAATTGCCAAGTGGCAATTTCTTTGTGACAGGACAGAACATCTCAGGCAAAGATCTTATTCATCAATCCAGCCCGTGATCAGAATGCCTGTCCCAACAAAGAAAAGATCAAATCATAAATGAAAATTTCCAGAACGCTGCTTCTAAACCCGTAACTTACATGATTGCGTAGGCTTGACCTTTTGCTCTGAATCAAAACCATTCATCCGGTCAAAAATAAGATACGACGTTTGCACAAATGGATTAAACCCTCAAGCAATCATTATCGTAACCCTCAGTGGGACAAGTGGACCTGGGTGATAATTTCTCTATCTCCAATGGTTAACCATTGCAAGACCGTTTTATAGCATGAATATTAGAGAGCTCGGATTTCTTCTTGCTATTTTATGTGACTGTTTCCAGCCAACCTATTATTTTTCTGTTAGTGTGGTGTGACGTCATAAAGTCTATTTTTGTATTGAACAGGAGGCTGTGCTGTTTCTGGTTTCATTTTCCAGCAGTAAAACAACTAATAACGCTTTGAAGGTAATGAGCCCTGGGACCTCAGGCAGATGCAGGGATGTTCATAGAAGTCCGGGCCCATTGGCTAAAATAGCCTCAAATTCCTCTCGCCGAGCTCTGTTTCTGGAACAGGATTATAGGCAATCGGAAGTCCACCCTCCTTTCGGTATTCCGAAAACGGATGGTGAGTCAGGAGTTAACGGCCAGAAACATTCGCTGGGACTTGACCTTGGATTCCACACGTAGGTTGTCCAGGAGGCCTGCCCCGCACAAGGGAGCAGGGGGAATGTCTGAAGGCCTCGGCCACTTGTGGACCGTCGCCTCCTGTAACATCCGACATGCAGATCATGCAAGTGCAGCTGTTTGCAATTTAGTTTGGATGTTTTGCCAAACATCTTGAAGATTTTCGGGTTTTGTTTTTTTTTTTTTATTAAGAGAAGCAATCGATGGAGTTGGGCGGGGTTCCCCACCACCAAGTTCAGCTGTGCCCCGAGAGCAGGGGTGCAGACCCCCGCCACGCTCACCTGCACGATGTGAAGCTTGCAGTAGTGGCCTTGGAAAGCCCCCAAGGGAGCATGCGCGGAGAGGCACTCGCTGTAAGACCCCAGCCTGTCCACGTTCCCGTTCAGGACGTTGCTCCCAAGCTTCCCAGCAGAGTCGTACACTGAATTTCAGAGCAAAAGAAGTAGGCAACGTTAGCTTCTTTGTATTACTTTCAAATGAATTTCTAGGCAGTCAGTTCCACCTCCTAAAGCAATCAGCGGGAGATGACGGAAAAAGAAGAGAGACAAATGATTTAGATGCCACTCTGGGAGCCGGCGCCTCGTACCCACAGCTCCCGTCTTCCCCGAGGGAGAGCAACGCTCTATGTTCTCAAATCGGCTGCATGGTTTGTCGCTGAAAAAAAAAATTTGGCATTTGAATGCTTTTAAATAATATGTGCTTTGAGGGAGTAAAAAAGAGGCAGCAGAAAATTGGTAGCTTTTCTTTCTCCCCCATACAGCCAGGAGAAAATACTCTGTCTTTAAAATTTTTTATCCAGTTTCGTGGGACCTTATTTCAGACAGTTAATTTCCCTGCCCTCCCCCCACCCCAGGGGCAGAATGGGGCAGTCACCAGGCTCCACAGTTAGTGGTGCTCTTCCCCCTGGTCCTGTAAAGCTCTTGTTTGTACTCCAATGTGTCCTTGTGTCCTTCACTTTAAATAATTCATTTCCTTTCATTTTTCTTTTTTTTTTTTTAATTTTTTTTTTTTAATTTATTTGACAGAGAGTATGAACAGGGGGAGTGGCAGGCAGAGGGAGAGGGAGAAGTAGGCTCTCCGCTGAGCAGGGAGCCGATGTGGGGCTCGATCATGGGACCCTTGGATCACAACCTGAGTCAAAGGCAGATGCTTCACCAACTGAGCCACCCAGGCGCCCCTCCTTTCATTTTTCTTCATCTCTCCCTTCCTCCCTCTCTCCCTTCCCCATTACCCTACCCCGTATGTTTGACATCTGTCCTCTCATTCATAGGTGTTCTTGTTTTGGGTAAGTGTATTTATAATTTATATAAATGATTTTGTGCTTCAGATCTCCTGTTCCTACACAAGTCACTCGGCGCTACATTTGTGATGTTATTCATGTTATATTTATGGTGTTACTAGGCTCAGACCTTCTAACTCCCTGTAATAATTCATCAGAATCTAAGACTTAGCTATTCCCTGGGCGGGGGACACAGAGATGGCCTCCAACCCACAGGAACACCCCGTGTCCCCATACAGACCTACGTGAGGCTCTGACTCAGATATGCACACCAAATACACAACCTCAGTGGGATTGCTGAGTCATAAAGTAGACAAATACTGGTAAACACCACCAGATTGTGCTCTAGAGTGACTGCCCCAGCATTCCTCCCCAGAGATCCTGAGTCCTATTTCTTCTTTGCATCATCCAACTTTCTCGTTTTTGACAATGCATGGGTATGAAATGCTCTCCAGGGGCGCATAGCTGTCTCAGTTAATAGAACATACAACTCTTGACCTTAGGGACATGAGTTCAAGACCCAGGTTGCGTGTAGAGCTTATTTAGGGGGAATAAAAAGATAGTTAAAATGCTATCCAGGGGCTCTTGGGTAGCTCCATCGGTTAAGGGTCTGATTTCAGCTCAGGTCATGATCTCAGGGACCTGGGATCAAGCCCCGTGGATGGCTCCCTGCTCAGCGGGAGGGAACTCTGCTTCTCCCTCTGCCCCTCCCCCTGCTCGTGCTCACTCTTTCTCTAATAAAGAAATAAAATCTTTAAAAAAATAAAAATATAAAGTGCTATCCAGTTGTTTTAACTTTCATTTCTTTAATTACAAAGAACTCAGGATATTGTTGTCAGCCAGCCGTTGACGTTTTCTCTTCCGTGAAGTACGGTGTGTATCCTTTGCCCATTGTTAATGGATTTGCTCTTTGGGTTTTTTTTGTTGTTTTTCTGTTTTTGGATTTGCTCTTTGATGTGGAAGAACTCCTAGTCAGTCTAAATACGGGTCCTTATCTACCTAAGTCACTGAAAACACTTAGACTCAGTTGGTTATCTGTGGGTTCCTTACCCACGGTGTCCTTTGCTGGACAGAAATCCATTCTTCTGGGGCGCCTGGGTGGCTCAGTGGGTTAAAGCCTCTGCCTTCAGCTCAGGTCATGATCTCAGGGTCCGGGATTGAGCCCTGCATCGGGCTCTCTGCTCAGCGGGGAGCCTGCTTCGCCCTCTCTCTCTGCCTCTCTGCCTACTTGTGATCTCTCTCCTCTCTTTCAAATAAATAAATAAAATCTTAAAAAAAAAAAAAAAAGAAATCCATTCTTCTGAGTCTGCACTTTCTGTCCCAGTGTTTCAACAACCTTTGTTCTGGTCAAGACGGGCTACATAATCAGCAGGGCTAATGCAAAATGAAAATGCAGGGCCTCTTGTTTAAAAATTATTAAGAATGTCAAGATGGTGACAGCAAATCACACTTAAAGCAAATGCGGGGCCCTCTTAAGTGTGGGGCCTGTGTGACTGCAAAGGGCACATGCCTAGAAGCCACTCCTGGTTCTAACACTGGAAACATATGGCTTTTATTATTGTGGATTTGTAGTATATTGTGTAGCTGCCTTTAGTCGTCGTCTTTTTTTTTTCCTAAGGATTTTATTTATTCATTTGAAAAAGAGAGAGTGCAGAGTGAGAGAGAGCTCGAGCAGGGGAGGGAGGGGACTGGAGGGGGAGGGACAGAGGGAGAAGCAGACTTCCCATTGAGCAGAGAGCCCAAAGCAGGCTCCATCTGGGGACCGTGATCATGACCTGAGCCAAAGGCAGACGGTTAACCGACTGAACCCCCCAGGAACCCCTACCTGCAGTCTTCTTTTCAAAGTTGCGCTAGTGGATTTGTAGACCATTAAGGATTCATAGAAGTTTCAGAAAATTTGTATTCAGAAAATTTCAGAAAAGCTTTATTGAGCTCCTTGAAAATCCAACTAGAATATTGATTGAAATTGCTTCAAATTTTCAGATTATATGAAGGTAAGTTGACATCATTTTTGTATTAAGCCATCATTGGATGTCATGCAATTTACTCCAGTCTTTTTTTGTGTCCTTACATGAAATTTTACATTTTCCCTTGGTAATCTTAAAACAAATAGTATAAACAATTCTTAAATAGTGTATTGTTGGCTATTTTCCTTGATGTTTTATTTTCAATTATATTTTCTGATTGATTGTTGTTGGTGTGGAAAAATGCTATCGAGTCCTGTAATAGGCTCTGGAATCTGGCACATTTGCTTAACATTCTTATTCGTATTGCAACCTTATTTCTTCCTCATCAATTCTTATATCACGTTTTCCCCCTTTTCTAGCTCTGGAATAAAAGTTATAATCAAATTTATAAAGTGCACTGGGCAGCTTTCACACTTTTTATTTTCTGGGACAACCATGATTTAACATTGGTCGCCAGGAATTGGGAATAGTAGAAGGAGGGATTACACAAGTCAGCAACACAATGGAGATCCTGACTGTGGTGCGGGTTACACAATCCACACATGTATTAAAATGACATGGAGCTGGGCAGCTGGGTGGCTCAGTTGGTTAATCAACTGCTTTTGGCTCCGGTCATGATTCTGGAGTCTAGGGATCGAGTCCCGCATGGGGCTCCCGGCTCTATGGGGAGTCTGCTTCTTCCTCTGACCTTCTCCCATCTCATGCTCTCTCTCAAACAAATAAATAAAACCTTTAAAAAAAAAATGACATAGAGCCAGCCACACACATTGTACCAATGGCAATTCTTTCTACATTAGACTGTAATTATGTCCAACGCAACCATTAGGAGGAATCTAGAAGACATGGGGCCCCTCTGAGTCTGTGTTTTCATGGATTCTAGGATTTGATGACCATCTGTTGCAATAATTCAGCTTCATGTAGTATACATATTTGTTCAAGTCCTTGTCATCAGCGCTAAGAATATAGTAATTATGATACAGTTGGATTTTCTTTAAAGCTTGATTAATACATGTGGTCTAGCTGATCACTTTCCCTTAAAATTACTTGGTCTGACCTGTGCTGCCAGAGCCAGATCCTCATATTATGCCAACAACCAACATATGGAGCCTATTATGTGCCAGGCACTGTTTTGAATGCCTTTAGTCCATTGTCTCATTTACCCCTCACACGATCCTAGAAGACTGAGTAATCATTTCAATCTCCCTTTTACAGATTCATAAACGGAGGCAAAAGATGGTAAATAATGTAAACAGCAACATTAATCTGCCCCTTCTTAATTGTTCACAAGAATCAGAGCTAGGCATTTAAATTCGCCAGTAAGGATCAGAGCTGTGTATTCAAATCCGTCTTGACCTGAACCCATACCTCTTGCCCTCTAAAATATGCAGAAATACCCAGTTTTTATCTGTCAGCTTGGTATGTTAAGTTCTTTTTTTTTTTTAAAGATCTGTCTTTTTTTTTTTTTTTTTTTTAAAGATTTTATTTATTTGACAGAGAGAAACACAGCGAGAGAGGGAGCACAAGCAGAGGGAATGGTAGCGGGAGAAGCAGGCTTCCCGCAGAGCAGGGAGCCCGATGCGGGGCTCGATCCCAGACCCCTGGGATCTGACCTGGGCCGAAGGCAGACGCTTAACGACTGAGCCACCCAGGCGCCCTAAAGATCTGTCTTTTTTTAAAAGATTTTATTTATTTATTTGACAGACAGAGATCACAAGTAGGCAGAGAGAGTGGAGGAAGCAGGCTCCCCGCTGAGCAGGGAGTCCAATGTGGGGCTCGATTCCAGGACCCTGAGATCATGACCTGAGCCGAAGGCAGAGGCTTTAACCCACTGAGCCACCCAGGTGCCCCTAAATTCTTATCGATAACTAAAGATAATGATATTCCTTAGGATGAATGGGAGAAAAACTCCACGTACAGATTAGCAGGTTATGCATTTCTGTGTTTGTCTTTACTAATAATTGGATTTCTGAGAGTTAACCTAAAAATCAGATGGAAGGAATTGCCTTCTGTTCACATGTGTGCCTTTAAAAAATATATGGACATATGACTTTAAAAACCTCCCAGACGGAACTGGGTAAACAGTTCTCGATGAGCAATCCGGGGCGACCTGACTCTCGCCCTGCACTCCTGACTCTTC
Organism: Procyon lotor; assembly: GCA_028646535.1. Taxonomy (NCBI): domain Eukaryota; kingdom Metazoa; phylum Chordata; class Mammalia; order Carnivora; family Procyonidae; genus Procyon; species Procyon lotor. The sequence continues at coordinate 10,377,928 of CM053616.1, read as the reverse complement.
TGGTCAGTTCTGCTGCTCGGGCCACTGGGGCTCAGCCAACAGGTGCCTGTTATCACTGGCCTCTTTTAAATGACTCTAAGTATTCCAGATTGCTGCTGCAATGACAGTAACCGAGCCTCCCTTTTTCCCTCCCCTGGGTATGACTATCTCCCCCCATGCACAGAACCTTGGAGTTGACATCCACTTGCTCATTTGTAGCCAGCAACCCTCTTCAAAGCTAAACTGTCTGAATTACAGGACTGACCACATCCCTCCATTCCTCACAATCGTTCCCAGGCACTATGAACAAAGTGAAATGTAACTCTCTGAGAAGAGGACATATTCACCGTTATCAAAAACTTGGATAGGGACGCCTGGGTGGCTCAGTGGGTTAAAGCCTCTGCCTTCGGCTCAGGTCATGATCTCAGGGTCCTGGGATCGAGCCCCGCATCGGGCTCTCTGCTCAGCAGGGAGCCTGCTTCGCCCTCTCCCACTCCCCCTGCTTGTGTTCCCTCTCTCGCTGTGTTTCTCTCTGTCAAATAAGTAAAAATCTTAAGAAAGAAAGAAAGAAAGAAAGAAAGAAAGAAAGAAAGAAAGAAAGAAAGAAAGAGAAAGAAAGAAAGAAAGAAAGAAAGAAAGAAAGAAAGAAAGAAAGAAAGAAAGAAAGAAAGAAAGAAAGAAAGAAAGAAAGAAAGTCAAGGTGCTCCCTTCCTGTCACCACAGATGCTGACAGGGTCCCTGGATGCGGCTGTCACTCCACCCTCCCTGGAGTTGGACCTGACATGAGGTCCAACCTCTCCCAGCGCTAGTGTGGAGGAAGTCAAGGCCCAAAGCAAAGCCTGGGCTTTGTTCTTGTATCAGTGGTTGCTGAGAGGTGGTGGAATGGTCCTGATGGTACAGAGACCCGCGCTGAGCTCGGCAGCTCACTGGCCCTCCTCTCCATCCAGGGAGCTGCCCCGCAGTCCGCCAACAAGCTGCCCGTTAGCCGAAGCCCACCAGAGTTGGTGTCTGTGGTTTACCCAAAGACTCCTTCCTAACTGATATCCGTCCCCATGACCCAGCAATTCAGCATCTCGGACTCTGCCCCAGGAAACTCACACAAGCAGGCGATTCCAAGACGGCCGTGGCAGTAAGGCCTGTGAAGTCAAAAAAGTAGACACACCCTATTAGGTTGAACCACATGAAAATTCCATTTTATGGGACAAAAACTGTTTAATGCCAGAAATGTCAAATAGTTCACCTTCTGTCAGGAAAAGATTAAATGAACTGTGGTACTTTCATATTTTGTAATACTCTGTGGCAATAAAAATGAGATAGACCTAGATTTGTTGCTATGGGAAAAAAAGAAGTTCAAGAACAATAAATATAGGGGTGCTAGGGGTGTCTGGGTGGCTTAGTCAGTTAAGCAGCCAACTCCTGATTTCTACTCAGGTCATGATCTCAGGGTCGTGAGATGGAGTCCCATGTCTGGCTCTGTGTTCAGCTTGGAGTCTGCTTGAGGAGTCTCTCTTTGTCTCCCTCTGTCCCACCCCCTGCTCAAGTGCTCTCTCTCTCTCTCAAATGAATAATTAAATCTTTTTTAAAAAGAACAATAAGTATATTTTTCAATTTGCAAAACAAAACAATATCTTTCTAGTAGATATATATGCACCAAAATGCAAGGAGAAGGTTCTGGAAAGTTCTAGAAGGATATACACCCAGTGATAACAGCTGTTATCCAAGAAGGGCACTGAGAATTAATTGAGGGAATAAAAAAACTACTTAAACTTGGTCTGTATTGTTTTGATTCTTTTATAGGGAGAGTAGATTCAGATATCATTTAGTAAATATAATACAAACACAATAAAATATTTAAAAATTTAAAAATCAGTATATATTTATAAAAAATTCTTCAGTGGTTTTGCATTATCTAGAGTAGAAGCTGGCACACTGCGGTCCTGCTTTTGTAAGCAAAATTTTATAGGAAAACAGCATCTCCTTTGCTTTCTCCTGTTGTTAATACTGCTTTCTAGATACAGGCTGGGTTCATTCCTTGCAACAGTCTGTGCGGCCCACAGAACCAAAGTATTTGCTATCTGGTGCTTGAAGACTGCAGACCTCTTATCTAGAGCTGTGATTCTCAAGCCTGGGCAGACATGAGAATCCCCCACGGCATCTTTAAACACTAAGACCCAGGCTTCACCCTCACAAAGAATGAGGTCGGGGTGTGGCTTGGACATTAATTGGTTTTTTCAAATTCTCCCAGGTGATGCTCTGTGCAGCCAGGCTTGATTGCTCTGATCTGTAGGATTAGTTCCAGACTCTTGAGGGTGGTTTAAGAGGCCCTTTCGTGACAGGACCTGCCTCTCCAGGCTCATCCTCCCACGCCCACACCCATTTCCTCTGCTCCATGATACAGAATGCACCAGGCCTTCACTTGTCTGCTTTCTGCCTGGAATGTCCTTCCTTCCTGACTGCCTGGCAAATGCTGAATCATCCTTTGGGTCTTGGTGGAAGGATCGTCTCCCCTGGGAAGCAGTCTAAACTCTGACTCGGTGTATCACACTAAAAGGAGTATAATAGTTCACCTGTCTGTCTCCCCTGTGAGGGACGGGTCCTGTTTCCATTAATGGAGCTCCTCAGAGGAGGAGCTCAGAAAACATTTGTTGGATTGAATCAAACCTTGAAAAAATTATTAAACTTAAATGCCCCAAATCCAGCTCCATGGGTGTCTTTTGAGGTCCTCCGAGTGTCAAGAGACCTAGCAATAATTAATAAAACAAAACTGGGTGTATTTATTAGAGATAAGCTACATGATTCCTGATTCCTTTCTCTATCACTGAGTGTCCCAAATGTTGTGGCCTAAAGTTTAAGGATCTGGAACTATAAGAGTCCAAGGAGATGAAAACAAGAGAGATGTCAATACCGAACCTGACTTTACCCTTAGATAAAACTCTGAAGGACTAATATAGAGAGATACCCAATTATTCACTTGAGAAGATCAAATTCTACTTTTTTTTTTTTTTCCAGTTGGTGTTCTGCTTTGTAAACTGATTGGATTTATGGTTTCCTGGCTGAGGTTATTTTGGATGCATGTAAATTTCAATTGCATTTGCTTCCTTTCTGATTATGACCTCAAATGGACACATTGCCCTTTTCTTGCCTCCTGCTTAATTGGTTTCTGTCAAGAACCTGAGAAGCTGGGCCACAGGCGCCATCCAAATAAAAATATGTTGTGATTGTCTTGGGAAGGAGGCAGAGGATACATTGAGGACTAATCCCACCTGCTACTTCAAATCACATGGCTATTATTTTAAGTTTTCGTTTCCAAAAGATGAACAACAACTTGTTTCAGTTCCATTGGGCTAATTGGCAGTCAGATAACCTTTCTCACATGGTGGGGATAATAGGCGGATATTAAACTATGGAGCTGATTAATTTCTGGGTTTGAAAGGAGGAAAGACAGACCCTGGACAGTGGTCTTATATTTTAAATTATGGACGCCCTGATACCATGAAGCTGAAGGCAGCAGAAGCTTCTAGAATGCTAAGCCACAAATAAATCCTGAGAGTAATGATCATCTACAGCATTATCAGCAAATATTTATGAATCACCGACCAGATCGCTGTGTTACACTGGAGAGTTTTAAAAACTAGAAGTGAATAGTCCTTGTGCTATAGTTGATACTACAGGACATACACATAAAATGCCAGCTGTGGCATTTCTCTGTTGCCAGAAATCTCCTTGTTAGTAAGAGATCTGCGTGTGTTATCAATCTGATAGCGGAAGTTCCTAAAGCAGCTTTTTACAAACACCTTCTGGTAGTCCCCCTCATCTGGTCAACTATTAATCTTGGACTTGGAGACCAAGAATAGCAGGCATGTTAGTTTCCTGTTACTGCTATTACAAATGCCCACATACTTGACGGCTTAAAGCCATAGGTATCTTTTCTCTCGCAATTTTGGAGACCAGAAGTCCAAAATCAGTATCACTGGGCAGAAATCAAGATGTCAGCAGGGCCACACACCTTCTGGAGGCTCAAGGAGAGAACTCGTTCTTGGCCCCTTCCAGCTTCTAATAGCTGCTAGTATCCCTTGGCTTGTGGCCCCATCACTTCAATGTCTGCCTCCATGGTCACATCACCTTCCACTCTGTGTCAAATCTCCCTCCGCCTCCCACTTCTAAGGGTACATGTGATCGCCCTCAGGGCCCGTCTGGGTCACCCAGGATGATCTCCTCCTCTCAAGATCTTTAACTTAATCATATGGGCAAAGATCTTGTTTCTGTACGAGGTCACGTTCACAGGCCTCAGGAATGAGAATGTCGGGTCATCTGGGGGCTGTGTTTCTCAGACTCCCACAGCCTGGATGTGTCCAAGATGTAGGCAGGCCAGACATATCAGTGGATGCCACTCTGTCAACCTTTCTCTATTAAGAGATTTTATTTGTTTCAGCGATTTTTTATCCCTAGCTCCAGCACGGGTGGAGGAAAATGCTCTCCAGACTGACGATGGATAGGAAAAGAGGCAATGTCTGAGAATCCAGATCAAGTTGATGGTCCGTCCTCCAATGATAACAAGAGAACAAAGGCTCAGCTGGGACCAGTGACCACTAGCCCAGTGAGTCCCTACCTACAGCTTGCCCCCTATAACAGGGCAGAAAACCATGGGCCTTGCCTTCCAGGAAAGACAATGAGACACACAGGAAAGAGACAGGATATAATCATTCCAACAGATGAAAGATGAAGCCTGAGGGAGTAAGTTATCAGAAAAGGAAGGTCAGTAAGGCCGCCATTAGGGTGGGCTGAGAACCTTGACATGGGGACCAAGAAGAAGGGACTTAAGGAGTTAAAAATGTTTTAAAGCACAAATAGCTGCTTGGGGAAGATTTCAAGGATGTTATGAGATTAGAGAAAACAGGAAATGAAAAGCCCTGTAGACGGCTTGGGAACCAGAGCCCCCCCTCCTGCATTCTGTCCCTGAGGAATTAAGTGCAGGAACATGCGGCCGTCATGTGAACCCAGAGGGGGCAGGGCTCGCCCTCCTGAGCACGGCTTTAATTCCGTATAAATAGCGTCCCCCGAAGGGCCTCTGCTGCAGATGGTGTTGTAAATAGTCTGGGTCGATTTTATGAAATGGTCATGGGCGGGCCGGGTACATGGCCAAGAAAATGAGTTCCGGGATCGACCTGAGATGGCTCGATTTGTTTGTTTTGTTTTTCATCTTAGAAATAGATGGATGTTTTTTAATCTGGAGGGTGTGTTTGGGAGCCACCGTTTTCTGTATTCATTTCCTAGTGCTGTTCTAATTTCCGCAAACTGGGCGGCTTATGACAACAGACATGTATTGTGCCACAGTGCTGGAGATGGGAGGTCTGAAATCACGGGGTCTGCGGGGGGTGGTTCCTTTCAGAGACTCTGAGGGAGAATCTGTTGGTGCCTCTCTCCTAACTTGGACCCCAGCTGTTGGGATAGATGGATCTATAGATTCTTCTCCATGTTTAGGTATAAATTAATAAGGATGTATTCGCTAAATTCTATATTCAGGACATAGTCACTAAATTCTATAAATTCACCATTCCACAGTATGGTCCAATATTTAAAACACAGCAAGAAAAACAAGGAGATGTGGGGGCGTAGAAGGGAAAGTGGCGATAGAGCGAAAGGATAGGACAAACAACAAGAAATGTGGTCACCGAGCTAGAACAAATTACTAGAACTTTGTGGCTTATAACAACATACATGTATTATCTTACAGTTCTGGAGTTCGGAAGTCCAAAATGGGCTTTACAGGGTGTTTGTTATGGGCGGAACTGAATATTTCCCCCACTAGTCATCTGCTACCCTAACCTTGAGCATCTCACCCTGTGACTATCCTTGGAGTTAGGGTCTTTTAAAAAAAAAAAAGATGGTCAGGGACATGCCAGTGGCTCCATCAGTTAAGCATCTGACTCCTGATTTTGGTTCAGGTCACGATCTCAGGTCGTGAGATTGAGCCTGGCGTCAGCCTCCATACTGAGTGTGGAGTCTGCTTAGGATTCCCTCTCTCAGAGGGGCGCCTCGGTGGCTCAGTGGTTAAAGCCTCTGCCTTTGGCTCAGGTCATGATCTCAGGGTCCTGGGATCGAGCCCCACATCGGGCTCTCTGCTCAGCGGGGAGCCTGCTTCGCCCTCTCTCTCTGCCTCTCTGCCTACTTGTGATCTCTCTCTCTCTCTGTCAAATAAATAAATAAAATCTTAAAAAAAAAAATTCTCTCAGAGTCCCTCAACCCCTCCCACCTCTCTCTCTCCCCAAATAATAATAATAAAAATAAGGAAGGAAAGAGGTGAGTAAGTGAACACAAGGCTGTTAGGGTGGGGCCTAATCCCATCTGACCAGTGTCCAAACACAGATATTTGTACAGACAGAGTGACACCAAGGCGAAGGTGTCATCAGCCATCTGCAAGCCAAGGACAGAAGTCTAAGAGGAAACCAGAGGAAACCAACCCTTCTAGCACCTTGATTTAGAACTTCCAGCCTCCAGGACCATGAGAAAATTGATTTCCTCTTGTTTAAGTCCTCCAGTATGTGTACTTTGTTACAGCAGGCCTAACAAACTAATAGGGGGGGATTGAGTTTGTGTCTCCTTTTGGTAACTTGTCTGACTTATGTTTTTACCATCAATTACCAATAAATGGCCCTATTTTCAACTGGCCATCACAATTAGCAAAATCCATACGAGAAGCTCCTTTGAAATTCACATTCTTAGGTCTGGCTCCTAGAGGCTCAGCTAGCAGTTTGGGGGGCGGGGGGGGGTGCTATGGCAGTGGGGGTAAATGTCTGATAAGCTGCTGTCTATCCCAAACAAGAATGTGTATATATACACGATAGAGAGATCATTATAAGCTCTACTGATATAGAAGATGTGTAGCCCAGTGTATTAATGTGCTCGGGCCCCCATGATGAAACCCCACAGGGGAGGTGGCTTAAACAAAGGAAATGGGTTTCCTCACAGTCCTGGAGTCAGAAGCCCAAGAACCAGGTGTCAACAGGGTTGGTTTCTTTCAAGTCTTCTCTCCTTGACTTATAGATGGCTATCATCTCCCTGTGTCTTCCCTTGGTCCTTCTGTGAGTGTGTCTGTGTCCTCATCTCCTCTTCCCATTAAGGGCACCGGTCAGATGAGATTAAGGCCCACTCTCATCACCTCATCCTACCTCATTTAAGATCTCCTTAAAAACCTACCTCCAAACAGAATCCCTTTCTAAAATAAAGTACTGGGGTCAGAACTTCAACATATGAATTTTGGGGGAACACGATTCAGCCCATAACACATGCAAATTGCAAATAATTATGAAATCAACAATACTCCTTATTATAAATTCCACATATGGCCAAGTGATTCTCCCAGAAGGCTTCTACTGATGTTTGCAAACTCTCATATCTATAGCCAAACCCTGGTTTCCAATGACCAATGACTGTAGGCCGAGCATAAATGTCAGGTGATATTTTTGTCCATGTTAATGAGTAATACGGAGATGAAACCAGAAAGGTGTATGTCAGAACTTCACTCAACTGGCAATGACATGAGCCACATTTTTGCCGAATCGGATGACAGATTGCAAATGCTACTTATAAGGTAATGGCCATAGACCTAAGACACTTTCAACTTTGAATTTGCGCTTGTAACATTTTCTCCATCAATTTCTTAGATGTCCAGACAGTCAACAAAGACACTAAATCAAACCCTGACCTGGGGTGATGGCCAACTTTCATGGTGAATACACTACAGCCATGGCTGACTTCCAGCTCCCAGCCTGATGGTCGTGAATTCGAGGCTGGCAGACCACGTGCCCAGCAGCACGTTTCCACCCTGCCCACTACACGGGCACAGCCAACACGAGTAACTTCAAGAGTACCGATAGGAGTAACGTGTAGTAAAACGCCAAGGAAGCGGTGAATGTTGTGTATTCATCTTTTGTTCTTACTATAATTTGTCAATTTCAGTGATTCCACCCTTCAAAGTAACTGCGTTTGACAACCAGCTTGAAAATTTAACAGACGGCTCTTGTGAGCCCGTGCAGACCGGCTGGAGCGGACCTCTGGGCAAAGGAATCAAGAGGTCTTGAAAGCTGCTGCATATTGTCAGAGTCTGAGGAACACAGCCTCCCCATTTCACAGGTGGGGTAAGTTGCTTAACAAAGTAACATCACTTGGGTGAGGCCAGGCACACAACGTTCTGGGCTGACACCGGTGGCAAGATGGCCAGCCTAGCACACTGTCTGCAGGGCAGCAGCCTGTCTCTAAAACGCGCCTCATTTACCAGAAAAGTACAATAAGGAAAGAAACAGGTGGGAAGGTGCAGATGGTCGGGTAGAGGGAGAAAGGAGAAGAGAGAGAGGAGTGATCGCCGTGGAGGAAGGACATTCCAGACAGGGGACCGCCTTTGAATTAGAAATGGTGCGTGTGAGGAGAAAGGCAAGTAAACCGTAGCAATCAAGATAGACCCTTGCGAGGGGGAAAATGAATAGCCAGGAGGGAGGAAGCCAGAGGTCTTTTAGGGGGCGAGGTCTGTATGTGATATGAGACTGAATGTAGATTGCAAGGGATCATGGAGTTTAAAAGCAAAATAAGAAACAAAAAAACAAAAGGAGAAGGAGAGGGGCCAGAATGCTGGCCTGAGAACTTCACAACAAAAGGGGGATAGGATCAGACGGTGACCCAAGAGGGCAGCAAAAATCAAAGCACACAAATATCATTTGATGGATTTGTTCCCTTTATGATGATGGACACGTGTTGGAAAGCAACGAAGAGGTTGGTGGAAAGCAAGAGATGGAATTCAGGTTTGGGTCCCAGCACCAAACTTGTCCCTCCAGCCATGTCCACGTCCACACTCATTAACGTAGCCCCGCCTCCCCCCGACCCCCAGCTGGCTCCAAGTTCAGTGTCTCCCCTGCTCTGAACAGCCACGACTCCAGTCACACCCACAGCCTGACCAGCTGGTCCCCCTTGGTTTGGAGATCATTGGTCTCATGAGTCTCCTTCCACTGTCTGTCTGACATATACCTATCTCCCTGAGCAACCCAGCAGCTTGATTTCACGTTCGGCCCCTTTCTATCCCGCATGTATAATTCTACAACTTTCTTTGCTGTTCTTTCCCATATCCCCCCCCGCCCCCCCCGCATCGGCCTGCATCATTCTGATTCCTTTTTGCCATGTTTTCTCTTGTTTCTCTCATTGCTTATTTTAGGCAGTGATTGTAAGTGCAAGCTTAGGAATCCAATAACCTGGGCTCAAATCCTTTCTCCCACGTATTTGGGGCAAGATACTTGACATCACTGTGGCTCCCGATTCTCATTCATCAAATAGAGAAATCTCCCCGCTCAGAAAACGCCAGGGGCTGCTGGAACTCAGTAGGACAACCCTCGCACAGGCTGGGAGCCATCCTGTATGGAAAAGTGCTCTCTAAATATTGACTCCTCATTTCTCCATCCACGTACTGTCAGGAAAGCCACGCTGAGAAGGAAGGTCAGAACCATGTTCTGTGCTCAAAACTCTCAGGCAAAATGTCAAAGCAACAGCGTCAAGGGTTTCCTGGTACGTAAGAAAGCAAATCAATTACAGCAACTACAGATAATATTCATCTATTAAACTAACCGATGGTCATGTATCCCATTTATAAGAATCATTTGATTCTTTCTTGGATCATCCGCCTTGGGGAAAGTTTTTCCACTGAAAAAAATTTTTTTTTCAATTTCCAAGCCCCTACCGACAGAATATTTTGGAACACGACCAGAGTAACTCGTAAGGTGAAAAGAGTGTCAACACGGCTGTGTGACTAACAATGACACCATGTGTCACCACCTCATCACCGGCGGTCCCAGCCAGTCCCTGTACCCTGTGGTTTTCTTGGCCGGTGTGTTTGGCTCGGGTTTGTCAGAATGTTCCCTGTTTGGTTTCGGCAAGCGTTCTAACAAAACATCATCAGTTCTAAAATGGGATTTGAAGATGGTCATTGAATTAGTTGCATTTATGTTTTCCAATGTCACAGTAAATGTCAGGACACAGAATCCAGTGTCGAATGGCAATTGCTTCCAATCGTATGCTATTTTGAATTCCCCCATATTAGATCAAAACTTTGGTCTCTCTGTATGATGTGTATTTGCTACTGTTCTCCAATACAAAATAAATTAGGCATGTGTTCAAATGCAAATGGAAATTGCTATGATGGTTTCTCTGGCTTTGGAAAGAGTTGAGTTTTGACGTTGCTTCTTGTTAGTGGTTTCCTTCAACGTCCACAGTGAATCCTCCAGGAGAGGTTACCCCACTGAAAAATAATCTGATTTCCTGCCCCTTTCTGCTAGGAAGGTACGTGTCCCTTTAGTTGTGAGAATAATTCAGGAAAACTAACAAAAAATAAATTATGGCAGCCTGGGACATGCAGAGAGCTTTGGCTAGAGTCAAACTTCTTCCAGTGTGGGCCAATGCCTTCACCAGCACACTCAGAATTTATTGTCAAATACATTATGGGTAAAACTGGGTCCCTAAATAATGAAGTAATTCATTATCAAAAGCAGACTAAACATCTAGAAAAAGAAATTAGTAAGTTCCCTCATATGACAGTAAAATGCTACCAACTTTAATCATAGTAAACAGCAGCTTACAATTTATAAACAGTTCTCATCTTACAATTTATAAACAAGTACTCATCTTAACAGGTTGGTCCTCATGAAATTCCTTCTGGCTAGAATTAAATACCACTTCCTCTCTTGCCCTTGTGCAATAAAAACTCCTCCCTCCTTGATTCCTAGAGCAAGTTGTAAATTGAGGTTCATCTTGCCTTCCCTCTTTGGTTCTGTGTTTTTAGTTATCAAGAGTTTTTCTAGACTTCTCCCAGCACAAACCTCCAATTTCCCTGTGTCCACCTATCCAAGAGGATGGAAAAACCTACTTACTTCTTAGAGCGTATTCTTTGGGCTCCACTGAATTCAGATCGGAAAGGAATTCATCAGTGTCTTGCATGCATTTGAGAGAAATGTTTCCTGTGGGAAACACAACAGGTAATTGAAACAGAAAAGACAGCAGACAAAATAATAAGGTTTGGACCATCATTGTCCCTTAACTTGTCAGGATAAAACTCCCCTCTAAGACAAAGAGCCTTATATTGATGAAACCCTCCTCTCTAATATGCAGGGGGGGAATGTGACAGGGCTCACTCCTTAACATGCGGAGATAAGCTGTGTGTCCTCAGCCACCTGCAAAGCCGCTGAGATGAACAAACCATGGAAACCAATTTACACACAAGTCCTTATTGTTCACTAAACTCGCGCTGTGGATGCGGGGGCCGCTGACCAGCTGGCTCCCTTTAGCTCCGCAGATTAACACGGCCTCCTAACCCCGAAGGGCTGGGTCGTCCTGAGCTGGACCGTTTTGTGTCTATCTCTGGATTTCAAAGATACGCGGAAGATGTTGAGTGGCAATACTTGGTTTTTCCCAAGAATGTTCATGAATCTGACCTGGGACACATTCGGATAAATCCGAAGCACAGGAGGGCATCTTCGTGATCATCTGGATATCTTCTGTCTCTGAGACTGTGTCCTCCAGACTTGACCGTGGTGGAGGCGTGGGAGTCGTGAACACCCCCACGGAAAGAGTCGGCTCTGCGGTAGGACAAATGAGCCCCTGCAGCCTCGCGTGGGAGCTTACATGCACATCCTGCCAAGGAAGTGATGCTGACAAAAGGCCATGGTAACGGTGTTCATCAAATGTGTGGTTCTGGATTCCTCTTGGTATAAATATTCTCCTTCCAGAAAGGCTTTCTTTAAATAGTAACCTCCTGAACTACATTTAGAATGTGATGCAAACCTTATTTACACAGCTGGAGCACATCCACACCTGCGGGTGGCCGTGACTCAGTTGTACTTTCTGCTCACTGGCCCTACAGCAACCCTCAGCCTCCCAGACCTCCGCCCTCGGTCTGACTCTGTTGGGGCTGCTTCAGCAGGACCCCCCGGACTCGGTGTTCTGAACAAAAATTCATTGCTCACGGTTCTCCAGTTTGGGAAGTCCAAGATCAAGGCTCCGACACGGTCGCATTCCGGTGAAGGCCTTCTTCCGGGGCCGTGGCTAGTGTCCTCTCCCTGTGCCCTGACAAGTGCAGGCAGCAAAGGGCCTTTCTGGGGTCTCTTTGATAAAGACCCAAATTCCATTACAAAGCCTCCACCCTCAAGACCAAGTTACCTCCACAAAGCCCCCCTCCCAAATACCATCATCTTTGGGGCTTAGGATTTCAACATATGGGTTTGGGGGGGAAACACAAACATTCAGACTAGAGCACCCTCCCCTGCATATACTGCACGGTCTCTCCCTCTGTGCCCAGTGCCCTCCTCCGCACCCACCCCTCCTGGGCATTACTTTCCTGCTCCAAAGGAGGTCTTGGCTCTTCCAGGAAGTCCTCCTGGGCTTCTCTGTAGGTGAGGAGAGGTGCCTGTTCTCTGCCTTCTCGCCCTGAAGACTCTCTGTGTCTCCCTCTCCTGCAGTCCACAAGCCCCGTGAAGGCAGGCACTGTGCCCTTTTCATCCACCGATGCTTTTCTGAGAGGCGATTTATGTTGTAGCTAAGAGCAAAGTTGATACTAACCGTGGGACCTATGGCAAACTCTCTGCCCCATTTACTTCACCTGGAAAATTGGGAGAACAATAGTCTCAACCTCTTGGAGTTATTTTGAGATTTAAGTAAATACATTTAAAGGACTAGGAGAACATCTGGCCTATCATAAATACTTGGGATGTATTAGCTACTGTGTTTATATCCTAATGCCTCCGGCACTCTTGGCAGATGGTAACATACACACCCAAACAACGTATACACAGGGGACCTCACAGTGGCTGACCTCTGGTAGACCCTGAATAAACAGTAACTGTTGTGGCAATTTACTGTTATTGTCCTTGTTACTGGACTAAAGAAAAAAAGATTCAGGCATCCAGGCTGAGTAGTTCCTTGAAAAAATAGATCATTAGATCCAAGTTACCAAGCGAAAGTCTTAAAACAATAAAAAAGAACTTTCTAGGAGCCAAACCTACCCAAAGATGGACCGGGCTCTTTCAAAGGTTCCAGACGTCTCCAGCCTTGGAAGTGCTCAAGTGTTGGATGAACACCGGACCAGGGTGTTAGACAAGAGCTCCGGCATCCAACGGGCCCTAAACAAATGACCTTGAAGGTCTTCCCTGACCTCGAAACCCTCTGAGTCTTCCTTCAAAATTATTTTCTGTCAGGAACACATTAGGTGGTCACCACGCACCTCCACGGTTGTTCTTAAATTGAAACAGAAATGGAAAGGTCAATACAAAAAAAAAAAAAAAATGGCAGATAACATCCAACCTGGAGCTACCTAGAGAAAGCGGCAATTTCCACTAAACGGGGGACCTAATTTAGCACCAGAAACGAGGGTTCCGTGGTTGACTACTTCAGTTTCCCCATCTGTGAAATCATAAAATCATCCTGCCTCATGAAGTTGTTTCCTAAGATGAAAGGAGAGCTCTTGAGTCCTAAACAAACAGGAGTTCACACTAGAGCTCTCAGCTCCCAATGTGTCTCTTGGTGTTAACTCTCTTCCTATTAAAAAAAAAAAGGCGGGGGGGGGGGGGAGGCGTCACAACACTAGAGGTTTAGGTAATTTGAATATTTAGGAATGACTAACTAGGGGCTGACTCAGTCAGTGGAGCATGGGACTCTTGATCTCGAGGCTGTAGGTTTAAGCCCCAGGTTGGGTTTTTTTTTAATCCTTAAAAAAAAAAAATAAAAAG
>CM053616.1:10338702-10364092 GCA_028646535.1 Procyon lotor | reverse complement strand
CTTAAAAAAAAAAAATAAAAAGAACCACTAAATGGAAAAACGTCTGACACCTGAATTGATTTCCAACTCCTTTGTCAACGGTCTACAGTCACTGAAACTGGGAATGGTACAGCTCTTAGATTTCAGTGTTAAATACTTCACCTTTTGTTAACTGGCAGAAAAAACATAATGAGCAGAATACAGATAGATCCATGCTTTAATCATTAGGAATAAAAGCCCTCTAAAATGATTTTAAAATACCGCCTGTCACGGGGCGCCTGGGTGGCTCAATGGGTTAAAGCCTCTGCCTTCGGCTCAGGTCATGATCTCAGGGTCCTGGGATCGGGCCCCACATCGGGCTCTCTGCTCGGCGGGGAGCCTGCTTCTCCCCTTCTCTCTGCCTGTCTCTCTGCCTACTTGTGATCTCTCTCTGTCAAATAAATAAAATCTTTAAAAAAATAAAATAAAATACTGCCTGTGTAAACAGGAAAACAAGAATCTGATTTCTGGGTACTTAATAGCTTGGGACCCTTGGAATGTTTGTCCCCATCTCTGAGAAATAAAATCCTGACCGATCGAGGTTCAAGGAAACTTGGTTGAAGACATTTGTAGGCACCTGTTTCATGCAACGCAATGTGTTGGGTGTAAAAATAGGACCTGAAAGTAAATAACGCATTCCCTTCCGGAAAGCCAGGTCTTTATCGTTTCCCAAGGCAGCAGCAATCGCGGCTGCTGTTCTTTTTTTTTTTTTTTTAAAGATTTTATTTACTTGACAGAGAGAAACATAGCGAGAGAGTACAGCGAGAGAGGGAACACAAGCAGAGGGAATGGTAGCGGGAGAAGCAGGCTTCCCGCAGAGCAGGGAGCCCGATGCGGGGCTCGATCCCAGGACCCCGGGATCATGACCCGAGCCGAAGGCAGGCACTTAATGACTGAGCCACCCAGGTGCCCCGCAGCTGCTGTTCTTAATGCCTCAGTCATTTTATTCGAGTAACCAGCTCTTCAGGAAAGAGCAGTGGGCTGCTTTCCATCCAGCCCTGGCTTTGAGGGAACAAGGATGTGGGGACAGAAGGTCTGCTGGGTTCTACAGGGCTATTGACAGGCATAGGCTTCTATTTACCTTGGTGAAGTCTCTTCTAAAATAATTGACATGGTCATGCCCCTTTGATGGCGTCTTCTTCAGAGGGCAGCCAGAGTCTACGCTCTGAGATGTCCCACCACAGTGTGGCCACTGCCGGGATCCCAAACAGTTCAGTGGTCCCTTGAAGGCAGACCGATTCCCCGGTGAAGAGAGAGGCTGAGGAATGTCATCGCCATGTGCCTCCAGAACGAGTAAATTCAAAATGTCTTTGCTTCTTTGTGTCTCTCGCTTGAAAGTCAAAGCGGGAACATCATTTTGGCCAAGTGGCCACCATCCCGTGCCTGAGTTTCGGCTGCTGGAGGTGAGAGTGACCTTCTGGTTGCCCAAGTAGGAGGTAAGACCCTTCTCTTGCCGAGACTCAAGCCATGGGAGACTCCCCAACCCTGGAAAGGGGTCAGATGCAGAACTGACAAAAACAAGGAGAAATGTCCATTAGCCCTACTTAGAGACACATCTTCTACCCTTTCCAAGATGGGGTCGTTCCCTTTGACACGCGGAGCTCTGCTTTCTCCTGACTCTTGACAACATCACATCATCCTCTCCAAACAGCAGACCTAGGTTTTCCTTGTTCTTAAAAACAAAAACAAAAGTTTATTCCCCAGAAATAACCAGTTTCATGAAACTTGACCTGAAGGTCAGAAAATTACTCTCGGACCGAACCCACCCTTTCTGTAAGTGAGTTAGAGGTGTGATAGCGGACTGTAATTATAGCGCTCCCCTGGATAAATACATGGTCTTGCAACGGACTGTTTAAAAACAGAACTGCCATGGTAGTGTAATTTACAATTATAACTATAAGAAAAGCTCCAGGATAAGCAGCTTGCGATAAAATAGCAAAGCAAATTGAATAATCAGTTCCTTTAAATACTGCGAGACATTATAAATAGTACTGTTTTGAGTCAGAACTAACCTCGTAAATTGAATTTGGAAACTAGCAAAGAATATTTTCTGGGAAACGCTATTCTGTTTCCTTAGGTAAAAATAACCACCGAGGAAAGGGTATAATTCCAGGATAAACCTGGAGAAGTAATTAGAAAAAGTAAATGTGGAATCCAGAGGACTCTGCCGCCGCCAACAGCCAGCCTAGAGGGCATAAAATATATGGGACCAATAAAACAAGTATACAGAAGGCACCTCCGAAAGCCTGTGCCTGGTGTCTTATCAATCTGTCTCTGCAGCCCTGATCCTTCATGGATCCTGCTCTGTCCTGCTCTGCGCCCAGCGCACAGATATGGGACATCACTGGGCTTTCTTGTCCTCTTGCTTCTGTTTGGCTTTGAGCAGTGGAAAGTGAGGGCAGGAGATCTTCGAGTGTGTCCAGACAGCTTCCCTATCATTTCCATCCTACACCCTCCTGGCTTTGCCGCGGCTCTGAGGGAAGCTCTGGTCCATGGCTCTCGATGCCCCCTCCTCCCTGCTCAGCAGGCCCAAGGGTATTCAAGGGCTCCCCGCCATCCCTAAGTCCCTGAGTGCCTCACTGTCACTTATTTGTTCCAGCCCGCACTTCTGTAATAGTCCCTTCCTGAATGTCTTGGAAGTGAAACCTTTCTTAGTGTGCAGGTTGTGTCCCCCTGGGACCCTCATTCATAAAGGATCTCACGCTGGGCACTCCCAGATCTACTTTTCCAAGGACGGCAGTGAATATAAATGAGCAAACTCCCAGGGGGGAAAAAAAGAAAAAAACAGGCCAAAATGATGGAAGTTTTATCATCCAATGTATGGAGCCGAGGAAAATGCTCATTGAAATCTATCGGGACAGTAGAAGGGGGAAGTGGAGGTGAAAGAGAAGGTTCTGTTTTATAGGGAAGACTGACAGTAGCCAAGTTTCAGATTGAGCCTCCCAGCCCAATCACATGCACCAAGGCTGGGCTATTCAAAATAAGAGATCTGGGGGGCGCCTGGGTGGCTCAGTTGGTTAAGCATCTGCCTTCAGCTCGGGTCATGGTCTCAGAGTCCTGGGATGGGGTCCTGCATTGGGCTCCCTGCTCAGCTGGGAGTCTGTTTCTCCCTCTCCCTCTGCCCCTACTCCCCCGCTCGTGCTCGCTGTCTCAGATAAATAATATCTTAAAAAAAATAAATAAATAAGAGGGGCACCTGGGTGGCTCAGTTGGTTAAGCATCTGCCTTCGGCTCAGGTCATGGTCCTGGGGTCCTGGGATCCAGTCTCACATTGGGGTCCCTACTCAGCAGGAAGCCTGCTTCTCCCCTGGGATCCAGTCTCACATTGGGGTCCCTACTCAGCAGGAAGCCTGCTTCTCCCCTTCCCCTTGCTCCTCCCCATTGCTCATGCTCATTGTCGAATAAATAAGTAAGTGAGTAAGTAAGTAAGTAGGTAAGTAAGTTAGGGGTATTGGTGACAATGGAATCAAAACTGGCTAGTTTAGAAGCTCCTGGCAGCAGAGAGGCTCTCTGTAGAGACCTAAGTTCCCACCGTCCTATCCCAACAGTTTGCAATGAGCTCTTGAGGGATATGAGGTTTGTAACTGCAAGCAGCAGCTCAAAGTAAACAAAGAAGAGTCAAGGGTCCCTGTAAGCAAGAGGTGGATGGCATGAAGTAGGAGCCAGGTTTTTAAGGTAACAAAACCTAGGTTCCTTATGTAGCAAAGGTACACTTAGACTGAAGAACTCCAACAGGGGACCCTTCCAGATCTGATTCCCAAGTGACTGTGTTTTTTTCATGTAACATTTATAAATGTCTCAAGCAGCTTTCCACATTTAGCACGCCCCTCGTTATTCTCAGACCATTCTTCGGGATAGATGAATGGTTCCATTAAATCATATTTTATGCAATTCTTCAAACACGTTTTCCTTTTGGCTCCCTTCCACTTAGGCATTAAAAGAAAAAAAAAAAGTGCTCACAGGATGATGAATACGTTAACATGGAATAATATATGAACCTTGGCCAAAGACTCCTACAGTCCATTTCCCTGTTGGCCAGAGATCCTGGGAAGGAGTTCACAAGCCCACTGACCTGGAGCTTCTGGAAGGAACAGTTGTTCTTTGGAGTACTTACTGGAGTAGGAGCCAAGAGTGGGCAGAGAACGTGCTTGGGAGGAAGAAGTGGCCTAGACCATGTAGTCTAAGCCGACATCTTTTTTTTCTTAGTCTTCATCCCCTTGTTGGCGTTCAACAACTCAATTGTTGATAAAACAAAACCATCCAACCACATCCTCTGGCAAAAACATATCTTGTCTGTATATCTCAAGTGCAAACTTTCCCAAATCCAGCTATAATCTTGACTTTACTACTTCTATTTAAGTAATCTAAACCTTGAAAGAAAAATCTAAGAAATCACCTTAAGTCAGATTTCTCTTCCCTCTTTCTCTGCGTCCCACAGCACGGAATCCTCTTGGTACTAGGTCTGAAACGCCACCAACAACCATCGCTTCTTTCCAGGCCTGCTCTCGCCACCCTGGGTTAAGTTTACCTGGTGACAATGGCTGGGCTAGCACGTCTTTACCGATATAAATGTTATTACTGTGACAGCCATTTATGCTGTTCAAATATGGGCCACCTCTCGTCTTCTGGGCACGTTGTAGGATTGTACTTCCAGCCTCCTCGGGAGGAGGTAGGATCATGGGATTGGTTTTGGCCAAGGAACTGGGAAGAGTGACATCTGTCACTTCTGGCCCAGAGGACGTAATCGCACTTTCCCTTTGCCAGAGAAAAAGGGCAATTTCTGTGACAGTGGGAGTAAAGGGACAAGGAGATTTGGAGCTATGTCTCATCGACTGACAATGAACATCAAATATGACCAATAAATAAGCTTTGCTGTTTTGACATTAAGATTTAGGGTTGTAACCACAGTGTAAGCTAACCTGTCCTGATTGATACACTCCCGCACCTTCCTTCCTAAATACTGCCACTGACTAGTCTGGTTCTATGGCTCCCCTGTCCAAGTAACTCATCTCTATCAGAGTACAAACCCTAGTCGATTCCAAGGCTTTTCACTGTTGGCCTGAACCAGTAAGCCTCAACTCACCCAACCGAGGAAATGGGCTTCCTGAGAATTCATGGAGCATGCCCCAGTTTCTGCCTTTGGTCTGAAAATACCATTTCTCAAATGCTCACATCCACAACTCCATCCAGGTTCACCGCTAATGAAGAATGTGTAGAACTCACAAGTCCATCTGCAAACTTCTGGTCAGCATTCACTGTGTTAACCCAAGTATTCACGTCTTTCGTTAATGGCTAAGAATTTTCCACAGAGCCTATTCTTATTTCTGTTCCCTCTTTCTGGAACGGCTATGAATCCCGTTATTTTATCCTCTTTGACTTCCGATCTCTTCCATAGATTTCACTTCCTTACCTCTGTGCTGTATTCCAGGTAATTTCTTCACAACCTATCTTCCAGTTCACCAATTCTCTCTTCAGCTGAGCCATCCGGGTTCTCTCCCGGGACTACAGCCTTGTGTGCTGTTTTTCTACTCTGCATTTCCATTTCTTCTTCATTTTGGATCTCAGGGCACTCTTTGAAACTTTCTTGGATGCTCAACTGGGGATTTATGGATGCTAACTTTATACCGGCAAGCATTTCTGGGTACTTTAGAGAGACTTCCACTTTATCTGATAAAAAGCCATAGTGCCACAAACAAAAATTCTAGTATCATGTTTTGCACATACTTTTTATTTGTTGAATAAATGAATATTTGTCAATATGTACATAAACACATAGAGCGAGCACTAAGATTTAGAGCAAGAATATCTGGGTTCTGATACGCAAAGCCACCTTCCCCGCTGTGGGGGCTTAGGCAAAGAACTGCATCTGAGCTCAGCTTCCTCGACAGTAAAACTAGACTATTAATACCCGTGCAGCCCACCACACAGGTTTATTGCAAGGTTCATATGCAGAAACACATGAAAGTGCTATGAATACAACTTAGAGCAATACAAGTATAAATATAACGAGTAACAGCAATGGAATTTCAAGTGTAGGAATCCTTTAATCATGCCCTTGCATTATACCCATGAATTGATGGGGTCGATGAGAAAGTGACAAAGAGCTGATTGCTAAGGAGAAACGAATATGCTGTTCTTCCAGGGTGGGGTGTGGGGAGGGGGGGAAGAATTCTGCAATATCCCATAGCCTGTCCCTGCCATCAAGCACTTCCTCAACTTTGTGAAAATGCCAGACGCCCCCCCATCAATAACTCTCTCACAGAAGCGCAAGGGCCAATGTCCCACGTTTATTTACATATGAAATGTGTTTAATACAGTTATGATGGGTGTAGTGCGTGACACCTGACAGCAGCAAGACCTTCTGAGGAACCAAACGTTGACTACAGTATATCATGCAAGTATCTATATATACACAAACGAGTTTCTTTTCTTAAAAAAAGAAAAAAAAAGTACAAAACATGTTTAGGGATAAATACAAGATATAAAATGCAAAAGAAAACACACACACAGAAATCCCAAACTGAAAGGTCGAACTCTCCCAGAGAACTATAAACGGAAGGGACAGAGGAGCCCTGCTGTGTTTCGAGGCAGCAGAACCACTGATATTGAAGATACGTATTGAAACCACCGAACTGAAGCCCGGTGGCTCGGTGCGTGACCGCCGGCCGACCGCGCCGCGCACCTGCTGCATCGATAGGTCGGCGGTGGGAGTTGAGCACCCCAACTCCAAGTACCGGGACGTTTGGCAGTAGCACCCAGAACAGGAAACGCCGACTCTTTAGACAGCAAAGGGTTAAGTCAACTGTGATTTTTTTTTTTTCTGTCAAGAGCCAGAGAAATACTTGCTATTTTTAGTTGTGTCTTTGTAAGAGTTAATAAATTACACGACAAAAAACTTGACTGTAGAAATCTACTGGTCTAACTACAGGTGTGTAACTTTTACAGTAGTCCAGCCCTTTGGCGACTTGACCTCCTTGTGCTCTTCCGGCCAGCCTGGCAAAAATCCGCCCAGAAGACCACCGGCCTCTGAGTTTTCCCTCTGGAATACCCTTCCTTCTTTCCCCATTCTACAGTGGAGTTAGGGGAAACGCACGCTCCTTCCTGGAGCTCTGGCCGAAGTTTTGAATCCGCCGCTGGGAAAGAAGTTACCTGCCGGGCTGGTTTCAACACCGTCTGGCGTGGCCTGGAAGTTGCCTCGCGCCGGGGGCGCCGGTGACACGTCAGAGGCGCACTGACCGACTCAGAGCAGGCACGTTGAGGGTAGTGCTAAGACACTTAAAAGTCCCTAGTGTTTTTGAGACCCACAATATCTACAATTTATGTAGTGAATTCTAAAAATTAAAAACACTAAAAAAGGCATTATCTTAGCCTGGAATTAGTTAACCCATTCAAATTGGTAACATACAAAATGGTTTATTTGAATTCAGGAACTGCCCCTGTTACTAAGAACTCTGTTTTAAAAGAAAACAGTACAAAAAGAAAAATTCTAACCCAGAAAAGAAAAAAAAAGGGGGGGGGGGGGACCACCAAAAAAACCAATAAAAGGAAAAAAAAAAAAATTAAACCTGAAAACATCTTCCACTAAATACTGATACAAACATGTAACAAAGAGTATAAAAAAGTTATTCATTTAAATATATACAAACTCTTTTAAACTCAAATCCTGTTTCAATACTTATGGAGGATACACACGACGGAGAGGAAGGCTCGCTCAGAATATATTGCAACAGCCTAGACAGAACTGTTAACTCTATTATACTGCAAACTTTTTGTAACAAAAATGTCTCTTTTCTTCCAATGTGGACAGGGATCTTCCTTACGGAAGGGCTGTGGCTATTTCTCGGCCGAACTCACTCGTTTGGACTTGATGAAGGCCATGCCGTGGGTCCGCATGTGAGCATTTAAGGCAGCTTCAGTTTCAAACGTTTTTGCGCACACTTTGCACTTCCGGTCGGACACGGCGCCGTCGGGCGACTCGTCCTCGGGGTTCGGCTTGTTCTCCTGCTGGTTCTCCTCTCCGGCCCCGTTCTGCTTGGACACGGGCTGCGGCTCCTTGAGCTTATGCACGATGAACAGGTGCCTGGACAGGGACACGTGCGACGTGTAGCAGAGGCCGCACTCCCGGCACTGGTAGGACGAGCCATCCGACTTGTGCTGCGGGATGTGCTCGTGGAACTGCAGGAGGTTTTCGGTGGTGAAGCCGCACACGGCACATTTGTGAACCTTGAAAACGTTGATCTTTAGCTTTTTCAGTGGCTGGGTAATTGCTCCCCTGGGAGGTCGGAACTCTAAAACTGGTTCTTCCAACTTCCGCTTTGGGCTGGGAACCTTGGAGAGAAACACAAAGTGGACGACACGAGTGAAAATCGTCCCGCCCCGCGGGTGACCCACAGCCCAGCTCCCCGGGCCTGAGGGCGGCGAGGACTGCAGGTTTCGGGGTTTCCAAAGCTGTGTGTCTGCACCCCCAACACCCCCTGCTCCCCCGGGGCCCCTGCCTTTCGGCAGCTCCATACACAGGTCCCAAGCTCCCGCGTTCCCAGGCATCACGGCAGCATGGGGGCCCCGCAGAGGCCTAATGAGGCCCTGCCCCCCGGAACGCAGGCTCTGACACAGCGGACCGAACCCCGCGAGCCAGGAGATCGGCGGTGGGTCAGACCCCAGGCAGCCAAAGCAGGCCGTGGAAGGGGGCTGGGACGAGGCAGGGGTTTGGGAGGCTGCCCCGCACCTTCAGGGATGGCCCCGGGGGGACCGTGACGCTCCAACACAGGCCTGCTGGGGGGCTGGGGGGGACCAGGGGCTGGGCCCGGGGAGCCGAGGCGGCAGCCCAGCGAGCAGGTGGTGCGGAGAGGAGGCAGGGGGCGGGCAGAGAAATGGTGGGGCTTTGCCTTTTCTGGGACTTTCACGGAAGCTGCTGGAAGGCCCAGCTGGTCGAGCGCCGGAGCTCCCTGCACACTCACTCCCCTTCCTCACGCGGCTCACCTGCCAGCCATGCTTTTCTCCTTCCCTTCCGGCTTTCTCAACCACCCCTCACACTTCAGCTCTCCCGGGAGGGACACTCCCTCCTCCCTGCTCGATGGCCCATCTTTTCTGTCCTGTTGACAGGGCACCACTCACACACAGCCTCGGCCTGAAGCTGCCCCTGCACAAAGATTCTTTAATTCCGTCCCAACCCCCTCCCCTGCCAACCCCATCAGCTGAGGGAAGAAAATCACAATTCAATGCGACTCTTGTCTGACGTGTCCTCTGACTAGGCTTTACTCCGTGATTAACTCCTTGAACGCACACACGGGCTGTCTCCAGGTACATTCCAGACGCAGCCCAGGGCCAAAGACAGCAAACCTCCCTAAACGTCTGTCGGACTGCTCCCTCCTCGAACAGCACTTGGCACAATCTATATACTGCTGTCTGAGTCAAGTTCACTACCCACTGACCTAAGGACAAGGCAGAGAGCTGTGATTTTATCTCTGACTATTACAAAGTGAAACGAAGAAGAATCTCTTCATTTTTATCAGGTACCTTGCACAACCGATACACTGCCAACAAGAACGAACCTAGCTTTCTACAGTCCTTCTGGCCAAGAGACCGTTGACATGAGTCCACACAACATTCTGTAACGTATATACGTGAGTAGATCACTAAAGCTCTTTCTGCAAAGATACGGAGGAAACTTAACACCGCGTAGAGCAGGATGAAAACCCAGAATGGGTGTGCGGGGAGATGGCCTATTATTTTATACCTTCATGCATAGGCTTGGATTTCGAAAAATGTAAAGTGAAGAGCATGAATGGAAAAAGTAAGTCAACACAACGTCACTGTAAAGAGAACATCTGCAATGTTTGACCTTGGTATCTTCTTTTATTTCTGTTTCCTCCTCATTGGTGGCTTCGGTCATTTCTTTCAAGTCAGGATCCTTAATACCGTGCATGAGTTGGATATGTTTCTCCAGCATCGACCGTTTCGTAAAGGTGCGCCTGGAGTCTGGGCAGTGCCTGTGGAGCAAAGACAAGGAGGTCACCTGCCTGCTGGAAAGTCACCCACGCTGAAGAGTACGCTCACCGAGGAAAGACCTCCACCAGCCAACAGGATGCTCCGTGGGGTCGAGATGATCTGGATGAACACCAATGGTCCGAAAGGAAACAGTGATTTCACTGTGACTCAGTTTCCAATTTGTGAGGACAATTTTTGCAGTCTTTGTAAAAGGCTCTCTGTCATTTTCTTGTGTCCTTATGGGACTGGCCTAATTCAGTTCAGGTGCAGGGTTTCTTGTCTCGGTTTGGCTGAGGTACTTAATTTATAATTCTGGAGGGCTTTAATTTGGAAATAGAGAATATCAAATTTCAAAAGTTTTCTTTACAATGACTCAGTGTTCTCTCAGAATTTATGTCGTAAGAGATACTTTAATATGAAAAAAGTCCCTCGCTGATTCCTTCACGCGAATGTTAATGATTCCTGCCCACGAGCCGCAACAAAGAGGGGACAGGGCGTCTACCCCTGTCAAATTCCTCGCCAAGGCGCAAACCCGGCATCACGGGGCTCAAACCCACGGGTTCACTCAGTAGACGAAAAGGTAGGGAACTCAACAGATATCCAAAATAGGTCAATCTTTTAAGTTCTCACTCCCCCTTGTGTGAGAAAAAAACCCCTAAACCTGTAGATAATGACTAGCTTTTCCTTTAGAAGACAGGAAGTCACCATTTTCTTAATGAAATGGACAAGAGGAGACAAAGTTAATGAGCCCGTGACCGTGGACGCTGTAAGGCACACGCGAGGCAAACCGCGGCGGTGAACAGGCGCGCAGCACCTCCGGGTCTTATGCAGAATCAAACGGCCTCCGGACGTTCTGGAATGCCTGGCCCTACACCCTGATGATCTCGCATTCGAGACCAGCTCCTGGGGCAGCCTCAGGAGCCGGCACCAACACCACAGAACAAAGGAAATCCACCGGACGCTCCGAGCACCTTGCGGCCTCACAGGGACTCCCAAGAGAAAGACACAAACCTATCTGAGGAAGGACAAGGCCAGGCCAGAGTCCTTGCCACCCTCCTCTCGGCCAGGGCTTCCTGGCAAAGTCTCCGGTGCACTCGGTGCAGTCCCAGGCCCCACACACGCAGGCCTCAGTCACGGGATGTTCTCGCCTCACCAGAGTCACTCCCGGCTTCAGTGTCACCGAAGGAGGGTCAGTGTCCCAGTCTCCCTACCCAAGAAACTGCCCCTGGCTCACCGGGAACAGCGAAGCCCCGCCAAACCTACAGCCGAGCCACACGATACCCTGTGCCCGCTCTGCTCATGCCGCGCGCTCCACTGGCCACACGGCTTCTGTGGCCGTCAGTCCTCTCCTTTATAAGAAGTTCTACCAGTGCCCCCCAGGCACGCTCTGGCTGAGCGAGTGCGAAAGCTCTTCCACTGAGGATACAAGTTCTGATTCTCGGGTACAAGGAAGGAGCTCGTGGAGGTCCAGAGCGGCTCAACCGTCCACTCAGTGTCCTGTTCCACTCGATTCCTTGACCTTGGTCTCTTAGCCAAAAGCGTGTGCTGAGAAAAGGCTGCCCAGCCCGAGGGGGAGAGGCCAGCCTCGGACTGACTCCACGCCCAGGCCCTAGCAGGGTCCGCTCTGACCCAACCACCAGGACAACCAACCTGCCAGTCAATGTGGGCAGCTCCCGGGGCCTCTCGTGACCAAAAAGCATCTCACTTGAAGGGGCGCCTCTAAACCGATCACTAATCCAAAATGCTCAGGTGTAGGAAATACATAGCTCCGGACCACAGGGAGGAACCCAGGAATGCACAAGGTAGGCAAGAAGCTACTGCTGTTTATTTTACTCTTTTTAAGTGTGACAGCCCAGTCAAGAAACTGTATGTCAAAACAATAGAGCTAAAAACGGAAATCTACAAACTACAGCAGAGAAATGGAAAGTTAACGGCAACACATGAAAAGCCTAACAGCTCCCGCTTTCTTCCTTCCCCTGTGCTTCCCACATTAGGAATCATGACTTACGAGCAGGTGTAAACTTTCCTGATGCCTTTGTGCTTGATCCGATTGTGACGGCACAGGCTGTGTGAGGAGCTGAAAGATTTGTCACACTGGCGGCAAGGGTGTTTTTTCATTTGCTTTATTAGGAGAAAAGAGATAGAAAGTCACTTAAGAGAACAAAACCCGAGTCGCCTTAAAAATTAAGAACGCTTTCATAATAGTTCAAGTTACAATGAGCAATACTGCTAAAGGTATACAACGACAACACTAGAAGATTCTTCTTAAAATGTAATAAAAAGGAAGGACAAGGCTGGGGTAACCACACAGGGGCTAACTAATTCCTAGAGACTGAGAGAAATGTTATCCTAAGAGTAAGATATCACATTTTGTTTCTCCAAACACTTACGGTGTTGATTCAGCAGAAACCCCTAGATATTTGAAAACATCAAATATTCTTTACAAAAGAGATGGATTATTTTTACCAGTTCATATAGCAGACACTGTATGAAAACAGACTGCTTCAATAAATACCAGATAAAACCATTACTTAATTTGCTACAGATCCAGAAAGAACATTAACTTATCCAGTGCACTATTTTCAATTAAATCTCTAGCTGATTTTAAACACTGTGGCTGACTCCCCACTGATTAAGTAATGATTCCTACCTAAGAGAAGAGTTTTCTAAAAGGCCTCTTGAATAATACCATTTAGTTATTCCAAGAACACAAGAGTATGAAACCACTTCACGGAGGCTGCCACTAATGTCTGGAGTGTGTGTGTGTGCAAGTGTGCAAGCCCACACACTTGTGTGTGCAGGGGCCGGTAAGAGGGCAAGAGAAAGCTCTCAAGAGACACAAAAGTCAAAGTTAAAAGCGGCTTTGGCTATGACATACTTGTGTTAATTCAACAGATTCTCAGGTGGAACCTTTGAGGCAAAATTAGGCGGCTTAGCCTTAAAACACATTCTTTGGGTGCAACAACGCAGGGCAATCTGGAGTCAAACAATGTCGTTTCACAAGGAAATCAGATCAAGAAATAACCGCCAGCCTCATGAAGGGAACAACATTTGGCTACACCCTCCTTAAAAATAAGGCTGAAGAATAAACAAGGTCTCCTGTGAGATAACATTACTATTTTTGGCAATGAGGAGAGATAAGCAAGCAATTGTGGGCTAAGTGATTAAAGAAATGATAAATATGTTTAAACAATGTTCTTACACTAATCACCTGACAAACATACCGTTATTCGAACTGGCAAGCCAATCTACTGAAGTGCCTGAGTTTGGCTCTGTAGACCCATGAGTGGGTTGGCGTCTCATGTCTACTGCTCCCAAATTGAACCGTGTGATCCTGAGAAAGTTTCTCCATCAACATCCACTCCCCCGAACTAAGAGTTGGGGATCACCATAGTGTCTTCCTCAGAGGGGGCTGGGGGAAGGGGGGGGGGTGGGCAATGAAAGAGCGCTGTCCTCGCGACACAGAGAAATCCTCAATAAATATTCTTCTATGAATAATAATAAAGTTACATATCAAGTTTCATTTTAAGAGTGGAAACTCAGTCTTTTAAATAAAACACATTGGTGTGTAAGTGTTCAGAAACCTAGACAGAGGCAAAGGAGGACGTTTCTTCTCCATGCTAAAGATGGAAGTCATACCACTGCTTTTATCGTTTTCCTAAGCGTCTGATCTGGGATATTAGAATAATCTTGGGGGGAATGGGGGACAAAGCAAATAACCAGCTAATGTCTCTGAGCCACACTCTTTTCCCAAAGGTATTCCTTCGTAAAAATCTTGATCACATAACATAGAAAATCCCTTGTCTCTTGGATTAGCATTTATGTAGCCAGAGAAGAGGTTTCTTTCTATTTTTTTTTTTAAGATTTTATTTATTTGAGAGAGAGATCACAAGTAGGCAGAGAGAGAGGGGGAAGCAGGCTCCCTGCTGAGCAGAGAGCCCGATGCAGGGCTCCATCCCAGGACCCTGAGATCATGACCTGAGCCAAAGGGAGGCTTTAACCCACTGAGCCACCCAGGCGCCCCAAGAGGTTTCTTCAGAATAAGGTTTTAAAAACAGTCAGTCATGAATAGTTCTGTGTTTCAAAGAAGATACTGAAATATCTATTAAAATCTAATTCCTGCAGAATGTTGTATCTATAAAATGGACAACGTTAAGATCCTGGAAGAGTTAAAACACAAGGTATTTTTCTAAAAGGAAGATAGCTAAAGCAAAAAACCATAAAACAAGCAGAGAACTGACATAGAGCTTTCTAACCATCCAACAGGGCAAGAGGCTTCAAAGGAATGCAAACTGGATTTTCCATTAGGATGAAGGGTTTGAAATTCCACTTCTTGTTATGGTGCCTTACATTAATATCAAATCAAAATTTTAATAGAGAAGTATCAGTAAAGAAGCCCTCAGTAGGTAACAAATTAAATGAAGAGCAGCTTAGCTGAATCAGTAATTACTATTTTCAAAAAGAGTTGACAGTGTGTGAGATACTCTTCTTTTCCAACATCTTTATGAAAAAAGTGCAGAAATGAGCCGTGCAATCCCCAAACAATGGAGCAGGTTTCAAAATCAGTGGTGACAAGAAAATCACAGGTTTAAACAC
Source organism: Procyon lotor (assembly GCA_028646535.1). Taxonomy (NCBI): domain Eukaryota; kingdom Metazoa; phylum Chordata; class Mammalia; order Carnivora; family Procyonidae; genus Procyon; species Procyon lotor. The sequence continues at coordinate 10,349,491 of CM053616.1, read as the reverse complement.
CAGTCTCCAGATCAGACCTGCCGTGTTCCCATTACCTGAGAAAACAAATGACTTCCTTCCTTATTAAGTTTTAAATACTAATTTATTCAAAGGTGCTTTCTCTAATTTATTTTCCCGACTCCTACCTCTTCAGTATTATAATAGTTCCTACTGCCACTTTCTGACACAGAAAGCAATTTTTATCAACCAAACAAAAATGGGGGGAAAAAAACAAGTGTATTGAAAAAGCATAGTCTGTTGTCATTCGGTTTTCAAGACTGTTAAGGTCATTTACTTCCTCGGGCTCCCGCAGTGCAAGCTGCTATTGAGGGAACCGGGGCCCTGAGTGGACTTCTTGTAGTTAGGTTTTCCTACTCAATTATGAATTATTTTGTTATTAAATAGAACTCTTTAAAGAAGTAGTAAGGATAGCTGGGGGGGGGGGGTCCTGAACAGTTTTGAAACTTTAAATACCAAATAAAACAAACACCTGGGTACCTTTCCTAAACTTTCTCCCTAATCTCCAGTTTTTGACTCTTTTACCTTCATATTCTTTAGGAAAGAAAGCATCGGCTCCTCTTAGCAAATGCCTTCTTGAGTGCCCTCGCCTTGGGCTCAAGTTCTCAGCTCTGGGATTTACAACGCCTCTGAAGGCCATTCTTTCTGGATAGCACTTGGTGAATGTGCTTTTGCCACGGGCTCGCACAACCAGACTCTTCCCATTCTGATAACTAGTCCCTACTCGTGTCTTGGCTTGAAGCCTTCTTTCCGTTTCAGGTGACTCTGAAGACGACGTCCCTCTGGCCAGACACGCACTTGGCCTTGTCCTGCGATTCCTGCCTCCGTGAGGTTATCTGCCTCCCACTGACATGCAAAGAGCTTCCTCAGCTGCCATCAGACGTCCAGAACCGGCCCCCAGATTCAAGATGGAAGGGAGCAGAACTATCCCCAGGCCATGCTGACACACTCCCCTCAGCTCTATCATAATCACTGCCTACAAAAAAGGAAAACCCCAGCCCAGGGTATAAACTTCAGCCTATCACAGCGGTAATCCCACAGGACAGAACTACGACTGTGGGCCCTTCTTCACGTGGAAACCTCGCCCACAGATACACCCACACGAGGGACGGTCAGCTCTGTGTAACACGATATGCAGAGATCACAGGTCACAAATCACCGCACTACACAAAATCACGCAATAAAAGCCACAGGAATTCCGGCAAAAATGAAGTTGGGGGCGTAACACTCAAACCCTGTCAGTGCCACACTTGATAAAAATGGTAGAGCGCGGTTTTAGGCGGGATGCCTGGGAAGTGGGCACGGGAGGGTTGTGGCTTGTTGGGATTTTATGTGGAGGAAGGGGGGTTGCCAGAGATGAGGGGGTCGGAGGGGAGGTGTGACCCCGGGTGTGCACCAGTGTGCCCCAACGGGGGGATGAAGTCGCTGACAGCAGTCTGAGGTGAGTGCACTCGTGCGCTTTGTGGATTCCTACGTGACTCCGTCCCACGATTTTCCGTGCTCACCTAGTGTTTCTCGGGGATGAAATCACACGTGCGCAAACTCAGAATTCATGGTAGGTTCCAACTGTTCCCTGAGAGAGCAAATGCATGAGAACAAATCTGTTTTCAACGGAAGCGCGATAGAACCGACGGTACATACAAGGTTCTTTGGGGCAGCACTGCGCGTGATGGGAAAGGTGGGGGAAACCGGCTCCACCAAGGGAGAACTGGTTAAATAAATTATACGCACTCCTAACGCTACATTCTCGCCACGGAGCTGTGGAAAAGAATGGCAGATCCTGATGCATTCTGCGAAAAGAACGGGAGCGTACACCACCCGGAGAAGGAGCCGGGCAGCAAGTCAGATTCGTGAGCTGTGCCCTGCATAGGAAAGAGGTAAAAAAAAGGAACACATGTGCATCTCTGATGATACCTGCCGAGAGATGCTTCAAGAAACAGAAGACACTTCGTGCTGGTGGGTGGCGAGGGCAGGAATGAGGCTCTCCGCCTTATTCCTTCACATTGTTTAGATTGTGGGAAAATGTGAATATAGTCCAGATCAAAAAAATTTTCTTCTGTGTCCCCAGAAAAAAAAAAAGTTTTCCGTCAGGTGTACTGAGGTATGACTTACACAACGTAAAACTGGCTCTTTTTCACGTATGGGTCTATGAACTTCCACAAATAGACCCAGTGGAGACGGAGCAGATCCGTCGGCCCTAAAACCCCACGTGCCCCTTTACAGTGCTGGGCACCCACTCATGTCTTCTCTCCCAGCCCCTCGTTTTGTCTCAGCCATTTGTCCCATAAATGAAACCACGTGCTCTAGGACGTAGTTCTCGGAGTCCTGCTTCCTGCAGGGGCTGAACACACGTGCAATCCATCCGGGCTGCCGAGCGCAGGGGGCAGCAGCCCCTTCCCGCCACAGGGCAGCATTCCGTGCACCACCCGCTCGGCTCCCCGGTGCGGGCCCTCTAGGCTGCTTCCAGCTTTGGGGGCATAGGAATTAAAAGCCCCTGCAAACAGGCACGTCCGGGTTCTGGTGTGAACATAAGCCCTACGTCTCCCCGGGCATGAGGTTACAGAGTCCCAGGGTAAAATAAACAAGAAACTGTCCACGTGTTTCCCGGAACGGCTGTACCTGGTCCTTCTGCCGCCTTCCAGCAGCTAACAATGCCCCTCTCCTTGGCCATCCTACCGGGCGCGCAGGGGCACCTCGTCGTGGAGTAACGGCCGTTTCTCTGAGGATAATGGTGTGAAGGTGAAAGATTTTTAGTGGGCAAAACACCTACTCATACAGTGTACCTCTTCCTCGGGACTCGATGAGTTTCTGGCTTTTCATTTCTATTTCAGGAGGCGCATCAGGGCCCTGTGAGTGCCCGGAAAACAGAAGCCGTAAATCACTCATCTCTATACCCTGGCACCCGGCACACAGAAAATACTCCGTGAATATTTATCATGTGAATCAGTCAAGGAAAGAATAACCGAAAACACAGTTATCTACTGGAAAAACGAGCAGGTTCTATAAAGGCATCTAGATGAGCACATTTCAGACCCCGTGCTGGACACGGGCCGGCACAGCTGGTTCCTGGAAGCTGGGGCAGACGCGCGCGAGTCTGCGCACTGATAAGAGCCCGTGGACACACTCAGCTACTGAGGACAGAGGCGAGAGGAGTCAGAGGACAGGGAGATCTCAGACAGGAAGGGGGCCTTCAGACGCAAGGATAACAAGTCTCCAGTCCCAAAGTCCACAGACAGGTGTACTGCTCATTACGGTCAGGGGGGTGGTGACGAAAGGGATTAGGATACGGAAGGAACTCCTCCTGCCCAGTAGCTTCCATTTCATTTTTCCTTTTTCAGGATTTTATTTATTCATTCATTCATTTAAGAGTGAGAGCAAGCAGGGGGGAGGGTCCAAGGGAGAAGGAGAAGCAGGCTTCTCGCTGAGCAGCGAGCCCGACACAGGGCTCGACCCCAGGACCCCGGGGTCAGGACCTGAGCTGAAGGCAGATGCGTCACTGACTGAGCCATCCAGGCGCCCCCAGCAGTTTCCACTTCAAAGTGAAGCACATATGGCGCATCGGAGCAATGCAGCCTTCGTTTTCTCTTATTGTCACCAACTACAAAAACTACACTTATTGAAAAATAGATAAGAGAATAGACTGCTTTGAATCTCACCGATCGCAGTAACTACTATCAATTTCCAGCTATGTATCCTTCCCGTTTCTCTTCTGAATCCACGTTCAGATGCATTTACAAGAATGAGTCTATGGTGGGGCACCTGCGTAGTTCAGTCGGCTAACCGGCTGCCTTCAGCTCAGGTCACGATCCCAGGGTCCTGGGGTCGAGCTCCACATGGGGCTCACTGCTCAGCGGGGAGCCTGCTTCTCCCTCTCCCTCTGCCTGCTGCCCTGCCAACTTGTGCGCACTCTCTGTGTCAAATAAATAAGTAAAAACTTAAAAAAAAAAAAAAGAATCTATGTTATACACCTTAATTTGTAACATGACTTTTTTTCACACCCAGCTACAGATATTTTGATGTTTCTGTGTTCTTCTTAACACAACATAGTATTCTCGTGTATAAATGGGCCACAACTTATTCAACTACCTCTCATTAATGATTAAGGTTGTTTTGAATCTTCAGTAATTATGGACAAAAATTTCTGTAGTCAACTGATTATTTCTGTGATAGGAATTTCTGAAAGTCTTTCTAGTTTAGAAACTGTGAAAAATGTGAAGGCTCTTTGACACTTCTTGCCAAACTGTCCTCAAAAAGGACCCCCCTATTATTGTAAGTCAGAGCTCGTTTGCCAAAGTCTTACAGATCACCATTCAGCTCTACCAAGAAGGTAGGTAAAAGACTACACTGCACTTCATTTTGTTTTTCTTCAGGACCTAGGGATGCTGGACATTTATCTATCCATTCCTGAGCCACTTATCTTTCCCTAGTGACCTCCTCGATCGTATCCTTTCTGCAGTTTTCTACGGAGTAAAGACAGAAAAGAATGTCAGGTAAGGAGGTCAGAGCAAGACCACGGGCCTTGTGGACCACAGTGGGGACTATGCATCCTCCATGATGCATGACTGGAAGACACCCGTGGGTCATCTGAGAGCGTGATAGGAAGACACCAGTGGGTTTGAGCAAAGGATTAATACGATCAATGTATTTTATATGGGTCACTGTGGCTGCCGAGTGTAGAAGCAAAGAACCAGTGTGGAGGCTGTCTGTAACAATCCAGAGGACAGAATGACAGATGACTGGATTTGGTATATATCTCAAAGGCGGATCTGGGGAATAGGCTGAATGCAGGTGACACAGGACAGAGAAAAGGGGGTCAAGTATCCCTCTAAATTCCTTGGCTGGGCACTTGGCAGAATGGTTACCAGTTACTGACCAGGAAAGGAGGAGAGAGAAGCAGGTTTAGGGAAGGAGAGGAATCAAGAATTCCATTTTGGATACGTTAAGTTTAAGAAGCCCATTGGAGAGCTAAGGGGAGGCCAACTAAGTGGTTAGATTCAAGTGCGCAACTCGGGGGATCGGTCCAGGCCATACGCAGAACTCTAAGCAGGCTGATTATGGACGGCACTTAAAGTCATGGGCCGGGATAAGAAGTTTCTGGCAATAAGGGGCACATCAACATTTACAGGCTGGAAAGAGGAGAAAGACCAAGAAAAGCTACCAGTAAGGCAGGATGAGAACCAAGAGGCCCTCCAAAGAAAGCATTTCACGGGACCAACAGACAACCACTTTGAGTGGTGAGACCCCCGGGCCCAAGTCCCTTGACCTACAGAACTTGAGCAGTTTCTGAGGGGCAGGGACAGGGATGCCTCAGCGGGAGGCGGGGCATGGGGAGCACAGGGACACAGGGACATCTCAGGGACCCTGGCTGCAAAGAGAAACAGAGGGAAAAGGCGGCGGGCTAGTGCGTCAGAAAGTCTGTACAGTCAGGATAAGAGGCACTGTGGCGAACTTTAGGATTTTGAGAATAACCTGGGGAAAACTGAAGATGCAGGGGACAGTGACGAGTACGGTTGGGAGGTCCTGCAGCGGCCCAAGAAGGGGGCTGGAGGGAGTGAGCAGGCAGAGGGGTGGGCCTCATGGGGCCACACGCTCACCCTCGTAACAGGAGGGCAGGACATGCACAGCAGAGGTGAGGGGGTTTTCATCTCCTGTCTCTCTTTAGATGGAGGCAAAATCCAAACTACTTGGCTTCCTTTTCTTTTTTAATTTTAATCTTAATTTTTTAAGGATTTTATTTATTTGACAGAGAGAGAGAGAGACAGGGAGAGAAGGAACACATGCAGGGGGAGTGGGAGAGGGAGAAGCAAGCTTCCCGCTGAGCAGAGAGGCCGACGCGGGGCTCGATCCCAGGAACCCTGAGATTACAACCGGAGCCAAAGGCAGACGCTTAACCGACTGAGCCACCCAGGCGCCCCACTCCTTGGCTTTCAAGACCGTCCAAAGTCTAATCCTCAGCACCGTTCTTGAACACATCTCCTAGAACTTCATAAATGTTGCATTCAAAACCACTCAAATTCATATCTTTTTTTTTTCTTAAAGATTTTATTTATCTTTTTGACAGACACACAGCGAGAGAGGGAACACAAGCAGAGGGAATGGTAGCGGGAGAAGCAGGCTTCCCGTCGAGCAGGGAGCCCAATGCAGAGCTCGATCCCAGGACTCTGGGATCATGACCTGAGCCGAAGGCAGACGCTTAACCACTGAGCCACCGAGGCGCCCCAAATTCACTTCTGAAGACAATAATGCATCCCTCCCTTGGCCTTCAAAGACAGCCTTCCCTCTCCTTGAGGCCCATTTTCGAGCTCTTTGGCCCCTTCAGCCCGTTTGGCCAGCTTGCCTCTCAGCTCCTGCTGGCTTTCCTGACCTGTCAGGGCACGAGCCTCTCCTTCCCTTGCCCACCCCCCACACATTTACCCAAGCACACCACTGGAAACACACATTTCAATATTCCACTTCCCTACTCTTTGTACCTTCAGGGGTTAAAGTCTCGACTTGCCTACCTCACCAATCCCAACCCCCTAGAACGTCACATTCCAGAACGATTTGTGGGCAGTCACTCAGGATGTCACGCTGGTCGGTACCACAGCCATCCTCCGCTCATACACTGGGTGACCTCCTTCCGTGCATCCTCCAAGTACCTACTTAGGTCGAATTTCTTCTGTGAAGCCTTCCCCCTGGCATCTCCCATTTCCCGCCAATTCGCCAAGAAACAGTGATGCTCAAATCCCTGCTTCCTTGTGCCTCAGAGGCGACTAAACCTCTTTTCCATGATTCACATGCAACTGTAATTTTTAATCTCACTCTGTCTTCCTCTGACCTCTTTTAAGCCTGTGCTGTTACTTCATTGCTCGCTCTAGTCACAGAGCCTCAGAAATCCCGAGCTGAAATCTGAACTAGAAGCACCTCTCTCTTAGTTTTAATTACATACGGCCCGGTGATTCCTCTAAGGCCCGGACCAGCTGCAGCTTTTTAAATATTTATGCCTTGTTTTTATACCCAGCTGTAAGCGTCTGCAGGGCAAGAATTATATCATTTCTTCTTTGGCATAAGAAATGCTGTGCGACTTGGTAAATATTTATAGAATAAAAAAAAGGTACACACAGAGGAACAAACACGATGAAAAGTTAAACGTTCCCAAGTACGAATGAATGGCCTGTTCTAAAGAGTTTCAGAGCAGAGCATCACTCCTGTAATGCGCAAGTGCCCAGACGAACCAAAGACTGAAAAAGAGAAACAGTATAAATTGGTAACCTGAACAGGTCCAAAAAATAAAATCTATAGTGTACTATGCCTCCTATAAAATAAATTAGCTTTTCTATAAAATAGAAATGTACTAAGATTACATTTGAATTATAACCCAAAAAAAGCCACTTAAAAAAAAAAAAGATTTTATTTATTTATGTAACAGAGAGAGAGAGAGAGATCACAAGTAGGCAGAGAGGGGGAAGCAGGCTCCCCGCTGAGCAGAGAGCCCGATGTGAGGCTCGACCCCAGGACCCTGAGATCATGACCTGAGCTGAAGGCAGAGGCTTTAACCCACTGAGCCACCCGGGTGCCCCAAGAAAGTTGCTTTTAAACAAAGAAATTCACTGAAGAAATAAGTAACATCCTTAGAGTAGGCATTACATGAATAAAGGTATAATTTTCACTGAGAGATCCTGAAACTTTTCACCAGGATATATATATAAAAAAATAACACTTCATATTCATATCTATTCAGTTAAATGCAGATATCATCAGCACGTGCCCACAAAACTGGACACTCCCTTTCCGTTTGCAAGATACCACCTACAGTTATAGAGGGTAAGTGGTAAGAAGCAAACCAGCTTACCCAAGCCACCCATCTTCTCCTAGAAAAATGGTCGTTTACACAGGCAGGTAGCCTTCCCCTAAGTGTGGAATACTGTGGGTCATAAATTCTAAAGTCCTCACTGAGAATTTAGTATCTAGGACACAAGCGAGATCTTCTGGTCTCACTACATCCAAGAATATACAAATAAATGGGTAGTCAGCTGAGCACAGCATAGGAAACTCAGACTACATATGTCTGAAATCATCAAGAAAAACAATCTCTGAGTACTGAACCATCCAAGTTTCTATAAATTGGAACGGAGTGGTTTTGGGGAAATATTTAAACAGAGTATAAATTTAGACCAGAGGTTGGCAGACGTTTTCTGTAAAGGGCCAGACAGTAAATATTTTAAGCTTCGCAGGCCATAAAGTCTGTTGCAACTACTCAACTGTGCCTTGCAGTTAAAATCAGCCACAATGATACATAAATGAGTGGGTGTGGCTGTGTTTCAATAAATTATTTACCAAAATGGGTGGCCAGCCTGCGAACTATAGTTTGAGAACCCTGATTTAGACCATGGTCTCACACTCTTCTAGAAAAGAGAGCCAAGTCTCAGCAAGTCAGAACCAAATCTATTTAACAGAGTAGGTAATCAATGCAGGAAAAAACAAGCTGTAACTCTAAGTAAGAAGGGCTTATTTCTCCTAGGACATGCTCAGACTATGTCCCGAGTACCGCCAGGATCACAGTACTGTCTCTAGATCACTGAGGTCACAGGGGTCACAGCTAGTTGCTATGCTTGCTTAAAACAACAACAAACAAAGGAGCCTGGGTGGTTCAGTCAGTTAAGTGTCGGACTCCTGATATCGGCTCAGGTCCAGATTCCAGGGTGGAGAGATTGAGCCCTGCATCAGGTCACACTGGGCACGGGGTCTGTGTGACTCTCGCTCCCTCTGCCCCTCTCCCAGCTTGCACAGGCTTGTGCACACACACACTCTCTCTCAATAAATTAAATTAATCTTCAAAACAACAACAACAAAAAACCAGTCTCCCAACTTTCTGGTTCTAAGACCCGCTGGTGTGCTCATGACGTCGTACAATCAAAAAAGGAAGAAGACACAGAGCTGTGATGGAGGCAGAATGACGAAAGGCCAAACCCAGAGCAGGCTGGGAAGAATCGTGTCCTGGGGCCATCTGTGTGCCCAGAGCCTCGTCAGACCCTGGGGCCGGGGGTGGGGGGCGCGGGGGTGGTGGGGGAAGGAAGGTGCTGAGCCACCCGGATCCCAGCACGGGAACTCCGAGATGCCTGCTGGGGGCTGTGGGCTCACCACGGGCACGCGTCAGCCTCGGGCCTCTGCGTCCACCTCCAGTGGCCGGTGGGGACACGCAGCAGAGCTTTGGGGGTCCTGCATACAGACCCAAACAGACCCCGCGCCCCTTCCCTGTCCAGAGACTCCCTCGCCTCCACCCTCCTACACCCATTTCATTGAAGGTCCTCGAGCTGGCAATCCTGTTATTTCCTATCATTCTCGCCCTCAGTGAGGGCGATCCTGTTATTTCCTATCATTGTCGCCCTCAATGAGAGCAAGGGGAGAGGCGGCCACGGTTCACGGACTCCAAGACATTCAGGACACCAAGACTACATGAGTGTGAAAAAAATCTTTGCTGCCAGTTTCTTCCACGTCTGGTCTAGCTCGCTCCCCTTCTTCTACTTAAAAGGGTCTGTCCCATCTTCTCAGCCTCTTTGTTTCCTCAGAGACATGCCTACAGATGGGAGACACATTACTTCTCGACGTCCTGGGAGGGGACCACAAGAAAGAATATGCAGAATGCCTTCTTCCTTCTAATAACATTTTTCCTACCATCTTTGGGCCCTTTTAATTTAAAAAGTAATCTGGGTAGGAAAAAAGTCACTGTGACAGATATTTCCCCTACAATCACTATGCTATAAAAGTACAAATATTACTACAGAATAAAAATACTGAAATACAGTGTCTGAAGACCTGAGTCGGCTCCTGCGATTATTTACTTCCACAAACCAGAAGACAAAAGAAACTGGACATTCCTCTTCAGGACAATCACTGGTTTTTATCAGATGATCTGTGAGACATCTGTAAATATGCTCAAACAGTCAACAAGCAGGCACAAAGATCAAAAAATCAAAGATCAAAAAAGCTACCATCGAAAGCAACCGGCTCCAGGCCGGTCCCGCGTCAGCCCCCCCAGCTGTCCGGCTAAACCGGAGAGGAGGTCCCGCGGCCGGGCACTGCTCGGGCTGAAGGTCCCAGACCGCGTGACCCCGCAGCGTCCCAGAGTGAGGACAAACGTCACGCAGCCCCTGAAAGGCCCTTCTGTGGGTGCCTGCTTGGTGCCGCTTTCCAGCCGTGCAATTGCTAGGCTCTGAGGGGCTCTGAAGAGAAAAGGCCTCTGTGCACACAGAGTCCCGCTGTCTCCCCTCACAGCCCTTCCAAAGTCGGCCGAGCAGCAGCACGGCCAGTGGATGCGGGGAGGTCACGCAGCTTGCCGAAGTAATGAATTACGGCATCAGGCACGATCTTCCTCCTTGCTCCAGTCTCGCCAGGGGTGCTGACTCTTCTTCTGCCCGAGGAGTCTGACCTCAACCCTAACCTAGAGACCCACAGCCTGACCTTGAAGTGGAGGGAAGGACTCCAGGGCTCCAGCCCTTGGCACAAGTTAAAGTCTGAAAATGGCCCTGCAATCCTGGGTCTGAAGTCTTCCCGTCTATAAACTGAACTCAGTGGGGAGTCATGAGCTCTTGGTTACCTTCTAGGGCCATTTTACGGTTCCTCACTACATCAATAATGGCTAGAATGGCTTTTCTTTCCTTTGCCGCCCCCCCCCCCCAATTAATGGTATGCAGAATTGTTTTCTGGTTGCTCAGGGCTTGGAGGGAGTGTATCAACTTAGAGACGGAATCCTATGCTAAATTCTTTTTTTTTTTTTTTAAGATTTTATTTATTTATTTGACAGTGAGAGACA
>CM053616.1:10327931-10338602 GCA_028646535.1 Procyon lotor | reverse complement strand
GCGATAAACAGGAAAAGCCCGACGAGGACATGTCCTCCTCAGATTCCAAAATGAGAGCAGGCTTCTCCGGCCACGCACCGCAGAGGCCCGGAGGTCCGCAAACACCTCGGCCACCAAGGGGGCTGCCCGACCCAGCGGCTGCTGGCATGCCCTGCTGGGGGCTGGCTTTTCCAACGAGCACCCTGGGGGCCCTATTTCAAGGGCGAAGGTGCAACTCGGCATCCGGAGCACCCGTGCCCAGTGATTTCCCAACACTGTTTACTCGGCCCGCACCGGTCCATTCCCTTCCAGCCAGTAACTCTGGACAAAGGCCTGTCCCTGCGGGGGGCACGGCATGATCAGAGGGAGGGTGACTGGCCACACCGAGGGTCCCCACGGCCTAAATAACCAGCACACCACGCGAGGCCCTCCGCACACTGTCTTTCATTCCACAGTACTGACGGGGCTCCTCCTCTTACTCACCGGGAGTCCCCTGCCCTCAAGGAGATCACAGTGGGTCGAAGGCAGAAGAAAATAAATACAGGATTCCCTCATTGGGCCTCATGACCGAGCAGTCGCAGGTGCATGGAGGAATAGAGAGGGGCGAGCAGGTGCGGGCCGAGACTAGCTGAGTCTGGACCGGAGCTAAAGGGGCAACGAGGCAAGGAAGACACGGTGTACGTGAGGGCCCTCGGGCCGCTCTCCATGGCTGGAACCACAGGGGAAGGCGCCCAGGAGAAGGGCTAACGACTCCGCCTTTAACACCCGCAGGGAGGGTCCAGCCAGGACAGACGGACTTGTATCCCGAAGAGATCACGTGGGCATCCGGGTGGGGGTCTACCCGCGAGCTCTGTCATCTGCCTGTGAGTCTGATCTCCCAGGCTCTGATCGCAGGGCAGTCGGACCCTCTAAGCAGGACCCCCAGCAGCGCCAGCTCCGGCCCCGCCAGTGCCTAAATCCTAACACACTTTCAGAGGCGAGCCAACTGGTTCAGTTACCAAGCGCAAGACTTTACACATCTGCCTGCCACTCCGTGTTATGCATTTTATTGTACATCCCTTGATTTGGCTTTTTTTTTTTTAAGATTTTATTTATTCATTTATTTATTTGATGTGGGGGAGAGAGGGAGAGGGAAAGGGAGGGGGAAAGGGAAAGAGAGAGAGAGAGAGAGAGAGAGAGATCACAAGTAGGCAGAGAGGCAGGCAGAGAGAGAGAGGGAGGAAGCAGGCTCCCCGCTGAGCAGAGAGCCCGATGCAGGGCTTGATCCCAGGACCCTGAGATCATGACCTGAGCCGAAGGCAAAGGCTTTAACCCACTGAGCCACCCAGGGGCCCCTTGATTTGGGGTTTTACACTTAATTTCCAATGGGATATGTGGTAACATGCCCTGTCCTCCAGTGTAGTCAGAAAACATGCACACTGTGGCAATAATAGAAGTTCACAGAGAAGGCCAGGTCTTTTGCTTAGACTACATAACTAGATGTAGACAAATAAGTATTTGCAGCCTTCAACCTTGTTTGGAGAAACCTCCAGTGAGTTTATGGAAAAATGCCTCCTAAAATGGCTGTAACAGAAATCTGACCAGATATAAACATTTCACCCTAAAAACAAATCTTCCTAAGAATCCAAAAAACAAACAAAAAAAAAACTCAAAAATTTCTTCTGGCCGTAAACAAAATTTAGAATATATTCTTTTTTTTTTTTTTTTTTTAAGATTTTATTTATTTGACAGAGAGAAACACAGTGAGAGAGGGAACACAAGCAGAGGGAATGGTAGCAGGAGAAGCAGTCTTCCTGCCGAGCAGGGAGCCGGATGCGGGGCTAGATCCCAGGACCCTGGGATCATGACCTGAGCCGAAGGCAGACGCTTAACGACTGAGCCACCCAGGCACCCCCTTAGAATATATTCTTTTATGAGTCCCATTTTCTTATTTTTTTTTAAAGATTTTATTTATTTGACAGAGAGAGACATCACAAGTAGACAGAGAGACAGGCAGAGAGTGGAGGAAGCAGGCTCCCTGCTGAGTGGGGCTACATCCCAGGACCCTGAGATCATGACCTGAGCCGGAGGCAGAGGCTTTAACACCCTGAGCCACCCAGGCGCCCCATGAGTCCCATTTTCTAAATAACTTATTAATCTTTCTCAAAAAAGAGATTATTTTTCTGCATTTTCTGTCCCTCATGGAATAGTCAGTATATTCCAGACATGGAAATTAGTCGCCCACTTGTCATTTCATCTTTGAATTCAGAGTGCCCCATCTCCTAGTTCCTTCTCTGCATCTGACTTTGCCTGGGTCCCATAAGACAAGGTCAGTGCCCACCTAAAGTGGGTGCGGTGGGCCCCTGAGCGCCCCAGTTCATTTGGCAGCCGCTGCACAGGTGTGATCAACACCGCTTGTCCTTCCCTCCCCTTCGGGGCACACAGGAGCACGCACTTCTCAGCCCCGACGGGGTCTGGTCACTTGACTCCTTCTGGCCAATGACACGCTGTGTGTCACACCCAGAATAAGGGCGCGTACAGGCCTTTATGGAGATGGGCTTCTCCAGTCTTTCCCCCTTAACCCCTTGCAGTGACACCTATGTGGGGCTGAAAGACACTGCCTCGATCACTGAGTCATCAGTGGAAGGACAGCTGCCCCAGTGAAGGGCCCGAACTCACAGCAAACTCGGCATGTGCAAGAATAAACTTTTACTACATAAATTAGTGGGCTCCAGGGGATTTTACTGCCACACAGGATAAATCAGGGGTGCTTCAAAGGGTAGACTTTTAAGAAATGCAGCTCATCAGCTTCCCCCAAATCTACTGAATCAGAAGCCAGCGGGGTGCAGCCCAGCAATCAGCCTTCTACCAGAGGCTCCAGGGGATTCTGATGCACGGTCAAGTACTGGGTTAGTACCACTAACTAGAACATGGTGCCAAATCAAAGGGCATCAGCCGCCTTGATATGATATCATATGATATGATATGATATGATATCTCTGCAGCTGCAAAGAGGGATGTGTTGTATCAGATAGTCAAAAGCCAGGGACGCCTGGGTGGCACATCGGTTAAGCATCCGACTCTTGGTTTTGTCTCAGCTCACCCTGATCTCAGGGTTGTGAGATTGAGCCCTGCACTGGTCTCCACGCTGGGCCACAGAGCCTGCCTAATATTCTCTCCCTCTCCCTCTGGCCCCTTCCCCCATGCACTCTCTTGCTCTCTCAAATAAAAAAATCTTTTAAAAAAATTGTCAAAAGCCAAAAGATTTCTCATATACAGTAGCTAAACCCTACCTGCCCCACATAGTATTTGTGTACTTGATTTTTTTTAAAACCTAAAGACAGACCTCTGCATTTACTGTTAAGATTTACCTTACAAAATCCCTCCCAGCTTCTTGCCCTACAATCAGATCACTGATAGGAATGCCAGGTAAAATTTCATCCAAAAATGGAAGCTCTCTCCCATCACTGAAGATGTATGTGATTCTCCCATTACTGAAGCAGTAAGCCTAGTAATTCTCCCATTACTGAAGCAGTAATGGGAGTAAGCAGTAAGCCTAGCTTCAGATATAAATTCATATTTCAGCCAGGCCCTTCAGTGCTATCCTGTACAAAATAGTGGTAGGCGAGAGACTCTCAAAAGCTATGCTGAAACCCTGCTACCCTCTCTGTGGCCTTACTCTACTACCGGCAAGTACCCTGGGAACAAAAGGAAGCAAGATATATATGGAATCAGTTGTTAGTCTTTGCCAAGTTTTTTCCTGGTGCTCAGAATGCAGCTACGCAACAATCTGGTCTCTGAAATGTTTGGGCTCAATAAGGTAGAATGAGGGGCGTCTGGGGGGTTCAGTCAGTTAAGTGTCTGTCTTTGGCTCAGGTCATGATCCTAGGGTTGTGGGAACAAGCCCCAAGTCGGGCTCCCTGCTCAGCGGGAAGCCTGCTTCTCCCTCTCCCACTCCCCCTGCTTGTGTTCCCTCTCTGTTTCTCTTTCTCTCTGTGTCAAATGAATAAACAAAATCTTTAAAAAAAAAAAAAAGGTAGAATGAACTTAGTGCCTGCAATTTTCAGAATCTACCCAACTTTCTCCTTTTAGACAAGCAGGATTGGTCACACCCCATTTTCCATGATATATAGATAGATAGACACACACACACACACACACACACACACACACACACAAACACACACCTGCAAGCTCCTTTAGCCCCACGTAAAGGGGGAAAGTGAACTTATATACACCAGCTAGGCCCTAAGAAAGGGCCTCTTTCTGGGGCATCCATTTCCCCCTCAAGGACACTGGTTCCATTTTCCCTAAAGAAGCAAAACAGGAGCCTTTGCTTGGTCAACTGTATACACAATTTCCCACAAGACAATGGGCTCTACTTGTCCTTTTCCTTCATATTCTACAAAATGTCTATTAAATATTCCCACAATTGGATGTATTTTACAAGTTTGGGCTTACTGCAATCCCAAGGGTGTCTGATAAAAATCCATGAATTCCCATGTACATTATTAGCTCACACTAACTACCAAAGGAGCCACTCTGAAACATCCTGCATCTTCTACCCACACTCTGCTTCCCCAGCTGTTGTGTCCCATGCTAAGTGATCATCAAAACACATACAGACAATCTCTTGAAAATACACGCTTCTTGTTCGCAATAAAAGAAACCAGGGGCCTCTGGCGGCTCAGGTGGGTCATGAGTTCAAGCCCCACACTGGGCATGGAGCCTACTTTTAAAAAAAAAGAAGAAAGAAAAAAAGAAAGACACCAGTCTCTTTGGAGAAATGGCTGATTGCAGGACTGAAGTGGGGAAAACAGAAGATGAACTGGGAACATACCAACAGAATAAAGTAAGGGAGTCTCAAAAATGCGGGCATGTGGAAAGGACACAGGAGCAAACTCAGAGGAGGTCCCCCTGGAAATCTAAAATAACCTCAACAACAAAAAAATAACAACAGTAATTTAGCTCCACCCAATTTCTACACCCAGAGCTGGACCACACCTACACCTTCAGAGAATCTCAAAGTGTCATGTAAGGTTCATCTCAATGGCATCTGAGTTCTGTAATTCAGTAAATGATACTCTACTTAGGCTCTTTCTACTTAAAAAGTTCCACAAGATCCCTCAACATATAGGGCAGCGGATGACCAAATGGCTACAAATAATTATCATAGATTACCTTGTAATTTTCAAGATCTGAACAAGTACAAACAACTTTCACTTTTTAATTTACTATCAGGTTACGTAAGTGCAGAATGTGTCATGTGAGCTCACATGTTATCTCATTGAGGGGATCCTAATTTAAGGCTCCTGGAAGACCCCCTAAAGCAACCAAGAAAGAATGTCAGGAGGTACATAAGCCCCTAAAATTGTACATAAAATTCTGTGTATTTGTACATTTATCTGGGGAAGGGCTCATAGCTGGGACGAGGCGGTCAGGATAATGATATTGACAAGGTCATCTTCCTGTTTTTGTATCTGAGAGCAGGGACACGGGAAGAGGAGAGGATTTCTGCGGTCTAAAAAACTATTTAATGTCCAAACCTAGACGCGACGGACACAAAACCCCTTTCCAAATGGGCAACATCACAAACCACGGAAGCTACAATAAACAGATTTAGAATTTGTTCTCAGAGAGTGTTATGATTTAAAAAGACAGCTACAACCTGCCCGTAACAAAACCACTGGAAGTGGACACTGGGTTTGTAGTAAAAATACATATATGCATTAGAGAAATAAAGAAACCAGCTACTAAATAAATAACTAGCACAGCTGGAACTATGTTTTTGAATCCTGAAGATAAAGCTACTGAAGATCTTTGTTTTGATGTAGAACTCCATAGAAAATATTTTAGTAAAAATTTTTTGAATGAGAATTGGAGAGAAAAAAAAAATCAGGAACAATTACTGAGACCAAAAGAGGCCATCTTAAAAGGGACAGCAGTGAATTACCTGGACCTAAATTTTTAATTTATGCCAGGTGGGCTTACTCCTAACTCAAAATCTTTCCTCCAAAATAACTGTTATCAGCAGCAGTAACACTAAAGCAGACTGCTGTATTGTGGTTGGCAGAATGTGTTCACATTATTCTCAAAATTATATATACACATACATTAATTTTGTAAGGTGTGATTACAGTATTAAAATCAAGTTCCCTTCACAGTGCTCTGAGTTAGAACATTTATATAATATTTCCCTAGGTAATCCAGTGAAATCAGATCTTTCCAGTAATTTCTCACCTAGTGGAAATAAAAAATTATGCTCTCCTGGGACATTTAGCCAGATACCATTTTCAAATCCCTCATAATTTCATATTTATGTCTCACCTTAAATCCAAAAGGACTGGAGCCTCCCTATCACCTCATAGGTAGTTCCCTCCAAGTACCTATAGCACAAGACACTGTGCTGTCACTAAATATGTTATTACTCCCATTTTAAAGAAGAGAAAGTTAAGCCTAAGGGGGGATAAGATGTCTTCTAAGTAGGCACTCATTCTTGATCCGTTAACTCGAGAAATATTTATTGGCTTACTATGAGCTAGGGACAGAAGGTCCACAGATATTTTGGGTGCGACTGAATAGAAGAAAGCATAAAGCATCTATTGGGAGAAAGAGGTAAGAGGCAGCCTTTGAAGAGGGATGAGTTATGGTAAGGGAAGCACGGGCTGCCATGGAAACACCTAGAAAGAAGGGACCAAGGAAGGCTCTCCAGATGAGGGATGTCGAAACTGAGACCGGAAGGACTACGAGTAGTTAGCCACCAGAGCGGCGGATTCCTTCAAGTTAACGACCAGCACCCGGAAAGCCCCAGAGACAAATGCCTGAACGGTGTTCCAAGCAGGTGGGGCAGGGGCGCCTGGGTGGCTCAGTCGGTTAAGTACCTGCCTTTGGCTCAGGTCACGATCCCGGGACCCTGGGGTTGAGCCCTGCATCTGCGGGGAGTCTGCTTCTCCTTCTCCCTCTGCCCCTCCGCCGGCTCACGTGCTCACGTGCATGCTCTCTCTCAAATAAGCGAAACCTTTTCTTAAAAATAAGTAAATGAAGCAGGTGGAGCAGTCTCATCTGTCTAGCGTGCCCCACGTGAGATACAGCTGGAGGGAGGGGCAGCGGGGGAGACCCGGGGAGCCACTGGACAGCCGAGGCCAGTGGGAACGCAACAGGGCACCCTTGGAGCTGCACTTCAGAAGAGTCTCTTGGCGGCCAGAATCGTCATCAGGCAAAACAGCACTGCCTGAACAAAGACGGACAACAAGGGGACGAGAAGGCATGAAATGCATGAAGGAGGGTGCGGCCTGGGAAGGAAGGAGGCACCAAGTCAGGTCGGACACCAGGCTTTTGGCGGCAGAAGCTGGGGGCTGGGAGCAAGCTTGGGTTCCCTGCCGGACGGACTAAGAGCGCCTGTGGATCATACAAGAAGCTGAGACAGCTGAGAAACGGCTGGATTTGGGGACTGGAATGCAGGCAAGAAACCACAGATAGAGACAGAGATTTGGAAGTTATCTGCACATATATACGGGAAGTGAAGCCACAAGAGTAACTGGAATTTCCCAGAGAGGGGGAGAGGGGACCGTTTCCAGGACAGCAACCTGATGGGCACTCCAGCAACCGTGGGAAAACCCAGGAGGGAGAGCAGTACTCAACACTTAGGGCAGAAAATGCTTTTAGGAAGACCTGCCAATCATACGAAATACTGCGGGGACGGGGTGGGGGTGGGGGGGGGGGGAGAACAGGCATCAATCAAGGTAAAGACCGAAAAATGTCCAGTTGCCTTGTCAATAAGGAGGTGGGTGTGGTGAGCCGACACCCAAAGGCGGCCAAGGAGTGGGGCAGAAACAGGAGTGGAAAAGTGCAGCCGGCAAGGTGCCGGCTTGGCCATCAGGAAGGAAGGAGCAAAGGGCAGAGCGCAGGAGATTTAAGTGTGGGGGTTAAATGGAGTATTCGGACGGAAGGTTAGAAGAAAAGAACAGGAACAGAGACGAGGAGTCGATAGGATGGCTGTCTGGGAGTGCAGGGTTCCGGTCTGGTTCGAACGGCGGAACTTGAGCACTGGTCTCCAATGCACGGTCAACCCTCCCTTCATTTCACCGGTTTGTATGAAGACATTTCCTTCCCTCCCTTCCCCACCTCCCTTTAGTTCTCTCCAGAGGCCGAGGGAGCAGCACGGAAACTGCAATCTAATACGATCATGCTTCCTTCCAAAAGGCAGCATCTCAACTTGTTCAAAGCTGATCCTAAAATCCCACTAAACCTAACATTTCCTCTGGATGAATGGCTGCCTCCCGTGGAAACAGACACAGCGCACGGCGCACCTGTATGCACGGCCAGCTCAGGGCGGGCTTCCGTCCTAGAGAAGGGAGTAGGAGTTCAGTGTTAAATTTCACCCCTCCAAATCTGTCTCGGAGCTGTCCTTCATCATATATTCTAGATCCAAAAACTGCTGGATGTAAAAGATAAAGGTAGTTAAAAAAATTTTTTTAAAAAGGAAGAATTTTGAAATGTTCCAAGATGGATACCAAAAAATCACACATGTATACGTAATAAAAGCAGTGGATTACTAGATTGAGGTCTGCTCCTGGTTTAGCATTTGTAAAATCCAGTTTGGGCACCAAGAAAAAAAGCTTTTTCCCAGAATCACATCAGGCTTGGAAAGGTAACTACAGGTAGTGTATTCGTACAGATTAACCAAGTACTGCCTCCTTAAGAACTACCCAGGATTTGCGATGAATATTCTGAGATGCTATGGCCCACTTGGTGAGCCTGAAGTTGAGGTGATTAACATAAGCAATGTGCTACTAGAGCCATATATATTCTGTAAGTAAGTAATTTTACATGAAGAGACAACAGATTAAGTGTAGTCAGACCAAATAAAGACATGTCGGCCTCATGAGCTGCTCCAATAAAATAGTATCTGATTATGAAGTAATGTCTAAACACTTAATTCAACAAAATTTTTTTAAAGATCTTATTTATTTGACAGAGAGAAAGATCACAAGTAGGCAGAAAGGCAGGCAGAGGGAGAGGGGGAAGCAGGCTGCCCGCTGAGCAGAGAGCCCGATGCGGGGCTCGATCCCAGGACCCTGAGATCATGACCTGAGCTGAAGGCAGAGGTTTTAACCCACTGAGCCACCCAGGCGCCCCAACAAACTTTTTTTTTTTAAAGATTTTATTTATGCATCTGAGAGAGAAAGTGAGCACGCGCTGTGAGCCCAGGAGCATGAGCAGATGAGGGGCAGAGGCAGAGGGGACAGTGGACTCCCCGCTGAGCAGGGAGCCGGATGCAGGGCTGATTCCAGGACCCTGAGGTCACAGCCTAAGCGGAAGGCAGGCAGACACTTAACCGACTGAGCCACCCAAGTGCCCCTCACTTAACAAACTTTTCAAGGACCTAGTATGTACTAATTACGAGCCAATTCCTAGGTACTTGTTACACAGGTTCCTCAAGGAAAATGATTTGGTTTTACTCCCTTAAGTTAAAGCAGTTAAGATGGTTTCTTTAAAAGTCCGCCGTATCAGAACCCAATGATGGATCACAGTACCACTAAGAGAAAGAAGCTGGTATTAGGTGCCTCAGGATCTGATACAAAAATAATACAGCACCTATTTGTATCTAAAAATTCAACCTGGATCTGATCAAATTTCTAGGAATTACGGGATAAAGAGAAGCAAATTAAACAATGTCAAAAGGAAACGATTACCCACATCCAGAAGCATGTGCAATAATCTACAGGACATGTATTCCAATTTCTCTACCAAATCAACAGCATTTTCATTAAAAAATAAAACAGAATAGAGGGAGGGCTACCATTGGATAAGAGACTGAGGTTCTACAAAAACCAAATTCAAAGCAGATTCTTTCTGGATCCCAACTGAAACAAACCAACTTTAAGACTACCAGAACAGTATTACAAAATTGTCTTCCTAGTTTCATGAGGTCTAATGATGGGCATTAAAAAAATTCCTATTGGTTGGACATGTGTACTTATTATTTAAAAAAGAAAAAGACAAATATTCCAACTCAGAGTTTTCAGTGACTTTGAGTTACAGAGCTTCTCCTGGATAGCTTCAGGAACGACGCAGTATCCCTTCCCACTACCAAGCTCAGGAAAGAATCACATCAAGTCATACAAATACTCCTAACAGTTTTCCAAACATCGATTTCTCTTTCTCCTCCTTTCTTCCTTATTTGTTAATTACTGGCAGCGCCAAGCTCCCGAGTGTTGGAGGTCTGCCCAGTCCTGTGCTCTTCCTCACACCATGGGTGGCCTCTTGCTCTTACCTTCCCGTGCTCCTTCCTCACGTGGGAAATGTAAACATCTCTCTGCGTGAACAAGCGGTCACACTCCCAACACGTCCAGCCGGGACTGGCCACTTTCTTGGATTCCACAGATTTTTTCACAGGTGACGGAGATTTCTTTTCCAATTTCTCTTTCCCATTCATGGATCTGGTATCCTCTTTGTTTTGATTTGCTGAATTTTGAGTTGCAGGCTTAATGCTCAAAGGCAAGTTTATACCCAAGTTTGGAGGCCCTTCAATACTTTTCAATGTTCCATGCATAGACTATGTTACGAAAAGAAAAGAAAGATCTATCACAAATGGTTACCATGGAGAGAAGCACATGTGGACTATTCTTAACACATTACAGATATTCCAATAGGATTTTATATTCATTCAGAAACATTTCTTAATAGAGCAAAAAGGAAACCTAAGCAAAA